>CM060953.1:22903793-23528793 GCA_030765055.1 Mantis religiosa | reverse complement strand
GGGCGTCAAAGGCCGCTGCATTTTGCTCAGAGGTCTCTTCATCAGGTTTGAAGTTCTTTTACCTGCCGCAAATCTAGACATAGAACCCTCGGATTCACTTACCTCCCTGCTAAAAGCCTTTTAGACACAAACAAGTCCAGCGCTGTCCACCGGGATTGAACCCACCACTTTGGAAACCAAAGACTAGCTCCTTAAAGAATTTGATTGTCGATTAAGGTTTCTGTAGTCTCTTGTCACTCTTGTAGCTTTAATGAAATATGCAGTGAGACAATTTCTGTAAATATTTATTGCAGTTTTTGCAAGAAGAATCTGTAAAAGAGTAGGAAAAGTCAACATAGAATATTTTTGGAGTGCCCTTAACCATCTCTGGGATATTCTTTCTTAGTGCTTTCAGATGGCATATTGCTATCAGTGGCAAACCGTAACTTTCTAAACCAGGGAAGCTCCAAATAAAACGTTTCATTAAAATAGGAGAGAACGACGACTCAAAGAACTAAGGCTGCATTTCAGTACTCTATTGTAGTCACACGTAGGCAGTTCTGGCATTGCAAGACTGCTCACACTGCAAGCAGGCATATTCCTACCTCCCCTTTCCACTCAGGCGTTTCAATTTTTGCTGCAGATGACCCACACAACGTGAACAACATGATGAAACTATCCAATTCACACACTTTTGCTAAGATCTTAAAACTTCAAAAGAATTTCCTATTTATCACCACTAAATATCAATCTAACTACCTTGAATTTTCTTGTTGTTTTTTTTTTTCGTCCTGAAATTCTTAGGGAAGCTTATACCCTGCTCCACTGATTGCTCTCTATTTTTTCAAATAGAGCAAAGAGTGGTCAAAGAGCGTCTAATTTCGAGCCATCACATAGCAATTGGGATTGCGCAAATATGTAGTTGCTTTAAAATTACTAAATTTGCAAGATTAAGCCATAAAATTTACGCTCGAAATAGAAATTAATGGGTTTCCTCCTTTTCTAGATCTAAAGATAATAAATAATAATAAACTTTGGTATTCATAGGAAGTCTACTCAAATTGATAATTACATAAAAATAAAAGTGTTAACCCTTTTGCACATAAATTTGCTGTTTTCAATAGCTTGATTTATAGATTAATAAATATACCCCTGAATAAAGATGAATTCAATAAGGAATATAAACATATTATTAATACTGCTTTAATTAATGATTTTAATAAAGGCTTTTTACACAAAAAAATCGAAAAATTTAAATATCAAAAGACTTAATGATATTTCTACGTTAGAAAAATAAAAGACGATTATAATTTTAAAAAATGTACTCACCATCCTTAGGTTAATAAACATTTTTAAAAAATGTTAAAGAGTTTGGTATAGCTTTAGTTCCTCAAAATAAATATAGTATTAAAATTTATTGTATTTCTCTAAAAAATATAAAACTCCTAATAATAAAAAATCTGATATTTTTGTGTTTAATTGTTTCGATTGTGATAAAGTTTATACATAATTTAGAAACTAGAATGAAAAAACATTTTCGTAACATTAAGTATAAACAAACTGATAAATCGGCCATAGCACATCATTTTTGGTCATTTAACCATGAAATAAATCCAGAAGTTAAATTATTAAAGCAATTAAATTGTTCGATAGACTAAATAGTTTGGGAAAAGATATTTATTTTAAAAACTAAACAATGCATAATGAATTTTGAAATACTGGCAGTCAATTCTGCTTTTAAATTTGTTCTATTTTCAGATTTTGGTAGGACTAACAAGAAAATATTAGCATCTAGGGTTCATACCAGTGACGACAGCTTTGCTGTTTCTGGCTGAGGATGTGTAAAGTTTTACATGAAATCGCGATCCCGGACAATTTATAGCAAAAATATCACCTTTTCCTATAAGTTAGGTGAAGTTTTAAGTTACAAATTGTTATATTTATAGGCATTTGTTTGCTTCACTGTTAATAGCTTCATATCTTACGTATTTATGTAGTTGAAAGTTTATCTCTATAAACGGGAAGTAAATATAGTAGGAATTATTTTGTGCATGAGTGCGTAGAGAAAATCATTGAACGCAACACATGGGACACTTATATTAGTTCCTGTGCACACAAGAGATGCGTGTGTTGGCGACCCGGAAGGTCGCAGGAACCACCGCGATATGAATGAGAAGGCCACACCGCGGGCAAGGTCGACGACCTCTACTGTTGTATACGACAAACAAGTGGTGTTGGAAACGAGAAGACAATGGAAGAAATATCTTTAGGTGTCCCAGAAAATTACCGCTTATTTACATCCTTGGCACCTCCTTAAGTCCGGATCCGTTACAGCGACTGTCATCTTGTCCTCAATGGCGCTCATTAGAAAGAATTGCTCGTCTTCCATGCGACGTCTACAGCCGTAAACCCTAACTGAAACTTCACCTTTACTTTCCCTACGTGACGTGTACTCCACTCAAACAGTTGTGCATATTTGTGTAAACATTATAACCCAGAAAAGAAATGTCTGATAAATTATCCAACTTGGAAGAATTTTTTTTTCTCGAATTATCAGTGCCTCCTCTGGGAGGCACACCTAAGAGTTACCAAATATTGTAAAGAAATAAATATTAATACTCCATTAACAATAACCAAGGGAATTCACAGCTCTCCACTCTGGACACTGTTTAAACACACATATTAGTGGATGTGGCCAACCAGATTAAAGGTGACACCAACTCTATTCAGTTTAAATGCTTATTTCATGAATTAATAAGTAAATACCCAAAACACTGTGCACTTTACACTGATGGCTCAAAAAGTACAGATGGGGGTGGCTGTGCAATGATATCTACAGATAAAGTTACTTCCTTTAAGCTTCCAAATGACTTCTCAGTGTTTCCTGTTAGCTTTATGCAATTAAACATTCCATGCTACAAATACAAATTCCTGATAAGAACCATTTCATCATTCTGTCTGATTCCCTGAGTTCTCTAAAGGCAATATGTGACCCTTGGACACAGATAAATTGATTCAAGATATATCGATACTACACCATAATCTGAAAACTCAGGGTAGGGACATAATCTTCGTATTGATACTGTCTGACAGAGGTATATCAGGTAATGAGGAAGCTGACAAGGAAGCCAGAGCTATTGCGAAGGACCCAGCCTCCACCTCTTACATCCCTACACCTCATCGAGACCTTGGATTAGTCATAGACACCAAATTCAAAGCAACATAGAAAAGCCATTGGAACAACACATCCAACAACAAACTTCATGAAATAAGGTCAATAAACAGCCAGAGTGTATTCTACAACAAATTCCAGAGAAAATATCAAGTTAAATACTAAGACTAAGAATAGGATGTACAAAACAAACACATTCCGACTTACTGTCAAGAGAACACCACCATCTTGTGATATATGTACATGCCCTCTTACAATTAAACATATTGTATTTCAGTGCACAAAATACAGTTATGCCAGAAAAAGGCACAATATTTCAAGTAACACGTTATTAACACTTACAGACACAAAATATTTAGTTAATTTGTTAATGTTCTTTAAGGAAACGTGTCTTCATGAATGTATATAACTCTCAGAATTCAAGATGCTGTCATGTTATGTCAAATTGAGTTTTGGTTTTCACAGTGTGTTGTAATATTGTAATTTTCAATGTGGTCGCTGTAAGACCTAGGAGCTGTGCGACCTAAAATAAACTGTTACAAAGGGATTAGTATGTTGTAGAAATGAGTTACAAAGCTCTCTTGGAGGTCTGCAGACACCTCCGGAACATCTAAGTCTCTAAGGAGAGTGATGTTAGGAATGTGCAACAGTGCATCAGTTATGCTTCGTAAATATCTGTTTCGTAGGGTTTGAGTTTCTTTAATGTGTGTTGATGAAGCAGATCCCTATACTGCCATTAAGGTCGAATGAGATAAGTGTATAGCAACAGCTTGTACTGCAGAGCTAGAGATGATTGGCTTCAGGAGGCGAATACGATGTCGTATTTTCTGTATTAAATTAGTGGTGTGGTCGTTCCAGGTGCATCTGTTGTCTAAAATTAGTCCAAGGTATCTGACAGTTTGAGACATGCGTGTCATTTAATGTAACGTTTTTTTTTTTTTTTTTTTTTTTTTTGTACGTGAATTTGATCAAACTAGATTTTGAAGGACTTATTACTACTCTCCAAAGTTTGCATCAGACTTCTATGTTTTCAGGGAAGTTTTAAGCTTTCCTGCAATTCTTTTCTCGAGGTCTTGTTGTCACATCCTTAGAAGATGACCTTTTTAGTTACTCTGTGCAAAAACGCGATTATGTTCAGACTTTTTTTTTAAAACATCCTTTTTTTTTTCGGTGATTCAGGGAAACTCAAGAACGTCCACTTCCGGTAAAATCACAGCAGGGGCGATTCTTCCTTAATGCGTTTGAACCGCCGAGTCACCCACTGGCTTTTGAATAACTTACATGGTTATGTTTTATGTTCTAGCATTTAATTTTCATTTATACAACTTCTCCAAATTATATTTTGTAATGGAACTGCTCTCTTAGCACTCACGTGTGGATAATGCAGCTAGCTTACTTCCCCACTAGTGATTCGATATTAAAAGGCCAAGGTGTCCGCAACACTTGCGGCGAGTGAGGAGAGGTTGGAGGGTCAGAATACATTTCTGGTTACCATGGCTACGGATTCGATTCATAGAAGCCATATATTCCGCACCAACTCGTGTTCAATACAATATAGGACTTTATTCCTACTTTTTTGTTTATTTGAAAAGAGTTTTGTTGTTAGAAAGGACAACCCGTTGAAGCGAGCCCACGTGTCTTGTGCTACTGTTTGTTACCAGTTTGCATCCTGTGTAAAAACGTAATTTTTGTGATCAGTGATTAATGTGTGATATTTTAAGTGTTTAATTTTTCATATTTAAGGGATTTACAATGATTCGAACACACGGCTTGGTCTGTTCCATTCTCCAAACACCCTTTCTTTATTAAAAAATGATGACAAACGCGCCGTGTTAAATGTCGGTAGGCCAACACCAGTGCTATGTTTAGAAAAACTTTGCAGCGTAACATCTTCAAAATACATCAGGACATTTAAGATTCTTTGGTATGAGCAAGCATGATTGTTTCAGAATGAAGGAGCTAGGGAAAACACTAACGAAATTGCAGACACTCTTCGGGAAAGCTCAAATCTATATATTGTAAAATACAATGAGAACGTTAAGCTTAACAGACTTTTTATGCAATATACCATTAGGGAAGTAGACGATAAATGGTATTTCCTAGACATAATGCAAGAGATAACTCTTTAAATTAAATTAATTTTAAGGAACTTTTGAATTCCTATACAGAGGGAAACCCGATCGAAATTCAAAACCACTATTCCAGTATAAAGTCCGTTTTTGTAATAGTGATTTGCGAAATTAGGTTCGCCAGTTTTCCGAGTCACCTAATCAATTCGCCCAGAACCGCGCCTGAATCACAGTATTTAACTTTTGGTGGAGTACACTATTTTCTCAACTTAAGTAGAGAAGTTAGTTTCCATAAAACTTCAGCTCTCATTTAGTAATATGTTGAGAGCACACACTACCGTTAAGGAACGTTTCCAGTTAGGAGACGAACCGGATAGCCCGTGTGTACATACATACTTACCTGCACAAAGCAGCCGGACACCCCAACGATTTATTATGCGCTATCCTTTAAGGAGAGAAGAAAAAAATCTTACGTCGTATTTATTATCTCTCTAATTTACGCGTCAGAAGAGGCTTTATGATAATTGCCTGGTAACAGCGAAGCACTCCTTTCCGAACGAGCGAGAATTTTATCGCCTTACCGTTTGAACTATGACCTGTGATTCGTATATTTCTTCGAAATAATTTCAAAAGTCATTAATTATTTTAAAAACGGTCGTTGGCTCTGACTTGCGTGGTTTATATCGGCTTTGTTTCGCAAGCTTTTATTTGCCGTCTTTAAGCTCAATTAAAGTTCTTAATGGGACTAAGTAAGCGATATTTACCAGTGAGGTTTTGGCAGGCCGTGCTTTCATGTCTCCATTTCTTGTAGCATCTCTCTACTCCATGTTGACCGAGTTAGAAATGGTTCTATTTGATATTTATTGTAGGTGCTAGGGGAAGATGAGAATACAGAGCTGATCGCTATGAGATGGTTTTGACTTGCCATTCTGTTTGCATGACCAGGAGGAAAAAGTGCAAGTATTGAATAATTCAAACGAATAACAAGGAACATCCAGCAATTTTACGATTTGTATATTAAATATTACCTATTCATTATTTGTTATAATAGAGTGAGTAGGGGGAATATGCCTATCGGGGTGTGATGCCTAAAATGTATAGTTCCGATGGCTGAAAACAGATCGCGACACCAAACCGCACGGCACTCGTTAATGGCAATGTGACGTGAAGGCAAATTCGTGTTTCATTGTGTTAGGTGTTTCTTCACTTTTAAACCAACAAATACAGGTAATGCCTAAAAATAGATGCCTGGTTATTGGTGCATAGTTATTTTAAAGTACGTGTAAGTGTATGAAGCAATTAGCAGAGCGAAATTTCACGCATGCTAATCATAGTAGGTATCTTGTGGTACAGTTTGCCATCCTCTGTTGCTATTCAGCGACCACATTGTGCTAGTCATCAAAAGTGGTATCTGACCCCGATCCTTGGGAGAGGTGCCACTGTTTTTTCGGGGTGACATGCCCACTTTTAGTGCTCGCTTATACGGATTTTATTTTCGTAGGAGATGCCTCAAGTGTATGTTAGAACTTTAAATAGATGTCAGTGGCCTGAAGAATGTCTACAGATGGCTCTGGAACATGTAAGGACTGGCGGAACGAATTGTTTTAAAGCTTCCCAAGAATACAGCATTCTATATACAACTGGGCTGGGCCGAGTTATGTTACTGGAAAAACCTAAAAAAATAACGAAGTTACAACGGGAACTCTTTCTAAGCAAATTCAAGCCTTGTTTTATGTGCTGAATTATAACCTTGATAAGGGGTCATGCAATGAACCTGATAAGTTCTGGGTATTCACAGAAATACAGTAACAAATGTGACGAAAGGAATACCAAAGACGCCGATCCAGTGTGAAAACAAAAGGAATCGTTTCTCTAAAGTAGATAATTTCACATGCGATTTAATTCGTCGAGAAATTTATAAATTCCATGCAAAAGGGAGAGCGCCCATATTAGACGAATTGGTTGCACATTTGCAAGAAATTTGTGATTTTCCTTATGGGCACTGAGGAGCTGGGTTTCAAATACCGCACTTTGAATAAGATAAAGGTTATTCTGGAATCCAGTAGAATTGTATTTGTCAAAACTAAGTAAGTTTCGCAGTAATGGAGATAAGATAATTTATTTAGACAAAACCTCGTACGATACCCATGACGTGTCGAGAAAGGTGGCAACCTTGCAGAAAGGACTGGGAGAAGCAGGGATGGTGTTGTAAAACGACTATAAGGGTTCGTCAAAGGAGGCGGCCGAACTGCACTTGCGTTGACTAGACATACTTTACCGAAAGTTGAAAGGAGGAAGTACTGTGCACTAAAGCAAAGTAAGTCTCTGAAAGGAATTTGCCCCCTTACACAGTGGGACGAGAACAGTGAATGTGTGTGAGAGAAAGCATGCTACACAAAGAGCAGAACTGTTAAGAAAACATGTGCCCCATTTACACTGTACACAAAAGTAGAAGCTGCCAGAATGTTTTTGAATGGTCTGTAACTGAACTGACATGAGCTGTCATAAACTACCGACGGAGGGTGTAGGAACTTGTTCCAAACCCTCTGCGTCTCATCCACCGAAGACCTTCAGCGGCATATCATGGACACGTGAGGGTTGCTTGGTCGTGGGGTCGTTGAACGGCCAGGTCTTCGAGATAGAAATTACGCATGTCTAACGTCTGTCTGCCTGCAACATGTAGCCTTCAGTTGTCCCTTCACTTCATCCCGCCCTCCTGGAGAGTGGTGGTTTTAAAGGTATATGGCTTATATTGTTTTCAGCTTAGAAACATGCCCTTTGTTAGTTTACTTGTACATAAAGAGTGTTTGTGACGTATTGATAAAGCTTTTCACGTATATATCACTGTGAATTACACAAGTAGACGATGGTTGTATGTAGCGAGGTTGTTCCGCTTTGGTTGGAGGCGGTCTCCCCTTCCATCAGCGAATAGAATCGTTCCCGGGGTATTGTCTTTTCTCTAAGGTGCTCTAAATCTCAATGAAACCCGCCATTGCGCTGCCTCGGGAAACAAAGCCATTGCTCTTTCAATATTTTAAATGACCACAGTTCCCAGGCCGTTACTGTTGATCGGAAACCACTCCAAGCGCCCGCTGCCTGCCCCTTAGGGTTGGCGACATGGTTTCTCTGAGAGGGAGCATTGATCTGAAAGCTGGCCTTTTCTTTAAGTTGTCCACGCCATTAGTGTGTGAACGGACGTTTATTATTCCAATAGTGCAATAGATACAAATGCGCTTACCACAATTTTGTGGAACGAGATAACTTACAGCTATTTTGTACTTACGAAATTTCCCAGTGTACTTAACGTCTGGGAAATTAATATGAATCACTGTTATCATCTTCTTAGTTTAGTGGTATTGGTGCTACTTAATAGCGTCTGAACCGGGTTTAGCTCCCGGTATTGGCGTGAGGGATTTTCTCCTGTTGGGAGATTTGCTCCGGGGTACACTCAGCCTTGTTAAGACTCTGAGAGGCCAATTTATTATATAGAATACATAGGTATATTGGATGAAAAAGTACAGTTGCTTAATGGCACGGGCAACTGAAGAAATGTGGTTTCTACTTCTGGTCGTGGTAATGCAGCTTTTAAGTTGATACAGGTTTATATCCTTTAATATGATACCAGGAATTTATCTGACTTCATTTTTGGTCATAATTACACATACATTTATTTACATACACATGTTGATTACCTTGGGGTAAGATTATGTAGTACTGGTGAATGGAGGAAAGGAAAGCACTGGCAGATGTAAAAATGGCTATGAGTGTTTTTAGATCATGTATTAACAAATACCAAATATGCACGTAAACTGGTTAGAAAGGGTGTTTGGGTCAATTTCGTAGAAAGCAGAATGCTATATGGAATAGAAATATGGGGGCCAGATGAAGATGGAAAGCGATAAATGTTATAGACTATTTGGCAGACTTGTTTTAGGCTTACCTAGATCCTCACCGAATGAGGCGGCTTTGATGGGATTAGGAAGATGAGGTTACCAAAGCAAGGTGATGGAAACAATTCTGAAATATTGGCTCAGAATATGGAACTTCGATTAGGAAAATCCTGTGAAACTGTGTCTGGTAGCACAAACAAAAATAAAGTGAGTGACGGAGAGAGAGACTTGGATATATGAAATTCAAAAGATTTTACAGGAAATAGGTATGGGATCATTGGTTAGATAGTGGAAGAGTAGAAAAGGGATTCTGGAAAGAAGTAAAAGCAAGAATGGAAGATATTGAAGAACAATAATTATAGGCTAATCTTAATAACAAAAGATCTCTGAAATTATATGAAACGTTGAAAAATGATTGGGGCAGAGAAAAATATATTGACATCTGTGATAAAGTAGGA
The DNA here is from genome assembly GCA_030765055.1 of Mantis religiosa. Taxonomy (NCBI): domain Eukaryota; kingdom Metazoa; phylum Arthropoda; class Insecta; order Mantodea; family Mantidae; genus Mantis; species Mantis religiosa. Next base: position 23,519,225 of record CM060953.1, on the reverse strand, counting down.
AGAGAAGCGTTGGCATAGTTCAGAACAGGAGTAATGTACAAGGGGCGTCCAGAAAGAAAGTTCTGGTTCAATTTATATCTGCTGCAGCGCTGCGATCGCAGTTCCGCACATGCGCGGTAGATGCTCTGTATCAAGAAGAAAAAACGAGCGCCATTGGGAGATCGCTGTCAGCCATATACGCTTTGTTGTGCTTGTTTACACTGTCGGTGTTGATTGAAAATCCCGCCGCTTGTGAAATCAGATCTGTGATTCGTTTTCTGAATGCTAGGAAAGTGAAACAAATTGACATTTATCGGCAAATTTGCGAAGTTTACGGACAAAATGCGATGAGTTATATAATGCTGAGAAGATGGGTCCGACAGTTCAATGAAGGAAGTAGTGAAGTGCACGATGAAGAACGAAGTGGGCGTCCATCTTTGGTTCACGCGATTGATGACAAGATCCAGGAAAACCGCAAGTTTACAATTAGCGCTCTCGCTATGGAATTTTCCCAAACCTCACGATTACTAGTTCATGAAATTGTTACCGAAAAACTGAAATTTCGTAAACTTTGCTCACGTTGGGTGCCAAAGATTCTTACTGAGCAACTCAATACAAAACGGATGGGTATTGCACTTCAGTTTTTGACCCGTTATGATGAAGGCGGCGAAGAATTTCTTATACAGATAGTCAGAGGAGATGAAACTTGGGTTTCTTACAACACCCCTGAAAGTAAGCGTCAATCAATGGAATGGAGGCACACCTCATCCCCAGCAAAGGTTAAGCCGAAACAAATCTTGACACCTCGAAAAATGATGTGCACAGTGTTCTGGGACAGGAAAGGCATCTTACTCATTAATTCCTTACCGTGTGGTCAAACAATGAAAGCAGATGTTTATTGCGAGACACTTAGGAAATTGCGCCGCGCAATACAGAATAAGCGCAGAGGAATGCTGTCAAAAGGTGTTGTGTTTCTTCACGACAACGCACGACCACACACTGCAAATGCGACGAAAAACATACTACAGGGATTTGGCTGGGACGTGTTTGACCACACCCCGTACAGCCCTGACCTCGCTCCTAGCGACTTTCATCTGTTTTTGCATCTCAAATCTTTCCTTGGCTGCCAACGCTTCAACAATGACGAAGAGCTGAAAGAAAATGTTTCCAACTGGTTGAAGACACAGGCGGAAAACTTCTATGAAGAAGGTATACAAAAACTTGTGCCTCGCTATGACAAATGCCTGCAAAATTTCGGTAGTTATGTGGAAAAGTAGTTTAAGAGTTGTACAATTTTGTACACTAATAATTTTTCTGTATCTGTACACAATTTAATTTTATTACCAAACAGAACTTACTTTCTGGACATACCTCGTACTTAAAGGGGTATAAGGAATGGAAATACTAAGGGAAGATGTCCAGTGTGTGAAAAAGAAGATAGTACTTGACATTATAATTTTGATTGCCAAAAATATATATATTGGATAGATGGATTTCTTTTGCATAAGTGGGAAAACATATCAGATGAAATTAGAGGCAAAAGAATCTTGAATCTGAGATCAGAAGAAAATATAATAAAACTGGGAACATTTATTAGCAAGGTAAGACAAAAATGGCTTTGGAAAACAGGGAACACTAATGAGAACAAGTAGGAAAAATAGCAGAAGGTTTAAAAGGAAACAAATCTAGATCACAAGTTTTGAAATTCTCCATTATATACACAACCTGGGTTATTTATAATGGGGCAATGGAAAATGCAACTCCAAAATGGTATATTAATTATGTTATATATGTATGAAGTGGTATATGCTAGATATTGTAATAAGAAATAGGAAATAAACTAACTACAGACACACGTGTCTTTCTACAAAGGCCACATTTTGTTGTTTTAGTTTGAAAGGCTGTAAAAGTGAAATATAAGTAGTAAATTTATCTTAATATAGGTAAGAAGTAAAGAAAAACATAAGAAGCTAAAATTAGTAGGGTAATATGCTCACAGTATTCTAAGGCACACAGAAGTACACAATCTCGTGGCGTGGCAGATGGTAGAATTGCCACAGCACTGAAGGGTGTATTAAGTTGCCTTTTACCTTGCTGAAGGTACATACACAATAGGATTTTTCCGCGTTCAGAAGTTTGTCGTGTACTGAATGAGTTGTTCTTTTAATTGAATGTTCCCCCGTAAAATCTGATGCAATTTTTCCGGTATCTCCTCTCCAAATCCCTTTCTCTGGCTCCTAATGCATGGTAATTACAAACCGCCCCACTAGAGGTCTCTGCCCAACGACTTTTCTATCAGTAAGAGGGGTTGCAAAGGCTTACTGGGCTGACCAGTGCCTGGATTAGCCTGGACACCGAGATTTCCTCACTCCCACACAGAAATCCCGTTTAATTTAAGTGGGATTTGAGGCGGGGATGAGATGAGCCCTCCGCCACGCATTGTTACATATTCTGCGGCATAGCATGTGACTCAGTTCCTGCAAGTGCAACCTTCTCGTCCTTATTATATAATATTATAAACAGAAAACATGTGTTTGTTTCTCTATCTAAGATAATGTCAAAAGCGAATGAAAAAGATGTTTCACCATTAAAACTCTTAAATCTTTCCTATGGTCATGAGCTATAATTTAATTTTATAAATTACTAAAATATTAAAAGAGAACATACCAAGCCCCTGTACTTGAATACGAACGCAAAAGAGAACATGCTTGCGAACAATTCTTGGAGAACGGAATGGAGAGGAAGATAGTTGCGTTCCTCCAATATCCATATAAAATAATTAACATATCACAGTATAGTTTGGATTTTCCAACGCCAAAGTAATTTAATAACTCTCAAATAAAGAAGCTTAGCTTAATTTTGTTGTACATTAATCAAGTTTATTAATAGGATGTTACATCATTGTCTAACGATAGAAAAATTTAGCCATTTAATATATAAATAAGTTAAACCAATATATTTTAAGTATGGAAAGGTAGAGTCAGACCGAAAAATTCAATGCCATAGCCGGGATTTGAACCACGGATCTTCTGGCCTCCGTCCAGCCACTTTAACCATTGAGCTACTACGGCCAACATGTCGACATGGCATTAAGTTCTCCAATTGACTCATATGTTTCCCGGTAGAGCACTAGGGGTTCTCATTAGCTAAGAGACACGCACCTTCTTGTTGTGACGACACAAACTTTTTCAAATCGGTTATCTGGTTGCCTGTTAAGGTTTCTTAAGTGTATGAAAACGCTCCAACTTTTACATAATTAAATAACTATAGAAATAAATAATAAAAATTCAATTATTATTTATAGACACTCTTAAATAGCTGTGATTCTTCGTATGTCAATGTATATGGCGGTGAAAAACATCTTAATTTTATCTTCCAAAGGAATACATGCTAAGAATTTTTATGCCGAAAAATATTATCATCCCCCGTCTGGTTTGAATCCCTGATCCCGGAAACGAAATCATCTTAAACGTTCATCTAGTTCATTTCTAACACGTGGAACATTTTGGAGGTGGGGGGAGAAGCTAAGATGTTTCGCCAAAGTGTTGCAACTTCTTGCGTGAACGTAAGCGGATTTTTCATCCATCGTTATAAAACAAAGTGAGATCCCTATAAACCTGAACCATTTCAATAGGCCATAACTTTTGAACCAATAACAGGACACGCGTACAACTTTGGGAGAATATAATACACAATTGGGAGATTACATTACACTATTTACATCTCAGAGAGAATGTTGGAATATTCTCTGAAGTTTTACGGAGAGTATCCTCGCCAATGGATTCCTTGAGAACATCAATTGTCCGTGGCCTATTCTCGTACATTCTATTTTTAGATACCCCTAGAATAAAAAATCTGGTGATATTAGGTCAGGGGATCTGGGGGCCACAGACATTTTGAGATTATTCGACAATCAAAGAAACTGGTTACAAGTTCCATGGTGTCATTAGATGTTTGGCACGTTGCTCCATCTTGCTGGAAATAACCTTCTCTCAATTCGATATCATCCAGCTGCTCCACAATTGTCTTGGAAATACCCATATAAACTTCAGTGTCTACAGTCCTATAAAAGAAAGTGGAACTAACGGTCCATAGATTTTGGTGGAGGACACTTCCAACATTTTCTCTCCCAACTGTGTATTATATTATCCCAAAGTTGGTTCAGAAGTTATGGTCTATTGAGGTGGCTCAGGTTTATATGGATCGCACTATATTTCAATTCTAATAAGTTACAAGTAAAAGCTATGGAGCATTCACCGTAATCTCTTTTACTTCACGTTACAATAATTTCGTAAGAAAGGGAGCGAGGTAAAGGAATTTATTAAAATTTTCAGTTTGAGAAGTAACTGTGCCACGCCGAGTAAGCTAATTAAGTATGGGTGCCAATATTTCAGGTATACGAAATTTTAATGTGTAGTTTGAATGATTTTTGAGAAAATGTTTTTATTTGATCATTTAGTATCATGGATTTCCATGCTTGATTTAATTATTAAATTACGACAGACGTTCTTTATGTGGGACCAGGGAACTTGAAACTGTAGATATAATTATGAATATGCGAAATACAGTAATCCTCGAAACAGGATATCATGGTGTAATTAATTGCTCCTGTATTTAGCGTTCAAAATCAGAGCAGAATGTTTGTGTTGGTCAGCAAGATTAGTAAGATTGATAGTGAACATAGGAACAGTGGAAGATTTCCTAAGACATTTAAGGCACTGTCGATACTTCCCCTTTCCTACTATAGGAACAGTTTAGCACGAGAAACTGCCTGTAGGAGATTGACAGGGAAATCCAGAGAAGTCGATAAAATGGAACGACAATGGTGATGGCCCTTCAAAGACCTGGATGCGAATCTCATCCTTCCTGTCCTACTAGATCTGATCTGGTAATGACCTACACTTTTGTTTCGGATGCGCAAACAATTGCAGTGTTTATGTCTACATATGCCGTTTTGGCGTTATAATCCGCAACAATAATAAATAACAATGATTTTATATCTGCTTCAGATCGGCGGGACAATTCTGCTGTTATAAGCGATTCATTAAAAGTAATTTGAAGAAATAATAAATGTAATAGTTACCTGGGTGATTAAACCTTATACCTCTTATTTCATTACGTGTAAAGCAAACAGGATGGTTGCATATACGTCAGGTGCCTGCAGCGCACTCAAGTGTTTGTGAAACGTTCTACATGTAAGCATGGAAAGTGTCATCAAAAGCTACAATAGGAAGACAACTTCGCGGCTGCTAATCACCTGAGTGACAAATGAAAGTAGCATCAGCGTCAGTAGAATTGTGGATTCTAATCTATGGCGAAAAACATCATAAATGTGAATATCAAGTGTAATTAAACGTTGCAAACCTCTTATGTATGTAGTTGTAGCTGCACGACCTTTTAAACCATGTCATACAGGAGTCACATGTGTGCCTAGCTTCCTAAACAATAATGCTAAAAAGGCAAAGCTTTGCCAATATTTAAGTGAAACATCCATTCAAGAGAGATAATACTACGAATCTTCAAATACTAAATAGCAGAATAAAATGAAAACACTAGCGATGCAATAAATACTTTTTAAAAATCATATATTCTAAAGCAGCATTATTTTAGCGTTGCAATTATTAAACCCTCACCTGATGCACTTTTCAGTATAAATAAATGGCATTTTGTATAACTTTATTATTGACAGGATAAAGCAACAATGAGGTGATTTTTTTTAACTTGTTTAATAAATTAAGCAAGTGATGAAGAAAGTGCGAATATAATTTCAGAAATCAGGGAGGCCAATTACATGAAGTTGTTATGAGCTACTTTTTCTGTTATATTTTATGTATTTATTTATTTATTTTCTTCATTTTTTCATTCATAATTTTTATGACGAACGGGTACAGGGTCAGGCGTTTAGAAAATTTCTGGCTTTATTGGCTTATACTGTGAGACAAATGAAGGGTTCTATTTGCTTAAATTGTTATTAGATCTGCATTTGCTCCAAGTGATAAATGTATGGCTCCAGAGAACGCAAGGTTTCCTTCCGTATATAGTTCCATCTCTGCTCCTTTAAAAATATACGTAAGTGCTCTCCTAGCACAGTGTCTCCTCGCCGTACTTTCAGCAGCCAATGTAGAGTACCGGCAACCAACCACACTGCAAAATTATAACATTTCGTGTGTTTGAAGCGAAACTCCAGTTGTAACTATTCATACCAAGCAAGATGTCTCCGATACACCCTTTTATTTTTTCTTCGTTTTCCCTGTTCCTTAGGCAAATACTTTTACTATAATATCCTTTACATCATTTTCTTTGCACTATGTTGCCTCTAATGATTACGGTGAGACTTTCAGGTTTCGTGGTGTATGATAATGTCGGATAGATGGCGTGAGTGCTTGTTCAGAGGAAGAGTATTTCCCGTGGACACTAAAGATTGCTCGATTGACCTCTCCAGTTGTGGCCAGACTGCCTGCGGCCTTTTGACTCCTGTAGTTCATTCGCTTCACCCTTTCCTCCTGGGAGGTAGTAGTCTAACACTTGTAGTTCTCTCTAGCTCGCGAGTTGTAACTTTTCGGTTGCTGTTTTATGAACAGATTCTCACTAGGTAAGACGCAGCACGCTTTAGTCCACGGAGAAGATTTTTCCTTTTAATGTAAAGCATTTGAGAAGAAGTAATGCTGATCCAGAGAGTTTCTAAATGCAGTGAAACCCCAGAGGCCGTTATTTCCCTCCTACAATAGATGACTATCTCTATAAGGTCGCCTCTAACCGCTCTCGTTAAACGACGGAGAAAATCTCGCCTGTTGAAACTGTAAATGATCCACTTCTGGAATGTGTTAACTACCTACTTCAATTATTGTGTTATATACTCACTCAAGTTAACGTCTTTGAAAGTACAGATGATGCACAAGTAAGAGAATTTTAATTACGGAAATTCTAATGTGTTGTAATCATTTGACTTTTTCGCTCACTCTTCTATAGTACATTGTTCTTATTCTTCTACTTCGCGATAGACTGTAAGTGTGTTCTGCTTCACAAACCATCCTCTCATTACAGAATCGGTCCTCCTATTGAACTTACCCTTCAGAGTAAAAGGAAACACTTTATTTGTAATCCTATTGAGATCCATTCTCTTAATATATCTGTACTATCCTGTTTCAAACAGTTCAACGTTTTGTTATAAGCTATAGATATTCAGTTGTTTTAGCTTTTTGTTGCTATTATATACAACCTATTAAAGTATATCTAAATATATCTCTGAAGCACCTGTTTCTGTGTATTTGATGTTTTGTTGTTCTATTTAGGACCCAATTCTTATTGTTATATGTCAGAAGTGAACATCTACAATTTTATAAAATTTTAAAATTCCCTCTAGTCTTACTTTATTACTTTAATGTTTTGTAGACAGTACCACCCACCCTCACACACATAGAGCCACCCCCCTATACACAGACACACACAGGGTGTTTCAAAACGACACCGAACGAATATAGCCGTTGCGTAATTTATAACTTATCTAGTTCGAATTTCGGTGTCGCAGCTTCGAAATTCTCTTAGATATAATGTTATAAATTATTAATGTAAGTATTAAATTATTTTGTGATCAGGCGGCGCAGTAATCACTGGTGTGCGAATCCTGAAAGTTGTTATTGGGACGCACCGGCCACGAGAACAAAAGCATTACTCCTTGCTCTTTACAAGTGACCCTAGCTTCTCTTTACATGTAATGAGGCAAAGGGTAGTTACTTGTGAAAGAGTCGAATAATAGCTCGACAGTTGCAAGGTTGCTCATTTTGCTATGGTGTTAATTGTACAGTACTTTCAACCAGTTAGTGTAAAATCAACAGCTTTCTTTTAAGTTCGAAATGCTTTATTTAGTATTATTAAACACGTGAAACAAAGTGCCTGTCTCTGCATAAGGTATTTAGTTTTGGTGAACTTTATCTACAATTCCTTGATATTATTCTCTTTTCTTTTTATCATTTAATGCTTCCATTCTCAACCTCACTAACATTACATTAACTTCCCTCTAAAAGGTTTAAGTTACATAATTTTACCAGGTTATTTGTCCTCATGGACTGTTGTAACAGAATGTTGGAACACGTTAAACACCCATGAAAATAACTAAGGAATAACTTATTTATTGTGGTTTCATAAGCCAAAGAAATGTTTTATAGTGGCAAGCTACCGTGGAGTATGTCGGTATATTTTCAAACTGCTACAGAACGTGCCATGGTGTGTCACCTACCTGCAATTCCTTCGACAGTGTGTGGCACGCGGCGCTGTTCCTGTCACTGTCTAATCCACACTCATTCTCGAGCGTCTTTTATGTGGCTTATTTGGCGGTAAAAGCTATCTACATGTATCACATAGAAACAGAGTAATTCCTTCTATATATTCGTTCGGTGTGGTTATGAAACACCCTGTGTATATGAAGTTAACCTATAGTTATTAGCGTGCTGAATTATACTTCCGTTTAATTAAGATCTCTTTATAAGCGGGTGCTTTGTTCTAAATACGTCAAATTTTTATTTACTTATAGGTTTTCCACTTTACAGCAGTTAACCCTTTATTCCTGCTTTCCAGAGATTCCTGTCGTTTCATTGTCCTTCTTCCAGTCCCCTCTTCTTCATATGAGTATATATTTCCTCGTGTCACGTTCTTTTGGCTCTTCCCCGCTTTCTTCTGCCTGGTGCTTGTTTTTTTTTTTTTTTTTTTTTTTTTTTTTTTTTTTTGGCCTTCGGTAAAATCCCATATGGCCATCGTAGGGAAAAATAAGAAAAATAATGTAAGGAAGGTTAAGAGGATGGGAGGAGACTAGATCTGTAGATCACTTTCTTTAAGAAATTTTAGAAGAGCTGGGTATACAGGTTTGTTGCATAACTGTAATATGGTGTTGACGCTAGCGGGAAAAGGAACAGACTGCTGAAATAGGCGGCGAAGGAAGGAAGAACGGTGGGCTCGGTAGCGAGAGCAACTGAACAGGAGATGATTGAGGTCAGCGGTTTCGCCTGGGTCATCAGGACATACAGGGGAATCGATGAGACGTAGTCGGTGTAGATGCGCAGGGTAACATCCATGTCCAAGTCGCATTCTAATGATGGAGGTGAGATGTCGACGTGCAATCCTGAAGCTGGAGAACCAAGGGGTCGTGGATAGATGCGTCTGAACGGCGGCGTAGTGTTTGCCTTTGATGGACTGCGAACGAATCCAGGCGTCATTCCAGCGACAATAGGCGTCACGATGAAGGACCGGGAAGAAATCCGTGTAGGGCAGTTGGATGCCTTGGAAGGTGCCTTGGGTGAGTCCCTCTTTTGCCAGGCGATCGGCGACTTCATTGTATCGAATTCCGACATGCCCTCTGATCCAAAGGAAGTGAATTTGATGTCCAGCTATGGTAGCGTTGTTCACCAACGTCAGTATCTCGTAAAGATAACAGTGCATATCTCTCGTCCAGAGAGGAGATGAGAGTCTCTGCTGGTGCTTGTTTGGGCCACCGTTCTTCCGGCATCCGTTGTACATGTCCATACCACTGTAGAGCTCTACTAGACATTCTATCTGTAACAGTTTTTAGTACGTCCATTTCATGTCTAATATAGGTGTTTTTGACATGTTGTAACCTTGATATCGTCATACTTCTTCAAAGTCCACCCATTTCTGTCGCTAATATTCTTTTCTGCATTCTTTCATTTAATGTCCAACTTTCGCATATATAAGTATACTTTCTATTATTGTTTTTAAAATTTGTTGTTTAGTCTTTCTAGTCAGATTCCTCTTCCATAAAAGACTGTACAAACTTCTAATCGCCTTCATTGCACAATTTACCCTACTGATAGTATCTTTCTCACAAGTGCCATTCGTATCTATTATCTAGGTACTTAAATTGTTCGACACATTTCATTATCACATCATTTATTTTCAGATCTTCCAAATTTCCTCCTATTAACATATCTCCAGTTTAAAAGGCATTTATTTTTAATACGATTACTTCAAATGCATTTATTAATTTTCTAGTCATATATTCTATATCATCTTTAACCTGTCCTATTATAATCTGGTCGTTTGCAAATAGTAAATTGTGCAATACGCGGCCATTGATGTTTATCCCCATTCCCCTACGGCAAATTTAATATTTTAAAAGATAAGTTTTACAAAGGGAAGGAATATTTCCAGACGTTATCTTAAGGGATGTTATAGATAAACAATTTAAATGATAACATATTAGTTAGTGGCTATTTTTATTTATTTATGAAAGATTTGGTTATGAGAACAAATCTCCTTTCACTCAATCAAATTATGGATGATCTTGTATAGCATTACAGTATAATGTTGCCTAGTAGCCTAAACCTGGTATCTGTGATGACGTAACGTAGTCAAATGACCTTTAGCTACAATGTATTAAATTACATTTTCTTAGAAAGGTTTGCCAATCATTAATGTTATAGAGAAAATAGAAAACTGCATTAAAGGACGTGCAAGTTGTGATCTCGGCTAAAAATATGTTCTAAATGTAGTATTTCATTTTTTTTCCGCTATGAAACTGGTTACAGTATCTAATTATAATGATGATGCCTATGTTTCGGTATAATAATGTATGTAATTTAATGGTTAAATAAAGGTCTTGCAATGTTGTTACCATGAGAACGCTTAGTTATTAATCGTGAGCGATCAAGAAGCATTGGGAAAAGCGAGGGTGGAGCAGGACGAAGTGGAAAATAAAAGAATAGAAGTCCAGAAGATGAATATCTAAAACAAAAATTGAGGGCTTCATGGAGCATTTATCCACATTATAAAATATAAGTGTATAGAATATTAGAGGGTAACCCGTGATTAAGCATGTCATCCGAGGTAATGAGTGTCGAGACAGGTTGGCAAGGTGTAATTAGAGCCTGGTTCACACCTTGCTCCCAGATCACGATCAAAGCTCTCTCAACTTTTCTGAAAACCTTCCTCCTGTTATGCATTCTTCATCTTATTGCTCTTTAATCTGCGCGTGCAATCTGTGGATCATTAACTTGGCTGAAATTAAATATTGGTTGTTTGTTGCACCAACGCCTTTACACAGTTGTCACAATCTTAAGGAAACATATCCTTACGTATACTTTGACAGCTAACTATAAGTAGTAAGGGAAGTATTGCATTCCAATTGAAAATTTTTATCAAGTTGCACCGGAACTACATGTTTTGGGATCTCCTGGTTCAAAAAAAAAAAAAAAAAAAAAATATATATATCACTAAAGTATTTTTACAGAAAAAGTAAGGTTTAATTAAAATACCACAAATTTAAGTTATTTACATAGCAAATGAAACATATATTAAAACAAACGATTTATCGAATACTGTAAAACATTAAAAAATGATAATGTTTGCTGATGTTAAAATGTATAAGAGTATAAATAACGTTAAAGGCTGCATGGAACTTCAGCAGGACCTTGATTCTTCATATACATGGAGCAAAAAAAAAAAAAAAAAAAAAAAAAAAAAAAAAAAAAAAAAAGCGAACTCCCATTTAATATTAGTAAGTGTGTAAAATGTCCTTTACTTGGAGTAACAATCCCGTTAAATATGTTTATAACATCAACAGGACACCGCTCCTTGAAATGGTTGAAAATAAAGATCTAAGAGTACATTTTACAATAAATCTCAGATTCAACAGACACATAAACCTAATGGCAAAAAATCCTCTTAAATTGAATAGTATTAAATTAAATAATTTAACATAACTTAAATAATAATTAAATAATTTAAATATTAAATTTAATGGTATTAAATTGCTTTTAATAAAGAATATAAACATATTAATACTGCTTTAATTAACGGTTTTAATAAAGACTTTATACGAAAGAAGATTGAAAAATTTAAATATCAAAAGCTGTTAATGATATTTCTGCCCTTAAAAATAAAAGACGATTATAATTTTAAAAAATGTACTTACCATCCTTGGTTTAATAAACAATTTCAAAAAGTTTTTAAAGAGTTGGGTATAACTTTGGTTCCTCAAAACAGATATACTTAGTATTAAAAAATTCCTACATTTCTCTAAAAAATGAAATTCCTTATAACAAAACATTTGGTATTTATTAATTTGTTGATTTATTTGATTAGATTGTTTACATTGGTAGGACGAAACGTAATTTGGAAACCAGAACGATAGAACATTTTCGTAACATTAAGTATAAACAAACGGATAAATCGGTCGTAGCAGATCATTTTGATCATTTATCCATAATATAAATCCGGAAGTTAAAATATTAAAACAATTAAAGGTCCTGATAGATTTAATGGTTTGAAAAAACATATTTATTTAAAAAATAAACATCGCGTAGTGAATTTTGAAATACCAGCAGTTGATTCTGTTCTTAAGTTTGTTTCGTTTTCAGATTTTGGTGATACTGAAAATACATACTAACATAGTAACTTCCTTAACGACGTATTTGTTTTCTTCTGTGGTTTTCTTTGACTGATGACGTGGACAAGAGTTTGTCAAATCGATTTCAATTAGAAAGAAGAATTAACATAATTTTCTTAAGATAAATGAAATTTTTGTTACAAATAGTTATATTTGTGTAATAACCAATGTCTACTTCTGAGAAATTGACTGATAGCAGTAATTACCAGAGAATATTATCAGGAAGCTGTTGTTTATCGGAAGTATGAGCTATCATTGGTAATCCCAGGTTCGATTAACCAATTATCTGATAAGATCGCAATCTCAAGTGGAATTTATTGGAAGAAGACTCAGTGGAAGTCTTTCCTTTTATAACATTTTAACAGAGCATAAACATAATAATTACTCTCTTACTTAGAATTAAATCATGTCAGCGGTCAGCTCACGGCTTACTAAATGAACACTCGAACATTCGAATACTATCCAATACAGGGAATGAGAAAATAGCTACCTCAAATATAAGATAAGCTAAAATCAGAGTACAAGAATATAACCAACAACTTCCTAAGAATATAATTTGTTTCCGTTGATTATAAGTATAACTTTCAGAGCAGATATCTGAAGAATCTGATAACTGAAGTGTGTTGGATTGAGGCGGTTTGACTACGTTCTCCAGAAGTGACAAATGACGACTTACCTGTTAATTCTTACCTGCGATTTATTCCGATAACATCGCATCTTTACAGGCACATTATGAGATATACCGTCGTGATTGGTCCATATGCGAGACATTACTAAACGTTATTCAGCAACGTTATAACCGCGGCATATTAATGAAGTGTAAGGACTTTCTCGTGGATCCTGTGAAGTAAATAAATAATGTAATAATGCAAAATACTACACTAGGGGCTTACATTAAAACAATTGAATACACTGATCGAGAGCCTGCAGGTAACAGAACTATAGCTATATAAACTACTGTGTGATTCGGATACAATTCTGGAACAGGGAGAAAAGAGAAGTTGAGAAAACGGAAGGGGAAAAAGAAAAGAAAGCTTCATTGTCCTCACGCCAAGAGCACATGGAAATCCTAAATGGTATTGGATTCCAGGGAATTCAATTTCTGTGTGCCGTATAAGTTTTTACTTTTTCTCATCTTACTGCGCTCTTCTTCCCAAAGCACACCAAGTGTAACGGTGTTCTCCGAAGAGAATAGGGAATGGAAAACGACCGAGTCTCGTAGGGACCCAGAACTATATGTATTCCTCACGGCTCACTTCGGGACGTTAGCTTCTTTAACATGAACTATTCTCTTTCATTTAGAAGTGTTTTAAATAACGTATTTGATTACAGAAATGATCACAGAAACCACACGGAACAGAAAGTGATCGTATATGGAAATGAAATGAAGAAAATAAAGGACAGAACACGGGGATCCCCTGTCTTTAATGACGGAAACAAGAAAAATCTGATAAAGCAGGATAGAAGAAGGGACTGAACATGATAAAAAAGGGGTGCAGGAATGGCAAAAGGGGGAGTGAGGCTCGGAATCGGGGAAGATAACATGCCCGCCTCTGTAGCGTAGGGAATAGCATGTCTGGCTCACGTTCAAGAGCTCCCAAGTTCGAATCTCGGTGAGGATAAGATTTTTTCGGGATTTTCCTTATCCCGAAAGATACATGTCGTGTAACTCTAAGCCATATCGACCTTGGATTCATTTGAGCATCATTTCATACATCGTCTGATATGACTTAACGTTGTAGGACGTAAATTGAAAAATAAATAAAAGAGGATAACACGTCAGTCCTAGATTCGGTAAGGACAACAGATTTTGCATCTGTAAGGTTTCTGGCTCCTCAATATTTCTTTTTAGTAGAGATTTATCATTGCAGTTTTAGCTGTAAACATTATACATAGTTTGGCCGGCCGTTCTCCGGCTCTGACATTTCTCGAGAGGGGGAAGCGGCCTGCTGTCAGTTCTTTAGCGGGAATTTCAAGTAGAGGAACATGCGTATTTTAAATATTTCACGCATTTGCATATTTCACGAACCAATAGCCATATTATTATAATAGCGATAATAATAAGACTTACGAACACTATAACTCGGAATTCACGCACGCACAAAATAGCAAAGATACTTCACCGGTGCAAGCACCAAAAGCAACTGAAGCCACGTGGTCCAAATAAAATGTAACTGGCAACACGGTGCTGGAAGCCATGCCTAGCTGCGACAATGCTGATTGGCGCTAGCAGACAGTTTTAACATCCTGACAACGATACCGGAAATAGAGACTCCCAGTACTACCAACAGAAGCAGTTAGTGCACGTAAATGGTGCGAAAGAAACATTTGAATAGAGTGGCGCTGTAATGAATATCTTGCATGATAATGAAATTGCAAGATGGATTGCAGTGTTTTAAAGTTAATATACAGTCCTACGTTTTCATTATAAAGATAATTTTGAGGATATGTTTTCAATTGCTCATTACTGTATGCTGGTACTATTAATCTTCCCCCTCCGCCTCCTGTACTCACTAAACGTCAGAGCCGGAGATCCAACGGCCGTAGTGTAGTGGCTCAGATAATTAGAACACCAGTTTCGTGTTACGCAAATAATACTGCGAAATAGTTGTTTAAAACTTATAAAATGTTTTCGAATATACGAAAAAGAAGAATATGAACATAAAATCAGACTATGGAAATAAATCTATTTGTGTAAGGCCCAACAATAGATATTTATTTGATGAATAAAAGTAGTATTAAAATCATTCAATATGCAGCTATGCATACTATATTGTATGTTGCTAGTTTAAGACTTGAAATATAATTGAAATTATAAATTACTAACAGTAACATAAGAAAAGTAGTATACCCGTTTCCAGGAAAAATCCAAACTACAAATTGTTTCACTACAATGTGGATGGAAAATGAAAAAAAGAGAGAAAAAAAAGTTACGCATTAAGTATAACAAATGAAAGTGAGGATCAGTATCATACTTAAGGTATTTTTAACAAAAGAATAGAACGCGTAGAGAAATATAAATGAAATTGATGCAACCCGAATAGAAATTCGTGTATACATCTTACGATATTTTATATAAATTCGCTAATACTGAAAAGTTTATGACAGTGGGTTTCCAATCTCTCTTTTGGGAATTTCTTCCAAAAAATTTTTTCAGTAGAATAAATAGCATCATACTTAAACGAAACGTTATTAAATATTCTTACTGAACATACATAATGATCGAACTGCACGTTACACTAGTTACACTAGTTTACTTTAGGAATTCTGAAAAATTAAGAAAACAAACTATGAAAATGAAGAAATGATTTATCATCTCTTTTGCACTAAAAGATCACTCGAGAAAAAATGGTAGATATTATCATATAGCAACTACAGCAGACAGAGTACTTCAACGAAAGCTTGTTCATAAGTGCAGCAACAACCGCGTAAAATCCATCCCAAGGGTAAAGCGAAGATCCGTGGTTCATAACTCGGATAGGGCATTGAAGTTTTGTGATTCTAACTCATAGAACGTTAAAAGTATTATCATAAATCTATTTTATCCCGGTTTTTAATTATTATAATTAATTGGAAACTTTGATGTGAACTGGAAACGCTTACTAATTGTATATCTTCAATGACAAAAGTGGTAAGACTGTTATATATATGATGAATGCAATAACGACAATGATATATGTTCATAAATACCATAGAACATGTTATGGCATGTGTTTAGGTATCCATATTTAACATAATTTTCATTTTAAATTTTCTTAGTCTAAATAACTATTTAATTTAATTTTAAGTTCAGGGAAACTGCATCTTAGTTTTCTTCCGCAAACCCAGTCACTCCTTACAATTTCAAACGGCAAACCTGTATTTTGGTACTTCGTTTTCAAAGTTCATTCGTTTGTCCGGATTTATATAACTGGCCAAGATTTGGACTCACGTGTCTAGATGAGTGAGTCATACACGCTACTCCTATACTAAGATAGCATTATTTAATAGCATAATTTAAGCTGCGAATAGTTCCGCAGCAACTGTATTACTACTTAATCTCTGGATGGTCTCTGGTGAACCCTGGAGGTTCGGGGCTTAGGTGGCGTTGGATGCTCATGAGCTAGAAACGTTAGGAGCCCCTACATTGACCAAGTAGTTGAGTGTCACATCATCGTCAGTGACCCATCGTTGTCTAGTCTCTCCCCTTATTCCAAAAGGCCATGATAGAAGCACAAAAAGACGATTGACCTGTTCACTTTGTCCGAGTTACGATGGTCCATCGTTACCTTTATCTCCCCTTCAGTATTTAAATTCACGCGTTTTTGTTTAAATTAAATCTATATATTTAAAATTCGAAACTTTCTAACTAAAAAAACTGTATACGTGTAATATGGGTAAATATTGTTGTCCTTTTTTCTGTTTACATCCTTTCTTATCTGAACTGACCTTGTTTCATACAATGCGATGGAAATATTTGTCAGTTTGTGCATTCTGCGCTTGCTGCTCTAGAAACGACGTGGAATGAACTCAAGACCCTGTACATCTGTTTCCTTCTCTCCTACTTTTTCTGAATGCTCCATAGGGAGATAGAAGCAGTATATTATAATACGGTTCTGGGAAAGGGAGGCAGAGTAGGGGTTAAGGGGATTCCGTGAGTTGCATCTCATTTCGACCTCATCGAAGTGGATCGATAGTAGCCTTCGATATCGGTCTCAGGCGCAAGAGATTGTGATGCATCCTATGTGGAGGAAACCAAGACAGGTACTTAATTGTTAAAATAGGTATTATTTTACTGTTAGATGCATAACTAATGTTGGCGGAATAATTAAAGTAATTTTATGGTGTTAATTTATAATATATACGTCTGCTATAAAAGTTGCAACTTCGAAAAAATAACTATGTTCAACACAAATGGGATTTGTATTTCTAAAATAAATTTTTACAGCTGATCGCTTAGAATTCCTTAGATACCTATCTTTAATACATAAATAAACTACCTGATATAGGCAAAAGTGGTTATATGTAAACAATATCTCATGTTACGCGCGCGCGCACACACACACGCGCGCGCACACACACACACACACACACACACACACACACACACACACACACACACACACACACAATTTAAAACTCTTCGCTCATCGTGCGTGCTTCAGAATTCCACTGATAGGTAACAATAAAGCGCGGGTTATAAGCTCATTGCGCTGTTTCTCAAATAATGACACCGTATATTATATTTAAGGCTGAGGATTCCAATTTTTTCTCGAAACTCGATACCGATACACGATATTTTCCACGATATCCGATACTTCGATACTTGATACCATCATTTCTACTTCTAGGTTGTAACGGCTATTTCATATGTTTTCATATTTGAGAATTTGTTCTGGACTGTTCTAGAAAATGTAATTTGTATAAAATAGAAAGTGAGACTGGGTATGCCACAGAATGACAACTTACGTAACATTCTATTGGTTGGAAATTAATTGTTCTTTCACACTAGCCGTGTGTAGGATTCACTATGAAAGGGTAGAGCCAGACTGAAAAATTTAATGCCATAGCCGTGATTTGAACCACGGATCTTCTGGTTACCGGCCAGCTGCCCTAACCATTGAGCTACTATGGCCAACGTGCCAACATGACATTAAATTCTCCAACTGACTCGTGTTTTTCCCGGTAAACCACTAGGAGTTCTCATAAACACATGAGACAACTACCTTAATGGCGACTTACTATGCTGTAAGTACTTTAAGGCCCGTAGGTCAATTAATGGAAACGAATTGTTCTTTCACACTAGCCGTGTGTAGGACGCACTATGAAAGGGTAGAGCCAGACTGAAAAATTGAATGCCATAGCCGGGATTTGAACCACGGATTTTCTGGTTGCCGTCCAGCAGCTCCAAATCATTGAGCTACTATGGCCAACGTGCCAACATGACATTAAAGCCCGGGTCTTAAAGTAGTTTAGTATTAATCGTATTAAAATGACGAAAAACTAAATACACTCTAAGGCTAGTACAATTTTTTAGATTAAAATAGAAAATGCTCCACTTAAAGGAAAGACCATCGCTTTATACTTGTTTCTCATTATTTTTTTTTCTTTGTTTGCAGGTAAGTTGGTCTTCTTCACACATCCCTGGGCAGCATACATTTAATTTTAATGTCTGAGTAAGTATTTAAGGTTAATTATAATGATTCATGCTGTCATCACAGAGATTATTTTGGCTGTGTTTTGTGTGCTCATCAAGGTTGTTTGAAATGTGCATATTTTAAAATCTTTTTTGTTAGACGTAAGCATTAGATAAAGGGCCAGCACCCTAGGAGGTCCTCTGCTCTACAATTGCTGAGGTCGGTCTTTTCAACTGCTGTGATAATTTTTATTTAGCTTACGTTGAAATTAAAAGTTTAGTTATCGGTAGTTGTATTAATTTGAAGTCGGCATTGAGGACCTATCAAATGACATGAAGCGCGTGACCTGTAATAATTCTGGATTATGTTATTCTTATCAAATATTACGGTAATGTATTATAACAATGATAATGACGTAAACAGCATACCAATTTAAGCAATAATGTAAATTTAAGGAACATCGTAATATTTTCCTTTTTTTATGTTTACTGATTCGATATCTTTATTTTTGGTTTGCAAACATGAACATGTTTCAATTATTTCAATTACTTATGCACAGAGTCGTATCTCAATTGAATGGTACTCTCGAAAATGGCATTTCCTTGGTCAGAAGTTACATAAATAAACTGAAATATGCTGGGCCAAGGGCTATCCGCCATCACTGCCCACAGCGAGCATTAAGAGTGAAGTGCAATACTGGATTAGAAACCCCAAATCTTGACTGATGTTTTGGCAACCTGAAGACCTTTTCTTCAACCAGCTTCTCGATTGACCTCACGAGGCTGAGTGCTCTCCTTCCCAGGGACGTCGATGCCCAGTCCTCCGGTTTTGTAAGGAGCTTCGCTACCAACACCCTAAATAGACGACTAAGATAAATAGTATCTAGTAAACGAGACAATCCAAGACAAGCCTTCCTGTAATGTGAATATAGTATTGCGCTCTGGTTATGATTTTCTTCTCAAATCAATCTTAAGAAACACAGTTTATTAGTACTTAAGCTCTCTTAAGAATATGTGGCTTGAAAGCTTTCTAACTTGGCACAGTGGACAAAGAAACACCAGTCCTTGCTATTGGACACCCCACTAAGACAAGGGTAGAGTAATATCGTGAAGATATAGCAGAAAGGGGTGAAAGCCCCTGACGCATGTCTTGGAAGGGGTGGATTGTTCCCAGCACGACTATTTCTTCAACGCATCTCACTACACTCCTCGGCATATGATACCAGGGATCAAGACTGCCATAATGGACTCGTGAAGCCGCGGATAGCACTACAAAGAGTACTAACCAACCTTGGGGTACATCTGCGTTGAGACATTTCCCAGTATCTTTGGATGACCATGTTCTTGCATAGTTTTATAATTGCTGTTGATCTTAAGTTCGTCCTATAAACTTACGATTTGTGGACCCGCTATAAAGCGAACGCATGGTTTGTGAAATTTAGATTCTCGATCAAGTAGATCCACCCTTCATTTATTTGTACCATTCCCTGTTTGACCAGACGCAAGGTGAAGCCTTAATTTGTTGGCTCCATCAGTTCGCGTAATATTTGGACATGGAGTCAGTTAATATATGCGATTTTTTTTATTAAAATTAAATGAAATCCATCAATTAGGATATAAAACTGGAAGAAGAGATGTGTGGAAGCATTTTGGGATTACTGTAGAGAAAACAACAAGAACAACAACGATTATGATGATGATGATGATGATGATGATGATGATGATGATGATGATGATGATGATGATGATGATGATGATGATGATGATGATGATGATGATGATGATGATGATGATGATGATGATGATGATGATGATGATGATGATGATGATGATGATGATGATGATGATGATGATGATGATGATGATGATGAAGATGAAGATGATGCTGATGATGATAAAAAATTAAAACTTTCAAACAAACTGTCCTTGTTTTATTCTTATAGATAGACGCAATCTGAGATTTCGTATTGCAAAACATAAAGGCATTCTCAAGATTTCATTGTTTCCCATTAAAGACCTTCTGATTGCGAGTTTATTAACTGTTTTAATTTGTACTTTACAACAAACCACAGCTTGAAGTAGAACAAACTCTTCTTTCGATAGTGCACCTAAATTGTATACAACATTAATATATATATATATATATATATATATATATATATATATATATTTAATTATTTTAATATTTATTTTTGTATTCGTTTTAACCTAATGTCACTGCTACTTTATAATAATCATTCCTGCATAAATCATTGGATAGGACAAAACCTATATTTTATATATTATGAAATATAATTTTGAAGAAGGGCCGCCGGAGTAGTTTAGCAGTTTTGCTCAGGATTCTCGTGCTGATGCTCCGTGGTTCTACTCCCAGTCCATGGTAAAGACTGTAAATCCCCTCATTCTACCACCATTTTCATCATCAAGACTCTGCCTCCAGGTGCCTCCAGCGCAAAAATGGATGTGGTCAAGGCTTAATGGAATGAGATTACTCCTGAAGGTCTTACACCACAGTTAATGTGACCATACTTTTGAAGAAATTAATTTATTTAAGGTTCTTTTATACTTATACGGCTCTCAAAATTCAATCATTACTTACATACGCATCTACATTATTTGCATCCAGATAAAGCTAATTGTTTTATTACACATTTTATTGCGTCTGTAATGCAAATAAAAGATTAAGTGATAGTCAATTCTAAGAACTGACGGGTGGAACGACGCAAAGAAGGGTGGAAGTAAGCATCGTCTCATTTCAAAAATGTTTAAGTACAGAGGAACTTAAACCAATAACTATGAAATGCTGGAAATGGTTAACTGCAAGAAAAATATAAAAATATTGTACATAACTATGTGCTTTCTAGAGATGTACTTACATGTTTTTGTTGTAAAAGTTGTAAACCGTAAGTGACAGACCAGGTTACGTGAGTCATTCAGTACAAATTGGATTTCAGAGGCCGGGCCCAGATGATTCAAGATAAAGATTTCAATTGTCATAAAAAGCATAGTATTTTAATCAAAATACTTAGAGTTGTATTTTACAAAAGCTGTAGTTTTGGGAAATGTTCTATGTAAAGAGAAGTCTGGGGAAGCTTTTTTGGAAAATCCTCGTGTTGCATCCTTAAAAAATGCTGAGTTTTCGTTTTTGAGTTATGCTTTTCGTGGACACACAGACACATGGCCAATTTTTAAGAAGGCTTTTTCTTTTTATTCAAGGGACCTATAAACGTGTATTTCCGACAAATCTCGGTGTAGAATTTTTGGATGGAATGCAGAGAAATAAGAGAGAAGACGGTGGATGACTAAATACGGAAGTTCAGTACATCACTACCAAGGAGACGCCAGTAATTCACAAGTCGCGGAAATCAAGCTCTGATCCAAAGAAAGTAACTATTATGGCTGTTATTTTCTGGCTGTGTGTATAGTTACACTAATGGACCGCGATCTATATAGATCAGTTATGTTACCACCACCTCTCTAACAGAAATGGATAAAGAGAAGGCTACGGAACAAAAGGACTTGCCGAGTCTTGAAGCCACTACTAGCAGACAGTTCTAGCAAGCAGCGGGGTCATCTGTTCGGCTCCCACCCGCACACACGCCGCAAAACCTAGCACACGTGAAACCTTAGACAGAAAGAGATCGTGTTAGAACAGAAATCACTCCTCCATTAACCTTACCAATGAAGGAAAATCACGGAAACCCAAGGTAGAGTGGGTTGCCAACAGAAATTGAATCTGTAAGTGATCCTCACACGTTATGGCAGATCTATGTCGTTTATGACTCCACTCTCTTCAAATGACAAAAGAACGTAACTCATCGTCTTAAAGGTTTAGTATAATATATACATTTTTGCCCTTCTCTGTAAGAAAGAAATGCACATCGAGTTGAGTGCTGTAAAAGTGTTCCAAGGAATATGCACTTTGTTCTTATCTTCGTTACACAGACAGCTGTGCTACAAGGAGAGATGTAGCTGCTAAATATTGCATTTTTATTTGCGAGCTACATCCGCATTCATCATGATTTGGGGTTAGGCAGTAACCTACTAACCCCTCTTGTGTTCACCCCTGGGACACATTCCCTTTCCTCCCTTCTGCTAGGGTAGACACGTATGTTAAGTAATGAAGACGCTATTACCACGACCAGGCTAAAAGCCGTCAGTAGATACAGATTCTGTACTCGGATCTACTTGACTTTGTGTTCGCACGAAACACGAACAGCTCTGCTACCTAATCACATTAACTTCACTGATTCTTCTTTCTCTCATAGTATCAATAGCAATATATACGTATGAGCGCTTATCACTGTCTTTGTCTTGTTCAATTTTCACTGTGGCGTCATTTAGTTCACATTGTCAATTTACCAGTGTAATCCAGTTCAAATGTTCCCAGCACTCAGTTGTCTTCGTAAGTTGCTCCGAAATGGACGAGCAATTACTTATTTAGATTATTCAGTTACTGGAGAATCGAACACAACAATCTTCCGCGACAGCAGCAGTCACTGTACGTTGCAATGTCGTTAAGAACTTGCTTGTGGAACCTGGCCAACTGGCTTACCCGCTCACTTGCAAGTACTGATCACTTATATACCGATGGAATTTTCCACAAGTTCTAGAATGTTCGAGAGGGGGAAGAAAAAAGCTCTAAGAACAATTATTGCATTATGTGCTTCTGGTTTTAAGCTGGTGAGAGCACTATCGCGTCTTTTCACCGGCACAAACCTCAGGATGAACTCTTTCGTAGCCGCGGCCCATTTTTTTTATTTGTTTTCTAAAGCTTATAATAAACATTTTGTATATAGCTTGTGAATAGTCTTATAACAGCACTTCTGAAAATGCTCAACAAACATTCACTCTATCATAATAATCAGGATTATCCATTTGTTGTATAAATTACTGATATATAGCAAAATCTGCACTTCGAAATGGCTTTAAAACTACACACATTTAATGAAAAAGAACATTACATCTTTATTTTACTTATAAAAATATGATTCCAAAATCCAAAGTATCCTAAAATATTTTAAACCGGAACAATCCATTTAATGAAACAAATGCTCAAGTATTTGTAACAAACTTAATGTGTATAACAAGTTTGTTTGTAATACCAAAAGTACATTCAACAAATTTTAAACATTAAACTTATCTGAATTGTTGAAATACAAGTCCAGAGATATAATAAAATGCTTACAACTTCTACAAGTTTTTTGTGCAATAATGCTGTTACCTAGCACTCGACCAATACATTCTGAAACAAACTTTTAAAAATTATGTATAAATTTTACGTGGATGAATTATTTTCTGGTTGAAATGTACTTTAACGTATTAAAACATCTTTCTTAAAACAAACTGCCAGATTTCTTCATTTACTTTTTCTTAACTGTTTCAAGTCCTCGCTTTTTCCAAAGCATTATTAAGCTTGTGGTACAGCAAATCCGAAATTCAACAAAGTAATTTTTTCTGCTCGTTAAAAATTTCCATATTATAAAAAATAACACCTTCAAAAATGAGCAACTAGGAATTTCGTGAAAGGGTAATCTTCTTCGAGTGGCGCTACAGTCCTTTCTGGGCATTGGCCTCCTTCAGCAAGTGCCACCATTCCTCTTTTGCTCCAGCTCTCCTTCTCCATCCTTGTATTCCCAGTATCTTTTGACCATCTCTCTGTATGACTTCCTCCCATCTCAATACTGGCAGTGCTCCACTTTTATAAAGTGTCCTGACATTCCATGTGTCAAAATTCAAGTCCATTTTCTTAGCCCGTCGTGTGAAACGGTAATGCTGCAGAAAAACTTATTATACGCAAGAATTGAACTTGAATGAGCTCGCGGTAAGTTTATATGTTTCTTAGCTGTATAAAATTACACAAACCTTGTCAGAATAAAGCAGGCTTGACAATGTGTCTATGGAAAATTGTTGGCATACGCTTTGCATTGGCAGCATCTGAAGTATATGTTTCAGTCAAAATCGTTACTGATATTTCTATAAAATAAAAAATAAGAATAATTTTTCTATGTATAATATTGTTCGTTGCCCTCTAGTTTCCTGAAAATCCTTTCTTTGCGTTCTAGAAGGATACTACACTTAATAATATTGGTGTTTATCGGATTTAACGTTCTTGATTAATGATGGTTCCAGAGAGACCTCGATACCAAATTTATATTTATCATAAATGAACCGTTTATAAAAGCCTTAGTGCTGGCCAAGTGCATCTTTGCTTCTATATGTAAAGGGCAGCTGTTAGGATGATGTCCAATGTATCTGTTTTCATTATCAGTGGATAGAAAGGTGACAGGGCATTTGCAGTTACGATCTGTTTTCACTTTAGTGTATTTTAAACGTAAAGTGAAACTCTGGGTCGTGACTATTTACCTTAGCTACTAAAAAGAAACCACAAGACTAATCCAGTAACATTTTTTTAGCTAACAAACCAAAGCCACAGACGTTACTCTTTAACCATTCGGCTCTGTTCCTAATATTTATTGATTTGATTTTGCATTCATCATATGTTATATCATCCTTGTAGTAATATTATGTGTTTTTGTACAATAAAATCTGTTAATTTTGCTGCACTTCTTTATTATTTGCTTCTTCTCTTTCGCTGTCTTGCATCACAATATAAATGCGTAGATATATCTTGCAGAAACAATTGAAGATATTGTTCCAATGACGACGAACTGCATTAACGAAACTATGCTAAAATGTTGTATAGGATAAAAAGGAATTCTACTCTTTTGTTCCTTTTATTTCTTTCCTTTTTTAGTTCTTTCGTCTCATTTTCGGTTTTTTTTTTCTCGTGGGGAGAGCTCGTTGGTTCAATCTTTTGAAATATTAACAGCCACTTCTCGTGGTGTAGGCGTACAATAGAAGTGGTAGGGTGGTGACTCAAATGTGTCGGATGGTGGGATTTGCTTCCATGGATCTGGAATCCAACGTCCAGGGGTGCAACTTTCTATCATCTTACGAATTCACTGTTTTCAAC
This sequence comes from Mantis religiosa, assembly GCA_030765055.1. Taxonomy (NCBI): domain Eukaryota; kingdom Metazoa; phylum Arthropoda; class Insecta; order Mantodea; family Mantidae; genus Mantis; species Mantis religiosa. The sequence goes on along the minus strand of CM060953.1, from coordinate 23,493,758 downwards.
ATCTGTAAGTTGAGGTCTCCCTTACTGGGAACAGTACACGGCAATAAACGCGAAAAAGGCAGTTTTAATTTATTAATTCTGCTCTGAAATGCCTTAGTGTGGAATTTTGTTCTAAAAACTGGTACGACCGCTTCTGTGTGCTATTTCTTTTCAAACATGTATGTCTGTTTTCTCCATTTATGGTTTGAGCTGCTATTTCTGTGAATAACATTTTCAGGATTGAAAAAGCTAAATTACATTTTAATATCTCTGTACGAATTTTACTACTTCGTATTACTTTTGACCAGCAATAACTTACAAAACGACATTTCCAACAAATCATGCCTCCTTACTTCGCAGTTTTATCATCCATCCCATTTGTTTTTATACACCTCCCTAGCATTTGTTTGTGATCATCTTCAAATTTAGCTTAAACAGGCGAAAAGAGAAATAGAAACAGCATATGGAAGCAGTTCAATCAATTAATTTACTAGTTAGTTGATATTTAATTATATTTATTTGTGGCACCCTTTATATGCTTTACCTTATTGTGGGATAATCAATCTACACTATTAAAATTAGTTAATTATTTTTTTAAAGAATCTTCATGGTTTGTAATCAGAATATGGTATAATTAAGGAAATAACCACATATTCCTTAACGAATATACTTACTAGAGAAGACTAGAACAGCAAAGTTAGAAGATGTTTACAATATTTGTAAACACGGCAATGTGATATTTTAAATAAGTTTTGAAATAAGTCATGAATATAGCATATCCAAATTTGCAGCACAGAACTTTTAATCCCTTCGGAAGTGTAAGTTCCAAATGAATTTTCAAAAAAAATTATTTTGCTTACACGTGTTATTTTTTCTTGTATTGTAAGAACCTAGTATAATTTTGGGGTAGTAAAGATACGAAGAAAGAAGCCAGAAGTTACTCCTCTGTAATTACAAATTACACCAATCATTATACCTTGGTTTATCTTCCTTTCCTTCTATTACTGCTGCTGCAGTTGCTTGCACGGCGATGCGAAGGGTTGGCCAGTACATAACGGCCAGGGAAACTGTATAATATTTAAATCTGTACCAGCAAATAAGAGAGAATGTCCTAGTTAGGAATACCGATTTTAGGATGTACTACATTTTCAGTCAACGTAAGTTTTTAAATGTAGAGACACTGGCAAGAAGTCCATATGGATAGGTCTTACCATATTGTCCTGTATAGGAGTTCCGCTTCCTATGTTGAGTCTGACAGACCTATTGCTTCCAAAACTCTGAGCGTACCCCATTAAGAAGAATGAGACTATAGAAGAAGACCCTATAAGAAAATAAAGGGGCAGTGAAACAGTAGAGACCTTCATATTTTCGATACATTATATTCTACTCATTCCAGTTAGTCCAAGAATTGTGTGGAAATTCTGTTACTGCATTCAGCAATAATAAGGAATTATCACTCCTGAAAAGCACTTAACTTCTTATCTCACATGTTTTATTGGAAAAAAGTTTTTCTTAACTAGAGCCACCGATAATCGTGAGCATTTGAAACCCCCTGTGTTGTTTGGATTTATTCTTGGAGTTCTGGCACAGGAGACTAACGGCTCTAAATGGTTTAGAAAATGTTCCAGTATGACTTGGCATCACAGTGCCGGTGGCTGCATGGCCGAGGACCCTACTTGACAATGATCATCGGTGTCTTGTCCTCCTCACTCCCCTGAGCTGATATCTCTAAATCTCCTTCTTTGGGGAAGAAGTATTTCACCCAAATAACTCAGGAGAACTCCGCGTACTACTATCGAGTGGCACCAGGGGTCTGCATCAACCTTTCCGAAAAACAACAGAGATGGGAGGATAAAGAATCCTCATCTTGTTGGTGTTCGCATGAGATATATCACATCAAAATAACCAGTACTAAGAGGTAACTGAAGTGTAAGTTACATTTAATACGCAAATTTATGCATTCGCGCACTGCATAACATCACAAATTCTGTAATAAGTACAGTATACAAGTTTAAAATGTGTTAGTATACTACAAGACATAATTCTGTGAAAAGCGCATTGTGTCTGGATAGTATGCCACCCTCTACCTTAATATGAGATCTCGAAACTAATCTTTGATGAATTTTCAGTACTGCTGGTAGTTCTTCCTTACTGCATAGAGCATCGCAGATAATGGACACTGGTGATACATGAAGTGAAGTGCTCTTTATTATGAATGACCTTTACAAAGCCGGTAAACTGCAAAGAGATAGACAAAAGTGTATTAAAAAATGCGAATCCCCAATTTATTTGAAATTACATTGTTTGTGACATTTGTTTCCAAGGTAGTGTCTGTTATTGGTGTGAATTTTCAAATATATACTTTTTCAAGTAGTAAAACGTTATTCATTTTTGTTGTGATCTTGCAAAGAACTTAGAATTTGAAAGTCATCACATAACGATCTGTTTTTTAGCAACCCGCCATTGGGTGCCGGAATTCGATTCCCGAATCTGAACTAAGGTGGAAATTTTAAGTCGATCCTATTCAAGCCTTAACCTTGACTAGCCGATATGAAGTATCCCCAAGGTTCGAAGTCCATGATGAAAGCTTTAAGTCCTCTCATTTCATCTCCATTCCTGTCATACCCTATCATTGGAAGTAACAGACTCCACCTTTGGATATCATCACCTCATAAGTTAGATGAGACATCGTTTTGTGGATGAAGGTTACCTTATGGGGAGCGTTAGAGACAACATAATTTGAATAGCTTTAGCTTACTACGCTCTTCTTATGAAATAGGCACTGACATAAGTAAATAGAAGAATAAGCTTATGTACAAGAGTGAGTAGAGAAAGTCATGTGTTCACGTTCTAGAAGTCCCGAGTTTGAACCTCGGTTAGGGTGAGTTACCTGTATGAGGTTTTTTGCGGGTTTTCCCTTATCCTAAAAGACGAATGTCAGGTATCTCTAAGTTCCATGGACCCCGGACTCATTTGAGCATCACTTCACCCGTTCCATTTATCGTCCGATATGACTTAACGGTTGAGGAAGTAAATGACAGCAAAAAAAAAAAGTGAATCCAGCACATCTTTTGTTGGATGAGTAACTTCACTATTTCTTCAAAGAGTGTTTGTATTTTTTATGTTCTCCAACGTTAAGTTATATCGGACGATGAATGAAATAATGCTCAAATGAGCCCTGGGTCCATAGAGCTTAGGTTTACTGAACATTCATCTATCAGGATAGGGGAAAACCCCGGAAACCTTTTCCAGGTTACTCGTCCTTACTGAAATTCGAACTCGGGACCTCTTGAACGTGATGCAGACACCGTGTCATCTACACTACCGAGGCGGGCGTAGTCGTTGCTGTTTGATTTGGTACAAATGGGCACCCCTGCACTTGTATTACTCTCCCCTTGATCAAATCCCAGATCTGCAGCCTACATATGGGGCTCTTATGTAAGTTTGCCAATATGTATAACACTATTTCTCATTCTCAAAGCCTGACAGTTTGTAATTTACAAGCTATGTTTATTTTATTCCCTGTATATTGCTTCCAATACTAGCGGTTTTCAGGAATTGTTCCTTACAGCCGGGACCTACTGTTTTATCATGCCTTTCAGATTTTTACCATTTTACAATAAATAATGTGTTCTTCCCCTTCAGATGAATCATTGAGTAGAGGAATGAAATCGTTCACATTTGGGAATAAGCAAACAGAACAAACATGCAGTTCAATTCTTGAACTTAAAGCCTTGTATTGTGCAATGGCACAAATAATTCGGAAATAACGCAATGAATTTTAAACGACTATATTAACCAGTAAGTACATCTTTAAATCGTCCATCCGATTTAATGTACGCAATACAGTTTCTTTTTTAACCTCCCTTGGTCGTTATTTGTAAGTAAAACTGTTAACTTCAATCTTTATAAACAAGTTGGGCTTCTTATTTGAATGTATCTTCTTTTTAGAAGGATATTAATCGACTTACTGAAAATATAAACGGCAAGTTAATAAATGTTTTTGTAATTTATACAACGAATCTAGTTTACACAGCCTTCCATATTTTAACATCATGAACACCTTCTCCACATATTTTACAAAGAAATATTACAAAGGATTATTCTTCATATATCTTCTAGTCATCAAAGGGCTAGTATATATAGCAGAGGGAGCTGTGTGCACCTTTTTAACCACGCACCTATTCCATGATAATCAAGATAAATGCTTACAATAAATACCATAATATTTAGAATATACAGTATTCACCGTTTGTCAAGTCGTTTTAGAGCAGGTCATATGTGATGGTTTTGGAATTCCATTCTCTTTGCACGACCATGACAGGCCAGAAAGAAAGAAAGAAAGAAGCGACGAAGAGTGAACGAAAGGGACTAAGAGATAGAGAAATACTGTTATTTTGCTACTGAGAAAATTATAATTATTTAAACAGTCAAACCAATGACGAGTACTCGTATTTCGGAATATGATTAATTCCTTAAACTTGGCATAATGGTATTTTCATTCAAAATCGTTAGAAAAAAAATGGGAAAATAGAACGTTTCGAGAAGTATTCCATTAAAGGTTGTTTGTGGTGAGATATTTTGTTGAAAATCTGAATGCTGCATTCTTTGAGGATGAATGAATAATGAGGATGAATGGAATGGGTGAAATGATGCTCAAATGAGCTCGGGGTCCACAGAGCTTAGCGTTACCCGACATTCGTCTTACAGGAAAAGGGAAAACCCTGGAAGAAACCTTATCGAAGTAACCCGCCCTGACCGAAATTCGAACTCGGAACCTCTTCAACGTGATGCAGACACGCTACCGAGACGGGCGAATAAGCCTGAGATGTCCCATTAAGGGCAAGAGCCTTCTACTCATTAAGTGTTCCGTACGCGGTTAGTTATGCCGCATAGAATGTTTAGGTGTGTGTAGTGTTTAACGCCCGTTTTTACCACATACGGCACCGCAGGCGATGACACTGATGATACATGAGATGAAGATGGAGCACCGGTGGAATGAGATGGCGGGGGAAACCGGAGATCCCGGAGAAAACCCGCCCCATCGCCGTGTTGTCCATCACAAATCTCACTTTGCGGTTGCCTGGGATCGAACCCGGGCCGCCTTGGTGAGAGCCAAGCGGTCTAACCACTGAGCCACGGCGCGGCCATAGAATGTTTATTTGCCGCGTTATTTTGACATGCCTAGAATTGTGATCATGTGAATCATCATTAGTCTATTGCACACATTCGGTGCACTTGGACGGTTCCTGCTTGGATTCCTTGTTTTCGGCACTGCTCCTGGTTTCGGAAATGGCGGACCAGTGGTTGCCTGCTATCGCCTTGAAGAAGTCCGCCCATCCGCGTCTTGGTCTATCTTTGTGTCTTCTATGTATGGAACCCACATCGTGATGTGCTGCACCCATCTGTCAGATGACCGCCACACGTCCTGTCGACTTGGTTAGTAATGTCAGCGATCGCATGTTTTGTTTTGGAGCCGCGACAAGCCAGTGCCAAGCGCGTGCGCAGGAAAGAAAGAGAGAGCGGCGCGCGGGCAGGAAAGAAAGAGACAGATAGTGGCGCGGCGCAGAGTTGGACGCTTGCCGAGAGAGAGAAAGAGACAGATAGCTGGATAGTTCCGTCTTTCTCTCGCTGCGTCTCGATTGTTATCAAACGATAACAATGACGAAGCATAAAAACCCCGTAGAGTGTTAGAGCGGAGTCAGTTGCAAGTTGAGTTGAGTTCAGCGTGTTGTGCCGCTGTGTTGTAATTGTGCGTTTGAACTGTACGGCAGCGAATTCTTTTGTTTGTTTACTTGTGGCAGTGGAAGGAGGCGACCTTAAAGACTGTGATTTGTGTATGTCACTCTTTTTACTGCTGCATAGGGTTGTATAACGTTACTGTTTATCGCAATAAAGAGCATTTTAAACTTCTGCAAACAGGGATTTTAATTAGGTTAATTAATGAAAATTAATTATTCTTTCACACTGGCCGTGTGTAGGATAAATTGTGGAAACATGGGATTTTAATTTTACGAACCCACAGTCACAGTAATGCCGTTTGATGCTGAATTTATAAGAAGGGACTCATTGGAAACTTTGTCTTTTAGGGTTATATTTATGTCCTCTTCCTGTATGGATTTCCTATGTTTGCCTGTGAGGGTCTACGTTTATTATTATTACTATCCAAAAGAAGTAAACCTATTTTACCAGAAAGGTATGTTAGGGTTATAGTTACAAAAACACATAAAAACAAAGATCAAAATAACAGAACATGATAATAATATAACGTTTTAAAAATTTGGGCAATAAAGTGCTCAAAGGCTGAAGTGCAACATTTTTAAGGAATACATTAAACAACGGTGTTTGAATATCTGTATTACAGTATGAATTGGAATGAAGATCATATCTAAATATGATCTAAATATATATATATATATATATATATATATATATATATATATATATATATAGATTAAGTGTTCATCACTTTCATCAACACTTTCACATTTACAGAGGTATCCATCAGGAGAGTCTATATGGAATCATCGAAAATAAGTTTTAAATTTCCCATGTCCGGTAACAAACTGGGTCAAAGTAAAATTAGGTGAAAAGTACCATATATTAGGGTATATACAGGATTCAGGGCTTCTAGTCTGAGACGTCTGCTTGGGGAACGGTCCAGATGGATGAAGTTTAGGGACCAGAATGCTTTCCATGCCTTCGAGATTCTTCTCTTGATTTATTTTGTTGTGTCATATTTGAAAGACACCAGGATACTGAACATAATTATAAAGTTCGATATTTAACTGATTTTGCCGTTTCACACATACACATATGGATTTATTTCGCAGAAAGGTGTTTTCGTTTTCAGGGTGCCTGTATTTACGTGAACTTTTGTCGTCGAATTTTTGGGCGGAACACAAATTACAGTAAATTACCGAACTACTAAACGTAATGTGTACATGGTGCTCAAGAGAAGGTCATGTTTTGATACTTTCCAGTAGCAAATTCCAAATAAATTTCTTTTTCAAAAAGTTATGACCGAACAGATAAATGTTGACAATGTGTAGGTAGAAGGTTACTTATAGGAGTTAGTTGCTAAACAAAAAGGTGGACATGCTAATGATAGAAATATCTAATGAAAGAGCTCAACACTTTCTCTTCGTTTGACAAAAGGGGATGGCGTCTTGATAGGCTTTCTTGGTCGATGCAAGACAAACTGCGTGAAGGGAGCACAGAGATAATAAAAAGAAACCTATTTTCTTCTTCTACTAAGCAACAATTCTCGATTTCTGTTGTACTTCCGCTTGGTTTGCGTTATATTACAGAGGGAAGCACCATACTTATGTTATGGGTGAGGAATTTTACTGCTCTCATAAAGAGACAGATGTTGCTAAGGCATTTAACACACCATTAGCGCTAGAAAGGAAAGACGATGAAAAGAAAGGGGGAAAATTCACAAGATCAGTCATGAATTTACAAAGCCTACTTAATTGTGTATCTCTCTCAGACAATATTAGATTTTAATCTACAAACCTGCGGGAAATCAAGGAATTTAAATAGTTTTAAATTGTAGTTAAGATTAAAAGAATAACAATAATTAATGTACTTAGGATGTATGTCCAATATTTATATTCTTTATACAGGATTATTCATAAGTCCATGAAACATTTTAAAAATTCGTAACTACTGAATTACCCAATGGATAACGACAATTTTTGAACGAAAATGAAGAGAAACTCTCCAAGTTTTGTTACGTAACTTACAAGTGCTAAATGTGTCCACCCTTGCTGTTAGCCCATCTCTCCTCATACACGCCCCAGCTTGTCACGGCTGTCCATAACCACGGCAGCCGTAATCCGGTGGCGAAGTTCTTGAAGATTAGCAGGGAGCGGAGGCACATAGATATTGTCCTTCGCAAAGCCCTACAGCGAAAAGTCACACGGAATTAAATCCAGTGTTCGTAGTGGCCATTTCATGAACGCGTTATCTAGTCTAGTTGCTGAAGCAACCTATCTTACGAAGAATTCGCCATACTGTTGGTTGAGAGATGCCCAACTCAACACTTCCTCAGGTAGTGGACTTACGAGGGCTACGCTGATATGATTCTCTAACACGATTCACTGTTTCTTCGCTGTATCCTAGACGTCCTTGGCGACGAGCGATGTACGTACACACTTCGTCACGGAATTTCGTATACTAATGCCCGATACTGTTGTACATAGGGGGCTGGCTTTTGAAATTGCATTCGAAAAGTCTCTGCACAGTCACAGCTGATGAGGTTCGTGCATATTCCAAGACGCGCGCTTAGTGAGCACCATTTTCTCATTAATGATAACTACTGCCTCGTAGCGGCAAATCATGGCAACTAAGCGCGGGCTTTCATTATAAAAAACTTGGAGAGTTTCTCTCTCTATTGGTACAACAATTACCATGATCTGTTGCTTACTTATTATTTTTTTTTAAACTTTAAAATGTTTTACGGACTTACGAATAACCTTATATTTATATTCACACCTGTGAAACTTTTCAGTGGATATACTATGTATATATATATATATATATATATATATATATATATATATATATATATATATACTACGTTATCACCAACATAACGGTTTTCATATATTTCTACAACTTCCAACTTCTTAATGTGCAAACTCCTCTGTTCTCAAGAACGTGTTCCTCCTTGCCTATTCCTCTCCGAGAATTGCATCTAATGATATGTTTTGATATTCCTTCCTCTCTCAGCTTCTCACTATGACCATACCGTACAACTTTGTCTTTAATTTCGTCTTTTGTACTTGAATTTGTTCCACAATTAATAATACAAAATGTTACCGCCAAAAATGTTTAGCTACAGTACAAGTTATGTTACACAAAGGTGCATTTTTTATATAAACTCTGTTATCTATCATATATAAAAATTATTTTAGCAAGGCACAATTTCTTGAAGGTAAATAGGAAGTTGAAACGACGGTGAAACACGTATCATTACGACCACTTATTCATATGAAGAACAATAAAAGAATAACTTTCCAGATGGGTATTTCCAATTTGTGTATTTCCAAAATGGTTATTTGATACAAATTGTATATTCTCAGATCCTTTTTTCCTGTAGGAAAATATTCTGTATCATAATAATTCACATTTCAGCAAATAAACGTAAAGATATTAAGAGAACGTCACTTACTAGTTATATAAAATGTAGAGCATACATTTTATTTATAAATACGCAACCCTATGATGCAACAACCCTTTTTGGGGCAAGGCCTACTACACCCTGCTGCATCCCCCATTTCTACCCACCACAGGTGTCTTCAATGGATACTGGAGGGTACGACGTGGTCAGGCCTGATTCCTCTTCCCTGGTATATATGATCATTGAAACCAGGACCTACTACATCAAACTGTATTTTGGGATAGGGGGTAGGATCCATTGTGTTTTAAACATTACTTATAAAGCAATTCTTATACATTATATAGCGTGATCCATATAAACCTTAACCAACTCAATGGGCCATAACTTTTGAACCAATAATAGGACACGCATGTAACTTTGGGAGAATATAATACACAATTGGGAGATTACATTACACTATTTACATCTCAGAGAAAATGTTGGAAGTGTCCTCCACCAGCATCTATACATGCTTGCACTCGTCTCACCATATTCTCTGAAGTTTTACGGAGATGATATCGACTTGAGAGAAGGTTATTTCCAGCAAGATGGAGCAACACGCCATACATCTAATGACACCATGGAACTTACAACCAGTTTCTTTGATAATCGAATAATCTCAAAATGTCTGTGGCCCCCCAGATCCCCTGACCTAACCTCACCGGATTTTTTCTTGTGGGGGTATCTCAAAATAGAGTGTACAAGAATAGACCACGGACAATTGATGTTCTCAAGGAATCCTTCGAACCGAAATAAGTAACATTGGCGAGGATACTCTCCGTAAAACTTCAGAGAATATAATGAGACGAGTAAAAACATGTATAGATGCTGGTGGAGGACACTGCCAATATTTTCTCTGAGATGTAAATAGTGTAATGTAATCTTCCAATTGTATATTATATTCTCCCAAAGTTACACGTATGTCCTATTATTGGTTTAAAAGTTATGGCCTACTGAAATGGTTCAGATTTCTATGGATCGCACTAGACTTACAATAGTAACTTTATATGTCACTATTAAACTTTATAGCTAAATTCTTAATTACTTGTATTATTTTTCAGACGGCTGCAGATCCCAGAAAACTAACATAATAGAAAACGCATTATTCTAACGGAGTTGGTGATTGTGATTTTATTATTTATCTACATTTTATATAAGCTTAGGGAGTTTGATGAGCAATAAGAGAAGCTTATTTTTGCTGCGCTTTTTACCCTCTGTTACCAAATTTACGGTTTAGGTAGATGGAGAATAGTGAGATCTTGATGAAGTGTTGTTCATTTTGTGCCTCATGTGAATAAAGAACTTCATGAGGTACAAAGTTACATCTATGTTATAATAAACCTTATTTTATGATTAGTATATTTTCACCGTAACAGCTTTGTGCACGTTTCTACTGCTATTTCTCCTCTTTTCTCTATTTTTCTTTCTCTTCTACCTTACCTCTCTTCTGTTCTCTTTAAAGCACGCCCTTACACCCTCATAAGGCTGAAGATGAACACTTTCTTGTCTGCTTATGATCATCAACATTTGTATTAATCATACGTACATATATTAATAAGCTTTCACTGTAAGTTCCTATAGAGCTGACACTGTAAAGTAGGCTCTTGTAATCTGTAAGTACATAAAACGCTCTGTTGGGGAGGGGAGGGGGAGAGAATTAACGGCTCGAGTGGAAAGGGCTAAGATGCGAACTTGCAGCAAAATAACTCCGAAGAAAACGGAATAAATAAGACGAAAGGAAGAGAAAAATTAAAGAGCAAGGCTTAAGGAAGGGGAACAAACGAGGTAAAACACAAAAAACGAACAAATGGCTATTACGCAGAAGGAATAATAAAAAGTTAAAAGGAAAGAATGGTGCGGGGTGATGCACTAAACAAATTGCATAGAACTCATCTCTTCTTCCTCACACTTTTTAATTAGTAAGACTTCCCCCACCCGTTTACTGCAGTCGTAAACACTACTCTACCCTGCTCCCCCGTCTTTTTTCCCTTTTTTCCCTAATTATCCACCCCTTGCTCTTTTCGTAGTCTGATTATTGCTTTCAAAGATGCTATCAATACTAAATCCCTGGACCAAAAAGTCTTTGTCACGTAACTATTGCGCATTACCCTGTAGCTACAAATACATCGAGTTTGTTCAAGTCCTTCTCGGAAAACAAGCCAGGTGAAAAGACGATCAGAAATCGCCGTTTCGGGAGTGTGCATCTCTCTCATCATCAGGATATTTATTAAATATTATAACCACAAGTGTAACACTGGATATACAAAAATGTAAACAAAGACAAAAAATTATCAAAATTCGCATTACTGAACAAGACTGTTTTCAGTAAATTAAATACCAGGTCAATATAAGCTAGAAATGACAACCAAGTGGTTAGAAAGAATGTATGAAGCACTAGTGGAATACAAAATGTTATATGTAGTGAGGATCTGGTGGGGGGCGGGCCGCAGAGGTAAACAAAACGGTGGACCAAAACTACAGAAGGTTTTGTAAAGAGCTACTAGGTTTAGCATCTATGGAAGTAGCTTTAGTAGAATTAGGTAAGACAAGAATAAATGGAATAATAATGGAAAGAATAACAACATTTTGGTATAGGTGTTTGGTTACAGAAGAAGGGGAAATTATGAAATGATGCATGAGACAACAAAAGATTAGAGAACTCAAATAGTTCGTGGGCAGAGATAGGAGGAATTATAGAAAAGAATAGGAATGGGAGATATATGGAGATTAGAGGAAAGGAATACAAGCGATGTGGGTAAATTGGTAAAATGCAGAATAGAAGATAGGAAATATGGGGAAGTCTAGAAAATATTAAATTATTACAATTTGACAAGCAAATAAAACGAAATTGGGGACGAGAATAATATGTAGATTACTGCAATAGGCAAGAGAGAGAAGGGTTAGCTTGGTTGAGAACAGGAACAGTATTTCTAAGAGGGATAAGAGGTAGGGAAAAGGGAATTTGTGAATTGTGTAGGGGAAAAGAAAGCATAGAACACTATGTAACAGAATACGAGGAGGTTGTAATATGGAGAAAAAAGGTTTGGGAGGAAAAATGGGAGAAAGTAGAGAAGAGGATAGTAGCTATAAAAATGTTAATGGGCAGGGAGGAAAAGAAGGTAAGAAGTATTGGTGAGTTCTTGAAGAAAGTAAAAAAAAAAAAGGCAAGAAATGTAAAGAATATAAGAAAGGAAGATGGTGGGAAGAAAGTGGCTAATTGAGTAACAAGGAGGTATGGAGGTTAAGAGCTACCTGGCAGAGCAGAAGACCAGGGTGTCATGTAAGCCAAGGTAGCAACAAGGTAAAGATAAATAAATGTAGCCAAATGTTCTAAATTGTAAAATTTTAGAATATGCACAGTATATATATATATATATATATATATATATATATATATGTGTGTGTGTGTGTGTGTGTGTCTTAAATACCAGGTCAGGAGATGGCGTGAGTATAGGAATTAATTGGGTCAAAGAAACGTAACTACTTAAGTTGATTACCAAGCTGTGTATATATTTGCTCCTTAAGTCGACGGATTTCCATGTTTAAGGCCGGTTCCCAAGAGAATATGCGAATATTGCAATGCTAATATTGATAGTGTTTTGTCTTTGATTATATTTGTGTTACATCCAGTGATTCATTTGTGGTTATAACATTTAATAAATATCCTGATGATGGGAGAGATGTACGCTCCAGAAAGGTCGATTTCTAATCGTCTTTTCACCTGGCTTGCTTCCCGAGAACAACTTGAACATATTCGTCGCCAGGAAAGCTTCAGTCTTATTTTACACCTAATTTATCGGTGCACTGCTATGCCTCAGGACTGGGTATGGTCGCTTCCTCTACTTCGTACCTGATAAAGAACGTTCATATCTTGCTACTTTTTAGTGAAAGTAGATCGAAAAATGTTCGCTTTCTATGATATAGACCCAAGTTTGTCAATAAAAAAATATATATGTTTAAAACTTATATGATCCAGTGAGAGTAGGTAGGATATATCTGTATTTAAAATGGTGTCCAACGAATAAATGTGTTGTTGAATGAAAGTTCTTCGTTTCAGTTGTTCCCCCACCCCTTTCACAGAGGTGGCCAATTCTGCAGGGGATAAAGCGTAACTGCGGTCGATTTTCTCGTCACCATACGCAATCTTAGTTATAACTTAAATTTTCACTCATGTTCTCGCAAAGCCTTGTAAAAATAAGAGGCTTTTGCCACGTCAGTGTCACAAGGAAAATGCAGAAGTTGGAATACTTGTAGTAATGCAATCAGTTTCAAACCTGTTCTTACAAAATGGAACGATAAATTACCAGATATACTACGGTTCTAGCTGTCATCACATCAAGACAATGATGACAAATGCTTAAAACAACGGGTACCGTTCAACTATTGCAACCTACGGAAGTTCATTTGCAGAAGTTGTTGACAGAAAACCATCACCTCGAGTGTATGGTATAGTGGCGCTGTTCGAACGGTTACCATGGATTTATCTCTGGTAATAGATACCTCTCAGATAACGCACTGATTACTCCACGTGGAGTGAACATATATCTGTCATTTGTGATTTCTGTGAATTCCATTGGCTGAAGTAATGCGTTCATTTGTGCTTAGCACACGACCAGGAGGCCCGTCAGTAACCCTCTTTCTTACAAGAATAATCAGTACGTTATCTAAGGTTTCTGATTACAAAGATAAAGCCATGGTAAACGAACCACCAGCGCGACTTTACCATCGGACAACATACAAGAGCACGCAGTGAAAACTTCTCTTAAGAACTAACCTTTCTTGTATTGTTGGAATTCACCAGTTGAAGTTCCCATTCGGGATATTCGATTCTCGCCAACCACCCACTCTGACCTAGAGATTTCCTTGTTTTTCATGGTCGTTCAGTAAATGTTGGGGAAGTTTTTCATCTACCACAATTCCGTTCCGTCATTTCCATTTCATTTCGTTTGCTTCTGATCCTTCACGTGCAATTTCGTGGCATATGGCATTGCCATCAGGTGGTGCGGAAGCTTGCTTAAAGGAAAGAATGCTCCCCGAGAACACTACTGGTCAGTTATAGCTTTCTTAGGAATTTCCAGCCACTTATGGTCTCTTGCTGCAGCAAGGCTTCCGTAGTACCTTCACTTCATCCCTACTTCCTTGGAGTGTATTTACTGATGAAGGCCTAACAGTGCGATGTGTCCCCATTGTTGTGATTATCGGCATGATGTACGTCCTGCCTTAATTGGAAGAAATGAACTGAATCAATTCACTGAGTGGGGGAGGTAATCCTGTCCAACCTAAAACCGTTATATTTCTTTATCTGGAAGGGCAATAAAAGGTTTAATGTACTTAACAGGTTCTGTAGACACGGTGTATTTAACCTGCATGTGTCTCCAGAGTATACAAAAGAGGGAGTGATCTACAAAAGTGTATTAAAGACATTTGGGTGGAGATATGAATAAGGAAATCCGTAATATTGCCTCAAAACAGCCTCATGAGTAAGGAATTAGGTAATAATAGCCAAAATGAGTTTTATCGTTTTTCCAGTTAACCTTAGAGACAAGAAACAAATAAGCAATCTGGTAAAATGACTATGGCCAAACAAGGGATACATTAGCACAAAATAAGGCACTTGCAAAAATGTCCCCAGATTGTTTGCACTTTTGACTGCGTATCTATGGTAAGTATTGTGTTCCACACCCGAACTGGATGATAGCGTTCTACGGGAAATACATATTTGGAGCTCCCCTAAGTACCCCAGAAACTCACCTTAGAGAAAAACCTATGTGTACGTGTGTGTATGAGAGAGAGAAATAGAGAGAGAGAGAGAGAGAGAGAGAGAGAGAGAGAGAGAGAGAGAGAGAGAGAGAGAGAGAGAGAGAGAGAGAGAGAGAGAGAGAGAGAGAGAGAGCGCGCGCAGCATAACCTGAAATCGAAGAGCTCGCTAAATAACGAACTTCGTAATTAAGTCTCCAAAAATGCAATACAAAGATTTTCAAAACAGAACTATCCTTTTCTTAGAAAATATTCATTTATTTGTAACTTTCTCAAAAAGAGTGCTTGCAATTTTTATTAAATTACCGTATATTTAACATATTTTATAATAAATAAAACATGCATAGTGGAATTTATATCAATGACTTCTGAAATAATTTTCATTC
Source organism: Mantis religiosa (assembly GCA_030765055.1). NCBI lineage: Eukaryota > Metazoa > Arthropoda > Insecta > Mantodea > Mantidae > Mantis > Mantis religiosa. Next base: position 23,478,470 of record CM060953.1, on the reverse strand, counting down.
TGATCTATTTTTGTGTCAATTGTAAACAAAATCTTACTGTACAGAAGTATAGATATGGTCAAACATAATATATGGTCATTTAAATTATTGTACCATTCCCAGTGTTATTTCCTTTCGGTTTCAGTGTTGTAATGCTTTCACTTTTTAAACTGCTAAGTCGCAATTCGTTTTGTTCTTGTGGTCGTGCATTGAGCATGGAATTTCAGTCATACAGCTGTCCGCTATTTTCATAATACTTTTATCATAAATATAAAATCTATTTATTAATATACTTACAATATTAATTGCATGTATTTAATTTTCTGAGAAAAATTAATCATAAATGTACTGGAATTAATAAGAATCCAATAAAATTTCTTAATCGAAATGTGTAAAGCTGAAATGGAAGTCTACCTTTATTAACAATAATTAGATTGAAGAGTAAAGTTTTATCGAAGCTTTGGCTTCGAAATGGGCTTTAAAACTCTACTCTTGCATTGGAAAAAGAAGAATAATCAGAGTTTTATGCTATCTTTTGGGAGACCAATCTTAAAATATGTACGTCTTTTTATCTGCTTTCAGTAATTGCTTCTTGTTGTTGAATATCCGCCAAATAACGCTCTGCAGAGACATTTCAAATTCCGAATTTGCATATTGAAAGGGGTTCCCTTCTAGCTGCTCCACCAATAATTACCAGAACAAGAGGGGCAAGTAAGAAATACGATTTCTTATCCTTATTCTCACTTTTTTATTATTTTTAAAGCAACGAAGAAAAGAAGCGACATATGTTGAAACGGTTTTAAAAATGTCCAGAGTTTTTAATTAAGAAAATTTACTGCTGATAAACTTTTAGCGTTGTGTTATAAAGTTCCTTCCTCCCTCCCCGCCTCTCTGTCGTCTGGCGGAATGTGTAACACTTGGACGGATGGGCGTGAAAACAAAAGAAGAAAGGCGTTAATAACACCCCTTCGCTAAGGACTATGCAATTTAAGGAGTAATTAAAAATGCTTTTTTTAAAGGATTTGTGTAGAAGCGACGCACGCAACATACCTACTCTCACAAACTGCTTGCCTAGTTTACAGCTCTAATTAAAAATAAGCTCTTCGGTGTATCGTACCTCATCTGTTATCCTAGAAATAATAGAAACTGTTGCTTCTGGGAAAATTGACCAGAAATTGTGATAAATTAAAATAAATGTTTAATGAAATATAATTTCCAGCGGTTTATGATAGACATAAATGTATTTCGTTAACTCTAATTATGTCCTTACTCAATTTTTGACTAGTCATGGCAAATTTTCTGCTCACATATTTCGATTCAAAATCAAATCCACCTTTGGTTGCCTTTTTGGGAATCACATTTAATTTGATTGCTTCATTTTCTGTTTTGAAAGATATGAATTGAATTATTGCTTCAATCCTTTGGTTAATTTTTTTCAAAACCACTTTCACATATTTTGATGACTTACATAACTTATCAATATTTCATGGTTTTGCTGAATACAATATTCCTTAAACTAAATGTTTGATTTTTATGTTGTCTGTTTGTCATTTTGATGTAACATTCTCATTTTTACTATCATAACATAAATATTTGCAAAGCCTTGCTGTAGAATTGGAAGATATAAAAAACTCAAAAGTACAAATTGCAACTTTTTGTCATTTTTTGACTTATTTTCTAGAATCACTTCCCCTAACCTTCAATACAGTAGAAGTTAGAATTAACAAGTGTATGCTTATTAATAGTTACGCCCAATTTTGAGTCTTATTTTCGTAGGTAAACTTCTTTATCAGTATCTTTCCTTACTGGATATTCTCTATACATTGTAATGTTTTATATACGTATCTGCTTCAAACAATTCGTATTTCACTTGGTATTTGGGTTCAATATCTTTCGAGGATCTTAAACACCTAAAAGTACTCTTCACATGTAAAGCTTTAATACTTTCTTATTTTTCAAAATTATTAGTAATCGATGATACCTTTAAGCTACTAAGTGAAAAATAATATATAGATATATCTTGAATTTTCTACTAACAGCTTAATGTTCTTTTTATTCGGAAAGAGTACTATATAATCTTGTATACTTGATAAACAAATCCATACTGCACACAAATGTAGACATGGGTGAACCCTTATCTCAGTCACTAGAACACCTGCCTGCCGTGCTAGAGGTCCCGAGTTCGATTCTCAGCAGTGGAGGAGGGATTTTTCTCCGACTAAGATAATCCTTCATCTTCCCCAGAGTCTGGAAGTATGAATGTGTGCGTGATGTAATGATTAAAACCCAACGAATACGAGTTAACACCTTCGATATGTTCCAAAGGAGAACGGCTGCCGATATGACCATTAGAGTTAAAGGCGCGGTATAAAACAAAACAAAACAAAAATAAAGACATCTTTGAAACACAAAATGTATTTGAAGTAATATTTTTTCTAGCTATAACTATTTTCAAGATATTCAAATTTTTGATAACTTATGTATTGAAAGTTCAACCTATCCACTTGTTTCTCGAGATTATATGGAAGCATGGAATTAGAAGGCTGCCATATAAAATCTAATTCTTAAAAATTTCACTGTCTTTTCTTTATCTATAACGAAATGTACAAGGTGTACTTTTTAGACGTGGCGCATGGCCTTGCTCGGATGTGCGTGAGTGACGTCATGTTAATGGTAGGGGTAAGATCTCTGCTTTTACCAGCAGATTGCTGATAAAGCTAGTGGGTTAGATGGCAGATGACTAACCTTGCTCTCTTTTTTCATCCAAATAGATAAGTGAATTCGACCGTAAACTACTGCGCAACACTACGTCATATGCCACGTCTAAAAATACATCTATAACAATTTCTGTAAATGTTTGTCTATTAAAATGAAGTAGGTTGAACATAAGTTTTTCTAAGAATATTTGGTATATTCTTCTAAAGGGTAGAAAAAGTGATGTTAATGTAATTCTGTAGCATAGGCGGTAGCGTGCCTACCTCACGCTCAAGAGTTCCTAATCCAAATCTCCTCAGGGTGAGTTATCTGAATAAGATTATTTCCCAGGTTTCCCTTATCCTGAAAGAGGAAAGTCAGGTAACTCTAAGCTCTATGAATTCTGTACTCTTATGACTATCATTTCATGCAGTTTATTCACCGTCCGATATGACTTACGTTGGATGATATTAATTTAAACAAATTGAAATAATGCTACAATTTTGTGAAAATTTATTGTAATTAAGAAAAGGAGCAAAAAACGTAAATTGTTATACGATAATTACTACATGGTAAAGCAAGAAATAATATCGGAATAAATTTGCAACACAGAGATGTTTACATCAGCTTATCGCATATACACGGTGAGTCTAGTATATGTATATTGTGTTCAGATATAATCATGTCTTCTGGAGAGCAATGTGTTATACATCGGAAGCGGCGAGAAAACATATCATATAGACACACGCAGCAGTCAATCGCTCTATTTGTGTTTCGTAACTTACTGTACGTCAACTTACTAATATTTCACTTTTCTAATCGACCAGATAAGACCTGATAAGAGACGATCGCAGCGTTGGTCACCTGAAGGTCAACACACCTCAACGCTCTGTCGAGTAATAGATATTAATAAAAATTAACGTAACCGATATTTTCGTAAATTTATTAACTATAAAACAGAACATTTCGTTGAAGTATTTTCATACATGCTTCATGTGGAGCAACAAATTTGCACATTAAAAAGTTAATATTTAAACAACGTTGGAAGTTCGAAAGGCATTGCTATATTTTTAATATATTGCACAATATAAATTATGTTGTCCAATGTTCAAATGTGATAGATGTATTTACATTAAGAGTAAGAAGCATTTTTATATTTTAATATCGGAAAGAGGACACAGGTTGAGTCCCTTGTACAAGTTGACTAAATTGTTTTCAAAGTTTTACTCAGTTACTCCGCTGGGGCAAAGTACATCTGTAGACTTTGTTTAAATTTTCCCAACTGTAATTACCAAATCATTAATTTCATTGATAAAAGAATTAAATATCTTGACGAAGGGTTTACACCATTTAAAAGACAAGAAAGTCGTGAAAGAATGCTGCTGTACTTCTTTGTTACTTTGAGTGACAAATTGGGTTCTTTTCTCTCGTCAGAGCGATTACTGCTCCTTTTTTTCTTCCCTGGATGCTAATAAGGAGCAAATTATCTTAACAACAAGGATACTTGAGAACTGAAGACGGATTGTTGTGTTCCGCAAGTAATAAAAAAACGAACCCTAATGGTCCTAATTTGTTTCGGGGGAGCGATAGCCAGAAGTTGCTAACTCCTGACGTTTGCTATTATTTACACAAATAAATAAAGGCAAGCGACACCGAAATTGCGTTCTTTCTTTTTTCCTGCAAGAATTTTTCATTGAGATTTTGTCTCCAGCGCTGCATCTCAGTAAATAGCTTAAGGGCTGTTAAGTGCTCCCCTCGCTTCATTCTTAGGTAAAATATTAACGTTCTAAAAACTTCAGAAACATGTTGTGTTTAAATGTGTAACGCAACTACAATTTATTCAAAATTTCGATACTTTATATTGTTTCTGCAATTCATCGTTAAATTGAAGTTATTGTATACTGCATCTGTTTGAAGTAGGTACAAAAGAATATAACAAATTTTACCATGTTGCAATTTAAGTTGTTGTTCTATTATTATTATTATTATTATTATTATTATTATTATTATTATTATTATTATTATTATTATTATTATTATTATTATTATTATTATTATTATTATTATTATTATTATTATTATTATTATTATTATTATTATTATTATTATTATTATTATTATTATTATTATTATTATTATTATTATTATTATTATTATTATTATTATTATTATTATTATTATTATTATTATTATTATTATTATTATTATTATTATTATTATTATTATTATTATTATTATTATTATTATTATTATTATTGTTGTTGTTGTTGTTATTCCATAGTTTTATACAACAAAACTGAGGGTTTTTCATTAATAATCCTCACTGCATTTATCCCTGATTGTCAAAGTAAAAATAAAGAAATGACTTGATAGAGTCGACATGAAAAATACAATGCCGCGGCCGGGATTTGAACCATGGATCTACTGGTTTTCGTCCAGTCGCTCTAACCCATTGAGCTACCATGGCCAACTTGCCATCATGACATTAAATTCTCCAATTGACTCATATACTTCTGCGATAAACCACTAGGGACTCTCGTATCCGTGATACACCGTTTGTGGCGACTTGCTTTCTAAGTGCTTGTGCCCCAGGCATCATAATTTAACTCTTATTATTTAAGTTAATTGATGGAAATTATTCATTTCTTCACACTAACCGTATACGGCTTAATTTCCATCAATTAACTTAAAGAAATGGCTGTTAAATACGCATTATCATTAAATAAATATACTGGGGGCGAGCGGTAGTAGAGTGGTTACAGTACTAGACTACAAGCCAGGAGGTCGCGGGTTCGAATTTATTCCCTGGTATAATCCTTCTGGTCGCACTATGGCGTTGGAGTACACTCAGCCTCTAACAGAAATGAGTACCAGGATACTTCCTGGGGAGAGCCTCGTGGGGCTGACTACCTCACAGGCCTTGTATGCCGAGGTCTATAAGTATAGATGGGTGCTGTAACCATCCGTCGCCCCGATAGAGGTCGTATGGCCTAGCAAGGCCTGCTACTCCCTAGCAAGGGTGTACCTTTACCTTAAATATTATACTAAATCTAATATTAAATGCATACAAAATATATGAAATGCTAAAAGTTAATATATTTTACATTCATTTAAGGCTACAGCACGCTAGTTATTCAGACTTTTCACCGAAGCGTATGTTCTGAGGCTCCTTATATTTCCCTACCCACAAAGCATTTTAGAAAAAAAAATTGTGTGTGAGTGTGTCTTTAACCACCATAACTGAAAAAGTTTGTTAAATTTCAAACTGGTTATTTACGTTCAGCATCCTCCAAGAATAAATAATAGCAAATGGTAACAGAATATGTTTAAATCAAGGAATGTCAGTAGGAATACTAAAATTAAAATATATACAACTGTACTGAGACCAATAGTAATATATGGTTCAGGAAGCTGGGTGTTGACAATCAGAGAAGAACAATGGTTATTACGGTGGAAAAGGAAGATTTTGAGAAGCATGTTTGGAGTGATAAAGGACCTGGACAGATGGAGAATGTGGACTAACTTAGAGTTACAGTGCCTATTTGGACAACCAAATATAGTAGTGAAAATTAAACAAGGAAGAATAAGGTGGATTGGCCATGTGCAGAGAATGCGAGAAACCAGTGCAGTTAAGAAGATATTCATAGGAAAGCTAGATGACAGAAGGAGAAGAGGAAGACCCAGGAAAATATGGGTAGATAATGTAGAAGATGAAAGTTGGGGGTTAAAGGCTGGAGAAGGAAAGCAGAGGACCGAGTAGAATGGAAGAGGGTGGTTAGAGAGGCCAAGGATCTACATGGCTTGTAGTGCATGTAGTCATCATCATCATCATCATCCAAGAATCCCACACAAAGATTTTTAAGAATGTTTTTAAAAAATGTTTTCTTCAAACATGGCTCCAATTATTGTAATTATGGCAGATGATATAATATATTTTCACTATTATGGGAATATTCTCTTGAAGTCCTCTTCAATCTAGATGACTTTTGCATAATTGATCAATCTTAACAAACCAATAAAGTGATAATATACAAAAGTGTATATCTAATTAAAGCAATAAGTACTGATACTTTTTAGTATTTATTCATTTTCTTCTCCTGGCTATACAAAGTGAACGAAAATTTCAAAGCAGTTACATATAGACTAAAACTTACATTATTTGTTATTTATAGTGTATACATAGAGGCACACAAACACGGACTTCTTCTGAAATTATTTTATACAGATAGCTTAAAACATGTATTTTACATAAAAACTTGGAATCGAGATTTTAAATGGAATACAATGTTTCTGTATTCAAACTAAGCAGGTGCTAAAAAATTGAAAAATGAAAGTTGTATAATATATAATAATATATTGTTGGTTAACAACGCTGTCAATTGCCAGCTTCATGTCGGTGTTGCCTGTTGCGGAATTTTCTCCCGCAGGAGTTCTTTCACACAACAGTAAATTTACTGACATGAAACACACTCTGAGCCGGTTTTGAGCCCGCGACCTTTAGTTCAGTAATAAGATTGATGATTTGGTTTTATGTAGATGCGTATTTATATTAGGAAAATATGGTTACGATGTAGACTAAGGTCTAATGATAGCCTTAATGGTATCAACACCAGGGTAGCAATCAGTCGTTATACCTCAGTCTGATGCACACAGAAGCACCAAATTGAGGGTTGGGGGTTTATTGGATTAGCGGACCGATGTCTTGTCTTCCTGGCGTCCTATGTATCACGGAAATGAACCTCCCCTCTCCACCTCCCCTTAGCGCTAAGGTAATTTCCTTTTGAGTTCCCTGCAGTAGTACTATTTTTTATGGTAATTCTTGTCCATTTGTTACAACGAGGGTGTCACAACTGGGGTGGGAAACTGGAGTCACAATTGTTCTGCCAAATGAGAATTTGCATCTGTTGCTGCCCTGTTTCTGTTATTCTTACCTCGATGTGCAGCAGCAGCAGCAGCAGCAGCAGCAGCAGCAGCAGCAGCAGTTCCTTTGCTAAGATAAACTGTGTTTCCAAAACATTTGCAGCATCACGAGATATTGCTTGTTATATCTAAACGTCGTATTTGTATGCATTATTTGTACTTGAAATACACGCTATAATATTTATGATATTTATTTGTACAGTTTCCATTACGTTTTTACTGCAATAATTTTGATATCTAACAATCATTATTATACATACTGTACGAATACATGAATCAATACACCACCAAGAAAAACATCTGCAACAGCTTTTAGGCTAGCAACAAGCCATGACTGTGTCAATAAACATTTATTCAGAATTGGTATAGTGAAATCTTGTCTGTTTTCTTACTGTACACTTAAAGAAGATATGGATGGAAACCACCTATTCTACTGTCCAACCTTAAGTCAACATACCAACACAACATCAAAATACTGGAATGCAAGAGAGCAAATGGCTTCATTGTCAACTGATTAACATTAGATACTAATCAACCATGATGGGAACTATTCAATTTGGCAAAAAATTCTAAATACAAAATTGCTGACCCTAAGATTTACTCGCTGACTTTGGGTCCTCTGGTTATCCTGAGTAGTTTTATGTCATTTCTTCCTGACCTTCGCTTTCTTTACCCTAATCCACTTTTCTCTTAACTTATATAAGAAATCTCCTATACATCTATTTATCCCCGGCGTTAGCATGTGTAACACCACTACTTCTTTACTCACACTGTCCCATTTCTTATCCCATATTTTTCTCCTGCAATTTGTTAACTCCTTACATTCTATTAGGTAATGAACAGTGCTCTCTTCATTTCCACAAAATTCACATATCCCTACCTCATTACTTCTCAACCCTTTTAGATATATTATCCCTACTCTCATCCATGCTATGCCTTCTCTTCCAATTTTGTCACATTCATCTATATATTTTTCCCTACCCCACTCTGTCTTTAATTACCTATAAAATTTCAAAGTTTTCTTTTCTTCTATACCTTCCCATGTCTCCTGCCTAATCAAGTTCTCACTTCCTTCCAAAAACCGCTATGATTTGACTCCTCTGCTCTCCATAGATCTCCCATAACTATCTTCAATTCCGAACACCAACTATTTGTATGTTTAATGCGTTTTCTGTTGCTGCATGCACAGATTCAATAATTCCCCTTTCTGCCCTTTAATACACTTATACCAGAATTTCAATATTCTCTCTATTATTATTCCCCTCCTTTTTGTATTACCTAGCTCTAGTAATGCCACTTCTCTTAGTGCCGATTTTGACAGCACTAGTAGTTCTTTACAAAACAATCCATACATCTGGTCTAACTGTGTTCCTATTTCTGAAGTACCCCATACCTCCACTGCATACATTGTTCTGGCTTCCACGACCGCTTCATACATTCTTTCTAACCATCTAACTGACATCTCCAGTTTATGTTTACATATTCTTACCCCTGACATTGCCGCCCTGCCATTAGCTATCACTTTTCTGGCTTGTACAGCCCATCCTCCAAGGCTACACATCCTTACATCTAAATAGTCATAATCCTTTACCAATTCTACCTTTCGCTGTGATACAGAAATTGTAATAATAGCCCATGACGCGACAGCCCTTAGAGGGCCAAGGCCTACCTACCCGACTGCCGGCCTCACGCCCACTTACGCACGGCAGAGGTAGGTGATCATCCAACCGATACGGGGAGGAGATGCGTTCAGTCGGAATGTTGGTTTCCGTGACCTAGCGTAAGCTCCTCACTTTTCTCACGATGCTGAGTGGGCACCGGTCCCATACCCAGGACCTAAAATCCGCACCCCTTGGGTGGGATCGAACCCGGGCCGCTTTCCATGGCCAGGGACCAAGGCATGCTGTCTTAGCCCGCTACGCCACGACGCAGGACAATATAGGAAATGTTTATCTCTAAATTTCTACTCAGTGATGTATCCCTTGCAAAATTATACACAAATGAGTTCAATCATTACATTACTAACGAAGCGAACACATAACAGCTCGTCCTATAACTGAAACCGACGGCCCCTTTTCGGGAGGTCCGGGTTCGATTCTCGTGGCCGAACTACCAGGCATGGATTTTTCGAGGGTTTTCTCAGTTCGCCGGGCGAATGCTGGGTAGGTGCGTTACATCCCCCGATTTTCACCTTCATAACATTTCACATCATCTCTCATCTGGTGACCTGTTTCAGGGTAAAAGTGTCAGCGGAATTCTCGGCGCTGCATGATAGGATGATATGCCCTTGGTAAAATTTTCTCCTCCGGTAGGACGAGTTCCGGTCTCTAGACCTGGTCTGCAGGGGCCGTAAGGTGGCATGCGGAGTTTTCTGTCCTTCCGGGAAGTGAATTCTGGGAAGAGCTTTCAAGAGCTAACATCGCTCCCATCTCCTTTCATATGTTCTGGAGATACCTTTTTCCGAAGTATTCCTTTTTTTTGTAATTTACGTCCTCCAACGTTACGTCATATCGGACGATGAATGAAATTGGTGAAATGTTCAAATGAGTCCGGGGTCCATAGAGCTTAGAGTTATCCGACATTCGTCTTTCAGGATAAGGGGAAATCCCGGGAAAAACCTTATCCAGATAACTCACCCTGTCCGAGATTCGAACTCGGGACCTCTTGAACGTGAGTCAGACACGCTACCACCTACGCTACCGAGGCGGGCGTATTCCTTGTTGATTTGAATTTCCAAATACTTGCACTTTTTTCAAATAGAGAGTTGTTACTCCTTTTTATGCCCTGGTCATGCAAAAAGAATGGCACGTCAAAGCCATTACATAGCGCCCACCTCCTGAAACATTTGAGTATCGCTTAAAGTCTCCTGTATTCCCCTATTTCCGTTGTACCTACGAGGGAATATGTAATGAAACAACTTCTTTAAATGCTTATTGCATAAAGTAGTAGAATGTGTATTTTTAAGGAAAGTTTCTTTCGTCATGCAAACAACATGAAATTTCACACCTTTTAGAATCCAGCACTTTACTATGTCATGCGTGCAGGGAAACGTGTAATTGTGAATTGAAAGTGTAATGTGGATTAATAACAAGTGGCTCTAAAATAGAAAGCTTTTGCAAGAATGGTTTATAGAAGAACGAACAGGGAATGTTAACACACGTACTTTTTGCCTTCTTCTGTTCTGTTTATTTTTATGTACATTTATGTAAAGATTTCACTCATTCTAATGATCATTGATGGTAATGGGGTTATTGGAACTTGAAGTAATCGGAGTTGATCCTATCAAAATCGCATGTATATCGGTTCGGTGGGTTGAAAGATAAGACATTTCCTCGACACCGGCGTATTCTTAGACTTTGAAGCAGAACCCGCAGGTTTCCGATAGAAGAATGTAAGAAAGGGATGATAAAACCATATAAACTATTAATAAGCAATTGAGAATAAATGATATATGAAATAAAGTCAAAAATAAATATTGTAATAGGAATAACGTGCAAATGAAATAAATATAAGGAAAAAGTTGCCTTAAGCTAGAACGGTCAGACGAGGACAATAGAAGCCCAAAATTCCAGCGCCACCAATGGAGCCATAGATAATAACGAGGTTTAAGGAAAATATGTAGAGGCAGAATGCTGTACCGTTATGACGTCAAAGGATCATACAACTTTAGGCTTTGGGCCGGTGACTGCTGCACAGTTGACAGTGAATGGAAATTACCAATAGGGTAAAATCGTGGAAATAAACTCCCACAATAAAATATAGCATAAACCACGTAATAGGCGTGAAATACAGAACAAATAGAAAAAGGGTGGAGATAGACAAACAAATCTAGGAGGAAGCTGAGAGTAGGGCGAGACTCAGTTGGTTGCAACGAAAGGGAGAAGACGCATTAGTTTATGATGGCGAGGTAATAGTGGAGTTAGATTTCAAACGTGGTGGGATTAAATATTCTCAAACAGACAAGGCGACGCAATGAGAGTGAGGGCAAGTGAGAAAAGCTGAGCAACTAGACAAGTAAGATCTGCGGGAATAAACAATCCACAGGAAAATGAAGCAGGACTTTTCATTGGCTGGTGATAACTGCTGGACCCTGAGAGAGTACTCTCGCTCACCGACATGTAATCCTTAACCATCCTGTCATACCACACCAAAAGGCCACACCAAGAGAAATCCCACACCAACATCTGGTTCATTATGCCTCTTAATTAATTTTTGTCACCAATACTGCATTTTACATGGCTCCTCAGTAACGTTCGGGAATCGCATTTGGAAGGTCCAATGTGGTAGTCCTGGGACCAGCCATTCTGTTCCTAGGTTTTTTGTAGTTTTCCATTATTGGTAAGTGAATGCTTGCGTGGCTTCGTATCTACTATGATTTCCTTTCCATCATTTCCCTTACATATCGTTTCCCTCTCGTCTTTAAGGCGTGCTTTAAGTTTTGTGGTTTTATATGCAGTGCCGAGCGAATGGTTGCTCAAAGGAAAGAGTACTTCCCGTGATCACTAGATGGCTGCCTAGTCAATGGGTTTGTCTATGCAACTTCAGCAGTGGGACTGCGTGTCTCTATTGCCTATTTGTCTCACGTGGTATCCTTATTTCAATTCTTCTTCCTGGAGGATGATAGCCACAATGGATTGATCTAGATCTACAACCCGTCCGTTGTATTCCTACACAGGTCTCCTAGCATCTCGAACCGCATTTGGATCTTTTTACATTAACACGCGGGAGGAGGGGATGAGATGAAGGGCCCGCAGGAGATGTAGACCAACACAGACCAAAGAGTCCTGCAGGGCTCCTTTAAGTGCTATACGGTTCACCAACGAGCTGGGAGGCGTTCGGTGGCCATCGCCCAGCCACTGGAGGGGGGGCGCTCGTTAGCTTCTCTCCAGCGGGAACGGGGATATCTCGACTTAGCAGTGGTGAAATAGCCACACTGACGGAGTCAAAAGGAATGTGCAAATGCAAACCTCTGCTCCATCAACCCATTCCTTGACCGACATACTGATGAAATGAGAAGAAATAGAAAAGAAGAGAATCGTAGAAGACACAACTCCGATAAGCCTTGCCCAAGGGAAACCCGTAGAAAAGCAGACAGTAAAGAGTTGGGGCTCACCAGGAAACGAACTCGAAACTCCCGAATGCGAGCCTTACAGTTACCATCGCTCTCATATCTATATCTGTTAAGAAAAGAAGTAAAAAACCCAATAATATTCCAATAATATGCTCCTTCATTGGAGAAAGAGTGTATACGAATATTGGTTATAACTACCACCAGGAGAGCAGTGTCTTGTCACGTGAAGTGAGGGGCTGTCGTCTAGGGAGAGAAGAGAGGATTTGACACGGGTAATTGTAGGACGACAGTTCACTTGTGTTACTAATGAAACACCTTTCCTCTCTCCTTTTTATGCTGCTGTTACGTTACAACATGGTTTTCATTTCATTCGCTTGTCCCCACTTTAAGCGGACTGATGAGAAATGGTGGTGGGAGGGGAAGGTACAGGGAAATATTTCCCTCAAGAAATTAAGTTGGATGCCTTGTGCACTGTGTCTCCACGTTCAGCTGTCTTATGTTTTTCTTTATGGTCTAGGTATTTTTTCCTTTGTATTACAGCTGTGTCTGTTCCTTCCATGTATTTACTCCTTTGTAATTTTTTTCGTGCCTTTACATTCTCATTACCATTTTGTTCTTTTAACGTGGCTATATTGTAACCATAATAAAAAACTAAAATACAATTCCAAAGATATGAACGTGTGTGGGTGTCCCATTTTTTTCTTTCTCTACCACTAGTATCAAGTAAAGGCATTGCATTTCACCTAAAATTTCTATACGAGTTTCACTGCCTTTCTCTTGAATAAAAGAAAACAATGTTACTTCAAAAAATGCAGCATGAAGATTAAGAAAATTCTGCACCCAATTTACAGGAATCCTTTTTTGTTTTGAATTTTCTTTCTTTTCCTTTAAATGCTTTGACTATTTTAATTAAAATGCCTATGTTTAAGATATTTTTGACCAATAAAGAGTATGACTTCAATTTTATGGTAATAACATCTCTTGATGCCCAATTATTTTTAAATATCTTGTAAATCATTTGGAGATGCATGCAAAATATAGCTAGATCTCGTATGTAATTAACATTTTGTTGAGTTAACTTTTTTTAGATATTTCTTGTTATAAGAGTAGTTTCAATTTTTATATGGTTATAGTTTTCTCAGAGAGTTCTTGGCTTGTGTTCTCCTCTGGTAATGCAAAGACAAATAAATTTAAAAGCTATCACATAATTACTAGCTCGTAAAGATTTGGCTTCAATTAAGCCTACTGTATTGTTTTGTGTTCTAGTACATGTAACAAAAGCATTTCTATAAATACTTATTTCAATTAACGTGAAGCTGATAAACGAATAAGCGTTCTTGAAACTAGTGTATTGAATGGGTAGAAAAATTCATATGAATGTAACACACCGGATTTGTATGATTACATATTCTGCCTCACCGTCCACTTAGGCATTTAAGAGATAATTAATTATCCATTTCACTCTAAAATTCGATATTCATATTTATAAGATACAAATGTTTTGCTATTCACTAAATATTAAAAAAGATAACGAAATTTACTTCTATAAAAAGTGATTTGCTTGCAAATATTATAGAGGTAAAGCTTATATTTCAGAGCACTATATAAGAAAAAATCGAGAGCGTATGTGTCTATATTGAATTAAAGAAAATAGAAAATAATCTAGGAAAAAGATTGCATAGAAAGTGTCTGAATGAGTCGTGTCACATTTTAATTCATATAAGAGCGACTTGAAGTACATACATATCATAGAAAAGAATTATTAAGAGTGCATATGAGTGTAGGAAAAACAAAAATCTGGATTAACTAATAAAATTAGTTTTGTCAAAAACGTTTAAAATTGTAAAATGCAATGCAGTTATATGTTCAAGGGTACTTCACAGTCCGCATACAATTATAAAATACAGTGCGATCCATATAAACCTGAACCATTTCAATAGGTCATAACTTTTGAACCAATAATAGGACACACGTACAACTTTGAGAGAGTATAATACACAATTGGGAGATTAAATTACATTATTTAACATCTCAGAGAAAATGTTGGAAGTGTCCTCCACCAGCATCTATACATGATACGTCTGTAGACACTGAAGTTTATATGGTATCTTCAAGACAGTTTTGGAGCAGCTGGATGATATCGAATTGAGAGAAGGTTATTTCCAGAAAGATGGAGCAACGCGCCATAGATATAATGATACCGTGGGACTTGTAACCAGTTTCTTTGATAATAGAATAATCTCAAAAGGTGTGTGGCCCCCAGATCCACTGACCTCACCTCAACGGATTTTTTTCTTGTGGGGGTATCTAAAAATAGAGTGTACAAGAATAGGTCACGGACAATTGATGTTCTCAAGGAATCCATTCGAACCAAAATAAGTAACTTTGGCGAGGACACGCTCCGTAAAACTTCAGAGAATATGGTGAGACGAGTACAAACATGTATAGATGCTTATGGAGGACACTTCCAACATTTTCTCTGAGATGTAAATAGTGTAATGTAATCTCCCAATTGTGTATTATATTCTCATAAAGTTGCACGTGTGTCCTATTATTAATTCAAAAATTGCACATTGAAATGGTTCAGGTTTATATTAATCGCGCTGTATTAGGAGATCATGGTGTAAGTGAAAATAGAGTACCTATAAGTACAGTAAAATACCAAATATCTAATATTTGCTTTTTCTCCAAACTATATTCCAATTTCACAGGTGCATTACTTTAAATTTTAATTTCAGATCAAAAAGTGGTCAAGCGATTAGACAGCGGTAGTGATCGTAATGTACTTTTGTCGCCTAGCGAGGTAACATATACAGGGATACGAGTGAGTAAATGTACTGGATTTACTGAATACACCCCTTGTTTACTTGGATCGTCCACCCAACGGATAATCAGCAGGGAGAAAACCTGAGATTTGGTGCCTATGTACCTGAAAAAGATCTAATATCTATCTAATCTAGTCATATTTAAATCTAAACCGCTGAAGATAAACGTATCGGATAAGGCAGTATTCTCTGTCAACGTATCATTGTCTGAACAATTAAAAGGAACAGAGGAATCAGAATGGGACGACGAAGTGTGACAAGAAGAATGACATATTTCCGGTACATATGACAGGTTTTACAAATCCTAGGGCATAAGACCTAATTTGAAGGGTTGTAGTCGGTGCAGGCCCCCTGGGTATGGTCATAATGACTGAACATGTCTCCTGTAATTAAGATGCCGGTTGTTTCCCTGCAGGGGTCTACAGACAATCAATTCTCGTGTCGCGTCCTCTCAGTCTCTTGTTTTCCCTTAGTGCTCAAAAACTACACGTGTGCAGCCATCATATTACAATCTCAAAATTTTCTTTTGAACGATATAGAAATATGTTTAATTCTGCAGCTGGGTGATCAACAGGGCCGGATTGAACCTCAAGTCCACAATTTCTGTTTGAGTAATCTGAAGATTGTATCACAATATATTTAGTAAAATAACAAACGCATATAAAATTGCAGTTAAAGGCGGGGTATAAATGGAACGAAAGAAGAGGTACTTCTATGCAACAAAGTTGTAAAAAATGCTACGAAAGTAAATAAAACAATAGAAGAACTACTGGTATTGCATTCATGAAAAAAGATTAGCGTATAAAAAACCAGTTTTCAGCATTTAGGCTAAAGTAAGAGCTCAATAGTGCATTAGTGTTAGTAATAACAATACACAAATAAAACATAAAATAATCTGTTTTAAGGATACAGAAAGTTTAAAACAGAAAGCTAACAGGAGCTAAAAATGCGAGATGTAGAAGTCAACTCGAAAGCATATCATATGTTTCATACTATTCAATTACGCCCTTTAATTTCATTCTGCATTCTTTGTCACGCAGGCGTGCGTGCTTGTTCCCCAGTAGTCATTTCCAATATGTTCCGGCGATTTCCATTCCAATCCCGCTGTTCTGATGTGCCATTTCCAACGAGTTTTCTCCAATCGTAGTTTTGCGTGCTGTTCGGGGGAAAAGATACTTTGAAACGCAAAAGGAATGAGATAGGAATAAGAGATTTGCAGCTTAAAATCTTAGCTGGAATGATTTTTCAATTATATTGTTACTGTGATTTTATTAAATCAATAAGTGACTTAAATTTTTCAGTGGGTATCTCAAAAATGACGTGGTGCAGACGGTTTTAATATGCAGATATTTTATGAAAAATTTTCACGTAAAATTTGATTACCTATACGTGGTGCATGACGACAATTTAGACCCATTTGCTTCAGAATATGAAAATGTATGTTAATGTGTCAGAGGTAGGGTAAGAGATAGGAATAGGACTATACAACTACTGGGGGCACCTCACACACCACTCTTAGGGGGTGGAAGGCTCCAACACAACCAAGAAAACACGCGAAGGTTTCTGAGATATGTCCCAATGCTGGGCAGATGAAGGATCAAGGGCGAGTACATTTTCCTTTAAGCAAGGATACCCACCATCATGTGTCCAGAAACCTGGAACAACTTAAACTAGGAAGTAAACGGAAAGAAACTGAAGTGATGAAAAATATAAAAAAAGAAAACATTGTAGTATTCGCCTACTAAATGGAAAAACACGAAAAATTCAAGGTGGTATTACGTGGTTGACGAAATCGAACTCGTGAGCACACAAATGCGAGGTTACAATTTACCTCGGTATATTAAATGCATGATAATTTCCTTGGAAGGAATCTTGGAATCTATTCGTTCAACTTGAACCGGTTATTTTTTTTCTATGATGAAATGCTTAAATCTTGTATCTGCCCTAGTCTGTCATTTATAAGAAGATACTAGACATCCAAAAGCGCATTGCAGTATTAAATGAAATTTTACAGGTACAACATTTTCTATGAAATCTAAGTGCTCATATTTCTCCGTGGCCACGCCGTGGCTCAGTGGTTAGACCGCTTGGCTATCACCAAGGTGGCCCAGGTTCGATCCCAGGCGACCGCAAAGTAAGATTTGTGGTGGACAACACGGCGCTGGGGTGGGTTTTCTCCACGACCTCCGGTTTTCTCCGCCATCTCATTCCACCGGTGCTCCATCTTCATCTCATGTATCATCAGTATCACCGCCTGCGGTGCCGTATGTAGTAAAAGCGGACGTTAAACACTACACATTTCATGCCTGTTCTCCCCCTTGAACTGCAATGGTCACATCGATGATTTTAACCTTTGAAACATATTGCCTATGGGTGTTGTGGCGATCCATATAAACCTGAACCATTTCAATAGAACATAATTTCCTTTTGAATGCTCGTAGAATGTAGAAATTTACTTTGATGGTCTCAGTGGCTCTTGGAGAATTGTCAACACTGGTTGCACAACAATTGTCAACATTGGTTGGTCCCATTTTCTTTGATACGACTGTAGACACTGAAGTTTATATGGATATCTTCAAGACATTTGTGGAGCAGCTGGATGATATTGAATTGAGAGAAGGTTATTTCCAGCAAGATGGAGCAACGTGTCATACATCTAATTACATCATGGAACTTGAAAACCAGTTTCTTTGATAACGAAATAATCTCAAAAAGCCTGTGTCCCCCCAGATCCCCTGAGCTAACCTCACCAGATTCTTTCTTCTAGAAAATAGAGTGTACAAGAATAGGCCACGGAGAAGATGAGTAACATTGGCGAGGATACTCTCCGTAAAACTTCAGAGAATGTGGTGAGATGAGTGCAAACATGTATAGATGCTGGTGGAGGACACTTCCAACATTTTCTCTGAGTTGTAAATAGGGTAATGTAATCTCTCAATTGTGTATTATATTCTCCCAAAGTTGCACGCGTGTCCTATTATTGGTTCAAAGGTTATGACCTATTGAAGTGGTTCAGGTTTATATGGATCGCACTGTATTATCAACGTTTTATCATTGTATACGGCCTATGAAAGTACCTTTGAAGATACAACTGCATTGCATTTTCTTTCTTTGTCAACAAAAAATCCAAACAGGTATCACAATATGCTAAGAAAGAAATCAAAATTCTAATAGCTGAGCTTTCAATGTAAAGGATATTTTGAGGTGGGGGATATATTTGAACTTAAATTTGGTATTTAACTGAGTTTTTTGGGGGGTGGAATACATCTATAGGTAGAAGAGAAGGTAATACGTGATAGGGAACTTCATACATTTAGAACTCATCAGATATAATGTCGAACGTCCTTTAGCCGGACGCAACAAAAGTACAGAATGAATTAGTTGGGAATCAGAAGTACAAGTCATTCACCACGAAGCTTGACGAAAGGACCGGCCTGGCTAACCCAACCAGGAGTTCGAACTACAGCCCCAAGTGTCACTCCTATACCTCTACATTGGATTGCCACATTTCTGTGCCCATTGACAAACGATCCACTTAAGCAAGAAATATAAAGTTTCGAGTAGAGATGGGGAATATTAACTGAATAAAGGAGTTTCCTCAGGGGGTCTTTTCTGAAAATATTCAAGTTGACACAGACTGGAGAATTATAGAGTAGTTGTTAAGTTTCGCAGATGACTCATTGCATGTAAAATGAAGTTTCTTTATGTATGTACACACGCCTTGATACGTAATTACCTAAACATGCGTTACGATGGTTGGCGTCTAGCAACAGCTCTCCATGATGCTTATACAAACATAAAAATTAAGAAAACTCTATTCCTTTAATACGCGTTGTCGATGTGTTACACTCACTACAGTTTCCCTGCCCAATACCTACTGCTTATTTTAGGATAGGGCTTTTACATCTATTCGTACAGAAATATTGTTTTTTATCTGTTTTACGTTATGGACAGTTGCAGACATCGCCTTCAAAATTGGCATTTCCGTGGGATCTGAGCACACAACCCAGCATGAAGATCTGAAAATGCTTAATCGGCGATCCTCCAAAACAACGTTCTCCACTCACTGTATCATGTCGTCAGACCGGCTGATGCGAGGCCGTGACTGTCTTGGATTGTCGTCACACAATGTTCTGTCTTCATTGAACTGTCGCACTCAGGAACGCACATTAGACACATCCATGGTACCATCACCACATGCCTCACTCAACTGGCGATGAATTTCAATAGGTGTCACACCACGAACGTGGAGGAAACGAATGAATACACGCTGTTCTTGTAATGAAAACGTCACCATTTTAAGTATCAAAAACAGTCCTAAGTCTCGTCGCTGCTACTAGAGTTCTATGCACTGTACAGTGTCGCCATCTATGTCACGCATTCACAAAGAGTCTACGTATATTTAAAAAAAGAAGCAGAAATTCCTATCTGGTTCCAGTCCTGAAAAAAATAGGTGTGTTATAACTTGACGCACCTGGTAGCTATCCTTGGAGGGATTTTTGAGAAAATGAAACATTTCGAAAATTGTTCTATATAAAGATTGGTGTAATGTGTGACATTTTCTTAAATATTTTTGTCGCATCCTTGGATGAGGACGGCTTTTAAAATGCTTATTATTTAACAGAATTTTTCTTTTTGAGTTATGTTGTTTCCACACGTTCTATTTTTTTCTAAAATACCTTCTGAAATCAGCCTACATCACAACGTGTATTCTCGCTATCAGGCATAATGCGAAACCCTTGCTACCTTCTGCGCACATGGTAGAGAAAGTAAAAATAATAGAGAGGGATCGATATTGTGTGTGGTTGACATTGTATAACGTTTCGTGTTTATAATCTGTGTTCGCAAGCTTCTCTGTAATCCCTACGTAACCCCATCTCGAGAGAGACTATCAGAAACATACAAATAAAGATCACAGACATGGCCACCTTGTTGTCTGACCCTCCCCTCCCACATTAACCTTCTCTCCCTCCGGAATATATCTCCCCGCAGGACCTGATATCGGCTATTAGGTCCGAGAAAGAATCCTCGTCCTCGAGGGCTGTCGCTCTGCCTAATACCTCCAGGCGTTTCCCTAACGTGCTGCATCTTTCACGGAGATTGTCAACAAAAGTACCATATCTTATAACTGTTAAGCATATAGCTTAGACAAAATAGTCTAAGTAAAATATATGCATAGCTGGCCTGAAAAGTTTGCGACCTAATAAAGATACAAGACATTTTTTTTTTCAGAAATTCTTTATTTTATTTTTCTACATAGTCTCCTTGTAAACTTACACGCATCTCCCAGGGATGCTTCAATCTCTGTAACCCGTCCAAATAGTACTCGGTGTTTTTCTCTACAAAATAATTGTTCACGAAGATGATTGCCTCTTCATTTGACGAAAATCTTTGTTCTCCGAGCGAAGTTTTGCAGACGAGGAAACAAAACAGAAGTCGCTTGGGGCTAGATCTGGTGAGTCAAGCAGCTCCAACCGTAATTCCTGGATTTTCGCCATTGCTACCGCTGAGGTGTGAGACGGCGCGTTGTCTTGGTGAAACAGGATTTTCTTTTTCTGCAAATGTGGCCGTTTTACCACAAGTTCTGCCTTCGGCTTGTCAAGTAATGATGCGTAGTATGCTCCTGTAATGGTTTTTCCTTTTTGGTGATAATCTATTAAAACAACTCCATGACTATCCCATAAACAGTCACCATCGCTTTCCCAGACGATAGAAAAACAGTCTTTGCTATTTTTTGCAGCCGGTTCCCCCTTTGCAGTCCACTATTTACACTGTATTTCTGTTTCGCACGTATAATGGTGTATCCAAGTTTCATCTACAGTAATTAATTGGTACCAATTGCGCCTAAACTGCGCCAACAGAGCGTTGGAAATGTTCATTCCAACACGTTTTTGGTCTAACGTGAGCAAACGCGGCACCCAACGCGTGGACAGCTTTCTCATGTCTAAATTTTTATTTAATATGTGACAAATACGTTCTTTTGACATGTTCATAGCCTCTGCTATCTCTCTCACTTTAATTCGGCGGTTACCTTGGTAGACCTTTGCGATGTTTCCTTCGGTGGTTGCAGTTTTTGCACGTCCTGAAAGTTCATCGTCTCCCAAGCTCTTACGACCACGTTTAAATTCAACTGCTCAAAATTTCACTGTGGTAAATGATGGTGCAGAGTCCCCGTACAGAGAATCCGACTCATCTTTGATTTGCGTAGGCGTATTGCCATTCAAAAACATATATTTAACGACAGCTCGATACTCGATTTTTCCGTTTTCATAAAAAAAAACTCTCATCAACTCACTCAAACGACTGTTACATAACAACTGAGCGTTCAAAATGGCTGAAACTTTGGTGTGTAGCTCTCAACAGATTAATTCACGAAATTTACTAGCTTTTATTTATGAATGCTGCCATCTTTATGTTGAGGTTTGAAACTTTTCAGATTACCCTCGTAGATCTCGTTAGATCACAAACTTCTTCAAATTCTTCAAATTTCTTCAAATGTTCATCTCGTTAACATGATGTAGATAGAGGAATAAGCGTTTATAAGAATAGGGAAAATTACAGATATTTCAGGTTGGTAATGGGTGTGGCCACTCAACAGAAGAAACCCTTCCTGTTGATCACAATGCCAGAAGTAAAATAAAAGCTCTAGCAATACTGAAAAGAATTGTGGAACAATTGATTGCAGTTATTTCCACTTCAGCAGTCAAGAATGAAGAGCTACCCATGTTACTGTTTATTATTTTTTCTGCTTTGTATTTACAGTAAATAGTAGAAGTGTATTCTCACAGAAACTGATGTCGAGATTTAAGCTGAAAAAATGACAGAAAGTTTCAAGAAAATTCCTCCACCCTACACCACAGTTTACATGGAAAGTTATTGTTAGTTTTGACTTTGTCAAATTGGCTCTTAACAGTTTTTGTTACACATTCAAGATATTTATATCTCAAATAAAGTTTGTATCTATTGTTTTGGGGATGTTCTGTGGACTGTTCTTCACTGGAAATAACGTTTGTAGCAAACGATAAAACCAAAGTAAAGAGTTCTTATTTCAGATAACCTGTTTCATGACACAGATATTACTGCCAATTCCGTTATTATGGTTTGAATTGTTCATTGCGTGTCATTTTCACATGTTCTCACTGTACGGTTGTTTCTCGCTATGTAATGGATAATGCTTGCATATTACTAGACGACTTTAGATACGTAACCTTCAATTCAACTGCCTCTATCTAATTGTACCTACAGCAAAATATGCAACAATACTATTTCTACAAAGGGTTGTCTCTATGAGCGTGAAATATAAAACTAAGCCTTCGAAAGAATGGTTCGTAAAAGCTATGAAGCAGTTGTCAGATTCATCAAACTCATCTATTTATTTTTTCTGTAAAGGAATATAAAATAAATTCTTACGTTATTGAGCATACAGCCAGGTATTAGGAGAATTATGTTATTGCTAATATTGAGTGAACAAAAAAGAAAGGTGAAATTGGTGCAAGACACGTAGGTTTAGTCACATGCTGCTTAATATATACGACCTGGATTACTGACCTATTCCTGCAAAGAAAGAAGTGAAATCGTTCTGTAAGGAAAGGGAAGAACTGCTGTTTAAAGGACCATTGTTACTGGCGTTTGAGCATATTTAGTTTCAGCACATATATTGCTGTAATCCGTGTAAAATGCATTAAGTGTAGGTGCAGAATAAGAAATTAAAAGTAATCAGTTTATAAAATAGAACTCTTGAATCACAAGTTTAGATAGAAAATAATAATAGAATGAAGCATAACTTATTTTATAATCACTTAGTCAGATGCTTCCAGTCAATTTAGTGGTTATTAAAAAGATATTCTTTCAGTACATGAAAATAGAATGTAGCTATGTACAAGTGCAGGAAAGTATAGTTTCTGCAAGTTTTAATTCGCTACCCCAAATTATTGTAGTATTTTAGAGCATATCAAAGTCTACAAAGCAGGCTATTGTTCTTAAAAATATAATACGTTAAACATAACTAATTTATCGTTGTATTCGAATGCAAATATAGTGAGAATTAAGATCAATAGTTTCCTTATTTCAAAGCTTCCATAGTTATGGTAGTCTATTTTCTACGTTGGCATAAGCAGAAACAAAATACCAAGATTTAACTATAGAAAGATATGATCTTAAAAGAGCAATTTTCAGGAAATCGCGTTTAAATAGAAGTAAGTATTATATTTGACTAACCTATGAGAGATCAGCTACATTTCAGTTTCACATTCATCTCAAAATTTTGTTTCCTACTCCAGCAGGTTTACCACTACAAAAAACAAATTTATCGTAAACAACAGCAATTTTGCTATGTAGGAGAGGAACTTAGGACATTTAAAATGGGCGTTTCACCAGTGCCGTGTTTAAATATAATGTGACTTTGTGGGTTCGTAGAATTAAAACTCTAGTTTGCAGAAATTCAAAGTACTCTTTATTCCAGTGAAAAGACACTTTTACACCACTTACAGACTCTAAAAGTAACGTAACATACACCAACGCAGTCTCTCGTTGCTTCACCACACGTAAACAAACCGCAAAGTAATGCTATTTAATCATCCTGTGTGTTGTATATGCATATAAACAATATATCGGGCATTTAAAAGGTTAGCATAAAAGCAAATCTGTTTTTAAAGTATATTTTCTCGTACATTGATCCTTAGTGCGGCAGCACGCTAATATTAAGGGAAGAAGAGGGTAAGGATGAACTAAAAGTCCCGAAATATGTCATTCTTTTTAAGACATTTTTAAATTAATCCTTACACCAACCAATATCAAGTATAATAAGGAATTCTGAGCAACATTAAGCAATCTTTCTCGCTCAGTATAGAATAAAATCCTGTTAAAGACCTTCCATAAACAAAATTCAGTTTTATGTTTAGGTGTATTGCTGTTTTCATTGCATTTCCAAAATCATAGGTTGTCATGTGACGCACCAGATTATCCTGGAACATTTCCAACACCTGTGATTTGAAGAAATAGGTTACAATTTTGAGACACTATGCATATGTGGTGCCATGATTAATAAATTCTTGACATTATAGTGTATTTTAAACAAAAAGTAACACGTGGCAGTTACTGACAGTGTTTCGCTGTAGTTTCTGTAGCAAGCTCTCCTCGGCTGTCAGGTTCCATTATCGTCCTTTCACTCCTTTTGGAAGCTCAATTTTGAGTGGTAACATGTTGCCTATATCGTAATACAAGCTATCATACTGTTTACTAATTATCTAATACAATCCATTAACGTCCCCCCCCCCTTTTTCCCCGCTATGAGTGAACTGTCACAAGTATTTCTTGTTTAAATGCCAGTGTCTTCAATCTTTCTCTGTGATGGTAATATGCATGTCTAGTGTGACATTAAATACTCTATGAGGTTAGGATTATGACTGTAAGAGATTTAACATTGATGGGATAGAGCTTTTAGAACTAAGGGTGTAGATCACAACCCTAAACTGTGAGAGAACATAGCAAATAGGCCGGAGTGATCATTTTGCTTCTAACGTGACTCCTAGGCGATTAGATCCGGACGACGAAGTGTGCAAGCATGGGGTTCCTTAACCGTTCCAGATAGTACGTGTCCACAAGTCTCGAACCCTCAGTACTCCTAAGACTAGGCACGCCTCCAGAAAGCAATCGTACAACAAAAGCCAGCGAGAACGCGCATATTCAAGGCCCTGCCGGAACGCCGTTATTGGTCCCAAGGATGATAGGAGATAATGGGAACAAGTACTAATAATAGACAGGAAATCCTTAGTAGAAGAGGAGTCACTCCAAGTTTTTTTGGGTCAGGGAAAACCACGAAAAAAGCCACGGGCTGCCGCCAGAACTCGAGAGGTTTGGAATGCGAGCTTGGCGCGTTATCGCAGGATCATCTTGATAGGTCGGTACGAAAGATTGTACAGCAAAGGGTAAATGACCAATTTGTCAGAAAATTTGTAAAACGCTAGGATATAAAGAGGAAGTGACATTGCGATGCAGCAGTATGAGAAGAGCCACCCAACAGAGGTTCTGACCGAATGGACTTCAGGATGACCTTCTCGTTTGCATAATGACGGCTATTTCCGCCCCTTCACTGCTCCAATATAACGTGAACACACTGGTATGTTATGTAAACGGCTCTGGATCGATTTAACCATAATGTCCGGTCGGCATCGTAAAGAAGGGCACACGCGGTTATTGAGAAACCTATATGGCCACTGTTTTGTACGCGCGCGCTTCAGGTGATGAATTCCTTACCGATACTGCAGCAAACAATAAAACCCAAGAAATAGCCTTTCCATTGGAAATGGAGATGCTATTTGGAATTCAGCCACTGCCGAGTCCATATTCTCTCTTTTACAATAATCGGACAACAGTATATGTGAGTAGTATGGCACACCAGTGCATAAAGTTATCGAATAAACGTGGCAATACTGGGATTATCTTTGATGAAAGTTGTGAAGGACTGGAAGTAGATTTTGTTTCCACAACCAGAGCTAAATAGCCTTAGAGGTGATATCAGGTGATGAATGAATGAAATGATGCTCAAATGAGTCTGGGTTCCATAAAGCTTAAAGTTACACGACATTTGTATTCTCAGATAAGGGTTGTTAAATAACAAACCATCGCAACGTACAAAAATATTAAATCATTACCAACTTCTATTTGTTTTACACTCATCTTACTTAATGAATAATATACTGTAACTGATCGCACTAATTTGTTGGAACCGCGACAAGTCAGTGCCGGGCGCGTGTGAAAGAAAGAGACAGAGAGCTACGCGAGCGCTGGGCGCTTGCCGAGAGAGAGACAGACAGAAGCGGGGAGAGAAAGAGACAGAGTGATGTCTGGATGTCTGATGTTCTTTCCTTCTCATGCCGTCGTGAAAGACCGTGAAACTTCGGCAGCTTTCGAGAAACAATGGCTCGGGCATAAATAATCAGCAAGGTGAAGCGTACGAAGTCTGGGACATGACTGCGGACTCGAACATACTGCTCTTAAAACGGGTACAGGATAGATGTCTCCAGATTATCTATTCTGTATGCAGATGCTTTCCCGTAAGACTACTTCATGAAACCTCATCTCTCCCCTATCTGGAGGATGTGATTAGACTTTAACGTCGTTAACGCCAGAGGTTCTACTTCATTAGTCCTGGACCCGTAGGACCAAGGACCTGGACCTCCTTCCAGGGAGTTACCGAGCTGTCCCGGCGCCTCCGTGGGGCTTTCCATAGGACAATACCTTGAGACTAACAAGCCCCCCATTTGGTCTTGTGGACCCAAGATGGGATGGAAGTGGATACGCCACTTACGCACACAAACTCCAAAATGGGAAGGCTACCGATCCATCTCGGTAGGGCCACCTGGTGATCTAGCACACCTTCTACTAGTTATGATGGCTATTTCTCGGGAATATTAATGGCTTCCCTCAACCCCGTCCGAAGACGTACCCGATCTCCCACGGGTATCGGGAACCACTGCCCCTCGAGTCCAACCCAATCCGAACAACTCCCAATCAGGGAGGGGCTCGAATGTTCGGCCCGAGGTTCCTCTAGTAACGTCACAGGTACCTCGACTGCTAAGGGTCCACAGCGCCCGCACCACGGGGGATGTGATTAGACGCTGGGCCAAGAAATTCTACGAGAGTTTACCTCACCATCAGAGCACCATGGTTAGCTCTCTTGGGGATTATCGTCCCAATGAACGCCGCCTAAAGCGGTACCGGCTTTCCCGCATGGCTTGCGGGTATGATCGGTAACTCTAAGGTTATTCTACCAACTCAAAATTATTCCCACCCTAGAATTGCACAGCAGTGCACCGTTGGCTGTTGCACATGATTCCTTAACCGTCGAGGAGCTTTGACTGCCTCCCTTCTTTTCATTAATCTAAATTCAAACCGCCATCCTGTAAAACCCACATTCCCGTCTTACGTGGTTAAGTCTTTCCTAGGACAGGTACGTGCATGACACTCCACGGGCTGTCCCTCAGCCTGCCAACAAAAATGAATCAATGAATGAATGACAACAGTCGCTAGTTGAGTGAGTTGCAGTTGTTTATGGAGTTGAGAGTTGAGCTGTTAATTGTGTGTGCAGCTATTTGAAGTGTACCGCAAGTGCCTTCTTTCGTTTGTTTGCGTGTGGTGAAACAACGAAAGACCTTCGAGGCTGCGTGTTGTGTATGTCACGTCATTTTAGAGTCTGTAAGGGGTGTACAAAGTTTCTTTTACTGAAATAAAGAGCATTGTAAATTTCTGCAAACAAGACTTAGTTCTACGAACCCACAAAGTCACAACACTTCGTTGTTTCCATTTAATAAACCAACGAGACATTTCGTGAACGAATTATTTAAAACGAGTGTACCCTACTTTGTATAATCCTCTAGACCTCACTAGCAACATCCATTATATCTTTGGGTCCTTCAAAATAATTCAGTTTGCATTTGGAATCCCAATGAAACAATGAAACCAATATGAACAACAACGTTATCCTTTCAATCATTCCAAAGTCACTTATACAAATTCGTAATTTCAAACCACCCAAATAAAATAGTTCCAGTGAAATTGAATAAATATAAATAAAGTGCTAACTTTAACAAATTTAGCTTTGGTTGTGGAAAAAGTAGTATATGCACCACGAGATTAGAAAAAGGCGACTGCCCACGCGCCTGGCTCCCGCTTGTGGCAAGCACAACACTGCCATCGGTAACAATATAATTTAAGCAAGCAAGCAGAGTAAGTGTCGTTGGAAGGGGTTACGGCCAAGTCTTGACGGAGCCTTCCGACAGCAACCATTCCAGGACTAGATCCTTCACTGGTTCAATGGGGTTTGTGCTATTAAGACTGTGATAAACGGTGGCCTTTTTTTAGAGAGTTGTTTATTAATATTTTGTATTTTTATTATTGTTTTTATGTTTTATGTCGAGGAATTTGGAATAGAGAGGCGATGTGTTTAGCTAAATGCAATACAGCACGCGTGACATTAACAGCCACAATGCATTTTCTTTAACAGAGATGTAACGCCGTCATTCTAATTTGACTGACTTATTGAGGGAATATAAAACAATTTGGTGATATTCAACAATCTGAGCAAGCAAGATACACAAGCCTCTGCATTATAAATATAGAATATACGAGAATCTCCTATATTCGGACTATAGTTGGCACAGGAAGTTGTATTAACTACTATTAGAGTAGTCTATTAAATGTTATAGATCAGCATAATTGAATCTCTTGAATGTTATAAGGATTTAATTCATTTTGAAGAATTATATAAGAATCTAATTTGATTAGTGAGTTAAGGTTCTGTTAGATATAGAATAATTTAATTATTCTGAATTTTAGTTCGTGGTAGAATTAGTATTCCCTAAAATTATTAAATCCCACTGAAAATTAAATGAATTGCAGCTATCAGTCTGAAAGCAGCTACATTTAACACGTTAGTACGTACTGTTTGAACGCCTACTTACCCAACATGGCACTACAGGTGATGATCACGAGATGAAGTGATCATTGGAACCTAATTCAGGATTCCTCTTAGCTTATGCCAGTAATAAAGGCACCCGTATTTTGGGTCTTATAGTATATCTGGAATGAAGGGAACCAATGAAAGAATGGACATAATTTAGTTAAGGAGAGGTTGACTGCCTCCTGAGTGGATCATAAGTTAAAATTATCTTGATTGACCATCCAAGTTGGTGAATCTTGGGGTTACCTTAATGCAGCGTCATAATTTTACCATTTTACATCGAAGGACTGAAACTGCATGGCCAAATGAGACCGGTAATTCGCATTTGGGAAAAGCTTGACCCCCAGATGGGATATAAACAGAGAGGATGTAGTGCTCTCGATGTTATTGCCCCGCACCCCTCTCTCCGAACGATATAGCCACGGGTAGCTTCAAAACAAACTTTGATCAATTTTTAGTGCAGCCCCTGGACGCCAGCAGATCATTGCAAGCGGTCCACGTTATGGCTTGATAAATGATTCATCGGACAAGGGAGGTGGGAAGTCTTCTTTACGGGTATCGGACTTCCCATTAGTTTCTGTAAGGGATAGGATGACCTCCTGAACGATCGTAACGCCCTGGACCCAACTACCTGCCTGGAGAATAGGTGCTGCAAGCTTCTCTCCTCTATGTGCCACACCAACGCATGTTGTCCATGTAAGGAATACTCTTAAATACATATAACATCTTGCCAAATTATGACACCAGAATTATTGACCAATGAGCTTAATAATTTTATAAATAAATATAGGAAGATAGGTAAATAAAATTCATATATTAAAACCAATGTATAATTTAAGAAACATGGACTACATTTTTTCAAAGAACAAGAAGCCGTTAGCAAGGAAAACAATGTGTTCAGGCAAAACAAGGCCGTTAGGCGTTCCGATGAACTCTCTCAAAGAAGAAATCCAATAACTTAGGATTCCGATATCTAGAATTCAGTATGTTTAGAAGCACATTGTCTATAAATATGCATCTATGCCAATTGTTAAAGCTAGAAAGGGAGAATAATTTTCAGAATATGCAGTGTTTCAGATCCGAATAAGAAATTAAGATTGGCAGCATGTGATGAAGTAGGCAAGACTTGTGTAGTTAAAAGAGCGCATGTTTCCGAACTTCATGTCTTGCCATGACTTACAGTCTTACAGATTACTATTTGAGGTACCAATGACTGCGCTCGGTTTAATATTTCTTAGCCGGCGCTGCAAGAGAATTCTCCGCTTGATAATTTAGCGACTCACGGCAACTTACGTTTGTCATTGTTGTTACGGAAGCAAACATTTTAAGTCATAATACTATTTATACGTCAGAAACAACAGATGTCATACTTCGATCATTGCAGTTTCTAGTGTTAACATTCAGTACCATAATCCTAAATTCTCAGTCAACAACTCGCTTCAAATAGCTCATTTATTAGCCTCAGCCAATTTAACTGGTGTTATCAATGAAAGTGAGAGGATTTTTCGTAACGAAGTTCATCACTGTAACAGATTCATCAAAGATGGGAATATAGAGACGGCACGAAAGTGTGTCACACTGGATAAACTGTATCAGTAAGCTTGTGTAAAACGTCGCAACATATGTGCAAGAGAGAAGTGGTGAAAGTGGCGGGAGAGCAAGAGACTAGAACCCAGGGGCAATCCATATCTCATCAAAGTAAATCACACTTATAGTGAATGGAACACCGCCCCCCATTTTTCTTATTATAACCAGTGTTGTTTCATATCTTTGTCTCTGGGGTAGAGGAATGTTATTACGTTTTACACAAGCTGTACAGGACGCCAGTATCGAGTTGCCGACAACTTCTTAGACTAACCGAGAAAAATGGCTCTAGCAGTAGCGTCTGTACGGAGTTGTGAAAAAGTCTTGGCTCATAAAGTTCTTCAGGGGATTTTCCACTTGTCCTGTGAATTCCCTGTTCTTCCATTTCATCGTCTCATTTCACCTCACGTTGCATCCTGATTTTATATTTCAGTATCCTAATGTGGGTAGGAGTTTAGTGTCCATGGCAGGAAATTTATTCTGTGTTATTTTCTTATCCTACGGATCGGAGGATATGTCAGCCCGCAGAGTGCGTAGAAGCCGGTTATGTGAGCCGTTGTCTAGCTATAGTTGTTATGGACCCTACCTTCAGTCCTGCCAAACTTGTATCCTCTCACCTCACTCCTTTCTTCCGTGGGTGTCCAGTCAGGGGCATAGGCATAAAATGTTTCATTGTTAGAGGTGCAGAGCACCCTCATAGAAATAGCTCGTTTGACTACATCAGCAATAACATTGATTATCTGTATCATATCATAGTCACCGCTTACCTGAATTTTGTTTCTGTTACATTTCTGTTACATGTAAGTGAATGCACTTACTGAACTGCAACTTTTGTGATCAGTAGTCCAGTGTCTCAGCATCTGAGACACCAGAAACGTTTGATGAAATATCACTTGGATGAATAACCATTTCTTAATCCAGCGTCTTGTTATACTGTTGACAAGCCTTCAAGTAATTTATTGACCAATTTATGCCGTATTTGGATTCTAATTTGAAGGTTCTACGTTGCTGGCTATGGTTTGGGCATATCATTAAGAGGTCATCCATTGCTTAATTCTCCCCATTACCTGAGCATTCTGGATTACCTAGAATTTTAATCTCTTGTAATGACTCCTGGTTTTCCCGTGTCCAATTACTTATGACTGAAATTTATTTTTTCCTTGACTGGAACTATATTGTCGCATTTGATTTATGTTTAGTGAATGTAACTGGGACCAGTGTATGCTTTGGAATTATTGAAAAAATGTAAAAGGTTTCAGATGGTGTAAAAGATATGGTAGCAATGTTGTTTATGTGGAATTGTATACATTGTGAATAAAATATAAAATGATAATTTTGAGGAACCTGCGTGCTGCTAATGTGGTAGTTAGTGCATTGTTAGTGAAGGAAGGTGCTGATGATTTTACAAAGAATTTGCATAATCCACTAATATATGGTGGATTGTATTGCAATTATTTTGTATGTTTCATTGATTTGTTAGCTTATAATCATATATTTTATTGTTAATTAACACGCCTGTCTCATCTTTTTTGTAACATTTAGCTCTGTTCTTGGAATAAAATCTGTTTTGCCAGCTTATTTCACACATTTAACAGAAGTTTACCGACCCCTGCTCTAGTGCAAGTACCCTGCCAAGTGTTCCATTTATCATTTGCAGACTCCAGGGATATCTTCATCTGTTTCAACCCACGCTGTAATTTTCTCTTAGCTAAGAATGCATTTTCAACCAAACTTAATGTGTTTGGCTCTGACATCAACTACACGCGTGTTGTCAAATACGTTGGTCTGCACTTAGTGAAACATTCTTGGAAATTTGCTAAACTTATTTGGGATCGTCAGCAATGTAACTTCATATTAGTAAAATACAAGTTGATTATGGTTTTAAAAAATATTACTTTCTCTATTAGGTCCTACAGTAAGTAAAGGACGTATTGTATTCCATCCAAAGTTTGATGTCAACCTTTCCCCTAAAATACGCGTTTTGAAACACCCTGAATCCAGATTATGGCCTGTATTTTTGTAACCATTTATCTAATGTCGCCTAACTGCATTTAAAAATTTAACACATCTACAAACTTTGATACAAGATATACAACGACATATACATTACATTATACAAGTGACTTTACAATGTTTCAATTGAATTAACAATACCATATGTATTTTAACACATATTTAACATTTAAATTTTAACAAATTTAATTAAGAATACACTGTGTAGTACATTTTAAAATATTTTGTTGTATATATTGGTGCATTTAAAAATCGTATTTATCCATTACATGCATTTGTATCGCTCGTTGACAGATGTAGATTGCCTGGAATCTTGAATTTTTTCCTGTATATGTCATATAGCTGGCAGTTCTCGATTATATGCTGAATGGTATTTCTTATATTGCAGGCTGTTCATTCGAGTGGTTGCTCCTTAGATAGCATATAGTAGTGAGTGAGTTTCGTATGTCCAATTCGAATTCTAGTTATGAGTATTTGGTCTCGGCAACTTAGGAAGCTAACTGAAAAGCGCTCTGTAGAATTATTTATTGCAACATGAAGCTTGCATTTCAGAGAATTAACCTAAGTTTGTTTCCATGTGTTACAGAGTGTTCTTTTTAAATATGCATTGACGTCGTAAAAAGGCACTTTAGCATTGGGATTTATACTTGGAAGATTAGTTGCATCCTTGCTGCTTTGACAATAATGCCTATCATGGCCTCCTCTATCTGTCAGGTCTGTATTTGCGTGTATAAACAAACTACCTCAAAAACCATAACTTTAAAGTTCATTTTTTTTTCTTTTTTTTTTTTTTGCATAGCCAAGAGATATAAAAATGATAATAGTATGCAGTATTCGAATAATAAGAAATATCTCCGACAATGTTCACTCCAGGAGGGAAAGAACCTTACATTGTGTATTTCAACGCAATTATATATATATATATATATATATATATATATATATATATATATATATATATATATATATATATATAGTGACAACCTAACCATGGATGGGAATGGATAAAGAGCACATGGCCAGATCGTGCACGGGAAACTGCTCAAAGTAGGGAATACATGCTTGACAAGAAGTTGTGGTTTTATATTTGGTTCATTTCTACAAAAGGTGTGGGTAATAATAACTAAAACTGCAATTCGCTTAATAAGAATATTTACTATAATAAAGCAAAGTACATAGGTGACCGCAGCGGCCGGTTACCTGCCTCAAGAAGCTGCGAATAAGTCCATCTGTTCAGGCCATATGATGGTACAAGAGAGAGAGCAACCGGCTTACACCAACTTATCCAATGGGTATTGGAGTGGGGGAGTGACGTCACACGTACTATTGAACTCAAATGAACTACTATTGTGTTAATTAAAACAGTCACTTGTGACAATATATACATACATGTATAGCAAGATTTTGTATGTTACGTTTTACCAGTTATACGAAGGTCATCTAGAATAAACACGACTATTGAGGACTTCTCAGAAAATTCTATATACTTACGTGTCATTAGTTGTAAAAATATTTAAATGTGTGGTGTTTGAATCAAAATCTTGAGAGCCATTTTTGAGAAAATAAGTATTTTTGAAAAATGTTCCATGTAAAGGATAGTTTGAGGTGGAGACATTTACTTAGAAATCTTCCTCCCGCATCTATGGAGGTTACTCAACTGAAATACCAACTTTAGTACCTTTTCCTTTTGGTGTTTGGATTTTATACGATATTTTCTGTACCTAATGTAAGACCAAACGAGTGTTGCAGAGTAAGCTGACTTTCTTGTATTAACATTTTACACATTTGAAAAGCAACAGGCAGCAGAGTAGACGTGTGGTGCTAAAAACAAAAGCTGGAAGAAGTAAAACAAATGAATGTGTGCGTGCGTATATCTAGCTGTCTGTACGTCAACAGTATATCCATAAGGGCACGAGGTAGCAGGAGTGGCTTGGCACAGAGGGAGGGTATATCAACTGATATAATCACTGCACAAGACCTTACCTTCTCCACTCGTTTCCCACGCTGATGTCAGCGATGACGTACATCGTGCGTTATATCTGCCGAAACCGTTCCTTTACAGTGATACCCACATCAACACGAAAAATGTACATGTCACGAAATATGGGCCTTCCCAAAACTACTGTGTTGCTGCACCTGCTGCCAGCTGCTCTAGTGGTGAACTAGAACACCTTGGTCCAGTGTGAGAACAAACAACACTGGTTAACACTGGTCATTTAATAAATGAGTATTGACTATATCTTCCTAATACCACTCGTATTGTAACCATTGACTTATTAACTATAAAACCCGTCTGAAGAATGAATGCAGACATGCAACAATGGAAGCTTGCGTAAACACAGAGGAGCGTCACCATTCCCTGTACTGTTCCGCAATACAGGAGTTGACTCTCCTACAGTGGACGAGTTCGAATCAAGTCAAAATGTAAACACCACCACGTGAAGTCATACGCTCCCAAAGTGAAAAATTAATATTCAGTATGTTGCGGTTTTGTAAAGGAGAGAAATGTAAAGATGTAATTAATACCTTAATGCTGCAGCAACGGCAGTGGGGAAAGTGAACCAACTGTGCGTAATATATAGGATTAGGATCACTACGGAGGGGATTCGGAATAGAAACCTGTGTTTTATTGTATATTAGCCCCAAGTGGGGCATCCCCGGAGGGAAGAATGAGGTGAGAGAAGACAGAGGACGTCCAGTCCAAGGTATCACGGCACCGCCGAGACACCTGCCGACACTTCTACCCTGAAAGAGACCGTCAGATGAGAGATGGCATGAAACTATTATGGAGCTGAAATGGAGGCAGAGGGAATTCGGGGGATGTAATTAACCGACGACCGGGGAAACCCCGAAAAAACTCATGGGTCAGATAGGTTGGCCACAGGAATCGAACCCGGAGCTCCAGAGTGCAGACTACCGTCGAAAATGCCAGAGCCATCCCGTTCGGTGTGCTTAATATAGTGAAAGAGGTTCAAAATGTAAAGTGTAAGGGAGAAAAACTTCTAACACCAACAGAATCTACGGCAAATGTAAAGTTAAACGGTTCCAAATATACTTTGTTATCACTTTTAATTTTGCAATACTTTTCTCACATGGGAAGTGGATATTTCTTTGCTTCTCTAGGTCATACAAATAGAATGGGATTTCAAAGTCATTGGCATAGCGGCTAAATCTTAAAGAATTTCCCTTTCGCTTAAGCCTATTGTACTCTCTTTGAAGTTTGGATATTTCGGTTCTAGGTGTTGCGTGAAAAAATTAATTCATTGATCTAGAGCAATTAAGCTATGAATCTCAAGACTCAAAACTACTTAAGATATTGTACATCCTAATAAATGGAGTACGTCAACTTAAACTGAATTTGAAATTTTCTTGTGCTTCAGGTGTCTCAAACGATTCTCCGCATTGAGGGGAATTACTCTATGAATTACGGAATTATCTCATGGCAGTTATGTTGGGAGTAGTCTACATACTGTAGACTACTGTATAGCACAATATAACTTCACTTTATAGAACTCTTCTCACTATAGTATTCAAGCGGCAGGAGAAATTAAGGGCGGTCTCTACCTGCTCGAAGGTCAGTGCTCCTTCGTATTTTCGCTACCAACCTAAGCACACGCATATTCGTCCGAAT
Organism: Mantis religiosa; assembly: GCA_030765055.1. Taxonomy (NCBI): domain Eukaryota; kingdom Metazoa; phylum Arthropoda; class Insecta; order Mantodea; family Mantidae; genus Mantis; species Mantis religiosa. The sequence continues at coordinate 23,442,294 of CM060953.1, read as the reverse complement.
ACACTGCGGAGACTCATTTGAAACACCCGTTATATTGGTAAAAGTACGAGTCTGCTGGGAGTTGAATGTCGTATGCTTGGTCAGGGTAACCGAAAGATCTATTGTTTAAATCTCGTCTATGGCATTGTTTGATTCCACGTTGTTGTTGTTCTTCTTACTTTCATGGTCAGGCCATTGGGCTGTTCCGGTCTCCTTGCTGGTCCTTATCCACTTTCTTCCTTTAGGTTTGTACTTTAGCATTCTTTTTCGTAGCCTGCTTGAATATATTTGACTGAGATGGTCTTTGCATTTCTGTTCATTATTTTCTGTATCTCCTACGACACTAATTGTTAATGTTTTCTTATTTCCTCATTACTTAACCTATTCCATCTTGTTATTACCTTAACTGCTCTCAAAATAGCTTGAGTTTGACTTTTTGTCTTTCGTCTTAAATCGAAATTTTCACTCCATATAAAACTATTGGAATGGCCATACATTTTTATAACATTTAGCTTGTTTTTCTTTCCTTATATCGTTTAAATATCTTATACTAATACTTCAATTTGTGTGTTGGTACTTGTGAAACTTATTGTGTGCTCTCATGTAACTTACATCACATCCAACAGAATTACAATTTTGCACCTCTTTGATTATTTGATCTTTCACTGATATGTTTGCTCTTACTGCTTGTTTTTCCTGAAAATGCTATTACTTTCGTTTTATTTACTGACACGTTTGGTTCATATTCTTCTAATATTTTATCCAACATACATATATATGGACCTTTGTAAATTATTTTCATGTAAATTATTTAAATTAAATTTTAAATTATTTTCTATACTAAGTTTTGTATTTCGATGTAATTATATTCCTTCTAACTCTTACGCCTCTGTTTACTACTGTCTGATTCTACCTTTGCAATTAAAATGCCCTTTTTTATTATTTTCGCGATTTGATCTCTATTTAAAGGACAACACTCTTGTATCTCTTGATTTAGGACTAAGCGATTAGACGTAAGTTTGCACCACGAGGTTTCATACTGAACGAAAGGGAATGGAGGATCGTGCACACGCGCTCAAGTTTTTTTCTCCCCGAGAGAAAAGGTGTAAAGTCTCAGCTACATGGGACAGAGCAAGCTTGTACCATTTATAACGCAATTAAGTACAAGAAGCGACACTTTATACATCACCAGCTGTCCGCCCTGTGCGCATGTCCAGCCCACCCACGCCGCTTCCTGTCAACACTATCGGCCTAGTGCTTTAATGCACCAATTATATACATTCACAAAAAGAAAGCTTTGAAGGTGTTAGCATGTTTATCTTTAGGGCTTTATCTACCAGTACTGTACGAAACACTTCCACTATCATGTTTGTAAATCGACCGAGTTAGTTCCTTGGAGGTGCCCCTTCAAATCTTCACCACTTTTTCCTTGTTTTACCTAGTCGGTAGTCAATACTGGATTGGTGTCATTCCCTTTACTTCTCACCTAAAAGACAGATTGATTAACAATACAATTTGTATTGAGTTATTGCAACGGCGTGTAGCCTTATTGTAGATACTAAACATTTGTACAGAATTAGATTTATTAACTTTTGTGTTCGCGTGACTGTTGTTTTTTCTAGTCAAGTAATAATTATTGTCGCATTGGCAAACGCGAAGCTGACTTAGACGTCATCGCGAAGAAGAAAGGTTAGGGCCGGGGAAGGCAGGTGGTGGTGTGACGTCACCTCCGTCATCTCCAACCGCCAAATATACCCCCCGAACGAAAGGCAGCTTAGCGTTTTGACGTCACCGCACTGATTTCTGCTGCCCAAGAGGAAGGAAACAGTTTGATGTGTTAGGGTTCTGACAGCGTAGGAAAGACAGGAAACGTATCGGTTGTTAATAATATGTACAACTTACATCTTGGGTGTTGTAATATTAATGCTGACTGCTTTAATTGATCACAGTTTATAAACAATTACATTTTAACTCTGTGCTATGAGAAAATATATAAAACTTCAACTCGTAGCTTATCTGAAAGTCAGGCATGTTATAAAGTAAATAAAACATAAGGTAATTTTCTCTGCAAATTAGAGGAGACCCACTCAGAAAAAAATTACGTGGAGATTTTCTGACACTTTGTGCTTCGTTTTTTTTAACTAGTTTATCAATCTCAGGACGTAATGTCTGGGAAATTTTTAATCGATGGCTGCATGTTAGATTGTGATACAACAAGGTACTTCGGGGTTTGGACTTAGCTAATTTCATAACAGAAAAAAAAAAGTTCCTACATATATATCGAGCCAAGCATACACAATGTCCATGCGACAAGTGAATACAATCTCGGAAATCTGGTTTGTGGGACATTCTTGTAAAACTCAGCCAAGTCTTTCTTGTGTGTGTATTTATCTTTCAATAAATCGTCATACTGTAAATTTAACAGCTCTATTTAGTACGTGGCAGCTACACTGTTGTCATCGAGTGTGCTAAACCTGACTGAACCCTCAAATTCTGTACTCATAGCGCCATTTATATAGGCAACTTGGTACTACACGGCTCTTGCATGATTTAACACGCACTGCAGGCCTCGCTCCGGGCTGAAATACGTCACAACTCTCGAAGCTGTCTTCCTCTGGCTGAGGTTATCTGCTTCCTGTTGTCATGGACAACAATTTGTAGAATTTATTAACATTTCGTCTTACTTATAAAAATAGATGAATGCGGTAGGCCTCAGTATTTGCCAATTTTTAAGAGCTATTAGCTACGTGGCAATTTCGGAATTCTGGTTTCTTATTGCCAAAAGAAAGCAAAAAGAATGACTTTACAGCTGAGAAAATTATAAATGTTGGAAAATTCAAACAATAACTTTAGTGAAATGGATTGGTTGGTATGCAATGAAGCCATTCGCTCTGTCACACTCTAGTATTTTGATATGTTGATACGCTGACTAAAGTTTGGGCAGCTGAGTAGATGGTTTCCATCCATATCATCTTTAAAGGTACAGAAAGGACATATGAAGATTTTACTAGATCAGTTCTGAATAAATGTTTATTGAGATATTCATGGCGTGTTAGAATTGTAAAAGCTGCTACAGAGGATTTTCTTAGTAGTGTATTTTTTTTAACTACATGTTCACATTGCGACTGTACACAAAGTAATTACCTTCAAAGCGAGTCACCAACTGACGTCATGAGGCCAGAGCGGAACTGTGTTGTTACTACATAAAATACCTTACTAGACCATGTTCCGTAAAGTATTCAATTTCATAAAGATACCGCGCCCAGCATGTGTACAAAAGCAATTGCAACGCTGACAGCAGTCAGTCGGTAGTGAGTTGGCCAAGTCAGTGTCAATGAGTTGTGGTGCATCAACCTGACTGTGCTACCCTTCGAGCTCTATGAATAAGGAGACCGCAGGCCGTGAAATGGGCAGGAAGTAGTTTACTGGGCGGTAAGTGCGGATCCGGGTAGGAAATAGAGCTGTAGAATCCTTTTCTTTTTTTTTTTTTTTTATTTTATCCATCGATCAGCAATTATGCTTTACAGATGTTTGGTATAAGATATATAGGAACAGGACACATAACAATGGAGGTAGCCATGAACGACTCCTCTAACTAAATATGGAGGATAACTGTAACACAATTGAGAACTTAAAGTCTGATGGTATTAATCACGTGTCTGAGTCATCTGTGCTGGAGACGTCACTCAGGAGAAGATCTTGGGGCAGTCTGCGCTTCAGGCGAGTTGGCTGGCGAGTGCGACAGCCGAGACGGTAGGTAACAGCTCCAGGGACCTCCTGGAGATTGTAAAAGAATGGACGTGCCAGGCGTCGGATGTATTGGTGAACGGGTAGAAGACCAAACTCATGGTGCAGCTGCTGGTTTCGGATGAACCATGGAGCGTTTGTAACTGTGCGAAGCACCCTGTTTTGTAGTACCTGCAGTCGGCGGAGATTAGTCTTACTGGTGCCACCCCAGACTGGAGCTGCATAGGTAAAAATGGGACGGACTAGAGATGTGTAAAGAAGCAGGGAGGATTCATAACCAAGTGAAGTGCGCCTGTTGAGTAGAGGGTACAGTTTTGATAGCCGGGCAAACGCAAGCGTAACAGACCGACAGATGTGGGCGTTCCAAGTAAGTCGAGTGTCCAGTAACACCCCAAGGTATTTCACTGGCACATTGCTTGGTAACCATGAGAGCGGTTCCCCCAGCAGCCGTAGTGAAGGAGGATCCCTATAAGGTCGTAAAGAGAAGATCTTAACCTCTGTCTTGTTAGTATTGAGGGAAATGCGCCAGTGAGAGAACCAATGAGCTAATTGATCTAGGGCAATTTGCAGTTTCTGAATGGCATGAAGAATATTGGCGTGAGAATAATAGAGAGCAGTATCATCTGCGTATAACGCCGTACAAACTGGAGCTATATCAGGAAGATCATAAGTGAATATATTAAAGAGGAGTGGTGCAAGTACTGAACCTTGAGGTACACCTGCTAAAATAGGCCGTCGGGTGGATGTGAAACCAGCAATGCGCACCACAAAGGTTCTATTGGTGAGAAAACTTGCTATGATTTGTATCAGATAATAAGGGAGACCAATGCGATATGCTTTAAGTAGTAGTCCACTGTGCCACACCTTGTCGAATGCCTGGGCGATATCTAGGAATGCTGCTACGGTGTATTGCCTGTTTTCGAAACCTTGAATAATAGACTGCGTGATTCTGAGCAATTGGTGAGTGGTAGCATGCTTCGGGCGAAAGCCAAACTGAAAAGACGGAATTATCTGATTATGAATCAAAAAATGAGAAATACGTTGATGAATAATCTTTTCAAAAAGCTTAGAAAGTGTAGGTAATAAGCTGATTGGTCTGTAACTTGAGGGAAGATTTTTTGGCTTGTTGGGCTTGTGGAAGACTATAATTTCCGCATGTTTCCATGTAGATGGAAAATAACCAATGCGCAGAGCAGCATTGAAGATTGATGATAAATAAGCTAGGGCTTTGTTTGTCAAATTCTTCAGCACAACGTTAGGGATAAGGTCATGACCGGGAGCTGTAGAATCGGCAGCGAAACAGTTGACGTATGAATACGGAGTTGTGTTCAGAATTGGTTTAAAGCTCGGGTGAAACCCACGAAACCAATACACTTGCCGTAAATTGTGTGCTTTAATGAGATCTATATTTTTTATCCTTCAGAGTAAAGAAGACTTTTGAGATCAGAAAATTCAGGACATTTATTATAAAAATATCTTAAACATAAGGTATTTTAATCAGTGCGGTTTCTCTAAACCACTGAGCAACATGCAGACATGATATTAAATTCTCCCACGGATTCATATGTTTCCCGGTAGATCGCTAGGGGTTCTCATATACTATAAGACACTCACCTTTTGTGGCGACTTACTATGTTGTAAGTACTCAAATCCTAGGCTTCATAGTTAAACCACTATGGCTTATTTTAGGTACGAGGGCCGTTCTATAAAGAGGGATCACAATATTTTTTGACCACGTACCTCTACCCATCCTCATAATTTTGATAGTCCTTCTCAAAACAGTATCCCCTGAATGCCATGCACTTGTCCCAGCGTTTCTGCCAGTCTTCAAAGACATGCTGGAAACAATTTTTGAGAGATCCTTTAAAATCGCCTCCGTAGCCTTCACCACTGTTTATGATGAGGATAATGCCTTCCACGAAGGCGTTTCTTCAAGTTAGGGAATAGAAAAAGTCACATGGGGCTAAATCCGGACTACAGGGAGAGGTGGGGGATGCACTTCACTTTGATTTTTGCAAGATGTTCAGCAACAACACTGGCAATATGCGGCCCCTCATTATCGTGGTGCAGCATCCAGCCTGCTTCACGGAAATGTGGTCTTTTGCGCCTGATATGGACTTGCAATGTTTTCAGGACATCCCTGTAGTATTGTTCAGTTACTGATGTGTGTGCAGGTACAACATGCTGATAAACCATTCCATGAATATCAAAGAATGAGATGACCATAACTTTCCTAGCAGAAGCAACCACTTTTGCTTTTTGGGGGGTTGGTGATGAAGGAGATTTCCACACCGAGCTTTGTTGTTTGCTCTCAGGATCAAAATGATGTTACCAAGTTTCATCAGCAGTGACTACGTTTGAAAGAAACTCCGGATCTTCCTCTAAAATCAACTTTAACTTCATGTTACCTCCATTGCAGTGGTAGGCGATACTGAACATGTCTGAACTTGCCTGGTTCTCACAGGCGGGAACCAGTAGTACCAACAATGAAACTACTGTGGCGTGTTTGTTTCACATTAAGCTAACAGAATACAATGAGATTAAAGTTTAGTGCGAAAAATTATGACCATAAAAATATGATCATTCTTTATTGAACAGCCCTCGTAATTTAATGGAAATAATCATTTTTATCACACTAGCCGTTTGTAGGTTGGGATGAGCAGAGTAACACAGCTGAAAAAAGACTGTTTTCCAGTCTGGGTAGAGCCAGACTTTTTCCAGTTTACCGGGAAACATATGAATCAGTTGGAGAATTTAATGTTGCGTCGGCATGTTGGCCATAGTAGCTCAGTGGTTTAGAGCAACCGCACGGAGAGCGGGGGATCTGTGGTTCAAATCCCGGCTATGGCACTGTATTTTTCAATCTGGCTCTACTCATCATCCAAACTTTAGCCTACACATGGCTAGTGTGAAAGAAATGGTTATATACAAAATCGTTTGGGTTGTTTCTGAGAGAAAAAATCGAAAAACGTTCTGTGAAAACAGTAATTTAGTTTTGTTTTATAAATCTTCTCATCCTTGGAAGGTGCTGATTAACTTTATGCTGTTCACACACAGATACACGCAGAGCTGCTACTTTTTAGTACGTCAGATTGTCTCCAGATACATTTGATATGAAACCTCAATTACCTAGTTTTGGATTCAGTACAGTACTCTACTTACTGTAAATACGTATCTAGTAGAGAAAAGTAAATAAAAAGCGTCGTCGGTGAAAACAGAAATGTGTGAGAGAATGAAGGTTAACTAACGTTCATAGCAGGCTCTCACTGCGCTGTCAGTGTCAGAAGGTTATTTTATTTCATCTCTCTTCTGCAACCTGAATAGCCGCCAACAAGGTGCTGCCCTCTAGCAGCAGCGTAATGGAGTGATGTACAAATTGATTTTTTTACTTACCAATTGCTTTTAACTTCTTTATATGTGTAGGAACACATACCAATTAGGTGTTTACGAATGCACGCATTGTAATTTAGATAGGTAACTGATTAAATTAATTCGTGGATCTAGGGGCAAACATGTAAGTATTAACACCACAAATCAAAGTTAGCGGAAACTAAGACACTGCAGCGAAAGAGAAAAAGAGAGAACATATAAAGCGCTTACAATTTTGCATAATAGCTCCCATAATAGCTTCTGTAAGTACTTGTTGAAAATAAGGAGTTCAGAGCAAAGCTTTTTCAATGGAATAGCATGAGCTATTTTTAATTTTTCAATTACGTATAGTAAATAGCGAGGTATTGCAATCTACCAAAAAATTCTGTGTAGAAATTCCACAGAAAAGAAAGTTTTCAGATTTCCTGAATGTAAAAAAGAAAAAAAAAATGTTCACTGGCGCGTGCGCGCCTGAGTTTGTGATCACCGAGAGATGTTACTTGAATACCAAAATTGATTCCAGTGTGTCAGGATTATGATACAACGAAGCACAAAATTATACTAACCAAAATTGATATTTAAGTTAAATATCTTCTAAAGATGCGGCAGCAAGGTTCTCAAGGAAATACCTTCACCCCAAACTACCTTTTCAAAATTTTGCAAAGATTCTATTTTCTAAACATAATATAACAATTTTGATCAAAGTACTGTATTTTAAAAATATTTTCATGACAATGAAAATCTTCCTTAGGAAGGATTCTGAATTCCTCTTCATTCTGAACGACGTTGGCGTAACTGGTGAAGTAGTGTAGATCGTAGCGCGACTGCCTCATTTTCAAGGGTCCCGAGTTCGAATCTCGATGAGAATGAGTTAGCTGGATAAGGTTTTTCCGAGATTTTCCCTTACCCTGAAAGATAAATGTTGGTTCATTAAGCTCTATATACCCTGGGATTATTTCTGCTTCATTTTACACATTTCTTCGTCCTATATGACAACGTCGGAGGACGTTTATTATTATTATTATTATTATTATTATTATTATTATTATTATTATTATTATTATTATTATTATTATTATTATTATTATTATTATTATTATTATTATTATTATTATTATTATTATTATTATTATTATTATTATTATTATTATTATTATTATTATTATTATTATTATTATTATTATTATTATTATTATTATTATTATTATTATTATTATTATTATTATTATTATTATTATTATTATTATTATTATTATTATTATTATTATTATTATTATTATTATTATTATTATTATTATTATTATTATTATTATTATTATTATTATTATTATTATTATTATTATTATTATTATTATTATTATTATTATTATTATTATTATTATTATTATTATTATTATTATTATTATTATTATTATTATTATTATTATTATTATTATTATTATTATTATTATTATTATTATTATTATTATTATTATTATTATTATTATTATTATTATTATTATTATTATTATTATTATTATTATTATTATTATTATTATTATTATTATTATTATTATTATTATTATTATTATTATTATTATTATTATTATTATTATTATTATTATCATTAACAACATTTAGAGGTTTTTCCAATCAAATGGAAAGTGCACGTACGTCAGAGAGAATATGCATCCCTTGTTAACTACACTTGCAATTTTAAATGTTCAAGTTGGAAGTGGGCTAGACTATAGTTTGGTCTGAGAGCTGGGGTGGTGTTCATCACGAAGCACTTGCTCTGTTCTCAACACCTTTGGGTTGACGTGCTTCTGTGAGATGGAATTATTTCAGGCGCCCAAAAAACCGACAAATGTAAATGACGTACCTCTTTAACCTTCCTTAAAAATTATGAAGAGCTGTTACTCAAAATAAAAGCAACACCTATGGCGAAACTTCACGCCTCCTGTTCTAGAAGTGGAGGTTAAAAAGGTTTATCCGCTTCGTGGGACCCCCAAACGTTTGTGACAGCCTTTCCAAAGAGAAAAGAACTTCTGAACGAAGAAACAAAACCAAAAAGAAGTGAAAGGAGGTCGAAACCATACCTTGTTCGCTTTTGCAGTATATAATTGTTCCCATGCTTAGGAAGTTCAGTGGCGTCAGGAGTCAAAATGAAAAAAAAAAACAATGAACTACAGGGAACTATTCCGTAGCACAGGATGGTGTTTGAGGCCCACCTCAGATATGTGAACCAGTGAAAGCATAAAATAAGAAGTAAAAAGAGACAAAATCAGCAAACAAAGCTCTGAGTGGAAAGGACGGTCATTTACAAAAGAAAAAGATTGTTGCGTTGCATATTTGACGGCTGCAACCAACTGAGTTTTAAGAAAATTCCTCATCCCAGATTTTACATGAAAAGTTTTTCGTTATATGTTTATTTTTAAAGAAACGATTGGAGTGATTTTTATTAAAACATCATAGGAATCAACTATTTCCATTACATACGAATAAGGTAAATATCTTTAATCTTGTGTAAAAATTCTGTGATAATTTCTACTTTCTGTTACTGATAAACTATGAGAAATAGATAAACAATATTTGGAAAGTGTACATCTTGTTAAAAGCACAAAAATTATATGAAATACATACGGATCTATATACTATTGAACATTTTAAAGGCGTAATTTAAATTTTGTATTATTTTGCAGAACTAAATTTTGGTTTTATCACAGTGCTCTTGGAGTGACAACGTGTAATCATTCGTTTTCTCCATTTTCGTGGTGTGACACCTATTGAAATTCATCGCCAGATGAGTGAAGCATGTGGTGATGGTACCATGGATGTGTCTAATGTACGTTCCTGGGTGTGACAGTTCAATGAAGGCAGAACATCGTGTGACAACAAACCAAGACAGCTGAGTGAGGCATGTGGTGATGGTACCATTAATGTGTCTAATGTACGTTCCTGGGTGCGACAGTTCAATGAAGGCAGAACATCGTGTGACAACAAACCAAGACAGTTAAGTGAGGCATGTGGTGATGGTACCATTAATGTGTCTAATGTACGTTCCTGGGTGTGACAGTTCAATGAAGGCAGAACATCGTGTGACAACAAACCAAGACAGTTGACTGAGGCATGTGGTGATGGTACCATGGATGTGTCTAATGTACGTTCCTGGGTGCGACAGTTCAATGAAGACAGAACATCGTGTGACAACAAACCAAGACAGTTAAGTGAGGCATGTGGTGATGGTACCATGGATGTGTCTAATGTACGTTCCTGGGTACGACAGTTCAATGAAGGCAGAACATCGTGTGACAACAAACCAAGACAGCTGAGTGAGGCATGTAGTGATGGTACCATGGATGTGTCTAATGTACGTTCCTGGGTGCGACAGTTCAATGAAGGCAGAACATCGTGTGACAACAAACCAAGATAGTTGAGTGAGGCATGTGGTGATGGTACCATGGATGTGTCTAATGTGTGTTCCTGGGTACGACAGTTCAATGAAGACAGAACATCGTGTGACAACAAACCAAGACAGCTGAGTGAGGCATGTAGTGATGGTACCATGGATGTGTCTAATGTACGTTCCTGGGTGCGACAGTTCAATGAAGGCAGAACATCGTGTGACAACAAACCAAGACAGTTACGGCCTCGTACCAGCCGGCCTGACGGCATGATCCAGCGAATGGAGAGTCTTCATTTAATACCGAGCGAGGTAGCCTAGGCATGGCGTCTGTGGTCCATATCCGGAAGGTCGTAGGTTCTATCGTAAAGATTAGGTTGAAGTGAAAGCATTTTTGTTTCTTTCTTTCCTTATTTCTTTCTTTCTTTCTTTCTTTCTTTCTTTAATTTTATGTCTCATTTTTTGAAGATATAGAATTTAAATACGATGTTTGGTATTCTTTTTCTGGTTATGTTGTTCCTTAGCGCACACACACGCACACACACCGATACATCGACCATTTTCTAAGCATTTTTATATATATTTTTGAATTCCGAGGGTTTCAAAACCTGTATTTCCGGTGAAATCCCGATATGGAATTTGTGGGTGGTTGGCAATACCCCTTCTAACTACTACGTAAGTGATAGGGGAAGTAAAAAGTGACGTGTCCATTTGCAAGAGTTGTAAGTTTCCGGGAAACACGAGGGCAAGTTGTCTTGCAGTAAAGATGCTTCATTTACAAGACTCGCTCTCAGCAACATCTGTCAGTCTGTCTTGTTTTATTACTATGATTATTATTTTTATAGAGAAGGTCGGGGAAGAATGTGCATGTTTTCTTCAGAGAATGGTGCGCTGTGTTCTTGTTTGTTGCCGCAGTGGGGCGTTAGTGTAGCTATTTTGTACGGTCATTTGCCACTCGTCAGGTGGTCAACCAGATGAACCCGCACCACTGAACTCTACATAAGGATGGAATATCTACCTCTAAACTGAGGCTAACCATTACTACACTTCTCTACTGCTAATTCCGTCCAAAAGTATTGGCTTTCACCTCTGACACGCACAAATACAAATAGCAACTGGTAGCTTGTTTTTGTTTTTATTTATTTGTGTTAGATGCATACTGTAAGTAAAGGAAGAATTGTATTCCACACAAATATTTCTTTTTTCCTCCGTTTTATGATAACGATCAGCTGAGATTTGGTTAAAAACATTTTAACGCAGTGGCATAAAATTATTGATAAGTCGGCACTGGGCAGTTGGGATTATAAACAGATAAGCAGCGCCTCTTCCAGCGCAAACAAGATAAGTACTACCGCCAAAGAACTAGAACTTCTGAAAATTACTTCATCTCGAACGTCCTGGAACTTTGTGAAAATTTGTACCACTATATAAATAAGCGAATCTCGCAAGTCAGTGCTTTTGATGTGACGAAAAGCGCTGTTCTTAGAGTGAGTTTATGACGCCTGTGGCGACGTGCAGTGTATGCAGTGTTAGATTCCCTAATGAGTGAACCGTCCGGAAAAAGAGGCTGCATCCTGCTGTTCATTACGTCGGGAGGAAAGTAAAGTGAGAGTCATAGTTGAAGTAGTTCATTTGAATGAAGTGACAGTGTGAGTTAAGTGAAGTCCCAAGGAAAATTTAACTAGGTTATTAAGTGACACACTGCTTATGTATAAATATTTGACTCTTTTTGTCCTGACACCTGGTTAACTGAGTCACGATACAGATGCCAACCTATTTTACTTCTAAAAATTGCATTACAAGTAAATAAACTCAAAATCTAAATTAACTAACTACTGTCTTCTAGAACTTTCCAACGATATTCTACAGCTACAGTTACTGGTGTCTAGCAAGTACTGCACATATTCACAATTTCAAAATCTCATTCATCAATTGTAGTCAATCAAAATTAATAATATAATAAATGTTTAGTTTAATATTTTAAATTAAATATTATTAACATATAAACATTGATTACTAATATCTCATTCGTGCATTTAAGTATATGAATTATTACAAAGAATGTTTTGCAGTTTCGTTGTTCAAAATTAAAATATGAAAACATAAGTTATTAACTAAATTTAAATTACCTCATAACGACACAAACTGTATTTCAAACTGTAAATTAATAATTTAATAAGCTAAATACATTTTTAAAATTTAATTATTCATAATATCTCATTTCACCAAATTCTCAGAATGGGAAAACATCACCCTGGCTTCGGAGAATAAACACTACAAAGCATCTTTTCACTGGCCCTAAATCTCCTGCCATTCTTTTTTCACTTATCTTCTTTAGTTCTCTTCACTTTCCTCCTCTGCCATCTTCATCTCTTGGTCCCTTTTCTTCACCTCCCAGTCTTTTGCTTGTTTACTATTTTCCATTGCCTCTGTTGGGTCATACAGTTATCTCCATTATTTCGTTTTTCTTCTTAAGGTAATTCCTCTCCATCTTCTCTTTTCAACTATTCTTTATTCTCACTTATTTCTCAATTTTGTTATCCTTCTTTCTTGATCCCTCATCTGTCGACCTCTTTTTGGAATTGAACTCTTTCTATTCATTTATCAAATATTCCTTTCTAATAATATAAATTTTGAATACAATATCAGCCATATTCGAATTATGTATAACATTCACGTTGGGGACATCAATTGGTGGTATCTGAGTGAATCTGGTTCATTAGGAGATAAAACAAAAGATCTTGTGACAGGTGAATGCTTATCCTGATGAGAAGCTGTGCCAAGTGAATAGCAAACCGTACATGGAATACAGCGAAAATGGTGAAGTCATTATGAATTCATTAATAATGCGAATAATTAACTATAATTGGCACAACAAATGAAAACCGTAATGACATTTAGGAAGCGAGTTACTTTGCAAATAGGTGACATGCTAGAGGGGTGCCTGGGAGAGTCAATGGCAACTCACCTTACACTGCACCAAACTTTATTCATTCCTTCATCTCTGGCTCTTACTTCACCAATTTGAGGAACTTTCCATTTACTTCCCTGGTCTATGTAATACCTTAACAGCTAACTCTGTAAACTTAGGAACCGTAGTTACAAATAACAAATATAAAACACAGCCAGATGCAGAAAATTGTAAATACATGAGTAACACACCGTGTCATATCGGTTACTCCGATGCTGGGCAGCTAGGTTGGCAGTAAGGCTACAATTCCAGAAGTTGTGCACCCGGATGACCAAGCAGCAAGATTCAAATATCAGTATCTTACCGGATATATACGAGCATAACCAAACACCTAACACCATATGTTTATACAACAGGGTCATTATAGACAGACCTCATATACGTTTTAGAGCTAATTCTTGACGGCGATGTATTGTCATGCGCTTAACTTCCTACCCAAGTGTTAAAGTTCTTGTGCTCCTATCATTCAGAGTTCCGACTGACATTTGTCAGTGGCAGAGTTGACTAATGTGTCGGCCGGTGTATTTAGACTATGTTAATGCTCATGTCTAACAACATTCCTGAAAGCTGTTCCTTTATCGTTCCTGTGATGTTCCCAATAATTCAATTGAGCCTGCTTACACTATACACGCAGGAAAACGGGATAAACTACAATAATATAAAACTAGTACTAACACTATGTAAACACGACTTCGTTGGATACAACGGGTAACATAAGTTGACAGGGAAGCGAATACACGAGCGACAAAGAAGTGAAACATTTGAATATTCAGAACAATGTTAAGAACATCTCCAAAATGGCTAAAACCATTAATACATTTACGAGATATAAATTGTATTCTTTAACGAGATTTACATATTTTGTTTACTACCATTTTTATACTCTTACCGTGAACTAATTAAAAAATAATTTAGAATAAAAAGGACATCACGGGCTACATCAAAGAAATTCCAGATTATGCATTTTACTTGCTGTAAAAATTTGAATATGTGACGTTTGAATTAAAATCATGACAATTGTTTTTGATAAAATAAGAATAAAAATTGATCAGTTAAATTTTTCCTTGGGTTGGGGTGACTTCTTTTTAATTTCCTTGAAAAATGCTGAATTTATATAACAAGAGATGTTTTAACAGACTTTTTGTTTTTGGTTACGCAGTGTCATGTTGTTTGGAACACACACGTACACTCGTATTGGTTTGGCCCTTTCTTAAGTTACAATTGTAGCGAAACATATAAACGCGGTACTCGAATTCAGATCGATTTTAACAGTGTTCATTGATTGGATAGAGTCAAACTTTGCTTACCTCAAGCTGGAAGGACAAATACTATCCCGATAGAAGTAAATGCGCCATTGTTTGCGCAACTTCTGAAACGTTTCCTTAATAATACATCACCAGTGTTCATACCTTGTGCTACAATATACAGAATGGTCCACAAGTCTCCATCCATTTCCATTAAGTTGACATTTTCTTCATTGATTGAACTGCAATCTGTCCCTCCAGCATTGCACTGTTACTCTAATGCACCTGAAACACAGCGAACGAAATGTCAATTTAATGGAAATGGATCGACACTTTTGGACCACCTGTATTGTGCGAATGGAACATTAGCTGCAAAATAATGTAATATGTCAGTAAAGGAAGGAAATGCTGTAGTAAATTAGAGTACAATTAACATTTTAAAGAGCAGAATACGTTTACATAAGAAAGGCAGACAGAATGACTTCGATTCCAGGGGCCATATGAGATATTTCTGTTGGCGTCTGAGTAGGTTTTTTCTACCCCCGCCCCCATAACTCCACCAAATGCCCCATAATCACCTATATTTTCATTCACTTTCCCAACATTTCATATATCTATTTCCTCACTTCGTTCTACTCACTCTGATACTCGATAGATATCTGAGCTGCTCAATTGTAAGTCCTAACATTTTCAAAATAGAAACTTCAAACAAGATAATATATTCTTGAATATAGAGTTGTAACAGCTATAAAGTGATTATAATAACAAGATAAGCGACTCAAGAAATTATGAAGGTTTTAATTTAAACATGTAGATGTATATTTGTAAAAGTGGAAAGGTTGTGTGTTGGCAGCGGTTGGAGCAATGAACTTTACCGCTTTCCCAGGGTCCCCCTCCCCTTTGCCCGAGGTCGAGTGGGGAGATGGCTCCATTGTCTAGGGAAAATAAATTTCAGGCATCTTTAATTACCAATATAGCGCGCGCGGATTAATTCGAACAGACGTTCGTTCCTAGGACAGCTTCATTTTCAAGATAACCTCAACGTGATGGTGCACACGAGACGAGCTCTTCCTGCGAAATACACTACATAGTACTGGATAGATTCTGTGTCCAAAATTAGCATTTTCTGTAAAGTTTAATATATTATTTTACTTCATATTAACCGAGATACAGAATTGTATATTATTATTATTATTATTATTATTATTATTATTATTATTGTTATTATTATTATTATTATTATTATTATTATTATTATTATTATTATTATTATTATTATTATTATTATTATTATTATTATTATTATTATTATTATTATTATTATTATTATTATTATTATTATTATTATTATTATTATTATTATTATTATTATTATTATTATTATTATTATTATTATTATTATTATTATTATTATTATTATTATTATTATTATTATTATTATTATTATTATTATTATTATTATTATTATTATTATTATTATTATTATTATTATTATTATTATTATTATTATTATTATTATTATTATTATTATTATTATTATTATTATTATTGTTATTGTTATTGTTATTGTTATTGTTATTGTTATTGTTATTGTTATTGTTATTGTTATTGTTATTGGTATTGGTATTGTTATTGTTATTGTTATTGTTATTGTTATTGTTATTGTTATTGTTATTGTTATTGTTATTGTTATTGTTATTGTTATTGTTATTGTTATTGTTATTGTTATTGTTATTGTTATTGTTATTGTTATTGTTATTGTTATTGTTATTGTTATTGTTATTATTATTATTATTATTATTATTATTATTATTATTATTATTATTATTATTATTATTATTATTATTATTATTATTATTATTATTATTATTATTATTATTATTATTATTATTATTATTATTATTATTATTATTATTATTATTATTATTATTATTATTATTATTATTATTATTATTATTATTATTATTATTATTATTATTATTATTATTATTATTATTATTATTACTATTACTGTTATTATTATTACTATTATTGTTATTATTGTTATTATTATTACTATTATTATTATTGTTGTTGTTATTAAACTTGTAAGCACAATTGGAACAGCAGAATGCAGTCAGCTTAACAGAAGTAAAATCTTTTAAGAACTGGTTGCCTTGGTCTATTTGAAAGCCTAGGCGGGCTGAGAACATAAATGACTTACCATTTGAGAAAAGTATGAGGTATTAGAATTTTAACCAATAATAAAGAATATTTCAGAATATATTAACTCCACAAAAATAAACAAATAAATGTAAGTTTTATGCTTTAAGGCTGTCGATTGCTGAAATTTAGGTATTCTAAAAAGATACAGAAATTGTTTTTAATATATGCAAAAATGCATTAAACCTTTAGTTTAAGCTACATACTGTAATTTTGCTCTCAGATCAGTTCAAGATTTACTCGCAATGACTCTTTTAGCATGTCTTCTTGGTCAGGTAGGCTTACCTGGATAAGGTTTTTCCGGTGTTTTCCCTTATCCTGAAAAAGACGAATCTCGGGTAAATCTAAGCTCCATGGACCCCGGACTCATTTGAGCACTATTTCACTGATTCCATTCATCGTCCCATATGACTTAATATTGGAGGACGTAAATTACAAAAAAGAGAGAGAGATTCTTATCTGACTTAAATTTTTGTTACAAATTTGTGTATTAAAAATATTTCACATGATACAATATGTATCACTTTTTTTCCAATTCTTCACACATTCAGAGACAAATATTTTTAAAGGCTATTACTGTTTGCTACACTTTTAAATTGCTAATGTAATACAACTAATTCGAGATAATGGGAACACTAATGCTAACTAATGAGAATACATAGTAATAATAAATTATGCTTTAAGGCTTACAACAGTTTTTCTGAAACAACCAGAATACGATCACGATTCTATGTGCCAGTTTTATAAATTAGTATATTTAGTTTTCAAAAAATATGATCTCGGCTTCATGTACAACAGCTGATTAATGAAATCAAGTAAAAAACGAATAAAATATTTCGTAAAAGGTATTGTATTAAAGGTATCTGCATGAAATTTAAAACCGACTTATAACTGAGATGCAGCAGTATTTCATAACATTTTTGAAATATTTATATAAAAATTAGATTAAGAAACTGGGTATTCTTAACGAGAGCTACATTTTCTCTGTAGTCAAATTTTGCAAATCTTCTATGTTTACCATTTATACACAAGTTGTACGCAATGAAGAACAAATAACGGGCTATTCAAGATGCATTTCATTTATTTTGAAAATGCCTTATACATATAGGTATTATTTGGGAAATAATCATGTCTCCCACACTAGCCGTGTGTAGGCTAAAGTTTGAATGAGTAGAGCCAGACTGAAAAATTCAATGCCATAGCTGGGATTTGAACCATGGGTCTCCCGGTCTCCACCCATTTGCTCTAAACCGCTGAGCTACTATGGCCGATATGACATTAAATTTTCCAATTGACTCGTATATTTCCCGGTAGACAACTAGGGGTTCTCATATGCTATGAGACGCGCACCTTTCGTGACGACTTACTATGCTGCAAGTACTTAATTCCCAGGCTTCATAGTTAAACCACTACGTTATTCAGGTAAATTGATGGAAATAATCAATTCTTCGATACTAGCGCCGTGTGTAGGCAAAGGTTTGAATGAGTAGAGCCAGACTGATGTCGGCATGTTGGCCAAGTAGCTCAGTGGTTTAGAGCAACCGGACGGAGAGCGAGAAATCCGTGGTTGAAATTCCGGTTATGGCATTTAATGTTTCAGTCTGGCTCTGCTCTTCCAAATGTATTATTTTAATGACATTTTTGAGATTAGCAAAATACCGAGAAAAAAAATATCTAAGCGTAGTTTAGGAGAGGATTGTTTTGAAAACCTTCATGTAGCATATTTAGGAAATGCTGAAATGCCTAGTTTGACATTTAACCGCGCTTTTTTCTGATTTATACTAATCTCACACATAAATATTATTCATATAATTCAATTAAGAGAATGTCAAAACACTTATTTCTAGTGGAATTTGGGCATTAAATTTTTGGGTGAATTCTCTACTAGTAGGTAAGGCGTAGATGAAATAAAAATGTTTATTTTGGTTACGAAGACGTTAATATCATGGTACAAGGTAAAGCTACTACAGAGATAGTAAACTGGAGGTGTGTATGGTACCGTCCAAATAAAGTTACGTCTGCAGGGACAGCGTCATGACTGAATCACCCTGGTAAATAAGTGAAGCGTTTTTCAATATATGCTGAGAAAACACAGAAAGTAGGAGAGGGGTGTGTCCATGCAGCAACAGTTGAAATATTTAGCAGGGGTCGATTGGACCCAGGGTAAGGCGTGATCACTCCGTCGGGACCGTTCCCCTTTTTACACTTTCATGGGGACAGCTGGACACAACTTGTATGATACTTGCATTATTAATTCTCACCTCCGAGCGACTCCACAGATATCATTTCTTTGCAAATGTTGTACACGCCAACATAAAAGTACAATGTGACTGGATCTCCACTCCTTCAACAAATGTTACTTCTTTCAACTGTTTCATGTTAATGCAGATAAACATATTTTCCTGTAGACACGACAGTAATATGGGAATACCATAGGTTTAAGCCTTAGTCCAATCGTTTAAGAGCTAGTCGCTAGTGTTGGCTTTGAATTCCTGTCTCTTTGCGTGAACAATAGATAGGAATATTTTGAAAATAGCTCTTTTAGAGATATCTACGCTTTTGGGTAATAAAGTTTTGTATACTACGACGGCTGTTCAGTCAAGAATGATCATAATTTTTATGGTCATAATTTTTCGCACTTCAGTATTATTATATTCTGTTAGCTTAATGTGAAACAAACATGCCGTAGTAGTTTCATTATTGGTACTCCTGGTTCCCGCCTGTGAGAACCAGGTAAGTTCAGACATGTTCAGTATCGCCTACCAGTGCAATGGAGGTAACACGCGAGGAACAATGTGCGGTTTTGAAATTCTGCTTTCGCCTCAGCAAATCTTCAGTTGAGGCCTATACAATGTTACAGGAGACCTATGGAGAGTCTGTTCTTACCTACAGCACAGCTCGAAGATGATTTACAATGTTTAAAGAGGGGAGACATTCAATTTGAAGGGAAGGTGGACCCGGTGCTCCAGTTACAGCTCTACGGAAGAAAACATCAACACTGCTGCTGCCATTGTGAGAGAGCATCGACGAATTACCTTAAGATCACTTTCTGAAATACTGAACAGTTCATTGGGTGCTATCCAAACGTTGATGACAGAAACATTACACATAAGACGTGTTTGTGCGCGATGGGTTCCAAGACTGTTGCTTCCCGAACAAAAGGACATTCGCATGCAAAACTGCATGCAGTTAAAGTTGATGCTAGTTTCTTTCAAACGTAATCACTGCTGATGAAACTTGGCTACATCATTTTGTTCCTGAGAGCAAACAGCAAAGCTCAGTGTGGAAATCTCCTTCATCACCAACCGCTCAAAAAGCTAAATTGGTTGCTTTTGCTGGGAAATCTATGGTCATTCCATTCTTTGATATTCATGGCATGATTTATCAGCATGTTGTACCTGCACACACATCAGCAATTAGACAATATTACAGGGATGTCCTGAAAACATTGCAAGTTCATATCAGACGCAAAAGACCACATTTTCGTGAAGCAGGCTATATGCTGCACCACGATAATGCGCGGCTGCATATTGCCAATGTTGTTGCTGAATATCTTGCCAAAATCAACGTGAAATGCTTCCCTCACCCTCCCTATAGTCCGGATTTAGCCCCACGTGACTTTTTTCTATTCCCTAACTTGAAGAAACGCCTTCGTGGAAGGCATTATCCATAATGAGAAGCAGTGGTGAAGGCTGCGGAGGCGATTTTGAAGGATCTCTCAAAAATGGTTTCCAGCATGTCTTTGAAGACTGGCAAAAACGCTTGGGAAAGTGCATCGCATTCAGGGGAGACTATTTTAAGAAGGACCATCACAATTGTGAGGATGAGTAAAGATACGTAGTCAAAATAAAATTGTGATCATTTCTTATTGAACAGCTCTCGTAGTATGAAAAATGATGCATAATGAGCAATGAGCATTACTTCACAGTATACTCCCAGATAGTTTAAGATAAACGATTCATTTCTCATACAGAATGTTCATAAAGTCTCATCAATTGCAACATAAATATTAGATATATTAATATAGAGATGGACGTTATAATGCACTTCAGCGTTATTCCACAAGTATAAATTTTTCTTCAGTATTCAACATAGTGATGTAATTTCACTATACCTGTAACAGAAAGATCCAAATGTACGTTTTCCGGTAAACGTATTGTTGCCAGGCATTGTTTTGATAATAGCTACCCGCGCGCAGGCGAACGCTGAGAGAGAGACTGAAAGACAGATAGCGTCCTAGCCACGCCCACGAAGCCGATAAGCGTTTGTTACTTGCCGAGACAGAAAGATCCAGAGAGATGACTGGACAGTTCCCTCTCCTTCGCCTGCCAACACGAAAGATCGTGTGTCTTCGGCAACTTTCGAGAAACAACGGTTCGGTTATAAAAGCGTCACGGCTAATCGGACAACTCAGTACCTTACAGAGACACCTCCGTCTAAGACAACAGTGGTGTCGGCGTTGGCGGATATCCGTTAATCCGGACAAAAGCCACGCCATACCTTTCACAAAGTGCCACACCCCCGCAGACTGCCCCAACTTCAGTTTCCGAGGTCGAAGGATAGAGTGGACTAACTCTGTCCAGTACCTAGGAGTCAATTTGGACAGAGGTCTAACTTTTCGCTGACATATCAGGGACCTTTCGGCGAAGGTACAGGGAGCAATTGCTTCCCTGTATTCAATGCTGGGGTCGAGCTCGATGCCGGTTGGTCTGAAGTTACATCTCTTCCGAGCGCTGACAATTTCGGTGATGCTATATGCCTACGAGATATGGGGCATGGCCGCAGACAGCTGGTTAGCATGGCTTCATTGTGCACAGAGGTCTACGGTCTATATATTCTGTGGGTCGTTATTTTCCTACCAGGTTTTTACATGAGGTCTCGGTCTTCCATACGTGAAGGATAAAATTAGGCGTCGGGCTTCAAAATTATACGCTACTTTACCCAAACATAGAAGTGCCCTTATTAGATCATTGGGAGATCATGACCCCACTAGACGCCGTTCCAGGCTGTTCCGGGTACCCCGCATCGCTTTTGGACACCCGAGATAACCCAGGAGCTAATCCTAACAGCAGCTAGAGCTGACCTCCACATAATTCTTCTAAGCTGTTTGGCATCAAAACTTTTTCGAACCAAATAACAAACTTCAAAATTAAAGCACCAGGGTGCAAGGTATTGTATCCACTCCCACAACCTGAAGGTACATAAAATTGTAACCTCAAAACCAAAAATCCACCTCAAAACCCACAACACATTCTATAAACCCCCCAACATAAAGCCTTACCTGCGGTAAAGCCCTTAACGGGTGGGCCCACAGCAAAAACCTTTTGGCTTTATACAGCCAACCAGCACCTCGGACGGACGCACAGCTCAGTGGTGCAGCTAGTGAGTAAATTAAGTTGTGAACCGTGTGTGTACAGCCATGAAGTGATTTGAAAGTGAATTCTTTTGTTTGTGGACGTATGGCAGACGACCTTGAGGAGTATGTTTGCGTACGTTACGTTATTCTGCTGCTGCAAAGGGCTGTACAAGGCGTCTTTCTACAGAAATAAGGAGCAATTTGGATTTCTGACAACTAGAATTTTAACTGTACGAACCCACAAAGTCAGAGTATCTTGAGCTGGTAGCAATATTGTATATCGCGTGTTCGAATCAGGAATTCGATTCTCGGTCATGGGGAGTTACCTGGATAAGATTTTTCCGGTGTTTTCCCTTACCCTATAAGACGAATATCGGGTAACTCTAAGCTCTATGGACCCCGGGCTCATTTGAGCATCATTTCACCCATTCCATTCCTCGTTTGACATGAATTAACGTTGGAGGACGTAAATTACCTTAAAAATTAAAAAAAGGTTGTATATCGCGGACCTTGTACTCTAAAAGTGCTTGTTTTGGATTCAAGGTGTCTTAACACGTGTTGAACTTTTGGTCCTGAATTTTTTATGCAAACTAATACCTCATATCTCTGTATATGATAATAAAAGCAATAAATATCTTTATTTTAAGTGAGCTACACTCTTCATTTATTTATTTTTCTATTTTTCTGTTGCAGTTATGTTACACAACTTTACATAAATTTAATTTTCTTGTTTCAGGTGAGTTCCTGTGCTTATTTGCAGCAACAATGCTGGTTTTCGTGAGTATGTATGGTCCTGTAGTTCCCTTTAATGATATCAGAAGCGCCTTATTTTAACCTGAGATGCACATTAATTAAGTCAGAATTCTAATGATTGACCTCAATTACTGAGAGGCTAAGAGTTTGCAAAAACTGTTTTCATGTGAGCCCTTATGCGGGTTTCTTTGTTTTACAATTATGATCAACACTTGTAATTTTAAAGGATTAAGAAATTTGATTCACATTTTTCAAGACATAATTCCGTTTGTCATTCTAGTTAAACACAACTATTGACAGTCTTAGAGGAGATATTTTAAATTAAAGTTTTCACTCTGTCTACCAGCAACAAATCCCATATACAACCCATGGGATCGAACCCAGCTCTGCTGAGAGGCCAGTGGTCTGATATATAACAACAGAACTTCTGTAACCAGAAACATTCACATTTTTATATGTTCATTGTTAAGCATTAATCCAAGTTCAGCAGTATATAACTTACTCTTTTTATGCAAGTTAAACCTGGAGTCTCGGACACCAAAAGCGTGTTCTGGACATGATGATGGGCAACACCAGACCGTCTCGTTAGTGGAGGCGACTACACTTCACAAAAAAGCACGAGGACATGTGTTAACTAAATTATCACGCGGTGTCGTGACTACACGCTCAGCGATGTTCTATTTTTTTATCTGCCACAAGTTGTCCAATCAAAACGCGATCGTGCATTCTACGGTTCATTAAAAGCAAACTGGACACGCTCCTCCTCGATATGTAACTGCTATTTGTTAACATCGCCCTTCTATCCCCCATTACTCTTCAAGTGCTGTACACAGATATGAAAGTTTTTGTTGTTTACTACTCGATATTGTGTCTGCAAGATTTACTGTGATTAAGTACCTTTTATAATTTTCCACCAATTTGAATTAGACTGGCAATACGAAAGATATTTTAATCTACTTCCTCCAAAGTTCCATATCGGACGATGAAGGAAATGATGCTCAAATGAGTAAAGGGTCTATAGAGCTTAGAGTTACCAGACATTCATTTTTCAGGATAAGAGAAAACCTCCAACGTTAAGTCATATCGGATGATGAATGAAATGATGTTCTAATGAATACAGGCTACATAGAGCTTAGAGTTATCAGACATTCATCTTTCAGGATAAGGCAAAACCTCTAACGTTAAGTCATATTAGACGATGAATGAAATGATGTTCAAATGAGTGCAGGGTACATAGAGCTTAGAGTTATCAGACATTCATATTTCAGGGTAAGGGAAAACCTCGACAAAAGTTATCCAGATAACTTACTCCGACTGAGATTCGAACTCCGGTCCTTTTAAACGTAAGAAAGACACACTGCCAACTACGCTACAAAGGACGAGGAAACGTAAGTTCGATATGTGTACTCACTTAACATTCAATTTTGTGCACGTCATTCTTAAAAACATACATTTTCTATCCACTACATGTTTGTAGAAAAGGTTGTATTGCTTTTTTTCACAATAGGGGAAATATAAAACCGAAGAATATAGAAGGCTTAGTAAGCGACCGTGATATCGCTTAGGATCTAGGCGTTATGTAATATCTTAGAAACTCCATTTACTGTGCATTACGAATAATGTCTTTATATTCATGTAAAACATATCTATTTGAAACTTCTCACAAATGGTTAACATTTTGAGAGATACGTTTCTATCCCACTGTGTGCTCTAACAAGGACTACATTTTACGTACTATGTTTTTGTCTATGTCTTATAGTTCTCCAGGTACACAAAGTTATTAGTTAATAGTATCACAATGAAAGAAATCATAAATTTGAGTATTTCAAATGCATAGAATTTGAAGTACTTATTGCAGGATAGGATAGAATTTTCCGGAGAGAATTCGGTATGTCGACCGACTCAAGGAGTAACGATGGTGAAGAGGGCATGGTTCTTACCACAGACAGTTGAAAACTCTCAGCACAAGCGGCATTCCATCCGCCTCCCGTAGGGGAGGGGATTCGTCCCCTTTAGCTGCCGTGGTGCGGGCGCTGCGGATCCTAAGCACTCGTGGTCCCACTGACGTTCCCAGAGAAATCTCGGGCCGAACATTCGAACCCCTCCCTGAATGGGAATTGTTCGGTTTGGGTTGGTCTAGAGTGGGCAGTGTGTTCCCGACCCCCGTGGGACATCGAGTACCTCCGGCCAGGCTTCGGCCGCCCAGAGTGGGCAGAGGGTTGCCTAAAAAGTCCCAGGTAATATCCTGCAGAGCTAGTAGAAGGGATGCTAGATCACCAGGTGGACCCACCGAGGTTATTCGGTAGTGTTCCCTACGGAATTGACGCACGTAATGGGCGTATCCACTTCCATCCCGTCTTGACTTTGTTGTCGAGAGCGGGAACTTTTAGATTCAAAGTATTGCCCCAAGGAAAGAACCCCGGAGTTTTCCATCGCTCCCGGACTGACAGAGGCCGGAGTCTTCGGAGTTTCGGGTAGACCTCGTGACAAAAAAAGTTCCTCCCACCATGGTCCTGAAACGGCTCACTAGGCCCGTCCGGAGACCTGAGGCCTTCCTGTCGGAGAAGTTGTTTAGCAGTGGTATATGATCTTGCCATGATGAAATGGAGGAACAGGAATTCGGGGGATATAATTAACCTATCCAGCATTCACTTGGTGACCCGGGAAACCCCCTAAAATATCGTATGATTCCGGTAGGCTGGCCACGGAGTCGAACCCGGACCTCCCCTTAATGGGGCCACACACGAAACCGTTTGAGTTATCCCGATTGGTCTTATTTTAAATATTAGAAATTTTGTTTGAAAATCAAAATGTGCTTGTTTCATATTTGAAGAGGACTTTAGATGTTATCCCAGAAAGTTCAATATACACACCTAATGTATCATAAACGTATATTGATCATAAGGTATTTTAATTTAAATTGCATTGAGAAATCAACATATTCCAGGAATTTTCCGTATAAAGAAGAATGTGAGGTGGGGAATTTTGTGAAAAATATTTTTGTGGTGTCGTTGGAAGATACTGAATTTATAATGATAACAAGTTTAGTATTTAACCCATCTTTGCTTCTGAGTTGTGCTGTACAGATATATGAATAAAAATCCTTTTTTACAGAAGAAGATTTAAGACTCACAAAAGATGTATGTTTAGAAACAATTCTTGATATCTAATTTTCGAGTGGAATACAGTAATTCCCCTTCTTGCTGTAAGTACTTGTTCACTCCGTTATAGAAGGCTGTGGGTTGCCAAACAGTTGATATTCGAAGTGGAATGGTAAATAGACCTGACAATAGTAAGGCTCTTCAAGGTCCAGACACAAACATTACTGTACTATGTGAACTATTTTTGACTCATGGCGTGTTCTGCCTATTGAGGAACTGTGTCGAACGCCGCCTAAAGCTGTGCAGTGCTCACATATGGTGGCTTAACTATTTCAGAATGGTAATTTCCCACGCTGCACAGTGTTTCCTTAGCCCGCCTCGCCGCGCGGTCCCCCCTCTAGAGGTCAGCACCGGCATTGACCTCACTTGCTTCATCATGACAACCTCCCTGATTCCTTAAAACAAAACAGGGGGAATCGCAAGCCTGCTTCCCTCACCTTACACCAGCTACCCTCATTCCTAAATTATTAATTTCAAACGTGTTGCTTTCGACTAAACAGCAAATATCAGGGCAATTCACGTATTATGTTACAATATTAACGTATTATTCATAACTAATCACAAATACGGTAACAGGATGTGCACTGCTATCTTATCCTCCCGTTTTGAAGCTTCGGACAATTTCCCGTCTATGGTCAATGGCTTAAGGGCAGATGTTTAAACGGAGGAAGGCGAATCGTGCACGGCCATCTACACAGATCTGTTGTGGCTAATGCGTACGGGAGGAAGGATGAAACAGACCACAGACACAGGTCACAGAGACGCGCAGAAGTTTCTAAACTGATGACCCATCCTACTGCTGGAACTGTCAGAGATAGAGAGAGAGAGAGAGAGAGAGAGAGAGAGAGAGAGAGAGAGAGAGAGAGAGAGAGAGAGAGAGAGAGAGAGAGAGAGAGAGCAAGCTAGCAGTCTACGATAAATTTTGTTTACATTACGCATGCATCCGCTACATCTGTTGTGCACAGGTAAAACAAGAGAAGGAAATGGAAAGGAAATCCTTAGACTAAGCACCTCAGCATTTGCTTAAGTGTCAAGGATATTCCACAAAAATAAGTTTAGATCTTATGGTCGACAGAGACTGAACGTTCTGGGGATAATACGCCAGCTTCTGGTTTCTTACGTTGCTGGTTCAAACTCGAGGGAGTGGGATGAATTTTTTTTCAATTGTACCATAAAAAATACAGCTATTTTTAAGAAAATCAATATGTTCGAGAAACCTTCCATGTTCAGGGAGAGAGGATCTAGTGTTTTATAGTTGAAAGATCTGAATTTAAATACCAATATCAGTTTTCTGTTTACAGATATATCAAGACGTTTTTCTAAAATTCCCTTTTCCGGGCTTCTTGGGGCTTGTAAAACAGTTGAACAAGTTGGAGAAGACAAATGTAAAACTAGAACAAATCAACAGTATGGGCGAGCAGAGAGCTTAGTGTATTGCAGCGGATATTAGTGAAGCCATTACTGTTCACAACTGCAAGTTGCCATCAGTTCTGTTGGAGAATTGTGACACACGTCATTCTAAGTGGTTCATTTTGCCACTGTCTCGAGCTCAAATGTAACCCTGACTTGTGTCAGTAGATTTATTGGTATATAAAGTAAGTCCTTCGTTACGAAATCTCGGCACACCGGCGGCGCTGGTATGATCCTGGTAGCTGACAGCGTCGTTAACACCCCAAATAAAGAAACAGCTACACACGAAATGAGTAATAGCAATGGTGCTAACGTTTGCTGCAACGATGCGGAGTTTTGTCTGCTATGTGCTCATGACGTCAGTTTGTTCCTCTATTCATCTTCCTTCATTTTCTGCAAGCAGCATTACCTCTTCATTAGAGGTTTGTTTTCCAGTCTCAGAATGTGTCATAGCTGGGCGAACATTAGGGGGAGGCATCCGCCCTTCCCTCATTCGCATAAGGGTGAGCAATAATAAGGAAGTAGACAGAAACTAATACATTTCTGCGAGAATAATAAAGAGTAAAGAAGGAGAGATTGTATTTATAAGTACAAATGGTCGAAGTGGAGTTGATTATATAAAATATACTTCAAGATATCTAAGAGTCAAGTTATTGAATTTAGGTTCTCGTCAGGAATAGAAGTAAACAACGCTGAGAAAAAGGCGGAGGAAAAAATTGCGATATATAAGAGAGGAGGACTTGCTTGGACAAGAGAAAAAGGAAGCAAGTAAAGGAATGCATTGTGTGTGGAGAAAAAGATAGTTTAATACATTAGTATGAGAAAGTATGAGAATGGAGGAATGAGATGTGAGGAAAGAAATGGGACAAAAAGAATAGGAAAATCATAGCTAGAAAAATAGTACTAAGGAGGGAAGATGCAAAGATGAAGAGGATAAGGGAGTGAAAAAGAGAGAAATTAGAATGAAAATTTCTAAATTTGCTAGAGTGCAAGGTACAACAGGGGAGGAATGATACATAACCTATGTTGTATATATAACATTGAAGGTTGTAAGTAGTACAACATTCTAAGACATAAATTGTAGAGAAAGAAAAAAATTAAGTGGAAATTGAATAGCCGTATGTGGGCTAAGATTTGAATAAATAGACTGAAAAATTGAATATCGTGGCCAGGATTTGAACCACGAATCTCGCCGCCTCCGTCCGGTTGCTCTTAACCATTGAGCTACCATGGCCAAAATAACGTCATTTCTCTACCTGACTCGTATGTTTTCCGGTAAACCACTAGGGGTTCTCATATACAATATACACACATTTTGTGGCAACTTACTAACTCTGTGAGTACTTAAGTCCCAGGCTTCATAGTTACCACTATTAGGTTTTTATTGGAAATTTAATCACACTGAGCAACAATGAATATTTTTTTGGGCTTAAAAATAGTGAATTTACATGTATTTCCATCTTCTGAATTAAAAAATCACAATAAAAATGATAGATTAGCTCTTGTTTTGAAGATAAAGTGACATTTCATTTTTTAGAGTTAAGATTTTAAATTTGGGGAAATTTTTTGGGGAGTTGGCACACCTGTCAAATAACATCAGAGAGAAATTTTGGAAATTAACTGATGCAAAAGTTATGGAGGGCATTTTTGTCGGATCACAAATAAGAGAACTTGTAAAGGATCCTGCATTTGACCAAATTTTGGAGGGGAAAGAAAAGGAAGCTTGGGAAGCCTTCAAGGTTGTTGTTCATGGAATTTTTAAGCAACAAAAGAGATGACACCTACAAGCATTTGGTGACAGTGCTCCTGCAAAAATACCGTAACCTTGGATGCAACATGTCCCTTAAGATCCATTTTCTCCACTCCCACCTAGACTTTTTCCCTCCTAGTTGTGGAGCTGTTAGTGATGAACATGGGGAGAGATTCCATCAGGACATTTCTGTTATGGAACAAATATATCAGGGCCGTTGGAATGAAGTAATGCTTGCGGATCAGTGTTGGTCTTTATATAGGGATTCTGCGGAACTCCATCACAAGAGGCAAGCTAAAAGACAACGAAGTGAATAGGCCACCACATGATTCTCTTCAGACACGATTATCTGCGAAGTATTTTTACAGAAATTTAGAACTCTTAGCATGTAATTACCAGTTAAAAAAGTCAAATGCACTTTCATTGTTGTTAGCATGTATGTAATAAAAATGTATCATTTTCTCTCAATCCGTTAATATACAATACTTCCGTCTTGTGTATATCATAGAAACTAGAGCTAATAAAAAATTTACATTGTTATAATTGTTTTTCTCAACCCAAAGGAATTGCCTCATGAAGTGCTCGAAACATTCAAGAATTTTTGTTTTTTGTTTTTTTTGTTTTTTGTTTATTCTTCCATACTAGCTGTGTGCAGGCTAAGATTTGAATAGACAGTCAGACTGAAAAATTCAGTGCCATGGCCTGCATTTGAACCACGGATCTCCCGGTCTCCGGTCTCCAGTGCTGGCACGTTGGCCATGGTAGCTCAAGGTTAAGAGCAACCAGATGGAGACCCGCAGATCGGTGGTTCAAATCCTGGCCATGGCACTGAATTTTTCAGTCTAACTCTATTAAAAGAAATTGTTGTTTTCACATTTTTACAAAAGTTTGGCTTCTAGATAACTATTTATATAAATGAATTACTTATTTCCTCTCATGTACAGTGGCATATAAGAATATAGTATCCTTTAGCGATAGTCAAACGTTTTTAAGGGTTGGTCGCTGTGTGATGGCTTTAAAATTGTGTCTTTGCGTAGCTAGGATTACAGAGAGGAGAGAGAGAGAGAGAGAGAGAGAGAGAGAGAGAGAGAGAGAGAGAGAGAGAGAGAGAGAGAGAGAGAGAGAGAGAGAGAGAGAACGAGAGAGAACGAGAGAGAATATAGTTCATACACTTGTGTGCTTTAGCGAGATCTATTTTTTGTTATAGTAAGACTTCTGTATCTCTACCAATTTTGCATACGTCAGGAAATACATTTCACTTGTTATGTACATTTCTCAAAGTTATGGTGAATTTTCTACAGCAAAAACGTCCATGTAAAGGGTATCTTGAGATGGTGAGATTTTCTTGAAAATGTTTATGTGTATACTTGAAAGATGGTCAGGTTTGATATTTATCAGGTGTTTCATGTTTTAGTTACATGGTTTACACACGAATAAACAGGGCTTTTCCTATAAATGCTTTTTGGAATCAGTGAATCTCAAAACGTGTATCCAATAAAGTCTGCATTGAATTTAAGAGTGTAATGCAGCACCTTCTCTGCCTAAACGTCGTGGTAGAGAAAGTGTTTTGTATGAACACAAGGAGATGTAGTTATTTACTTACGTTGGCCAAGGTGTAGGTAGCAGTTCCAAGAATCGGCACTTGGCACCACTGTTATGACCGAAATTCCTCGATAATAACGCTGTCGGTCTTTGGTGTGTCCCATCAGCCGACCGACCGAGGTCGCTCATTTAATTAAACAGACTGGTGCACATTGTGTGTGTGTAGAACAATGGCGTGAGGGCGGAGATGATTTTGTCAGAAACAACAACAAATAACAAGAATGTTGGGAAGGGAAAGAATGTGGCAGTGGTAAGGAAAAGAAAAGTTAGCGGAAATATCACGCCCGCATTGTTACAAACAATAATTTTACATCCTGCTACATTATGAGATCTGTGTGGTGCCAGTTTGTACTAATCAGGGTTGGGCCAGACCTGTAAAGTACGTAATGTAACAAGTACCACGTAAAAACTAATATCGGAATTGTTATTCCATAAGAACAATAATGTTATAAAGAAATAAATCAAGGTACATGGAGAAATAATTGCAATAAATAGTTTATGTATGTCAAAATCAATCATAATGAGAAAGCCTAAGTTCCAGTTAACTTTCCCGTTAAAAATTAGTGTAAGACGCAAATAAAACAATTTACCAGTTCAAGACTTTCCTGGATTGCAGTTCTGTTTAGCTTTCGCAGAGTGTACAGAAAAAACTCGGAAAAGTTCTTAAAATTAGTACATGATTAGTGGCTTATTTAAAAAGAATACATAACATAAAAAATTAGAAACCAGCGTGGGAGCTCTTTACTGTTCTGTCCATCAAAAGTAGTATGTAAATAATGAATGAATGAATGAATGAATGAATGAATGAATGAATGAATGAATGAATGAATGAATGAATGGGTATGCCTACTTATACCTACTGATAGTGCTCATACTAATGCCTGTTTTGAGGTTGTTCTACCGCCTACTTGTGTGCCCATTTAGAGTATTTCTACCACCAACTTCGCGGAATTGTAGTAATTAGTACTGTATAAATTAAAATAAACTAATTTGATAACAGAAACTAAATTTGAAACAAATAACTGATTCTTCTTTCATACACGCCATATGTAGGGAAAGCCCGCCTTGCTAGCGCGGATGGTAGCGTGTCTGCCTCACGTTCAAGAGGTCCCGAATTCAAATCTCGGTCAGGGTGAGTTACCTGGATATGACTTTTCCGGAGATTTCCCTTATCCTGATAAACAAATGTCAGGTAACTCTAAGCTCCATGGACCCCGGACTCATTTGAGCATCATTTCACCTATTTCGTTCATTGTCCGGTATGACTTAACGTTGGAGGACGTAAATTAAAAAAAATGGAAAGATATAATCTGACTAAACAGTGTCCAATGTCAGGGATCTTTTCCCATTACGCAACAAACCATTGTTTTGAAAGCACATTTGTCTGTCGTACTTCAGGTCAATCGAGGTAAATACTTGTAGAAATGATTTTGTTACTTACTTCCTTGAGATAGATACAACGGAAAAATTGGGAATAAAAAGGACTTAAATGAGAATCAAATATTTTAAGGGCTGGTCTGTATGATGGCTTTGAAATTCCATCCTCTTTGCGTGAGTAGGAGAAAAAATAAAAAAAGAACGAGTAACTGATTTATTGAAGTATTGGACCATTCAAAACAATAACAAAAATATCTACTCTGTGATAACTCTGCAAAAAATGTATTGATATTAATTTTGTGAATCTGTATTTTTTGTGTAGTAATATTTTGTCCATTTCTTCCTGAATACTGGTTATGCAAAAGTTATTTTGAATGAAGAGGAGGAAATTCAAGACGTAAATATCAATATCATGAAAGTATCATAACCAGGTATTTTAAACAAAATATGTGGATTAAAAGATACAGCATTTTATTTTTTAAAAAAAATGTCCATGCAAAATTTTTTGGAGTGCGGAATTGTTCCTTAAAATGTACATGTTACATCCTGAAAAATGAAGTCTGTTGTAATATTGGGATTTCTTTTTGAGAGAAAATACACACACACACACACACACACACACACACACACACACACACACACACACACACACACACACACACGCACACGCACACATACACACACAAGCACAAACACACGCGCGCGCGTCTGTCTGCCTCAGACTGACCTACTGATCTCAAGGTCCCGGGTTCACATGCGAATAGACTAAGTGTGCTTAAAAGCGACAGCCCCATGTAATAGATTTACAGGTACGTAAAAAACTGTGGGACGAAATTCAGGCACACCGTTGGCGCTGATATGATGCTATCAATTGAAAGCGTTAGCAAACCAACGCCCGCCTCTATAGCGTAGGTGGTAGCGTGTGTACTTCACGTTCAAGAGATCCCGTATTGGAAACTTGGTCAGGTTGAATTATTCGGATAAGGTTTTCTCCCGAGTATTCCTTTATACTGAAAGATGGATGTTCGGTAACTTTGAGCTCTATGGAACCTGGGACTCATTTGAGTATCATTTCATAAGCAAAATAATGTAACACTCGTACACGGGCCTTTAAAAAACATTCTTTTTAGGCTCAGTTGTCTCAAACATGTATTTTCATAAAATCTTGATCCTAGAGTTGGTTGATAATAATAATAATAATAATAATAATAATAATAATAATAATAATAATAATAATAATAATAATAATAATAATAATAATAATAATAATAATAATAATAATAATAATAATAATAATAATAATAATAATAATAATAATAATAATAATAATAATAATAATAATAATAATAATAATAATAATAATAATAATAATAATAATAATAATAATAATAATAATAATAATAATAATAATAATAATAATAATAATAATAATAATAATAATAATAATAATAATAATAATAATAATAATAATAATAATAATAATAATAATAATAATAATAATAATAATAATAATAATAATAATAATAATAATAATAATAATAATAATAATAATAATAATAATAATAATAATAATAATAATAATAATAATAATAATAATAATAATAATAATAATAATAATAATAATAATAATAATAATAATAATAATAATAATAATAATAATAATAATAATAATAATAATAATAATAATAATAATAATAATAGCGAGAATACTGAAATGTATTAAAGGGCAGAAAGGGGAATTATTGAATCTATGCAAGAAGCAACAGAAAAGCATTAAAAATACAAATAGTTGGTGTTCGGAATTGGAAAGAATAGTATTGAAGATAGTTATGGGAGATCTGTGGAGAGCAGAGGAGTAAAATCATAGCGGTTTTTGGAAGGAAGTGAGAACTTGGTTAGGCAGGAGACATGGGAAGGTATAGAAGAAAAGAAAACTTTGAAATTTTACAGGTAATTAAAGACAGAGTGGGGTAGGGAAAAATATATAGATCAATGTGACAAAACTGGAAGAGAAGGCATAGCATGGGTGAGAGTAGGGATAATATATCTAAAAGAGTTGAGAAGTAATGAGATAGGGATATGTGAATTTTGTGGGGATGAAAAGAGCACTGTCATTACCTCATAGAATGTAAGGAGTTAACAAATTGCAGGAGAAAAATATGGGATAAGAAATGGAACAGTGTGAGCAAAGAAGTAGTGGCGTTACACATGCTAACGCCGGGGATAAATAGATGTATAGAAGATTTCTTATATATAAAAGAAAAGTGGATTAGGGTAAAAGAAGCGAAGATCAAAAAGAAATGACATGAAGCTGCTCAGGAAAACCAAAGGCTTATAGCCAGGGGACCTGAGTCAGCGAGTAAATCTTAGAGCAGAAACTTCATGTATAATAGTGCATGACCAATACTAGCCATTATAGTAAAACTGAAATTGAAACTGTACAAATAAATAAATCTAAATAAAATAAAAATCTTGTCTTCGAATTTTTGGGTGGAGTTCAATTTGTTTCGCGTATTTAACTATATTAATAAAAACAATAGTGGATAAGTTTTCACTACCTTCTGAACCCAGCGAGCGAATAATTTGTATTATATAATGAGAAACGTGTGTGCTTGTTTATGTTGATTGTGATAGCAACATAAAAATGTTATTTATATCGCTGTAAAACAAATCTCCCTCAAATGTAATTTGAAACTTGCGCATTAAAGCTCTAACAAGGTAGTTTTTCAGCATAAGTATTAGACAAACAAAACAAAATCTCTCCCTTCGTATGAAGGAAATAGGAAGTTTTAGTAACGTGACAGCAATCTCCGTCTGGCAGTTTGTGAGGTTATGTTTGTACATTTCTGTGTTGTGGTGCTAAGTCGTAAAACCGTGCTAATGTCCTCTTTTATGAACACGTTTCTTCTCTTTCCCCTTCATCATACAATCAGACTCTCCTCCGTGTCGAAACACGTAATAACTTAGGACACCTTCTAAAGACATCTTGCTTTATTGCTTCACGTCGACTAACTTCTTCGACTCAGTTAACGACGAAACAAAAGAGACCGCGGTGTTACAATGTTTGGGGAACACTTGAACAGGAATGCTGGAGAGTTCACGTAAGTTAAGAAGTGTTTAATTACACAAGGTAATTAAGGGATGAATTTCAGTCAACAAAGTCCATTCTTTTTGCTTCTTAAAATCTTAATGATGCGAAAAATAGTGTCGTGCGGATAACAAAGGAACGAATAAAGTACTTAGAGCCACCTTAGAGCGCAGCACAGTAAATAGGCCAATGT
Organism: Mantis religiosa; assembly: GCA_030765055.1. Lineage (NCBI taxonomy): Eukaryota > Metazoa > Arthropoda > Insecta > Mantodea > Mantidae > Mantis > Mantis religiosa. The sequence continues at coordinate 23,406,710 of CM060953.1, read as the reverse complement.
GGCCAGTGTTGCTTCTATCATGACCCCTGAAAGAGATGAGGGGAGAACCAAAGAACGACAGAAGCGGGGTCTCTAACAACTCCAGATGGAGCACTTCCTGTATTCCTTGTAGCTCAAGATGTCATTTTGTCATACAATGTCTTAAAATATAGCATTTAAATCAAAACTTTCAGAGATATGTTTAGTAAACCAAGCTTTGCGAACATTTTTTTCTACCTAAAGGATGGTTTGGGAGACAGGATTTCTTTTAAAATCTTCGTGTCACATCCTTGGGAGACGCTGAACATAAGTATTAAGTTTAGGATTTAACCGATTCTCATTTGTTAGTTATGCAGTTCACAAACACAGACACAGCCTAGCTCTGTGGCTCTGGATAAGCCTTTCCCGTGGTTTTCCCTTATCCTAAAAGACGAATGTCAGGTAACTCTAAGCTCTAGGACCCTGGGCTAATTTGAGCATCATTTCACCCGTTCCATTCAACGTCCGATATGACTTAAAGTTGGAGGACGTAATATATATAAAGAAGGAATGCAGACGGCTAACAGTGGAAGCTTGCGTAAACACAAAAAGATAAGCGGTATCACGCCACCATTCCCTGTGCCGTTCGGTAATACAATAGTTTAGGGTCTTACAATGGACAAGTTCGAATCAGGTCAAAATGTTAACACCGTCATACGTTCAGAAAATGAATATTCTATGTACTACAGTTTTATAAGGAAGACAAAGGTAAAGGTCTAACCATTATGTTAAATAATGCGTCCCGAGTTCCATTCCCGGCTCTGGGGTTGGCGATTTTAAGTCGGCCCTTCCACGCCTTCACCTCTGCCTAGCATATTTGAAGTGTTCCCTATGCCCAACGTGGTTCGCAGTCCACGGTATAAGCTGTAGGTCCTCTCGCCTCACCGTCATCTTCACTATCACTCTACCATTGGAGGTAATGGACACCGCCCTCTGAGTGCCTCCAGCTGAGAAATGCGTCCGGTCATCACGTGGTGGGGTGAGGTTACCCCGAAGGTCAAGGTTGCCATGTGGGGCGTGATGGTAAGCAATGCTACAGTAACAGCAGTGAACGAACTGTACATAATATAATGAAAGAGATTCGAAATTCAAATTTATGGAAGAAAATCTTTCAACATCACATCCAAAAAGATTCGATCTCGGTGAGTTTGAAAGATGTGTTGTGTAGAGAACTTTTCTCGAGTTTTACGAACAGAGAAGAGAAATTCCTGTAGTATGTAAATTCTTGAATGCTATTAAAGAAAAGATCCCTTTTGAAGGTTGAAGGATACATTATGGAGAATACTTAAAGACACGGGATATCGATTTAGCAAGTATAAAAATATAGGTCGTGTTACGTACGATGTTCTGATGTTTTGATGGTTAGACTGTACTGTATTATATTCCCGTCTTCTACACCAGCAATCTCCCGTAACAACTGTACTCATTCGCCACACAGGTAATAAGTAGCAGATACCGTAAATAAACAAATAAGAACATAATACCGTTTGTATTTGAGCTTTACAGGCATTAATGTGGTATTTTAATGCAGGTATAAGAACACATGGGATTGTTTAAACTGGGCAGAACACTACGGATATATCACTGTTGCATGGAGATCGATCCCCCAGTGGAGGCTATAACTGCCACCAGTCACACCGGACCACGGAGTTATGACTCATTACAACTGTAGTTAATGTCTTGTTGTGCAACATCGGTGTGCTGCTCCCAAATTGATTGGAATGTACCTCTGTGGGGTGAAATTTAAACTTCTCCTTACGATGCAGGAATAGCGCTCAAACTGGTTCATTCCTATTTGGGTGACATGGGAGAAAAATGAAGTAATGCATACTCTGTGACGATTATCGCTTGCAAAATTGTTGATACTGGAATGTGACCGCTCGATTTGGTTTGATCCCCGGAACCGCACATGAGGCCGTAGTTGACAAAGCAGCCTCTCTGCGGGTTCAGCTGAATTGCCCCCTCATTTCAGCTGTCGGGCTGGTCACCTATCCCGTTCTTCTCTCTAATTCCGGAGTTCCTGTGCTTCTCAACAGCAGGCACTCATTTGTCAGTCCAGGAAGTGAGGTGTGAGTTCTCCATAACAGGAGGGTAAATAGAGAAAAAACGATAATAACCAAATTTTTTACTTATGAGATTGATATTTTTATGAGAATATGACAGATATAAGTAACGTAATAAATAATATCTATACTATTAAAATGAATCCATAGTGAAAAAGGCGCCAATTACAATTCTCCGAGGCAAGTTACTATTGAGACAGGGCAATTAGAAGTCAGAGTAGCTGAGGCAATAGCGTTCCAGCAAATTCGATTAACAAGAAACCCAGTAACTCAAGGCTCAGGTAATCAAAAAGCAATACATTCAGATATCAGAGAATTGTACGAAAACGTACATATACTAGTTCTGAAGATTAGAAAGCGAAAGAATCCTTAGAATTTGGCGAGTTAAATGGTGAATGAATGAATGATGGAGCAGTTGGTGGAATGATGGTGGTGGAAACCGGAGGACCCGGAGGAAATCCACCCCAGCGCCATGTTGTCCTCCACAAATCCAACTTTGCGGTCACCTGGGATCGAACGCGGGCCGCCTAGGTGAGAGTCAAACGGTCTAACCAGTCAGCCATCTACCCATTTGTAATTGGGCGAACTCCACAGAAGAGATGGGTGGATAGGAGGAAAGGGCTTGCCTCGGTAGCGTAAATGTTAGCATGTCTGCCTCACGTTCAAGATGTCCCGAGTTGGAATCTCGTTCAGAATGAGTTATGTGGAAAAGGTTTTTATCCACGGTTTTCCCTTATCCTGAAGGACGAATGTCTGGTAGCTCTAAACTCTATTGACGTTTTACTTATTTGAGCATCGTCTCACCCATTTCATTCATCGACCGATATGACTCACTTGGAGGAAGTAAATGATCCCGAAAGATAAATGTAGGTAATTCTAAGCTCTATAGATCCTGGACTCATTTGAACACCATTTCACTCATTTCGTTCATCGTCCGATATGGCTTAACGTTGGATGACGTTAATTTAGAGAAAGAAAGAGAATTTAAAAAATCTACTTAGCGGTTCTTCTACAGCAGTATCGACAGTGTTATACATGACATTTAAATAAAAGAAAACTCAGGCTACTAAATATAATTAAAAATAATGAGCAAATGTTACGGGAAAGCGCTGTTCGATGACCACATAAACCTTGTCGCTATTTATAGAGATATATCACTGTCCTTTAAGTAATGACCTATAACGTCATAACCAACATATGAAAAGACTACTTGGAAAACACAAGAACATCAAAACAGAGGACCGTGTTATTACTCCATGATCGACGTTAGAGAAATTAATGACTAAAAGTGATGGCAAAATCTCTGCTATAAGGAGCAACGCAGAATGTGGGTGACTTTGTGAAGAATCGAATCCAGGAATGTTTTTCACATGTCCCAAGGACGCCGGTTTCGGTTCACTAGCACCAGGGAGGGGTAACTGCCTTCCTTCATTGTCTTCTTCCAGCGATTCCTAGGAATTTAGGCTTCTGTTTTAGTAGCTGGTTGGTCTCTGTAGAAAGGAGAAGTTGAAAAAAATGGTCTGTGGAAGTTTCAATTACAATTCCACAATACCTTCTTCTTAAGCGTGAAACTGAACACAGACTTAATGCATTTTGATTCATGCTTCTCTCTTGAGTCAAGTAATTTGAAATAATTGGGATATTCTCGCACGCCGTGGCTGGTTTTACTTAGGGTGCATCGTTTGTAGAGTGGCGTGCGAACTATTGCGGATCTCACAACCTTAGATTGCAGCTTTAGAATTCTTCAACCTTTACTTAATTCCCTGTATTGTGCTCATGTGCTGCATCAAGGGAAGTCCTGATAGTCTTGACTTTGTGTGTGTGTATGTGCGTGCACACGCGCATTTCATTTTTTCCTCTCTTCTTTCTTTTTTCTGTTCTTTTTTACATTTCTGCCACGTAAAGAAGATACTGCACGCCAAAAATGCCCGCCTTGGTAGCGTGGTGATAGCATGTATGCCTCGCGTTCAAGAGGTCTTGAGTTCCAATCTCCGTCAGGGTGAGTTATCTGGATAAGGAGTTTTCCACGGTTTTCCGTTGTCCTGAGAGATGAATGTCGGGTAACTCTAAGTTCTATTGATCCTGAACTCATTTAATATCATTTAATTCATACTCTTATTAATTAATCCATGTTTTTTTAAATGACGTTATTTTGAGTAAACATAAATATAGGTACTTTGTTACAATTTGAAATGGTAACTACTTTGGTGAAAAGTTTATGGTCAGGGGACCTGAGTGAGCAAGTAAATCTTGTGTCAGCAATTTCATGTATTTTTACAGGATATATAATAGTGCATGTTCGATGTTAAAGTCACTGTAGTGGAACTGTAATAGAAACTGTACAAATAAATATCATATCAACTACTTTGTGAAAGAAGTAGTAATAGCATCTATTATATTGTGCTGGCTTTATCTTAAAAATATATTAACTAAACATTTCCTTATAATAATTAGTTTACATTGTTATTGGTTATACAATTGAAGAAGCCTATTATATGCCAAAGTTGACTTTTTGTCGTAATTCTATGTAATATTACTCTCTCAGGTGCTGAAAAATTTCAGCTGCTTCATTATTTACTGCATTCAAATTATCGCCCATTACATCAGATATACAAGGTAGGAAATCCAAGTTATTAGGAATTTTGGTATTGCATAATTTTATATCTCTCACTGGCATGATTAGATTGGATTCAGTGGGTTCACTTGTAGCCACAAAGGACTGTGAGCATTGAACATGTCCAGAGATATGCAGTATGACAGCATATATACGTACATGAACATTTAACATAAGACAGACGTTATATACAGGCTATGTGTAAAGCGATTGGAAAACAAGGCAGGGATGATTATATATGATTATATATGATATATATATGTTATATATGATACAGAATCAAACACTTTTTAAACCAACTTTTACTTGGCTTTTGACAAATGTCACAATATTTTATATTGTCATTTCTTTAATACATATACATTTAAATAACTTTTGAACAAGCGTCAGAGCTTTATTGGCAATGAATTATCTATATTACTATCAGCTACCTCTAAAAGGTTTCTCTTTTACCTTCTAAGTCAAAAAAGTTTAAACAGTAATCCCTAGGGCATCTTAGTAGGTACCCAAGATAGTATCCTGTACGTCCTGCCTCTACTGGGTCCACCACTGCATTGCTGCATCTAAAAAGTGCAATTAAAATCACTTAGAATGATTACACTTTTAAAAGTTATATTTTCTTCTTTCGTAAATACCTATATGCAGGCGTGGTCAAAATTATGTACTGAGTAATTAAAAAAGAAGCACAAAGAAACTGTAATATAATATGATGTATATTTATGAAGTGACACACAGCATTAGAAATATGATGTAGCTTCCTAATGAATGGAACTCTCTTATCAACTGCACTTTTCTTAAAAATCATCGTACCCTTAAGTTCATCTCTCAGAAATTTGGCAGCCATTCTGGGCCCAAATGACAGTTGTCGACGGGTCCTTAAACCCAACATATTGTCACAATAGTGACTTTTGAATAGTGCAGATGCTAGAGTTTTTGTTGATAATGTAGTAGTGACGTCACGCATCACGTGACCCCTCCTCTCTCATGATTTGATGCAGGAAGCTTCTTGCTCTCTCTTGGTCGCCAGCTTTGGTCAATGACGGACCTAGGTCCGTCTTCTGTAAGGTAACGGCCATGTGGCCATCTGCGTGTTTCCTATTTGCAGTAAGCCTTTCATGTCTAAAATTGTAGTTTCAGTATTTGCAATGTAATTATAACCTTTATATAGAAACCCCAACCTCCCCTGAGATGCCTAGCTCTGAATTATTAGTCCCTGAGGTCCGACCTTGCCACGTGGTATCCTAATCCTTTACTAACCATTGCCAGACTGCGACAATATTCACTCGTTCATTTGGAGGCCATTCAGGCATGGAAAGTGGAAATATAGTTTTGTCATCTAAGATTCAGGCATTAAACTGAAAATTTCAAAAGTATATAAATGAAATTGAGGCTTTTTTAAACAATATCTGGAAGATAAATCTGTGGGTCTCGCAATTCTGTTCAATGTTACTCATTCATTCCGTTCTTTGTATAGCACATCTTCATTACTTCATTACTAAAGATCGGAGGGATGTGTGATCGTATGCGATACAAGTAACCTGGATACAGAGTATGCATGACGTCAGATGTACAGCATGGCCTTCAAATGTGCAAACGTCGAAAACAACGTAGCATAGTACCCTGCGAACTAGTGAAGCATTGCCTTGTAAGCGTATGCAGATGCAAGGTCAATGTGCGACTGTTTTGTTTCCTCTCGCAGTGAGTCGGTTGTCATGGCCAGGCTATACTTACCTGCAGTTGTTTATATGCGCGAGCGATAATAGTACATTCCATGTGCAGTATACCTATGGAAAAAGGCACACCTCCGGTCTTTACTCATTACTGTAATTAAATAAGTTGTGGATAACAGCGAAACATTTCTGTGAATGTTTTCTGTCTCTCTCATTCTCTTTTATAAGTACATGATCATAACGCGACGGATTTTTACCTTATGAATAGATGAGTAGCTGACATTTGACGCTGTAGGTCTGATCCCTGTGTCGAAATATCTTGCTTCACAATGTGTGCACAGAGGTCCTAGTTTTAGACAACTGTACCTCTGGTACCAGAAGGCCACACTGTGACCGAGTGGTTAGACAGCACAACTCTCACCAAGGCGACCCAGGTTCGATCCCAGGCGACAACTTGGCGCTGGAATGGGTTTTATCTCCGGTCTCCTCCACCGTCTCTTTCCTCTGGTGCTGCATCTTCATCTCATGTTTCATCGGCCTGCGGTGCTGCATGTAGTAAAAGCGGGCTATAAATACTACACATTTTTCTGGTACAAGGACCTATGTACTAGCATCTGTAGTACTTCTACGACGGATAGGTAGCTATTTCGACACGCGTAAACAAAGACCTTAGTGCTAGGCAAATGTATGGCGGACGTGTAGCAGCTTCGACACGGATGCTAAGAGACGCTAGGGAGCTCTAGCTCTCTGCCGGGCAGGTGAGATTACGGCGCCGTCTAGTGCACCGTATTGCATTACCTATGGATACAGAGAAGTAAATGGTTATTACCATCTATTTTCATTCGTACTATTGTTTTAGACTTAAGCCGTTTCTTTCGGTCTTGATATTAAATATGTAATACATTATTTATCTTGGGGACTGAAGGAAGTCCACGGGATTCAAACCGGGGATCTGCCGATAATGCTCGGTTGCAATATCTAGCAGAGGTGTGTACAACAAAAACAGGTAACCATGTTTAGTTACAGTTCAAGTGGCAGGTATCCAGCTAATGTCGACTTCACGTTGAAAAAGAAGTTTCAATCACGAGTAAGATTTCCAAGGTAGAGGGATTTTTAATTGAATTTATTTGTTGAGGTAGTGAATGAATGACTGGGCCACCCAGGAGAATTCGTCCGACCAGGCGTGAGATGGACGGAGGTTTAACGCATGTAATGCTTTTCTCCTCTGCTCTACCAGGACAAAAAACCGTTGAATCATGCAGATACCCTTTAATCCGTTCTTTTTCTTAAGGTAAAGACCAAGCAAATGGTCGGAACACACATTTTGGTTTATTACTATATGTATGTATTAGTTGCACTCCAACCAGTCCTCACCGGAAGTACTTGCTTTGAGGTTAAAAATGATATTTATAAGAACCCTTTGTGGGTGTCAAAACTATTAGAAACAGAGCCGGGATTTGAACCACGCATCTTCTGGTCTCCGTCCAGCCGCTCTAAACCACTGAGCTACTATGGCCAACGTGCCAACATGAAAATTGTACATAATAGTGGTTCGAAGTATAAGTAGAATATAACTATAACTAGACTATAGACTATAACTTCCAAAAAAAGTAAAATTCCAGATGATTGGAAGACTAGTATTGTGATTCCTATCTTTAAGAAATGCGATAAACAGAAACCAGAGAATTATATACCAATAAATCTACTTCACTAATTAATCTACGAAACTAATTAATCAAAAACTATCAAAAATTATTTATCTTCAGGAATTAACAACAAGGATTCCGGCTTGGTAGATCTTCTACTGACGCTATTTTTCTGATAAAGCAGGTAATAGAAAAAGCTATTGAGTATAATAAACCTGCATTTCTATGTTTTATAGACCTCGAGAAGACCTATGGTAGCCTGGAACTTAAAGATGTTTTAAACATTTTAGAAAAAACATAATGTACCGAATGGATTAATTTTATTGATTAATGACATTTTTACTAATAATTTTAATAGAATAAAAGTGGAAGGGAAAATATCTGAGAAGATAACAGTCAGAAGAGGGGTTCGACAAGGAGATTCTCTTAGTCCATTACTATTCAATTTAGTAATGAATGAAATTATAAAAGAGATCAATATAATGGATGGATATAAAATGGGAAATAAAAACCTTAACATTGTATGCTACGCTGACGATGCTGTCCTGATGTCAAACACTGAGGATGACTTACAGAGACTACTATATCGATTCTATCTTGGATGTAGAAACTATAACATGAAAATATCATTAACAAAAACGAAATCAATGACCATAAGTAAATTCCCCTTGAGATGTAAATTGTAACTAGAGAGGAAAATAAGAGAACAGGTAATGACAATAAGGTACCTGGGCGTTGAGTTAAATAGCTTGGGAGCACTGCAAAATGCAGTTGCATATCAAGCGAATAAAGCAGCGAGAATTGCAGGCTGCATAAATGATATTATATGGAAAAATAAATATTTAAATAAACAAACCAAGACTAAAATCTATAAAGAGGTAATACGCCCAATATCCACCTATGCCTGTGAAGTAAGAGCGGACACTTCAAAAACGAAACAGATTCTAGAGACAAATGAAATGAACGACTTAAGAAAAATTATAGTAAAAACAAGAAGAGATAAAATAAGAAGTGAAGATATTAGAAAGCAATTAGACATTCAAGCAATAGGTGATTGGGTGGATAGAAGACGAAACGAATGGAATGACCATGTATCCCGTATGACATCGGACAGAATCGCACGTATAGCAAGAGACTACTTACCAGCAATGGAAGAAGATCTCCTGGAAGACCAAAAAAAAAAAGATGGAAGGATTCCTAATTTCTGGAAAGAACAGGCCGTAGGCCTATATGATGAGAAGAAGAAGAAGAAGAAGAAGAAGAAGAAGAAGAAGAAGAAGAAGAAGAAGAAGAAGAAGAAGAAGAAGAAGAAGAAGAAGAAGAAGAAGAAGAAGAAGAAGAAGAAGAAGAAGAAGAAGAAGAAGAAGAAGAAGAAGAAGAAGAAGAAGAAGAAGAAGAAGAAGAAGAAGAAGAAGAAGAAGAAGAAGAAGAAGAAGAAGAAGAAGAAGAAGAAGAAGAAGAAGAAGAAGAAGAAGAAGAAGAAGAAGAAGAAGAAGAAGAAGAAGAAGAAGAAGAAGAAGAAGAAGAAGAAGAAGAAGAAGAAGAAGAAGAAGAAGAAGAAGAAGAAGAAGAAGAAGAAGAAGAAGAAGAAGAAGAAGAAGAAGAAGAAGAAGAAGAAGAAGAAGAAGAAGAAGAAGAAGAAGAAGAAGAAGAAGAAGAAGAAGAAGAAGAAGAAGAAGAAGAAGAAGAAGAAGAAGAAGAAGACTATAAAGCCCGGGTCTTAAAGTACTTACAGCATAGTAAGTCACCATTAAGGTAGTTGTCTCATGTGTTTATGAGAACTCCTAGTGGTTTACCGGGAAAACACAAGTCAGTTAGAGAATTTAATGTCATGCTGGCACGTTGGCCATAGTAGCTCAATGCTTTAGAGCGGCTGGACGGAGACCAGAAGATCCGTGGTTCAAATCCTGGCTATGGCATTGAATTTTTCAGTCTGGCTCTAGCCTTTGATAGTGCGTCCTACACACGGCTAGTGTGAAAGAACGATTAATTTCCATTGTTACAAACAGAGCTGGATAAATACTAATCTTGGTATACTTCAGCATCTTCCAAAGATACGACAAAAATATTTTCAAGAAGCACTTGCAACCGAAACTACTCTTTAAAATACGATTTTTTTTTCGGAATATAACCAGATTGGGGAGGTTTGGAATGGGAGGGTTATCTTGCAGATGTTGGTGTTGATAGTTTGCTAATTAATCCACATTTTGCTTTTGAGTTACCTTTTTGCATAGCATATTTTCATTTAACTTAATAAACTCTTGTTTAAATTTAATGGGACTGCGTTTTATGTGAATCGTCCTCTAGATGAGATTTCCTCCTTTTATTTACCTTTTTCTACAAAGTGTAACATACTAGGAACGAAATAATACAGATTACGTTTAAGTATGAAGATGTGTTCCATTCGATCGATGTACAAAGCTTTAAGAGAAGTGCATTAGTATGTGGTTCACGCATTTCCCTGCAGAAGTCGGCCATTACGGTAGTCCCCACCCATACAGTCGTCCGGCGCTTTAAAGTGGCGCCCGGCGTCGACAGGCGCCGTCGTCACGTACAACGCCCCACCCACCACCAGTTATCGGATTCTACGGAGTCGAGCGTGCGCTCACCTGGCCTCCCTAGGCAAATAAGCCAATCCTCGACTGCCCTCCTCGGGGACCAATAGCGGCACTTATTGCGATGTTCAACAGGTGCTGGTGCTGATGAAAATTAAAAATAATAATTGCTACCTTATTGGTATTCGTTTTGCGGAATTTGTTTCCTCGTTCCAGATCACAATCGGAGTAACATCTGTGTGAAACTTACCTGCCCTAAGGTTGTATTGGCATCACGATTAATAGTACACTGTGATACAAGAGTTTTGTTCTTCTCATAGGAATGTTTACAAAATGGAGCCTTAGGTATATATATTTAGACAACGATCGAATTTATCAAGTATTAAATATACGAGGGCTGTTCAACAAACAATGATAATAATTTTTTACGGTCATAATTTTTCGCACTATAATTCAATCTTATTATATTCTGTTAGCTCAATGTGAAACAAACACGCCGTAGTAATTTCAATGTTGGTACTCCTGGTTCCCGCCGCTGAGAACCAGGCAAGTTCGGACATGTTAAGTATCGCCTACCGCTGCAATGGAGGTAACACGCAGTTAAAGTTGATGTTAGAGGAAGATCCGGCGTTTCTTTCAAACGTAATCACTGTTGATGAAACTTGGCTACATCATTTTGATCCTCAGAGCAAACAGCAAAGCTCAGTGTGGAAATCTCCTTCATCACCAAACCCCAAGAAAGCAAAAGTGGTTGCTTCTGCTCGGAAAGTTATGGTCATCTCATTCTTTGATATTCATGGAATGGTTTATCAGCATGTTGTACCTGCACACATATCAGTAACTGGACAGTACTACAGGGATGTCCTGAAAACATTGCAAGTCCATATCAGGCACAAAAGACCACATTTTCGTGAAGCAGGCTGGATGCTGCACCACGATAATGCGCGGCCACATATTGCCAATGTTGTTGCTGAATATCTTGCAAAAATCAACGTGAAGTGCATCACTCACCCTCCCTATATTCCAGATTTAGCCCCTTGTGACTTTTTTCTATTCCCTAACTTGAAGAAACGCCTTCGTAGGAGACATTATCCATCATCAGAAGCAGTGGTGAAGGCTGCGGAGGCGATTTTGAAGGATCTCTCAAAAATGGTTTCCAGCATATCTTTGAAGACTGACAGAAACGCTTGGGAAAGTGCATCGCATTCAGGGGAGAGTATTATGAGAAGGATCATCACAATTATGAGGATGAGTAAAGGTACGTTGTCAAAAAATATTGTGATCATTCTTTATTGAACAGTCCTCATATTATATCGATTACTGAAATCAGTTTAGAGTGAGGTCAAGTCACGTGAAACAATAGAAACTATATAAATTCCCATGTGCAGCGAGATTCATAAAAATTCGATTTTTTCAACTTCAGACTTTCCTTTTTTAAAAAAAAATACTAACATACATCTCATGTTTCATTTTGTAGGTATATCACGAGACGTTTACAGTATTGTTGATTTTACAGTTGTTTAAGACATCTTATTTCTGGAGTTTGTTGTGCACTTTCTTGATAATGTTCATAACACTCACTGTGTCGACATGTGTCTTCATCAACCTGTGACAGGGGTACTGTTGCTCGTTCACTGGAGAATATGGAGCATTCGTCTAGGACCTCTGGTTTGCTCCCTGGGGGTAGAGTTTACCTTTAAGAACACTGTAAACTTATAATGTTTACTAATATCGTGATTGTTTCTGACGTTAATACAAAGTTTAGTCATTAGGGAGTTCTTGTTCATATTCTTGGCATTTACCATAAACGTTAGTGTCACGTGAGCGATGTTGTGCACGTTGAAACGGTTTAAGTAGTTATTTTAAGTTTATTTTTAATTAAAATTAGTGAAAAAGTTATTATTTAAATGTTAAAATTACGTTAAGAAAAATTTATTTAAAAGGAATGACGATGTAATGTAGAAAAGTTGAAACATGTTTAGTTGTCGTTATGGCAACGGGAGGACTATAAAATCTCACGCACTTGAAACCATTTTTTTTCTTCCTCAAATGGACGTAAAAGTGTAAAGATGTATTTTGCGTGTGTATGTATTTCTGCAGAATTTGTGCTTCAGTATCTTCCATTGGAAACTGATAAGTTATAAAAGATTGCTCAGGCTAATATACTACCAACGTATATAAGTCATTGTAAAGTGTAACTAATTGTTGAAAAAGTTTCATTTTAATTAAAATACCTATTTTTATAGAAGAAAGGAGGAACTACAATTTTATTTTATTTATTACCAAATTATCATTTGCCATCTGAGACTGCCCCTGAAAATAAGGGCTTATGAGAATACCAGAGCAGCCGTGGAAATACTAGAATCCAGCAATTAGATCTTTAACGAGGTTCATCATCATCTTTTCCAACAACTCCAAGTCGTTACAACGTTTAGTGTAAACAGATAACCGATAGCCGGACACGTTATAGTTCACCATTTAACGTGAGGCTTCACGGTTAGCATTTCTCTTACAAAATGACACAAGAAAGATTACGCTTTACCATTAATGATGATCTAATATTGATGCGGGAGGTAATTTCAACCAAGCCATATGAAGATCCAACTGTATGGAAAGAAATAGTTGCAAATATGGTAGCTGCAACTGGAAAACATGTTTTCTTCCGTACAATAAAGGAGCACATGGATCACCTTCTCAAGTTGTATCATCTACCTAAAAGGCCTGACAATTTCTTTTATGTTCTCCCTTTAATGATACAGCATGTGCATAATATTGCAATTTATTTCTGTCAAGCCATGTAAAGTTAGCCAGATTTTTTAATAAGTGACCTTTATTTCTATATATTACATTCATCGTTGTACTGACATATTGCTGATAAATACGCCAAAAACTGCTTTCAAATCAGACAGCCTGTTGGCATATACACAAAACTTCCACTCCTGAAATAGTAAATGTACTATCAGTACAACTTAACCTAATATATATCCATACGAAAGATGTACATTGTTTATTCAAACTTATCTCTAACAGAACATCGTACCTGTTACAATTCTAGGCGTTATATGTAAAGCCTCTACTAGCCGTCGTAGAGCCATTTTATCAACACAAATATGGAGTCACCATTCTTCATTTATAAATTTATTTAAATCTAGTCTCCGAATTGCCACGCCTCCTTGAGGGATATTTCTTTCTTAATATTATGAATTATCATATCTTCCTATAGCTAATTATCAATGCCAGTGAACGCTGCGATATCAAGTAATTGCTCCATTTTCTGTTCTCATTAACGTACTGTCCAATGACTCGTGCCAAAACTCTGACTTAGCTATAATATATGACAATATATGACAATAAGTCACATGACAATAGCCGATACCGTATCAGAAAACACGCTGAAGTAAAAATTCTCTATTGAGTAATGTTATTTCTTATTCGTTTCTAGTTTTTTTTTTTTTGAGTAGGAGTTCTATTGTTATTCTTTCTGCGGCTTGTGTAATTTCACTTGATTCTTTTATTTCATTTTTTTTCTAAATTGTGTTTTGCGACATTTGATCTTTATATAACTTATACTAAATAAACGTATAACGTCTTAAATCAAAGAAGACGAAAGATTGCCAATATAATGTATAAGCTAACTCTACAACAAATTGCGTTAATTGAAGTATTCATTGTGAACAGATAGTGCGATCTTCATGAAAAATTTTAACTGTGCGAGAAAGATACAATGAAAAGTAAAAGATAATCTAAGTGGAATTTTAAACACATAAAAATACAAAACGTAGTGATTACACTTGAAACCAAATAATCATATCCAAATATATCTCTTAAATTTCTTCAAAAAATCAATATTAATTAAATGTATTAAAGAAATAAGAAGTAATAGATAAGTTGGTCACTCTGGAGATAGAGATAAGTGAGATAATCTAAAGCTTTTAGTTCGTGTGCACTTTACTTTTGGACCATACTCTCTACGAGTTAAACAAAACATGTTTCTCAAGCTTGTAACAATACTAACAAGGACTTATATATCAAATGGTTATTCAAGTCAATGAAACGTGGAATATGTCAAATAAATGAAAATTACTAATGTCTGTAGGCCATGAAGTTTAGAAACTAACAACTCCCAGTTATAATACTCGTACATTGTTTGCGGTTTTCATGTCACGTAACCTTAAATACATTCTGGTGTGTTACCAATGATTTTGTCTATTATTATAATTATTTATAAACTAATTAAAAGAGAGTTTTTATTCTGCGAACAGAATAAAATTCTTTTGGACCTGTGTGTCATGCATTTTTAGACTGCCCTCAATACTTATAGACAAATTAGAAATAATAATCATTAGTTTTTACCTATTTCTTATCTGTGATGTTCAGCGCAGTCACTTGTTTCCTTTTAGTATTACTGCTGACAAAGTAGTGAGTTAGAAAAAAGCATTTTGTATTACAAAAGGAAGGTTATGACAGTAATAATATATGTAAAAAGATAACAAAATGTTGATTAACTGCAGAAAACTTTAAGTAACTGCATAGTATTATAAAACCTAATGTGTGCACTCACATGACTTTCTCACTCATTCTTCTCTCTACGTCTTAATACTGATACGCTTTCAATTAACATTCATATATTTCTTTGCACGACAGAGTGGGCAGTGGTTTTTAAAGAGCGATTCGCTTTGAAATGGTTCCAAAATTCTATATTGTTTGGATGACAACGTGAGAAAACGCTGATGTGTTTAATTCAAAGGAATTTCTCTACTAGGTTAAAACTGTTGTTAAAAACGTTTATTCTTCTAAATACTTCATGTTGATCGAGTTAGATCTTTATAGAAATGGATTGATAACATATTTCCTTGTGATAGGGTCCAGTAGATGAGTTAGAGAAATCCATACCGCACTCGTCTGTGCCAATTGCAGCAGGATTTCCTGGCCAAATTCCACTTCCTCGTAAACGTTTAAGAATGCTCTCTTGGCGACGACTGTGTAATAGAAATCATGGTTTAGAAACGTTTTCATGTCTCTAATTAGTTAGTCTACTTTTCTATAATGTTACATTGAATATTGTAACATTAAACACATTTAAGTTAAAATTAAAGTGTATAAAACATCTACTTTCTCATTTATTTGAAAGTCTTACTGCATAGAAGTAAACACATGATACACTCTTTCACTCAGTAGCAACCCCTATAAAATAGCAATAGAATATTTTGTTTTCTTCACAAGTTTGAACAGTTCACTGTAGCAGCAGGGTTCATCATATTTTGCTACTACTACCATTATCACCAACAACAACACCACCTCCACTTGCACCTCCTCCTCCTCTTTATTAGGAGTTTTCAGTGTTCTTTGTGCGTTCACTTGTGGGATCTTTATCTCTTAACTGTAATAAATTCTGCTATTGCAGACACTGTTTTAGTCCACATTTTATTTTTATTTTATGTTTTATAGCAAAGGGATAGCTACCGGTCATTTACTTTATGATTTCTGTGAATTTTTCATTCTAAAGCACCGTTACTATTAGTACTATTAGTATTATAGGGCTCTCATCACTCATTTTGAACTATTTTATTTGATTCATCTGATATCAGTATATGCTATGGAAGCTACGTTAAACATAAAGATCTGTAAATGACTTAAATAATAACGATATTATAACGATATGTTTGCACTAGTTAGATACAGCAATGATTGTCCCCAGTGTCTAGTGGGGAAATGATGATATGAGTTCAAGGGTTCTGCATTACAGTAAGCTATTTTGCTGCAATCAGTGCTGTCATTCAAAGGCTAACATCAGTTGGACTTAAGATACTGTTTCCTTTCTCATTGTTGAGGTTTTTTTTTTTAAAAAATTGTTATTCATGTCCTGTCTTGAATTACAATAAAAATATCGGTGACTTTATGGGTAATGGTGGTTGACTTGTGTACAACTGTTATGATTTCTTTTGGTTATGTGCATTAGATCACACACATATCATTCCTGATTTTGGAGAGGATAGGGTCAATTTTGCCTAGAAGCAACTCAGACAAGAATCAAACCCGAGCTCTGGTTCACCTGACAGGTGCTGCATCAAGCCGGCTAGCTCTCGTTATTAATTTTCTTAATATTCCGTTTATATAGCGCCTATATCATATAAGGTCTATCGTCAGTGGTGTCCACTCCTTACGGTGGAGTTGTACTAGATACATTACGGTTTTACACTCATACTTGCAGAAACTATCTCCACACGGGAAACGAATCCGGAATGTCTGGATTGATGGGTTAGCATGCTAACCACCAGAATATAGAAGCAGTCCTCGCTGAATCTGGTGTATTGTGCCATTTGTTTTGCAAGAAAGTCAATAATGGCTTTTGTCATGCAGACGACGAAATGAACGTGAGCCAAGATCTACAAAACGCATTTTGATGAAGTCACAAGTTGGAACATCTGCTTGTTGCCTGGAATTCCCATACTTGGTATATGACCATGCGAATCAAATTTTGGGCTGCTGCTCGCGTGGAGCTCATTTCTCACCCAGGGAGTGTAATGCGACCTAGATTTTCCCTGCTGAAAATAGGGCATACCCTTGAGAGATGGGACGGACGTGCTGTACGGCCAGCGACTCCAGATCAGGTCCCCCAGCTCCCCGCACGAGATTAGATACGATCTGGTCTCTTTCTCTCTCACACGAGGCTCTCGTTCCTTAATACAAAATAGAAATACACGTCTCTCCCTTGGAACAAGCAACAAAACAACAAACCTTAACTTTGTATCACGCCTTTCATTTTTACTTCTCTGCATTAAGTTAACGAAGTCACTACAGAAAAATTCGAGGTCAAAGTTTGACCGGAAATCATTTTTAAGGCTCCATGACTTTCACAAAATGACAATTTTGGTGGTGTTTGTGTGTGTGTATGAGTGTGTTTGTGTGGGTATACGTGAAGAGAGTAATTAAAAGCGAAAGGTAGAATGGTACTTGGTATTTAAGTCCAAGAATACGACACGAACATTTACAAGAAAAGATTTCTGTCCCAACCTGTCCTTTATATAGAAACTGTTCCTTTACTTTAATTTTCTCAAAAAAATTTCTGGATTTTGTATTACAACAGCGTACATTTAAGATATTTTTGTGAGAAATAAAATAAAATTTTTCTATGGCTTGGTTCTTTATAAGAAAGCACCAGAGGTCCTCTAGGTGGAGGTCCTAGCTAGCCATTCCTACACAGTAGGAGGACCTTGAATAATTTTCTTTGGTGGTAAATCTTAAGTCATAGATAAAAAGATATTAAATGAACAATTTGGAGCTCGCTAAAGAATGCAGTTTAAGTCAAATAACCATTTGCGTGTCTTTTATTCAGATATGTGTTACTGATTTGCATTTGTTCAATACATTAAAGTGTAAAGATACCATTATTTGCTTCATGTGATATATTATGTACCATAAAGTGAATCCTTGCCAATGTTTTCAAATATAGAGTTTTCTTCTTATCCTTATACCCCAGCTCTTATACTGCACTTTTGCAGATGCAGGAATTCCAAGCAGTTCTTCTAGCTTACAAAAGATGCCAATTCAAGTTTTCGCATAGATACAACTCATAGTGGTTAAAAAGGTAAAGGTAATGAAGAGCGCAGTATGTTGTTCTTCTACCGAGGGAGAATGAGGAGGGAAACCCAAAGGGCGACAAGACCCAAATGATGACAAGCGCAATCTTGGACGTTTACATTTCGAACGCATCCGATTGCCGCAACCTCAGCCACAAACGCCTAGTCCCGGACGGTTCTTACTGTACAGTTCCAAACTACGTCAGGAAAGAGACGTGTACTAAGGGCACCTCCATCGCCCAGCTGCAACATACCAGCAACCTACAACCGTGAAAGAGAATTACGTTACATGAATTAAGTGACAAGAACGTTGTTACTACCTCACGGAGCCTCAGAAAGAACCATGGCGTCACAGTAGGCAGTCGCCAGGAATCGAACCCTGGTCCTCTCGAATGCGACCCTCTCTCGCTGCCGTGAAGCCGTCTCGCTGTGCACTGATAGTGGGTTGTTATCACGTGAAACATTTATATCCTAGTGGCTTCAGTACTAAGTTGTAATCTCAGCTGAAGAATCGAAATTCTGTCCCAAACACAACCATAATTAATGTTTGTTAGATGTTCTTATACTCGACTAGTGCAGGTTGTTTGAATGCTTCTCAGACTTGTAGGCCTAATCACTCAAAGTATAAACTTGGAAGAAGCGTAGGGACAGTGAAGCACAAATTAATGTTTCTTAGATGTTCTTATATATAAGCATTCAGAAGCATTCAAACAACCTGCACTAGTCGAGTATAAGAACATCTAAGAAACATTAATTTGTGCTTC
The DNA here is from genome assembly GCA_030765055.1 of Mantis religiosa. Classification (NCBI taxonomy): domain Eukaryota; kingdom Metazoa; phylum Arthropoda; class Insecta; order Mantodea; family Mantidae; genus Mantis; species Mantis religiosa. The sequence continues at coordinate 23,387,800 of CM060953.1, read as the reverse complement.
ACTGTCCCTACGCTTCTTCCAAGTTTATACTTTGAGTGATTACAACCATAATTGTTTGCAGTGTGTATATGTCTTGGCTGAACATATATTATATTTGTAATGATGATAATGTTGATAATTCCCTCTTCGTCTTGTCCTAAGAAAGTTATTCTTTTCCAAACTAAATATTCATAGTAAGCATTTGATATTTTTGTTCGCTCTTACGTAGCAGTAGTTAATGTAATTTTTGGTGGGTAAGACCGGTAATTTTATAAAGAAATTACACAGCTAAAAATAATAAATAATTTCCATGTGATAAAATCAATATAAAGTATGAGACGCGAGGGATATAATTTTGTCAGTAAGAACCCTTCAGCTGGGTAATTTAAGACTTGCTGAAAAACCAATTAGTTATGTCAGTGTAGCTAAAGCAGTTGGACTTACCTGGAACTCAGGATATATAGAAATACAGATTACATAACGTAGGAAATGGATGCTCAAGAAAATATTGTGGAAAGAATAGAAGCAAGGGCCGTAAAATGGTAACGAGATGTCAAAAAATGACTGAGAAAACATAACCAACAATATTGTTAGCTGGTGGAAATAAACATGAAAGGGCTCAACTCAACAGGGAAGAAAGGAATTAATAGAGCCTTGGAGAAAAGAGGACTAGAAGGGGGACAGTGGAATGACAGAGAAGTATAGGAGAGTAGGGCAATTGCTGAGAAAGTAGAAAGCTTGTAAAGGTAAAAGTAGAAGAAAGCTACTTCTAAAAATTTGAAAACAATAGGAAATTGTTAACATTTAGCTAATCACAGAGTGAAAAAAGAAAATATTAATAGGTGAGCATGAAGCTTAAAATTTGCATCTGAGCGCGTATTTCTAAAATGCGTATTTTCCTTAACAATTTTACGTAAGTATTTTACTGACGTATACCCTGAAGAAAACCTTACTACCGCTGCAGCCCGCAGAGGTTTCGAAAAGTCAGACCGAAAAAAAAGGTAAATACCATTGAAATGGAGACTTTATCATATTGATTATTAGTTTTTTTATTAAAATATGATATTAAATATTTGATTTTAAAGAGCGTTTCCAAGTTTTACTATCCTGGACCATAGGCCACCGATATTTTAATTGATTGAAGATTTATTACATTTGTATTGCCTTCTTGAACTTCTTGGGGTCACTGATTTTATTATTCGTTGAAAACTGTAGGATTCTTTCAGATTCTTTTTAGTGGTTTATTAGATACGTGTACTCGCATTCAGTCACCCATATCCATGCTTCCATACCTGGATAACCGAGGTCGTTAGGCCACATACTCGTGAATGACAGGCCTGCCATTCAAATCCTGCCAAGATTTTCTCGGACCTCACAGCTGAAAAATGAAAGACGGACACCCTAAACTTAGGCGTGTAATGTTTCCTTTTGAAACGTGCTTTCCCAAGTTGTCATTTCATCTCGTGTATCAGTAGTATCACTGCCTGCTGCCCTCATGAAGTTACAGCGAATCTTAAGTGCGATAACTATCATACTTCCAGACTCTGTAGGGGATAAAGAATGATTGTGGCTAAATAAACATTTCCCGGGATTTAACCCGGAACCTCCAGATTGATGAACCACAAACTGTTCCTCTGAACATCTGGTTAAAGTTCATCTGTACATTCCCCAGCTCGGGGATGGGGGGAGGGTGTAATGTCAAAATGTATGAAATAAAAGTATAAGCAAATGACTGTACATTAAATAGACGAAATGGGGATAAAGAAGTGAAGGCAACAATAGGCGTGATAGCAGAATGGACCGCTTAACTGGTTTAATGGACTGGGGCTTAATAAAGGCAAGACATGAAGACTCACCCCCTCTTGCTGTGTGATGAGGGAGTCAAGAATGTGGTGGGGAGTGTGAAGATGTACAGTGCGTGGTAAAGTGGCGCTAGGAGCACCCTTCTTCTAACTTTTATAGCTCTTAAAATGCAGTATCTCCTTTTTATACAACAATTACCTCTCACATCATATTGCGTTGCGTTACACATTAGGTTTTGTTGCTAAGTAAGAATCACAAATTATAAATATGAGTACAAAATCCTACTCGAGGCATGGAGGTCTGTACTAACTTCAGTAATACCAAGAACGCCGTTGGATTTTCAATTTAATTTAGGTTAATGGATGCTTCTTTTCATGAAAATTATTTCGGGACTGAGGGTTAGAGAATAATTATCTGACGACAACAAAATAAGCAAGAGAGTATCACGGTAACATGATACCCGCCCGCCTCGGTAGCGCGGTGGTAGTGTGTGTGCCTCACGTTCAAGAGGCCCCGAGTTCGAATCTCGGTTAGGGTGAGTTATCTAGATAAGGTTTCTTCCGGGGTTTTCCCTTATCCTGAAAGACGAATGTAGGTAACTCTAAGCTATGGATCCTGGGCTCGTATGAGCATCATTTCACCCATTTCATTCATCGTCCGATATGACTTAACGTTGGAGGACTTAAATTACACAAAATAGGACGATACCCTTGTTCTTTGCTTCTTTCTTTTTTGTGCTTTTAGTATAATTACTGAAGTTATTACAATGGGCGAACTAAATGCATATGCTTAACAAAGTTTCAAGACTAATGGAACGTATATGTTAATTTTTTTGTCTTTTTGTATTTATGTATCTGTCACAGTTTACTAATAATGTGAATGTCATCCAGAATGAGAAAGACCTGAGGATGTTCTCAAATTGAGCATTAGATTTGCCATTAGTCCTACACTCATTTTGGATTATTCTTTTCAAATATTACTTCAGCACGCGCGCGCGCGCGCACACACACACACACATACACACACACATACAGCTCCCTCTAATACCAGGGAGAGCAATAGTGGCCTCTCCATGAATCTTGCCAATAGGGCAGTAATTGGACTCTAAAAGCCCCCTCTTGCTTACACGAAGTTGGAAGTAGATACACCCTTACTGACGTCAACACCAGAGGGAGAGACTACTGAGCATCTTGGTCTGGCTGACAGGAACTAGCACACTGTCCCCCAGGCCTCCAGACTGTTACCGGATGCCGGAATCACCGCCCAGATGATTCGAATGATAATGGATTTCCCAAACCACTGCCCCACCGAGTCTAACCCAATCCGAACAACTCCCCCAGAAGGTCAGATGTTAGGCTCGACGTACTTCTGTTAACATCAAAAGTACCACAGTACAGAATACCACAGGAAAGAAAGTCCCCGTGGAATGAGACGCAGAGGGGTTTGTCGAGGTTCCTACACCCTCCCTCGGTAGTTTATGACATCCCATGTCAGTTCAGTTGCAGACCATTCAAAAACTTCCTGATGGCTTCTACCTTCGTGAATGAATGTTCTCAGTTTTAGTGTACAGAGTAAATAGTACGCATGTTTCTTAACGTTTCTGCTCCTTGTGTAGCATGCGTTCTCTGTCACACACATTAGCTGTCCTTGTCCCACTGTGTAAGGCTGGCGCATTCCTTTCAGGGACTTACTTTGCGTTGGTGGACAGTAACTATAGTTGCAGGGAACGCCTCCCCTACACGCACGTGCACACAGACGTTTCTCCAAAATATTTTTAGCATACTTCGAAACTAAATTTAATTGCAACGACATTAAATGACGCAGACTTCTTGAACATTCGGAGAGGACAGAATTCTATTCTCCTCCCTCTTTTAACATTTCTTTGTCTCCTATTCCTTGTCCTGCTCCTCCTCTTCTTCTTCCCCTCCTACTAGCTTTTTTCTTATTTTGTTATTGTAACATTTCTCCTTTTATTTATCTATTATTTTCAAGTTCTTTGTTATTTTCGTTCTTAACAAATGTACTCCAATATTCAGTTCATCCCTTTATGGATTGATGTAGCAACATTGCGGACGTACAAGAACGCCTGTTTCTGTATATATTTTAAATTTTCTACGTCATTAGGAATCTATGACAGTATCACATCCTTAATGACTGCATCTTTATAACTCACGTCTTTGACATCAAATTCTTCTTGAATCACTTCTATGATGCATATTATTTTGAAGCTTATAGTGTGTTATTTATAGTTTGCTCGAAGTTAAATTTCTCTTTAATTTATATTTGTCCACAAGGTTTATTTTTGAAGATGTTATTAAAGTGTCAAAAACAAGATTAAACTGTGAACTTGTTTAACAGTAAATTATGTTGACACCTGTCGTGACAATATTTAATAAATGTGTTTTCTGCAGCAAATTTATTCTCCTTCCCGTCTAATTTTCTTTGGTATCTTTTGATATGACCCGTATATTTTTCAGATCAGAAAAGTATGTTTAGAGTCGCTATTACTACTACATTGATGTATACCATTAATGAAAATGGATTTCATAAGACAAGACAAATTTAAAACAGGAGAAAATTACTGCAGCACACTGCTTTCAGAAGTAGTTTATATGTGTTGTGTTCTGTATAAATTGCCCAACAAAACCAATATAATAGGTTTTTAAATAAATCAAATTCAGATTGGGACATTTTTGTTTTTTCTATCATTTATCTACTTATTGCATTTCATCCAAAATTCGATGTCGATATTTCACCAGGAATACATGTTTTGAGATTCCCTTAATCCAAAAACACATCTTAAAATAAAGATCAATGTCTCTGTGTACAAACCATGTGTTTCAAAACGAACTCTCAGTAACATCAACTTCTGTATGTAAGTTTTATATTTTCCAAAGATACGACAGTAAGACTTCAAGAAATGTATCCCACCTTAAAGTAACACATGCAAAATGGCTTTAAATGTGTTTTATAAAAATGGTGCTAATAATTTTGATTAAAATTATGCATTTCAGATTTTATATGAAAAATAAAATACTTATTTGTCAGGTTAAGAGACAAGCAAACGCAGATGGCACAAAATAGTTTAGAGCTATTTAGAACATAAATAGGCTCATGTACATTTCAAAAAATTATTGGTAGGTATGCACTTTTTAAATTTATTGATGAAAACTTTTCTGTACATAGCTTATGCAATAAAGGTTTGCCAAATAACTAATCGCATATTAATAACATGAAACATATATATGGGGAGGGTGTTACCCAACGGTAATCCCGATAGTCTAAGGTTGTGATAGTAGGTCGATGCGTCGTTTTCTTTTTAATGTTCTATTGTCTCGATTTGGTGCAGGATTTGTTGGTATCTTCGTAACAAAGGATTAGTATGTTGTAGAAATGAGTTATGTAGTTCTCTCGGAGGACTGCAAACACCTCCGGAACATCTAAGTCACTATGGAGAATGCTGTTACGAATGTACCACGGTGCAGCAGTTATGATTCGTTGATATCTGTTTCGTAGGTTTTGAGTTCTTTATGTGTGTTGATGAAGCAGATACCTATACTACAGAAGCAGTTTTTAAGCGCAGACGATCTACCCTAAAGTCCTAAGACCCTGGCCTCCTTCTATCCGGTAGAAATGCATAACTCCGGGGCTCTTTCGATAGGGCAATATCTGGTTTTCTAAAAAAACCCCAATCGACAACGTCAAGACGGCATGGAAGTGGATACGCCACTAACGCGCGTCAACCCCGCAGGGAAGACTACCGAAAAACCTTGGTGTGGCCTCCTGGTGATCTAGCACACCTTCTACTAGCTCTGTAGGCTAGTACCCGGGACCTCTTAGGCAACCCTCTGGCCCCTCCGGGTGGCCGAAGCCTGCCCGGAGGTACCCGATTTCCCACGGGTGTCGGGAACACACTGACCCCTCTAGTCCAACCCAATCCGAACAGCTCCCCGACGGGAGGGGCTCGGCAGTTCACTGCCATTAAGGTCAATTAAGAGATGTATATAGTAACAGCTTATTGGTAGGTATGCACTTTTTATGCTTTTACATTTTAATGCGCTGACGCGTTTCAGATGTTTCTCTTGTTTCTCTTGTTTCACTTGTTTGTCATGGAAATAATGATGAATTTCAAAACCAGAATACATCACCCTGCTTTAAAAGTCTAATCATTATTTAGTTTTCTTCTCCGCCTTGTTCTGCAATATAATATGTAATGAGGCTATTTCTGCAGAGTTTTGTTTGCATTACCTTTAATTGGACAGAAAAATAATCTTTTCGAAGAAATGCTCTGTATAAGAGTAGAGAAACCTATTAGAGCGCAACACTCAGAGTTCTCCTAATCTGCGAATTGGGTTAGAAAATGCACTTTTGTTTCTTAAGCATCTCAGCAAAGTAGTCTTACTATGTCTGAAATTTCACAAACAAAAAGAATACCTATAAATAAAACTAAATACTCCAGCTTCCTGTATATTATTAAAACTCCAACCAAACTTCTCCCCAATTTTCGATTTTGGTTAAATAGTCGATTATTACTCTGAAGCAAATAAGCTTTTTAAATTTATTTTGTATTTTTGTATGTGTGACAAATGTGACTGTTAGGGCTCAATGGAAGGGGCTATAATGGAACATGAGTTGAAAAATATCTAGACAATACACTTTCAACTGAATACTGTGCAAAATGTTTAATAACTATATGCATAATAGTTCTTACAACGTATTATTATGCCTATTGTCGCCGATCGCATTGTTGCGACAAGCGCGGCCGCCGTGCACAGAGACAGATAGCGCAGAGCCGAAACATATCAAGATAGATAACTGGAAGGCACAGCGCGGAGATAAGAAGCTTGCCGAAACAGATAAAGATAGATAACTGGAAGGACTAGGTTGTCTGGTTTGTTACAGAAAATATCGTAATTTCTCGAACAGTGAGTGGAGCTATAAAAGAAGCTGCGAATCGCCAGTGAGTTAGAGAGAGAGAGAGAGTCGAATTGGAACTTGAGAATCGTGTGCGTGCAGCTGTGTTTTGAAAGTGAACTCTTGTTTGTTTACGTGTGCAGAAGTGACGAAGCTTGTATTTGTGTATGTTATTTGAATATAAGAAAGGAAGATGCGGGGGAAGAAAGGGGCTAATTAAGTAACAAGGAGACATGGAGGTTAAGAGCTACCTGACAGAGCAGAAGACCAGGATGTCATGTAAGTAAAGGTAGCAACAAGGTAAAGACAAATAAATGTAGCCTAAAGTTGTAAATTGTAGAATTTTGGAATTTTGGAATATAAAGTCATGTCAGTTATAACACAAAATAAAAACCAGAAAGTACAAAATATATAGACCGCAGAATAAAACGGTTTAAGAAAAGTCAAAGGTGCCATTATGCAGATACGAAATAAAGGAATAAGCGTGGAATTAAAAGTGTTTTACTGTATGAGCATACACAAGAAAATGAAAAGCATATTAAAAGAACGGGAAATGAAAACGTTGGTAAAGTGCAAACCAGAAAGAAGATGGCAAACAGGATAGGCAATGGAAGAGTTGGCTGGAGTGAGGACGCAACAGGCTAAACCATGATGGCAAAGAAGAAGATTATTGCTTTTGAAGGTGGTCGTGGTTTTAAATACCCAGTTCCATATTTATCTTGGTATCTGAGGCAAATTACGAAAGAAGAAACGTTAGATTGGTCAGTGCACCTCCGGAAAGTAAGCTCAACTTGAGTAATCCAGCGTCTAAGAAATAAGAAATAGTTTGAAAGTGAAGGAATGTGTTAGTTGACTTAGGCCGTTTATTCTCTGACCTTGAGAGTTGGTCGTAAGCCGAGCAACCCTCTGTTACTCATCCTAAACCCTCCCCACATACAACGTATAAAGTAGTGGAAAGGAGAAGGAGAGAGGTTTAGAGGAAGAAAGCAAGCAGAAAAATCTATATAAGCAGTGCTAGGAAAGCCATACTTGAGTGCAAACTCTTGTTAGGGCCTTTATTATACAAGAAAGTCAACATGCAGGACCGTCTGGTTGGATTTTGGGGATGCCAGCAGCGTCTTAAGACGATTTTTGGGACAAGAGGAATTTGAACGATGCCTGAACACAAAAGCGGTTGCTTTGCATCGTCTCGTGGACGATTTGTCATGTCAACATTTGGGCGTTATCCGCATGGGTTTGAGATGTAATCATTGATCAGCATTTTAAACATACTTCCCAATTCAAAAAATCACTTTTGATCCCAACTAAAACACCTGCCTCATGCTTTCTATGAACTATTCAGTTACGATATCAAGGTATCACCAGAAATGCAGGTTTTGGAACTTCGGAATCCAGAGAAAACATTTTTAGACAGTGGGCCTAAGTGTGGACAATACTGAGAGGTCGATATCAGTTTTTCTCGATACTCGATACATACAATATTTTTCACGATAATCGATACCTCACAGTGGATGCCACCATTTCTACTTTCTAGTCTCAATATAAAATGTGATTCTGGAAGAACTGTGTAGTACCAATTAAGTTAAATAGATGCACTTATTTAATAAGAAATAAAAATAGGAGCTGAAGCTTTCTGACGACGAATATGTGCTAGTTCGTCTCGGGAGGCAAGCCATGTGAAAAGACGATTAGAAAAAATAAATAATATTTTATAAATATCCCGATGATGGGAGAGATGTACGCTCCCGAAACGGTGATTTCTAATCGTTCTTTTTACCTGACTTGCTTCCCGAGAACAACTTGAACATTAATTAGATATAATTTAAAACCATCAGTGTACTCGTTTTTAAACTGTACATTAGATATTTAAAAGCAAAATGCGTTGTTGAAACAGTCCACTTTTATAAGTTTTTGTTCAAAAATTCTAGTACTTTCAGTCTTTCGGGTCAAGTCTACCTCTTTTTCTGTCACATGTAAGCCCTGCTGTGTTAAATAGACTTTCAGAGAAAACTGCAGAAATATTAAGCTTTTTTTTCTGGAAATTTTCAATTTTCCTTCCAGTAATCCAGTACAATAGAAAGAGGAGGTGACAGGAGATATGTAGTGACTTCTTCTTCGGAACTGTTAACTGACAGTTGAAACACGATTATTTTCTTGTACAATGTTGCTGTACAGGAACCACATTCCTGAGAATTTCAATGTTCAACTTGTGGTGATAATATTTTGTTATAATAAAATAAGAATAGCAGAAACGCCGCCGAAGTATCGAAAAAGTACCGTGTGAATTTTCTGGAGTATCGTTCAATGTCGATACCATGCAAGTGACTTTCAAGGCATCTTAAATATCGATGACCCATTCCTAACTCAAAAACGAAAATTCAGTTAAATATTAATTGGTATTTAAGTTATGTATTAACGATGAGACAAAGTTTTTCAAGAAAATGTCCCTTCCTCACACTATATACGTTACGTGAAACATTTTTCAAAAATATAGATTTAAATCCCCCTACGATTTTGATTAAAATAAAATATGGTTAACACATTTTAGTGGCAAGTAAAATGTATGTATTGAATTTATTGGGAATGTTCTCAGAAATCCTATTCATTCTGGAATGAGATACGATAAAATGTTACTCCACAAGGAATGAAATGCCGTTTTTGAGTTAACCATTACGGAAATATTCCTTGTTATTTGTCTGAATTTTGTAATGTTTATTCTTTCTCAATTGGGGAGTCGCCCCTGTTCGTTTCATCTCTTGACCATGCAAAGAAATCGGAATTTTAAAGTCATTTCATAATAACCACTCACCTTCCATGGTCTAGGGTTAACAGTCTAGCTTCCGCGATGGCTTTTTTCGGACATAGAAATACTTAGCATGACTTCTATCGAAAGGGAAGTAAAGACGGTGGTTCCATGCTATACACGTAAACAACCTCAAGTTTGATAAAGAGGCCTAAGAGGAATGTGAAACGGCCCTTTGTGCCCAATAGAGAATGGGACGCTGAGAACCACAGCAATGGATCTGTCCATAAATAAACTCTCAATTAATCAATTGTATATTGACCAGTTCTTAAAACATTTGACTGTTAAAGCATACCGTATTTTCATATTACTTTGCACCTCAAGAAAATTAACAAAAAGATAATATTTGTATCAATTATTATGAAGTAGTTCGAGGTATAAACGTCTCTAAGAATAGTTTGTACATGTAATGGACAAATCTTACAAAAATGAGGATTTCGTTATAGCAAGCAGTTTATCCCGCCATTTTTGGACTTACAAAATTTATATGGAAACATTTAGACAAAAAGCGCCAGATTTATAACGTTAGAGCCAACGCAGCAGCCGTGTTACACCCCTGTAGGTATATATACACATCTCCACTTTGTTGTTAGTAAGGAGATGAGGGAGAATTGCAGCAAAAGGTGGCATAAACGCACATAACCCATTACCTTAACACTGGCTGTTTAAGAAGGCGAGAAGGGTCTAAATGTGAAATCCTAAAGCTTGCTTTGCAGTTGATATTCAAGTCGCGCTAAACCTCCCCGCGCCGGGACGCTGTAAACATTGCAACTTACGCAAAGCGAGACGCATTTCCTTCCGACTTTAAGCGCTCTTCCGAAAACTTTGTTCACTCTCAGCCTAGAATTCATATTAACTAGCAGCACTCTACGTTACTCGTTTTTACAGATTTGTTATCGTTTATAATCTCAAAGGGTTAATAATGAAATTGCTTTTTCAGATATGTTTTATGAGAATATTACATTTTTAAGCAATCCAATTCCCCTTCTTGCCGTTCATGATAGACTTTAGACATAGTTATTATCATTACAAAAGATGGAATATGTAGTAGTTGAATTTTACCGTTTATGTCCTACCTGGGTCTTTACTTTCTTGTTATCTAATACATGCAGCAGCTGGAAGTTATTGATATTTTAAGATCAAAACCAGGTACAGGTAGAAGTCATACCAATATTAAGTTGGCAGCCTTACTACTATACATTCATATTAATGAATTTTATTTGAGTATGAAGATTTCCCAACAAGTGTTACTGAATTTATTATCAGAAATATTTATTTTACAAATACGAAATTTACATGTTTGAAAATATGACACTTTTTCTACATAACATTTCCTTCAATTCCCTCCTTCCAGAGAGAGACCAGAACATTCTGCCTTGTGGGTATCAACTTTCTCTGAGCCAGATTTTTGCTGTGCAAATCACATCTTCATCGTTTTTAAAATGTCTTCCACAAAGGCCATTCTGTAGTGGCCCAAACATGTACAAAAGTAAAAGCCCAATGGTGATGGTGTACATAAGGACGCTCAACTACTGAGGTCATGGCAATATTCAGAAATAAACGAAACTATAAATAGGAAAAATCAAAATAAAATTGGCAAATAAACATACACAATGAAATTAATAAAAATACAAAATTAGAAAAAATTATGAAAAACTATAAATAATAATTCGTAAACCGCCAAAGACAAAAAAATCGATTCTAAAATGTAAAACAATTTTAAAACTACCTGCCTAGCGGTTGGCGAATCAATTTATTCCTTTTCTTTGGCAATGGGCCAACACCCTTTTCAGGAGGTTCATCCTGCCATTTTTTTTTTTTCACTGCCATTCCGGTATCTAGGGCAGGATCTTCTTGCTGTATATCCTTTATGGAGGAGGCGCTTTTTAACATAATATTTCGGTGCGAAGGGCTCGAATTGTTCATTCTTTCATATGTGGTCTTGAACTTTCTGGGCGATGCATTTTCTAGTACTGGTTCACCCGAGGAAGCAAGGTGGATGGTGTACTATACTCCCCCTTCTGCTTATAGAAGTGTTACAGTATAACCATTTATGTATATTCCTTGCAATAAGTGTAATTAGATGTTGTTTTCATACTCTGCGAAGTGTAGCAATTGTTCATATTCTGTAGTAGTAACAACTGTTTCATATTCCATGGAATTTCCCACTAAAATACTTTCTTTGGAAGCATGTTCTTCTTTTTTAACTTCAATGTGTTTGTATTCATGCAGTAAGGCCTTGTAAATCCTTTTGATATAATTTTATGTGTTACTTGAGTTTAAAAAAGATGATTTATGGCCCCGGCTTGTAGAACAAATTGGATTTTTCGACAGTGACACAATTATGAAAATGTTTTTGAGATTAAACCTGCCCCCCAAATACACATTTTCCCTCTTTATTATTAATACAGATTAACGTCCAATTCTAACACAATATATTTTAATCGATTAATGCGAATAAACTTTATTTGGGCAGCGAAAGAAGGTTACCAGTTTTCATCCCATTGTCATGTATTTGTTATTAAATGTGCGTATTCTGCAAAATTAAGAATAAGAAGAGGAAAAGAAGAAGGAGGAGAGAGAGAGGGAGAGAGGGTGAGAGAGTGAGGTGTAAGCAACCTCTATAGCGTCATAAAATGTTAATCGGAATTTAAGAGGGCTTGTGTGGAGAGATCGTAAAACTGCGCGCCGAGGGATTCCTAAGGAAGCCGGGCAGACCATAAGGAAGAAGAAGAGAAGGGCGAGGTAATTTGGTAATGAAGACTTGGGGTCGACCGGTCTTAAAAAGTTATTAGTGTACCTAAGGGCTGCCCCCTCCAAGGTCGTAACGCGCCCCTTACTACTCGTAATATGACATTAAGGTAGACTTGCTTACTACTTTGTTGTATTGGAGCCGTCGCATCGACTTTGTTTTGTCGCTGTAGGTAGATCGGTGTATATGGCTGATCGGAAACATGAACTTCCATTAGAAAATAAAGTTTACAACAGCTTCTAGGAGAAAGGGGCAGGAGAGAATTAACAGTAATAAGGTAAATAATTTCAGTTTCCAGTAGGAGTTAGCACAGAAATGTAACCTGTGAGGCACACACATTTTTAGCACAGTATTTTTTTTTTTCATCTTCAAACTACAACTATATAGTTATATATTCAGCTTAATCATCGCAATATGATCTTTTTCTCCTATCCTCCTTTCTCTGTTTCGTCCAGGGCTTTAACATTCTATTTCCTTAGTTCTTGCTACAACTCTCATCCGTTTAGATGAGTAGAGCCAGACTGAAAAATTCAATGGCATAGCCGGGATTTGAAACACGGATCAATTGCTCTAAACCCTGCGCTACTATGGCCAACATGCCGACATGAAATTAAATTCTCCAACTGACTCGTATGTTACCTGGTAGACCACTAGGGGTTCTCATATGCTATGAGACACACACCTTTTGTGGCGACTTACTATGCTGTAAGTACTTAAGTCCCAGGCTTCATAGTTAAACAGCTATGTCTCTGGCTCTAGTCATCAAACCTTAGCCTACACACGGCTAGTGTAAAATAAAAGATTAATTCCATCTCATCCATTTAGTTACACAATACTATATAATTAATTTTGAATGTACGTGTGGTTCCATTCTACTTATTTATTGCCATTTCCGCCTACATGATTCTACTTTATCGGTGTAACAATTTCTTTTTTCATATTGAGCTGGCTTAGTTTTCTTTTTCTTTTATAATCTTTAATAATCTAGTAAATGATACTTCTTTTGGTACAGTTCGATCTGTTTCTTCCTCTTTATCTAGTTTTTGTATCCGATAGTGACGATGTTATAGTTAATGGGGCTTCCAACTTTTAATTTTCGTTCCATAAGCAAAATTCTGTTTATTCTCTTGAAAATACTTATGCCACCCCTTTATATCTCAAGACACGATGGCAATCAGACGCCTCATATGAGTCTCCTGCAGCATGCAATACAGCTCGGCACTGGATGAAGTTTGAATGAAGTGGCTCGTTGAATTCAGCATCCTTTGGCATACAAGAAACTGAGAGACACGTACTTTTCAGTAAACAAAAGCTGTTCTTCCCAAGAAATAGTCAGTGGGCTTCTTTCCCTGAGTATAACAGTGACATATGAAGAACGAGACAACCTCAGGTTTGGCAGGAAGTGAGAGTGCTATGACCATACACTGACGTATTGGATATTAATTATCATACTCCCCTCCAGCCTGGTTAAGATTAATGTTGTTAGCACTCGCACCCAGCCAAACAGACTGTTCTAGAAGTTTCTGTTACTCTTGCTATTACATTTGATAGTAAACGTTTTGTATTAACTCCTTACCGCAAGGATTATCATTTCTTCAAATATAACTTTTATATGAAATTAAGTATAAACATACGTTTTATTATAAGAGATATTATTTATGTAATTTATTATACAGTGCGATCCATATAAACCTGAACCATTTAAATAGGCCATAACCTTTGAACCAAAAATAGGACACACGTGCAACTTTGGGAGAATATAACACAATTGAGAGATTACATTACTCTATTTACATCTCAGAGAAAATGTTGGAAGTGTCCTCCACCAGCATCTATACATGTTTGTACTCGTCTCACCATATTCTCTGATGTTTTACGGAGATGATATCGAATTGAGAAAAGGTTATTTCCAGCAAGATGGAGCAACGTGCCATACATCTAATGACACCATGGAACTTGTAACCAGGTTCTTTGATAATCGAAAAATCTCAAAAGGTCTGTGGCCCCCCCCCCCCCAGATCCCCTGACCTAACCTCTCCGCATTTTTTCTTGCGGGGGTACCTAAAAATAGAGTGAACAGGAGTAAGCCACGGACAATTGATGTTCTCAAGGAATCCATTCGAACCGAGGCGAGGATACTCTCCGTAAAACTTCAGAGAATATGGTGAGACGAGTGCAAACATGTATAGATGCTGGTGGAGGACACTTCCAACATTTTCTCTGAGATGTAAATAGTGTAATGTAATCTCCCAATTGTGTATTATATTCTCCCAAAGTTACACGTGTGTCCTATTATTGGTTCAAAGGTTATGGCGCATTGAAATGGTTCAGATTTATATGGATCACACTATATTTATTCATGAAGTAATATTAATAAAATATCACGTGACTTTTTATCTTCTTTAGGTAATATTGTAGCTTATTGATTTATTCATAAAGTATCAATAATATCATAAACTTCTCGGAAAGTTTAGTACAGATAATAATCACATATAAAGTCATATTTATCACTTCTGGAAACAAGACACAAATAATACTAAAGCTGTAGTAGCTGCTTTTGCAGTGCAGTGCAAACAGATGACACAGCGAATACAAGGAATGCCATGTATGCTATATAGTATTTAAAAATTTAATATGTTACATTCATATGAATTTTCTATGTATTCTTGTTTTCCGTCTACTTCGTTAATGGAAATAAACATTAGTAGAAATGGTTTTATCACATATTTCCTTGTAGGTACTAAATATATAGGGGAATACATTAAGCTTAAGCGATATTCAAATCTTTATATAGCTGGTCGCTATGTGATGCCTTTGAAGTTCCATTCTCTTTACATGAAGAGGAGCAAAACAGCCTAAGTGTTTGAAAATTCAAACTTTGTTTGTTCCCACAACAAAAATATATTAGTACAGAAGGCTGTGGACTGCATACGGAGTGTAACTAAAAGTTTAGTTTCAAGTTTTGAGTGGTATTTACCCTGAATACTGGCAGTAACTGAGGATTTCATCACAAATGGAAGTAGTACTATAACCAACTTAGCTTTGTGAGTAAAGATAGCTATTTCTTTTACTTATGTAACTTGTTAAACGCAATTTTGTTGAGTTATAATTACGGCATAACCAAGAAAAGCTACGCATCGCTGATATTTCAGCAGTCAACTGTTTCAGCCGCAGTATGGCCAACAGTTTGGAAAATCAGGTCTGCCACTCAACTTCAGAAAACCAAAACAAGATGAACAAAAGCAATACTATTACCGCACGCAGTTATTCTTCAACTGTTCAATCTATGTCAAATAAAGAACAAGATTTAATTATTGAAGTGAATGACAGTTTATCACTCAAAGAATATGTATTAGCTCTAGGCAAATTAGTTAATCCCACAAGTATTAGATTCGTATCACGTATATCTAACAACAGAGTTTGCATCTACTTGACTAACAAAACCTTGGTGGAAGACATAACCTCAAGATTTTCAAAGATCAAAATTAATATAAATAGTGTGCATTAATGAGATGTGCACATACACACACTTTTCTAAAATTATTTTTTTTTTCCTTGAAGACCTGTAGGTATATAATTTTGGGGGGAATACAATATCTCCTCTTACACCAGCCATAACTAAATTACATACACCCAAGATTTTGCCTGAATTATCTAAATTACAACTTCCTTTATATAATTCCAACAGCGGTGAACAAGGGACGTTTGCACTCGAGTCTGCAGCCGTTGAGAAGCAACGTGCTACCTCCCTTCTACCCTTTACCTAAGTTTTCACCCGCCACCCTGCAACATCCACATCCCGCCACTTCGTGGTTGAGTCCTCTTAACTTTGACCCACCTTGGAGTGTTCCTCAGTCCGCCAACATCTCAAGAAAGAAAGAATATCTCATCTAGTTACTATTATAACACAGTAAAGAAAGTAAAAATGTGACCCTGTAATGAAATTGGTGCATAAAAGGCCAGAAATTTGAGGTCAAGGCTGATCGTCTTAAAGGGCATATAACTAGCCGCGCGAGAAGAACGCAAGGCTTTTAGCTGTCATGGCGTAGCCATTTTTGGAGCAGCAGGCAAGGGGACTAACAAGAGGAAATGAATAAACAAAAATTTTACTGCCGAGCCTAAAGAAATTGCCAAATAAACGTCACGGCTCTTAATAATTTATGTTAAAATGAACTTTCCATTGCTTTCTGGCACAGTCAGCGTGGCACGAAATTACGCAGATTGTAAATCCTTGTTCGGGAGGAAAGGTCGACTTGCTGCTACACAGACAGAAGTTGTTTATTGTTGAGGTTAACCGATTATGTCCTTTCAACCTTCTAATTGTATTAATTACTTTAATGCGTTTATTCAGTTTTCACCTACGTCCTATCTCGAGCATCAGCTTCCATGTGAATTCTAGATTGCAATGATCACGTGCTAAGTGGCCGATCGAAGGTTTTCCGTACTCGGATTCAGAATCCAAAACTCAAAAGATTGAAGTGCGAAAGATGCATCCCTTTTCGTTTTGTTGGTTAAGCTATCACACGAAGGTATACTTTCAAACTTTAAAGAGGATGGGGGTGGGGGTGGGAGAGATAATATTGGTGAAAGAGAAGTTCCCAAACCGGAAGTTGAACCCTGACCATCTGGATTCGCAAGTTAGTGGACTACAGAAGCTAGCTATTTTACTAACGTATACTATCAAGTAAAACTCTAAATTGTTCCCATAAGTGAAGAGTCTAACTTGCAGTTTTTATATAAATATTTTCAAAATGTTGTGAAATGTCTTATATCATAATTATAAATTTGTTTTAAATTTTATGCTGATAAATTTAATAGATTTTACAATCAAAACAATAGATTACTTTTTTAAATTCACGTCCTCCAACGTTAAGTCACATCGGACAGTGAAAGAAATGGGTGAAATAATGCTCAAATCAGCCCAGGGCCCATAGAGCTCAGAGTTACCCGACATTCGTCTTTCAGGATAAGGGAAGACCCCGGAAAAGCCTTATCTATATAACTTACCCTGACTGAGATTCGAACTCGGGACCTCGAACGTGAGGCAGACTCGCTACCATCTACGCCACCGAGTTGGGAAATTGGTTACTTATTCAGTCAACCATTATTTTATTATTCTTTTCATTTCCCCTCTTTGGGCTACGTTGAATCAATCATTTCCCTGTGTTTTGTTCTTTTCTTAGTTCCCAGTATTTCTTCATTCTATCTTTTTTGCTTTCTTCTACCGACATAATGGGTTTGGACTTTAATGTAGATTTTTTATCTTTTAACCTTATATTTTCGTTTT
Source organism: Mantis religiosa (assembly GCA_030765055.1). NCBI lineage: Eukaryota > Metazoa > Arthropoda > Insecta > Mantodea > Mantidae > Mantis > Mantis religiosa. The sequence goes on along the minus strand of CM060953.1, from coordinate 23,370,262 downwards.
TAGTTATTACTTTCGCTGTTCCGACAAATAATGAATTTTCTGTGATTTTAAATTCTGCTGTCTTTTTTTAAGTTTCTTTAAACCAGTTAGATTTTGTTTTACGTTTACGGAAGAAATCAAAGATTTTTTTAGTTAATCTGCTAGAGTTCATTCTGAGAAGATGACAATAAAAATTTATCCCCATTTTTCAATTTTTTCAATTTCTTTCAATTCAATTTTCTTGTAGAGTGTTTCATTCTTGATGTATATATTATCTTATTATCTTGAAATTTTAGTCCTATGATCTTTCTTAATATTTTCCGTTCTTTTAATTCGAGCTTCTCTATCTGACCCTTGACATTCATGTTGAGTGTTTCTGATGTGTACAGTGCTTCTGGTTTAATCACTGTTTTATAATATTTAGTTTTGGATCCCGATGATAGTGATTTCTTGTTATAAGCATCTTATTTTATATTAACTGGCAAACATTTTTTTTAGGGGGGAGGTCGTTATGTATCTTTTCCAAAGCTTTAAAACTGTGAACGGAAATATTACACTATATTAATGATTTTTGAAATATATGGAAAGCATTTAGCTTTTATATTCTTAAATAAACATTCCGCCAAAATAAAGGTACGAAAGTTTAAAATTTCACTTAGGTACAATAATTATAAATGACTACCAAGTGTATTTATACAGTATTGAGAACTTTTAGAACTTCGAAGACTCTAGGAAGAGATTAAGGAAGTTAGATCCTCGTCGATGTTTATTCACATCCTTTTGTGTTATAACTAGGGGATGTATTTTATCCTATTTGCCTATTTTATTCCTTTGTTCAGAAACGTAAGCCTTTAAGTTATAATCATGTTTCCTACGATTATTAGCCTAACTTCTTAGTTTTATAGTGCCTATAAATGCCTATTCTATACATTTGTGCCTTTTCTGCTTATTATTGCCTAAACCTTCTGCTTATAATTTGTGACTACAGCTTTTGCGTTTGTTGGTATCAACGTGAAGTTTTCGGGGAAGAGAAATGTCTCACTGCTGCACATTTGATATACAAAAAGGGGTTTATTAAGGAAACAGATCTGTGCAAATTGGCCCAAAACTTACAATAATACCAAATTTAGTTTTTTTGTCTTAAAATTAATATAGGCATACTTCAATAATATAGTTTTTCCTAGCGGTACTACCGAAAACGTCACATGACTATTTAGATAACCCTACGATAACCCCTGTATCGTAGCTGCTATTACGTTAATTTTAACTTCAGATTTCTCAGATTCCATATTTTCTACATTTTCCAAACTTCAAAATGTTCTACAGTATGCAGTTTTCTATTAATATGTATGAAATTCTAAACTTATAACCCAAGCATTAATTTTTAAAATTACAATATGTGGAACATTTTGAAAATCGCCTGTAATTTAGACATAAACTGTTAATTCCTGAGAAACTATTGTAACTAGAAAGCTAAAACTTATTTTTATTCCATTCTTGAGCGATTACAGAAATAAATGGTGTATATTTTAAACAAATCTAACAAAGGCTTCAGATATTTCAATTTTCACCCTTAAGCCCCGCCCCCAAAACCCATGTTTTTGTTTTTGACATAGTTAATTACTCCACACCTTTCTGCACATTATGGTTCTTACTTAGTGAATTGTATTTATATGCATTTTAATTATACGACAATATCTGTTATTTTAACTTGCTGTGGAGCCATTTATGACATTTGGAATAAATATAGAACTATTTCGTCTAGGGAACCGCAAAATAGTATGTGTTTAGTGAATTTGTTGCAGCATATGTTGCGATGATTACCATTTTGTTATAGTGTATTTTAAGAGCCATTTTACTAAAATTGTGTGTTTCTAAGTGTTTACTTAGCAAGTTTTTAGTGCCTGTTTTACCCATTTTAGTGCCTCTTTGCCTGCCTGTTTCACACATGTTAGTGCCTATAAATCCGCTCCCTAGTTATGACCAGGGGATTTTTGATCTTATATTTGGAATAACAAGGTCTATATGTAATTATAATTGTAAGGGATAAAGGAAAGGATTCACAAAATCATTCTATAATAATTTCATAATGAACAGCTTGGTAAACCAAATTGAATAAGTTTGCGTTAGTATACTTGACGGTGCAACAATAGGTAAACCAGCTAGTAAATACATAAAACATTAGAGTATTTTATATAATTCTTGCAGAAAATGCTGGAAAACAAAATTCCAAACTGACACTATGAATGCATCAGAAATACACCGTCGTCCAAAGACGTATTGTAAGACAAGCGATTAGTGCTAGCTCACTCAGTCGTATTGCGTTATACCGCGCCATAAGTGGCTGCCGTTTGTGTGAAGTCACGAAAGTAAACACATAATTCACTACAGTTAAAATATTAGCCTTTCTTTCTTTTTTTTCTGCTGTCTGAGTAAGTGATGAATGCTCACAGACTGAAAAAGGGCGTATAAATGGATTATTAATAACTGTTGTCAGTGAAAACTATGAGGGTCGTTAAAAGAGCGCAGATTGCTGCTTGAAGAACATGGGAATAAATTCGTTACGGCCCTTAAAGTTGGCCGTAAAATGCCGGACAGGCTCTTCTCACTTGTGAACGGCTACCTCAACATATAGTTCCGCGAAGTAATTGTTTTGTGGTCAGGGGTGCACAAGCTAATAGTCATATTTTGCAAAATAATTAACACGTTTAACCACTGTAGACAATTCTAAGATACTCGTTTGGACAACTGACAAATAATCCAGGAAATAAAGTTACTTTTTTATTTGTATCGTATGCACACTACCATTGAAAATATTTTTAACACTGCTTATATTCCATATTATTTAAAAAAAAAAAAATGCTCTTGTCAACTACAAACGTATTTAGGTTACGGACATCTAGAATTTTGAAGGGAATGTCAAGCTTTCACTTAAAAACATCCTTCTTTTAGGAAAGAAAGTTACCATCATAATGATTATTTTAATTATTTCGGTTTATTACAATGTTAAGATATATTATATTTTTAACTTTTTAACATCTTTATGGTTTTTAAATAATAGACGGAGATTAATTCAAAATTTATAATTTATTATTTCTTTAATATATCTAACTAATATTGATTTTTGTTGAACAAATTTAATATTAAATATATTATGGGAGTTATTCAACATTACAGGTATTCCACCTGAACCGGTAATCGAACCACGGACCTCTAGGATAGTGAATTAGTTTTGTCGGATAGCTCAGTAATTTGTTCCCAGGTATTGTGTTAAGGATCCGTGTTTGATTGCCAGCTCTGGTGTAGCGTTTGTAAGGCTTCATCTCCAAATACCTAATGGGAAGTTTGCACAAAACCCAACGTAGTCGAATTCCACGTCGCGGCTGTAGGTCCTCTCATACTACCGCTGTCTACATTACCTTACCACCAGAAGTAAAGGAATCCTTCCTCATAATGTTTCTACCTCAGAAATGGGGGCCAGTGATCACTTAGTGAAATGAGGTTACTCCGAAGGTAGCAGTAGAGGCGTTGACGATGATATTGCTATTGTAGTCTATTTTAAAATACTCTACCTTTAGCGATACACCAGAAGGTGAGCACACTGGTGTTGTATGTGTCACAGCAGATGTATGTGTATATAGGCATACGTGATCAACAGCGTACTTTAAAAATGAATCATGGCAAAAGCCAGATATAAAGATAAGTACAAAACTAAATAGTTTTAGAAACCACACTAGTAAAGCAAATATACAGAGTTAAGATGTAAATTTCAAATAGCAAATAAATAAAAAGGCATTAAAGAAAAACAGAAATGTTCTTCTTAAGTGCTATATTTTTTGCTTGAGAAAATTTTCTAAGTCTTTTCATCCGCTAGTATCTTTGCGGTTGCAGAAACCCCGGAAGATTTTCATGGGAAACACACACGAACTAGTGGAATCCTCCTAGAAAAGGTGACAGTGTCGATTATGTAAGCAAAACAAGAGACCAACAGGCAACCGAGCCAAAGTTATCTCCTCTCGTTGAGATGAACGACAGGATATTACCTAGTGTATTGGAAGATCTTTCACAGTCTTAATATTATATACACGGAGAGCTGACCACCTTCGAGGTGTCAGCAGCAGTTTACATAGTACAGACCTCTAACAGAGGGGTGTTCTGCTCTCTGGAGGGGTAAGGAGGAACATGGCAGCTCACGATGATGCCATCAGTAGATCTAGTAGCTATACTGTGTTCCTCTGATCAGAATTTGATTGCAGATCCACTAAATTTTTCAGCAACGTTAATGTGATCCTGGAAACTGACAGCGTCGTTAGTAACATAAACTTTTTGGCTCTTTTCTTGCGCAAATCAAAACTTTGTAATATTCTTACATGCAAAAGGTAGTTTGGGTTGTGAGGATTTCCTTGAAAATTGTAGTGTCAGTTTCTTAGAAGACGCTCGATTTAAATACCAAATTCGGTTTTTAACTAATTCTTCGTTTTTGAGTTATGCTGTTTCAGGGGACCTAAAAATATTTTTCGTTCAATTTCTTAACGTAAAATTTTTCCTGGAATACAATACTTTCCTTACTTATTACATGTAGTTGAAAAAATGTGATAGTAGCAGTAACTTTTGAGTTGCCTCTGCAGTTCGGTGGTTAGCAGCTAGCTTCGAAATAAAAGATTCCTGGATTCGATTCCCAGCCATAATTTATTCACCTGCCCAAGATAAATTATAAAGTTTATAAAGAAAGCCATAAGCTGTACAAGCAGTGAGTGACTATCATTGCCGAATAGGCAATAGTTGCAAAAGTATCGTCACAGATGTTAATGGGTCATATAAATGGAGCAAAAATGAAATAATAGGTAATTTTTTGGAACTGGTTCGTGGAATTTCTGGGGTGTAACAACATGCAAGTGTGTAAATATACGGAGAACTGAGATTAAAGTAACAATTAAGTGTTTGGTATAGTACCTTGTGTTCATAACGACCAAATCTAGATATATCTTTGAACCTTATTGCTATATCTGAGCAGCCCTGCAGTTGAGGATGGTTTTATAATCTATAGAACGTCATCTTATATAGCTTTGCTGTCGTATATTTTAATCCAACACTCCTGTAAAAATCTGTTAATGGCCGCAATGCAGGTAATTGCGTTGGAGACGGGCAGGCGCCATAAAAACTGTTTTAATGCCAGTTAAATTCGCCAAGCACTTCTTTATTTGATTTATCTCGTTGCGAAGGTTAAGTGAATAGGAAAAGATGGGCATCCAGCTAGATTTGGTTCAGCAATCCGGTTTCTTTCCCGTGTTGCCAATTTATGGCAGTTAAATCTCTGCAGGCGTCTGTTGACAATGTAGGAATGCAGTTGGGAAACGTTAACTGGAATAAGTATGAATAAGAAAATCAGCTGTTGTGTAGCACGTCTCTCTCCCTCCCCCTTTCTCTCTTTTACTATTAAAATTTCACAAGTATCCCTTAGTCAACCGAGCCAGAGTCTCGCATTCTGTACGTACTGGGTTCGATTCACTTTTATCTACCAATTTGAACTTAAGCCTTTTCTGGTCTTCCTTGGTCGATCGGTGAAAACTAGGATCCTTTTTCACCTACTATGATTTCCTTCCCATAATTTCCCTTATATTCCATTTTACTCCCATGTTTCAGGTGTACTCACTAGTTTCGTAGCGTAGAGCAGTCAGACAGATGTCGCGGATGCTTGCTTAAAGCAAATTTCCATTAATACCAAAGGGCTGCCAACACATAGAACTTGAACAGAAATTGTTGAAACATTCTTTAGACATTTAAAAATAACGAACCTTCCTGTAAAGGGCTGTTTCAGAACAGAGGATTTTGTTTTATGCTGAAATGGCATCTTGTTCAATTTCATTTTACGGATATTTATACGACTTCTGTTTTGGGCTATGTGTTCCCACACATACCTACATACAAACTTAGAAACGTTTTAATTATATTTTTATAGAATAAGTCACCCAAATATCTTTTATATATAGGAACCAATATTCTTTTAAAGTTCACTTTCTCTTCCGCATATTTTTGGTAGGTGTTAGCTGCGTCACATTCAAGGAGTCCTTAGTTGGATTCCCGATCAGCGTGAGTTATGTGGATAGGGTTTTTTCCGGGTTTTCCCTTATCCTGAATAGATGAATATCTGGTAGCTCTAAGTTCTATTGGCTCACTTGAGCATCATTTCGCCCATTTAATTCATCGTCCGATGTGACTTAATACTAGAGATGGCCTATTACGTCCCATGAAGGGCAAAAGCCTTCTATACTTTGGGTAACTGTGTTGACTCCAACAGGGTGAGTCATTCCGTGTTGGGTTTGTGTCGGTTTTTGTCATTTTCTCTTGTTCCTATTTGCACTAATTCACTCGGAGTCGCACTCGCCTACTCCTACGTTTGCACTTGTATTTTGGGGCCTATGGTTCTCCACTTTCTTCTGTTTCGAGCTGTTGTAGACCATTGCTATCCTGCTTGCGTTGTGTACCTTTTTCGTGATCTTCCTCCTTGGCATTTTACGTACGTGGGTCCCAAACCGTGATCTTGTAAGTTCATCTGTCGTTCTTCCACCTCGCGATATGTCCTCCCTATTTCCACTTCAGTTTCTTAACTCCTAGCGCTCTTTTTTTTTTCTTTCTCTTTTTATTTTCGTAATTTACGTCCTCCAACGTTAAGTCATATCGGGCGATGAATGAAAGTGATGAAATTATGCTCACATGAGCCCAGGGTCTAAAAAGCTTAGTTACCGATATTCGTCTTTCAGGATAAGGGAAAACCCCAGAAAAACCTTATCCAGTTAACTCCCCCTGACCGAGATTCGAACTCGTTGTTAATGTCATCTTTCACAGGACTTACTGTTAGAGGATGCATTTTTTTTTAATTTACGTCCTCTCGACTTACATGAAATTAGAGGACATAAATTTAAAAAAATAGAGGAAGTAATTTAATGCAGAGATATTCTTGGAAATTGCACTGACCCTAAAATGGATATATAGGGTCACTATGATATCACTAGTGATATCATACCGTATATGGGACGCGCGGTAGCTAAGTGGTTACGGCACTAGACTGCAAGCCAGGAGGTCGTGGGTTCGAATCCGATGGTAGCATTGGAATTTATTCCCTGGTACTATAATCCTTCTGGACTCACTATGGCCCTGGGATTCACTCAGCCTACTCTATCAGAAATTAGTACCAGGATACCTCTTGGGAGTGAAGGCGGCTGCCTCATGGGGCTGACTGCCCCACAGGCCTTGTATACCTTGAGGTATATAGATGGGTGCCCTAAGCACCCGTCGCCCCGACAGAGGCCGTAACACCTAGCCTGGGGTTACCTTTACCTATATATATATTTCAAAGTCATTGCATATGGATTTGGCAGTAAAAAGCTGAATATCATGTTAGCTGTAAACCTAAGTAGATAGGATAATATAATAATCAATGACGATGTTCAGTTTTCCGGCACAAACAAAGCTCTAAAACCAAGAAATCGGTGTCTTCAAATGACACATTTCTGTGTTATATTCGTCCAAGAATACAACAGAAAAAGGAAACCGTTCTATATGAACGAGAGAATACTTTATTTCTGCATTTTTTTCCTATATAGTTTACACAGTGAAGGGGTTATACGATAATAGAACCCAAACTCCGCTGAGTTATTTTTTCCTACGTATCAGCCATACAATAGCGTAGGTATATGTATGTTTCCGACACAAAATGTAAAATGTACTTCTCCAATGGTAATGTTTCAGTTGAAGTTTATTTGCACTTTTTCGATGCCAACAGACATGAAGGACGTCTGTGGTAGGCTTTAGTTCCGTACAATGATTACACTTGATTTCGCTCGATTATTTCAATTATTTGGCTCCCAATTATTCGAGTAAAGCAATCGGAATTGATTTCATGGCCTCGCATACAGCTACAGGGTATTCTAAAACTACTGTTGTTACTACACGATGGCAGGTATATAATTTTAAACGTAATGCCATCATGATGATAATAGTTCGTTCTTTAATCCCTTTCAAGTGTTATGAATCTTTGCTTGAGAGAGACTGGTTAAATGGCGTATTACTCTTTTATCTTTTGTCTCCGAGGAGAGTGTCTGTAGTCAATATAGAATCATTTTATGTTTGATTCATTGTCATAACTTTCATTTGTTAATCGTCGTCACCATTACGAATTCCAACAGCTGCCCCAGAACGAATTCATAGAATTGTACTTCGGGAAGGAATTAATCATAAAGATGTGGGCACCGTTTCATGGGTTTTTTTAATGCCGTGTCATATTTTGTGTCAATAATTTAGGGCTTAAATAGATATCCAGTTCACATTGGAAATTCGACTTCGACATTTTATCGAAGTTACGGGCCCAAATGACCTTGTTGTCGACGGGCCCTTAAACACCACTCACTCACTCACTCACTCACTCACTCACTCACTCACTCACTCACTCACTCACTCACTCGAAGTTACGTGCTTTAAGACGTATCTCCAAAAAACTCCATTTGTGTGAAAATAACATAAGCGAGCGGTGTGTGTGAGATTTAAGGTTGCAATAATAACAGACACATGTATTGTTAAAGTAACGTATTAATTTGCTACTACGAAAGCTACATTCTTATGGATTTTGGGAAGTTTATTGTAATTCTCTTTTACTGCATTTACAGTTATTTATTTATTGCTTTATAATTATATCAGAATTCATGTTATACTGCAATATTGATAACACAAAATGCATGGTATATTCAGATTCTAAATCACCATTAGCACTTTGCTAAAATAGTTTTGTACAGTTTCTGATAAACGATTCACCTTTTGTGAAATCTGTATTTATATCTTTGAAGCATATGTATGTCACAATTATCTTTCAATTTTTCTTTCACAATTTTTCTTCTATCGATTTTTCTTTCAATGTTACTTATTTCGGTTCGAATGGATTCCTTGAGAACATCAATTGTCCGTGGCCTATTCTTGTACACTGTATTTTATAGAAGAAAGAATCCGGTGAGGTTAGGTCAGGGGATCTGCGGGGCCACAGACCTTTTGAGATTATTTCATTGTCAAGGAAACTGGTTACAAGTTCCATGGTGTCATTAGATGTATGGCACGTTGTTCCATCTCGAAATAACCTTCTCTCTATTCGATATCATCCAGTTGCTCCGTAAATGTCTTGAAGATATCCATATAAACTTCAGTGTCTACAGTCGTATCAAAGAAAATGGGACCAACGATCCTTAGATGCTGGTGGAGGACACTTCCAACATTTTCTCTGAGATATAAATAGTGTAATGTAATCTCCAAATTGTGTATTATATTCTTCTAAATTTACACCGTGTCCTATTATTGGTTCAAAAGTTATGGCCTATTGAAATGGTTCAGGTTTATATGAATCGCTGTGTAGCTAATTTTGTGTTTTAATTTAACAGGTCCAGAGGTACCTGTCGATGTGCAATGTACTATAAGACAGACCTGGGCCGCTATACACAAACCGGCCCAGATTGGCAGTTTTTAGTTGAAAAACTACAGTCCCAAGATAGATTTACTGGCATGTAAGAACCTCTGAGGGACAAATATCCAGCACATTGGCTGCTCTAATATAAGCCTGTCAACTGACTGTTAATAACAAAATATTTATTTAGTTACTGTTAAACAGAAGTTAGGTGGCCTCAACAGACCACTGGAAGGGAGAGATGAGGTTAGAACGTCTCCCTGTTACGTTTCTAGTGCGGCGTTTATAAAGCTGGTATTATCAGGAACATTAGGCCACTAGAGCTCATTTCTAAAGAAACGGGAATATTTTGGTTTGCCTCCCCTCCCAAATTACATATTTGTGGGCAGCTTCAGGGCGCGGCACACGAGGCTCTGCTAACCCCAATGTAATTGTCCGTGGCGAGGTGATGCAATGCACTAAAACAGATGAAACTCAGCTCCGCATGATTATAATGTACCTGTGTTTCCATCTGTGGAGGAGCAGTCCAAGCTATTATTATGTGATAGGGCGAAAGACACGTATACTTCTTGCTGTTCTTTTGTTTTGGCTTTTAGTTTTATTCTTTTTGTTACTTTATGCTTCATGACTGTTTTTGTACAACCAACTATTTTCAAAACTGAATTACAAACTACAATCATATGAGGACCCCCTCTCTGTGGTTATTTTATTCTGCTGGGTTAGACGCACCATGAAATCTCTCTGAAATGTAATGTATAACGAAGGCATTCCACACTCTCCTACCATATCTGCTTTCAGATAATATCATCGCCTCAGAAGTATTCAATGTATTGTTTTTATGTTCAACATAATATCATCATTATCTTCTTTAAAACCAAATGTTCTTGTGTTTTTAAATACTATTTTATTGAATGAATAAACAACGTGCCAACTTCCTACGTATGTGACAAGTAAGACACAATAAGATAACATTACCTTCATTACAACATTTTCTGCAGAATATTTCCCGTCCATGGTGACATGAATCTACCAACGTCTGTAAAACGTCTGGAAGCATTTCTGAAACACCTCTCAGCGCTTTCAAATCGTCTTTGATCTTGGGAAAAAGGGTTTATGCCAGGCATAGAGCTGAGCATGGTTTTAATTCCTGAGGCATTCTTGGTGCCTCTGAATGAGATTTGTGTAACAAACCACAACATTAATAATTGCTCGACGTTTCCACTTAATACACATGGCACTATGTACGAGGGTGGTCTGAAAAGTTTCCGACCTCAACATAGAGATCACGGCACTCGTAAATAAAAGCTAGTGAATTTTGTGGTTCATCTGTTGACAGTTACTCACCAAACTTTCAACCATTTTGGACGCTCAGTTGTTATATAACAGTCGTTTGAGTGAGTTGATGTAAGTGTTTTTATGAAAATGGACAAAATCGAGTATCAAGCTGTCGTTAAATATTTGTTTTTGAAGGGCAATACGCCTACGCAAATCAAAGATGAGTTGGATTCTGTATATGGCGACTCTGCACCATCATTTACCACAGTGAAATTTTGGGCAGCTGAATTTAAACGTGACCGTAAGAGCTTGGGAGACGATGAACGTTCGGGACGTCCAAAACTGCAACTACCGACGAAAACATCGCCAAGGTTCACCAAATGCTGCTAGACGACCGCCGAATTAAAGTGAGAGAGAGAGAGAGAGAGAGAGAGAGAGAGAGAGAGAGAGAGAGAGAGAGAGAGAGAGAGAGAGAGAGAGAGAGAGAGAGAGTAGAGGCTACGAACATTTCGAAAGAACGTGTTTATCACTTATGAAATCAACATTTAGACATGAGAGGGCTGTCCGCGCGTTGGATGCCGCGTTTGCTCACGTTAGACCATAAACGTGTTCGAATGAACTCTTACAACGCTCTGTTGGCGCAGTTTAGGCGCAATAAATCCGAGTTTTGGCGCCGATTAATTAGGTAGGTGAAACTTGGATACACTATTATACGCCCGAAACAGCAATACATTCTGGACTGCAAAGAGGAAACCCACTCCCCCCCCCCCCAAAAAAAAACTATTTTTTTCGGCTGGAAAAGCGATGGTGGCTGCTCCTGGAATAGCTATGGAATTATTTTAATCGATTATCTTCAAAAAGGAAAAACCATTAAAGGAGCATACTACGCATCATTACTTGACAAACTGAAGGCAGAAATTGCGGGAAAACGGCCATATTTGCAGAAAAAGATAGTCCTGTTTCACCAAGACAACGCACCGTCTAGCAGGTCAGAGCTTGCAATGGCGAAAATCGACGAATTACAGTTTGAACTGCTTGACTCACCAGATCTAGTCCCAAGTTACTTCTTTTTCCTGCCTCATCTGAATATTTTGCTCGGATGACAGAGATTTTCGTTAAATGAAGAGGCAATCAATCATCTTCGTGAATAATTATTTTGCAGAGAAACACCGAGTACTATTTGGACGGGTTACAGAGATGAGAACATCGCTGGGAGAAGTGTGTAGAGTTACAAGGAGACTATGTTGAAAAACGTGGAGTACTATTTGGACGGGTTACAGAGATAGGAGTATCGCTGAGAGAAGTGTATAGAGTTACAAGGAGACTATGTTGAAAAACGCCGAGTGCTATTTGGACTGGTTACAGAGATGGGAACATCGCTGGGAGAAGTGTGTAGAGTTACAAGGAGACTATGTTGAAAAACGCCGAGTGCTATTTGGACTGGTTACAGAGATGAGAACATCGCTGGGAGAAGTGTGTAGAGTTACAAGGAGACTATGTTGAAAAACGCCGAGTACTATTTGGACGGGTTACAGAGATGGGAGCATCGCTAGGAGAAGTGTGTAGAGTTACAAGGAGACTATGTTGAAAAACGCCGAGTACTATCTGGACGGGTTACAGAGATGGGAGCATCGCTGGGAGAAGTGTGTAGAGTTACAAGGAGACTATGTTGAAAAACGCCGAGTACTATTTGGACGGGTTACAGAGATGAGAGCATCGCTGGGAGAAGTGTGTAGAGTTACAAGGAGACTATGTTGGAAAAACGTCGAGTACTATTTGGACGGGTTACAGAGATGAGAACATCGCTGGGAGAAGTGTGTAGAGTTACAAGGAGACTATGTTGAAAAACGCCGAGTACTATTTGGACGGGTTACAGAGATGGCAACATCGCTGGGAGAAGTGTGTAGAGTTACAAGGAGACTATGTTGAAAAACGCCGAGTACTATTTGGACGGGTTACAGAGATGGCAACATCGCTGGGAGAAGTGTGTAGAGTTACAAGGAGACTATGTTGTAAAACACCGAGTACTATTTGGACGGGTTACAGAGATGGGAACATCGCTGGGAGAAGTGTGTAGAGTTACAAGGAGACTATGTTGAAAAACGCCGAGTACTATTTGGACGGGTTACAGAGATGGCAACATCGCTGGGAGAAGTGTGTAGAGTTACAAGGAGACTATGTTGAAAAACGCCGAGTACTATTTAGACGGGTTACAGAGATGGCAACATCGCTGGGAGAAGTGTGTAGAGTTACAAGGAGACTATGTTGAAAAACGCCGAGTACTATTTGGACGGGTTACAGAGATGGCAACATCGCTGGGAAAAGTGTGTAGAGTTACAAGGAGACTATGTTGTAAAACACCGAGTACTATTTGGAAGGGTTACAGAGATGGGAACATCGCTGGGAGAAGTGTGTAGAGTTACAAGGAGACTATGTTGAAAAACGCCGAGTACTATTTGGACGGGTTACAGAGATGGCAACATCGCTGGAAGAAGTGTGTAGAGTTACAAGGAGACTATGCTGAACAAAATCGGAAAAAATTGTCTTGTATCTTCATTAGATCGGAAACTTTTCAGACTACCCTCGTATTTCGGCAAAAAGGAAACAAAAATATCCGGAAACGTATGGCACTTTATGTGTGACATTCAAAAATTATTAGCAAGTTTACTTTGTGATACCCTTGTTATGAATGTAGTAAATAATTTTATACAAAACTAATTTTAAGTTAAAGCGGTAGAATTTACTTACATTTTCTGTGTAATTCTGAACTTTAAAACACAAAAAGTATCACTTTTTTCCTTTTGTTTCAGGTAAGTGCCATTATTGTATCAGCTTCCATTGAAGGTTATCTGCAGAGGTAAGAATAGTGAACATATACATAGATAATCACTGCGTGTTTGTCTGTGTTCCTATTAGAATCGTACACCCTTACACCGATTTCGACTAAATTTGTGTCTCATAAGCATTTGGACATGAATAATACGTAGTCATTTTCCGGCGCCAAACTCGTTTGGTTTATTTAATTGCAACCATAAGCAAGAGATATCCACTTTTGCCTTGAAAACCGTTACTGCAAATCCTAATTCTGATGTAAATGACTCGATTTTTCAAAAACTAAGATAATTTGTGATATATTTTAATTAAAATAGAGTAGTTAAGAAAATGGATCCTTCCTAGTAATGAAATTTATTTTATAAAAGCAGGTCTGTGAAATTAGAAAGCATGCATATAGATCTACTTGTACTTTCAGTCTAATTTTGAATAAGTTTTGACATATTAGGTCATCATTGTAGGATTAGTCGTTTAGAATTCCCCTGAAATTTAAATACACAAATATTTGGAAAATTAAATTTTTACTAAAACCATTGACATGCTTTAATCCATATAGATGCCAGTTAATGTGTGATAGACAGCCTACATTTGCTGTAGGTATAGGCGTACTGACTTCATAATTGGGAGTTCTGAGTACAAAAGAACGTATCTCCCAGATTTATTCTCGTAACTAAAAAGTAACATAGTAAGGTTTAACTAACCACTAAGAAGGTACACCAAACAAGTTATTTTTACTAGGAAGGTTTCATAATGCATATATTGTTAATTGTATCTAAACTGAGATGAGTTCTCCAGGGGACCAAAACAAACAGTAGTACTAAACCAACACAGGCATACCAGCGTGTCCAATTTGACAAAAACAAAAAACTAACCTAAAGCATAATTACAACCCCCTCCTCCAACATCCATCATTAGATTAAGTGATGGTTTCCAGTAAGCCGAGGTTAAATATTCATCATAACAAAAGACCACCTGCCATAGTGACCAAAAAGAAGACGAGCGCGGTCAGAAATGAAGGGTGGTTTCTTAAGATAATAGCATTAGCTTTTACACTGATTAATGAAAACTTGGACGTCATATGACTTTCTCTTTATTCCTGTTAGTCAAATACACATTTCCATATTTTCTTACAGGTTTAAGGACACGCAGGATAAAGCCCTTATTACTTTTTAAAATAAGTGTATCACTCTAAACTATAACCAGTAGTGACTTATCGCATGCAAAATGTATTTTGTAAATTCACACAAACAGCAAAAAATATCTTGGAAAACGTTAATACCACAAATCATATACTTTATTGTAAAATAGTGTAGCAACCTTTTGTTTTCCTCTTAAAGTTATAGAAGTGATTCAGAATTAAGATGACTTCCATTTATTCTTAAAAAAATTGGGGTTAAGGATGGGAGAATATACTAGATGTAATTGGGCGCTCAGGCCGGGGTGTAACTGACGTTTCGTGTCCGACTGTGGCAGACATCTTCAGTGACAGACGAAATGTCTGGGAAGAAGAAGGGGACACCGGCTATACTAAGTTAAGCATTCATTTTAGAGGCATGCTGTTCAAATATAATTGACCGTCTTAAATTTTTTGGTGAAATAAATAACTTTTTCTGTCTACAATGTTCATAACAGAGAAGTATTTTGTGTTAAACTTGGCCAGGGAAATCAGAGCTACATATGAAATAACAACGCAATATTCAGTTCCCTCACCTTTTTTCGCAAATAGAGCTTCTCCTTCACGCTTTTGGAGTGTAGGATTATATGAAGTGTCAGTAAAGAGCAAAATGTATCTTCTAAGCGTCAACGAAACGTGTATAAAAGTAGATGTATGAAAGTGACTTCGGCCCCCACCCAAATTTTAAAATTCTTGGAAATGGCATATAGTGAAAGAATTACCAAAGACGAATGGAATTGCACAATTTTCGTCTCTTTACGAAAATTGCCATGTGTAAGACTTGCAACCTTACTACTCTCCTCAAAAGAGACTGGGGACGACAAAGTGAGGAAGATTATGTGTGACAAACTTCTGGTACACATCCTCTTTGGAAATACACAACCTAGATTAAAGTGAATACTTCTTACAAGGACATGGTCGAGGGCAACTTTGAAGTCGAAAACCTCAACAACTGGAGTGCCATCATGTTCCCCGTTATCGGTCAGTGAACGTTTGACATGGATATCATTGGGCTTCTTCTGTAGTGAATCTTTGATCAGTTTCTCCCATGTGGAAGGGACTAAGACTTTATCCATTGATCGTTTCTTCTTCTCAATATTGCCAAAAATTCTGTCAATAGGCATGAAAGAGTGCCCTGGCATAGGGAAGTACAGATAAACTTTCTGAAAGTGCACTTGAAGAATGTCTAAAAATGTCTAATGTCTAATCTAAAATGTACCAACAGCTGATATCAAAGAGCTTGGGTGGCACATTGTAGTTGCACCACCAAACGGCCAATGCGGCAACTACTTGACTTAACAACATCTAACTCCAAAAGGCTGACTTAACAACTTTTATTTCTGAAATTGATGCCCAACACGCCAGGGTTCGACTTAACATCTTCTGATCCGCAAATCTTTAAGCACTATTACAGAACTGGTATTCAGAGTATTTATCGTGTGTTTAACAGGATTTCTCAAAAACATTGATTTAACAACTTCTGAATATGAGTGCTTCATTTACGTATACGTAAGCATAATGTAACCGCTTTTGTCCTTCACATTTCTGGCCAAGCTTTCTTGTTCCTGGTGTATATTTTGTGTCTCAACTCTCTTTAACGGTTTATAGTTACTATTCGAAAATTTAATGTAATTAATAATTGCCGCTTAAATCATAAATCCGTAACAATATGAAGTTTAATGGGTCATTTAACTTGTGATTATGTTTTGGGCGAACATTATAAATAAAAACTAGAAACTGAAGCTTCAATAATTGAATCTATGAGCTTGTTTGTATTTATTTGTTTAGCATAATAGATTTGCCAAGAGTGTACTTTGATACTAGAGGTAGATTGATAAGCACTTTATATGGCTCGAGAACAGAGTTATCCAATTTCCGAGATTCCATTATGTATTTAACAAACGAATATTGCATATTTTTTACAGGATGGCTATTCACATTAACTGAACTGTATTAACTAAGATATTATCTGAAATATGTTGTATTTGAAGACAGATGTTACATTTTATAAGGGGATTCCTCTATATGTATTGTTATGGGGATGTTTTAATGTGATAATGTAAACTTTGGATCCACATTGGTTGAAGTATATGGTGTAAAAATTATATTTTGCGTGTTACTTTCCCTTTGGGTGAAGATATTCCTTTTCTTAATTATGACACAAGGGTGGCGGAATGTGGAGATGGTGCAACTTACAGAAAGAATTGTTCTTTATACTATTTGCATAGGGAATTTTGCAATTTTATAAATATTATTTGAAATCTGTTTTAAAATAATTTATTTTGTTTGTAATGTTAATGCTATAATTGATATTGTATTGTAATTTTGGAAATTACAGTTTTAATTATTTGGGTTTATTAAAATATTGTATTTTACATTTAATTGTTTTAAAATTCCTTTATAAAACATTCGTAGAGCTTCAGTTGGGCATCATGCTTTCAGACCTGCCGGAGTTCTGTTTTATGACTGCAAATAAAACAAATGACAATGTATCATTAATTTCGTACCATGTTTTGATTTACATATATATTATAACAAGAGAACAGGTTCTCGCTGGTAGCCGCTTGTGTCGCACTAACGCATCCTAGTGACATGAAATGGAAAGTGGGGATGAAGGGATAATGCAAACAACAGCTATTTGCTTTCGAACAAAAAGCGAGGCAGAAAAAAGCCTGGCCTCTGACACACTGCGTTGCAGAAATAATTTGTATTCCGTGCGAGATTCTCTTCGCTGACGCAACGCATTTGAATTGCGATACTTTTGTCGTAATCAATCGAAAAGCTGGGCTTTTGGCTTTAATGTGTATCCCATATCACGCACGTGATGCACGGAGTGATGGCTTTTCCGTCACAAGCCAATAAATTTCTACATTTTACAATCTATCATTTATCTATTTTGGTTTGTCAGTGTCATTTTTATAATAAATAACTTACCCTGCGTTGTATGATTAGCTTTCGAAAGTCGGATGATTACTTAATTTATTATATTTACCTATTCTCAGAATATTATTAAAATTATTTTAGTCATCTAGATGATTTATTATGGCTAATCCTCCCCTTTGCTCCTTATAATACCAATTCCGTACAGCCCCGCCTATTACTAAAAGGAATGAAAGCATCAGCTGATTTCAGGCAAAAGTTTGGGAACATCAATAGAACGTCTGGCCTCCTTAACCTTTCCTCGACAGCGTTCTAAGTCCGGAAAGTGCTGCATAACTTACAAGTATCCTTCGACGGTGGAGCAATCATGTTACGTATTTCTGTGACACGGAGAATTAAATCAATTTTGCAGGTTTTATCTTATGTGAAATTTTATGCTCCTGAAATCTTCAGTATTTAATGGAGATAGAAAAAATGTGAAAATAAATTTATTCAAAATATGAAAAAGAATTTTAATATCTTATGAATAATTTGATTTAAAGTCCAAATATCCTATAAGTACTTTAAGTTCCTGGACTAAGTCGACTTCTTCGTTCGAAAAAATAGTAGATTTTTGCTCAAATTGAATTATTAAATGTGAAACGGAATACGAGAAATTGCATTGAGTTGGTAGACCTTAAGGCTTTAAGGCTTTAGAGGTCCCGAGTTCAAATCTCGGTCTTAGTTCTCGAATTAACAAAACATTCTTAAAGAGTTATACGTATAATTTCATATACTTTAATTTTAATTATTGACTAGATATGGCTGTTTCCGGGGTTTTCCCTTATTCTGGAAGACGAATGTCGGGTAACTCTAAGCTCCATGGACCCCGGTCTCATATGAGCATCATTTCACCCATTCCATTCATCGTCCGATATGACTTAACGTTAAAGGGCGTAAATTACAACAAAAAGTGGCTTTAAACTTAAAGCAAAGTAAAAAGAAGTTACTCTTTGCTTTTTTCTTCGCTTAATACTAATTACAGTATAATTTTATTTAACATAACTTGTATTTCAACAGATTATCTTTTTCATTTAGCATGATTTGCCCAAGTATATCTTAAAGTTTATGCAAATATAGGTATATCCTATTATAAAGCGGGAACCGGTTCTACGCCCTTAAGGATATGTGTGAATGAAATTTCATGAACATTTTCAAAAAAATACCTTTTCCACTTTTTAGTCTATAAAATAATGTAAGCCTTCCAGAATCCAAAGAATGCTTAGACAGCATTTGCAAGCCATTTTTAAATGTTCTAATCTAGTTTGTACGTTACGCAAATGCTAGTGTTAGATATGAATTCTAATTCTTAATCCATGTTTCCTCGCTATTGAAAATTTCAGCATTTTTCATCATTTAAGATGTTCCTTGCATCTCAGTTTTAGTGTTAGACTAATTAAACTTGCACACACGTTCATAGAGAAACAGCGAGTAGAAATTGTCCTGGGTTTTATTGTGAGATGCATTTCAAGCACACTTTCTTTACTTCAAAACACAAAAATTTTAAATTCTGGGCAAAAAAGCCATATTCATTTTTTTTAAAAAAAATTGCTGGAGCCTAAAGTAAGAGACACAGAGAAGGATAGGGTAAATTACAAAATGGATGTATTGGGATCCTGTTGTTTAAATATTAGACCAAAATTTAAATTATTTTGTCGCAAGGGAATGTTTAGGTGACGTAACCAAAAATAAGTAAATTTGACCATAGTTTACAAACTATAAAAGTGAAATTGACAACATTTAGGCTGTATCCGTTGTACAAATCTTAAAAAGATAGTGTTATTGATTCAGGATTTCAAATTTTCAGTCATAGGTATCCTTAAGCCTTTAAACTTAAAATCAAATAAAGAGAAGTTACTCATTGCTTTTTTCCTTGCTTAATTCTAATTACAATACAATTTTATTTAACATAACTTCTGTATTTTAACAGATTTACTTTTTTATTTAGCAAGATTTGTCCAAGTATATCTCATAGTTCAAATGTAGGTATAGGTATCTTGATTTGAATTATTATAAAGGAGGACCCGGGTTCTACGCCCTTAACACTAAAACCTAAAGGTTAATTGCACATATTATCTCCTCAGTTTACAGTTTGAGCCAAATAGCCCTGAACCTTTAATGAGAGACAGTATGTTATTAACTAAATTAGTTTTAGGCAGATAAACCCCTGGGTTTATTAAGTCAGTAATTACAAACCTTTTGCTGCCCAAAGTTTCATATTCGAAGAAATATGTCTACATATTGGTTCTTTGAATATTTCCATGGCATGTAGATGTTTCCTGTCCATGCATTAGGCCCGTTATCAGGTTTATTTGGGATATGTTGAGCTCAAGTACGTCTTCAGTTAAAAAGATAGACTACCCATCATTCTTTTACCGTGCTTGCATCCTTCTGTTTGCACCCATTTTTGCTAACGGTAATCCACCCATCAATGGTTTCTCCAACAGAGATCATAAGGATGTCAAAAACTGGTTCAGGACCAGAGGTATATCTTACGGTTTACAAGTTATGCGAAAGCCGTTCATAATGAAGAGAACTTCTGAGTACATTAAAATATCAACACATAGAGCTCATTTTGCTTCGAAAAATACTTATTATTTAAGTTAATTGATGGAAATTAATCATTTCTTCAGACTAGGCGTATACAGGCTAAGGTTTTGGATTGATACAGTCGACAAGAAAAATTTAGTGCCATGGCCGGGATTTGAATCACGGATCTATTGCTTTCCGTCCAGTTGTTCTTACTCATTGAGCTACCATGGCCAATTTGCCGTTCTGACATTAAGTTCTCCAATCGACTCACCTATTCTCCGGGTAGACCACTAGGGGCTCTCGTATTCGAGATACACTCTTTGTGGCGACTTACTATCGTAAGTACTTGAGTCCCAGGCTTCACCATTTAACTCTTATTATTTAATGGAAATTAATTGTTCTTTCACACTGGCCATATGTAGGCTAAAGTATGGAAAGGTAGAGTCAGACTAAAAAAATTCAATGCCACGGCTCTACTGGTTTACGTGCTCTAACCCATTGAGCTACTATGGCCAATTTGCCGTCATGACAAATTCTCCAATTGACTCATACATTTCCCCAGTAAACCACTAGAGGTTCTCGCATCCGAGATACACCGTTTCTGGCGACCTACTATCCTAAGTACTTATGTCCCAGGTTTCGTCATTTAACTCTTATTAAGTTAATTGGGTAAGAGCGACTGGACGGAAGCCATAGATCCGTGGTTCAAATCCCGGCCATGGCATTCAATTTTTCATGTCGACTCTATCAATCAAATACCTTAGCCTGTATACGGCTAGTGTGAAGAAAATATTAATTTCCACCAATTAACTTAAATAATAAGAGTTAAATGATGAAGCCTGGGACTCAAGTACTTACAATAGTAAGTCACCACAAACGGTGTATCTCGGATACGAGAGCGCCTAGTGGTGTACCGGGGAAATATATGAGTCAATTGGAGAATTTAATGTCATGACGGTAAATTGACCATGGTAGCTCAAAGGGTGAGAAGAACTGGACGGAAACCAGTAGATCCATGGTTCAAATCCCGGCCATGGCATTGAGTTTTTCATGTCGACTCTATCAATTAGAAAAACACCTTCAAATGTGGTATTTTATAGAATATCATTGGAGATACTTTTGAAAAAGGGGTGGGATTATTTTCTTGAAAATCCTTGTGTTTCATCCTTTAAAGATGCTGAACTTGTTATTTAATTGTCCTTTCGTCTTTTAATTATATTATGAAGAGACACAAATACATCAACTTTATTCTCAACATCCTTTCTGGATTCAGGCAAGTGCATTATTTCCCTTTTTACTGTAAGCACATACACAGTATAAAGAAGGCAACACTAAACAGTACCTACTATGAAAAACAGTCATTATAATTATGACAAGGATTGTGATGAAATTTGAATGTATTTGTAATTAAAACATGAGTGTAGGTTTAGGTACTGCAGTTCTAATTGCTCTCAGTGTGAAAGTAATGTTGGCTGCTGCGCCAAAGATGTAAAGACATTTCACTAATCCTTAGTTCTCATTCCCCTGCTGTCCCCTTTGCAAGGCTTCTGGCCAATCTTCAGCAATATTCCTTCGTCGCGGCCCCTCTCTGCTTGCTTGTCTGGACAGAGTTCGGCAATATGTTGGAATCCATAAATCATTGTTAGGAATGACTAACAGCCCGGGGAGGGTAGCCTGTTGTGTGGAGGAGAAAATATGAGGTAATTTATATGGAAATGCATCGGAAATCTTGTGTCATTTAGAGATATGAATGAAAAATTCAGTGTGTAGAGACATAGAGCCTGTGTCCATGTGATCCTTTTTTGTTTAGGGGGAGGAGGAACACCTTTCCTTGGGGGAACAAGACGGTAGCATCCTTGATACCACATCTACACCGCTACATTGGTTAACTGTGCTCGGCATTTCGGCGCGTTCGTCAGGAAAGGAGCATCAAACAACATTACTTTACTTTCTCCAACAAAGTATTCCATATTCGAGATCCCTTTTAGGGAAAGGTCCACGCGCTTTTATTTCCGAACAATACAGCTCAAAAATAAAAACTCAAATACCAAACTTAAATACTTTAGATGTAAAAGTTTCAAAATAACTTTTGCTTCTATTAATAATGGTTATACTTTTAATTAAAATAACATATATTTAAGGTATGCACAAGTAAAATAAAATGTGCATCTTAAATTTTCTCAGAACAGCGTGTAGGAATGTTGTATAACTGATAAATGTTAGAAGGAACATAAAACCCTACCTATTACATAAAACTGTAGCTCTCTGTAAAAATACAAATTATTTCAAAACATTTTTGTGACATTAACAACCTTTGAGATATCCGTTATTATTGGTCTGGACTTTTAAGCATCTGTCGCTATCCAGTTATTTCTCGCGATGTTGTGGAAATAACCTCCTTGTACCTACAAGGAAATATGCAATGAAACCATTTCTACAAACCCTCTCGACCGAAATGAAGTAGAGAGAAAAATGATACGTTTCCAACAATTGATTGCAGACGATTTATAAAAATGCACAGTGCACAACAATGCACAGAGTAAGTCGTGGGAAAGTTAAACATATTAAATTTTACTTCACATGTTCTGACTTGATTAAAGTTTGTTATCCATTTCTTTTCTACTACTTGACAAATTCGTGCAACAGCATGGATCCTCTAACTTGTTAGAGATAATTATAGTATAATTGTAGAAAATTCGCTGCTCTCGTTCTATTGAAGAATTTGGCACAGCTTAACAAATGAGTCAAACCTAATGCACAACCGCTGCATTTTCTCCCTCCTTTCAGTTCATAGGACAAAACAAGTTCAAAAACTTTCTGGGCCAATTATCACAGTCGCTCCAAAATGACGTCAAACATAACAATTCCGTGATAGCCTTCTGAAAGCTATTTTCCACTTTCAGACATATTTTTCTCCTCTAGCTGCTTTAGAGCTAATCTGGAGACAGCAAAGTCAACATTGCTACATAAAACAACGATAACTTAATATCGTATTTTAACAAACCTGAATTACGAATCATTTATGGCTATGAAATGATTGTAGCACTCCTCAGGGAAAGTAACTCATTTGCAACAATTCCGTTTCTAAAATAGTAATGACTAAGTATGCATACCTAATTCTTCTGTTCTGTTACAATATATTTACTTCAATTTCAATTTAATTGAAGTTGCTTGTTGATTACTAGACTATTAAGTACAAAAATATCTTATTTCCTAACCTTTACGTCAGGCATTGATTTTCTGTACCACCTGTTCCTAACCACAAAACGCATATTTTGGTACTACTCTTTGCTCTATTATCATATCCCTCCCTCTCTCATTCGTTCTATTCTCTCTCGCTCTCTCTCCCTAACAAATCTAACATCTCGGCTTGCGAATGCTTGAAGCTGACCTCATCATCTCCCCGTAAACTTTTTACTGTCGCCCATCATTTCCGCGGTACGCCGGCGTTGTTTGTTTTGTAATTTACGTCCTCCAACGTTAAGTCATATCGGACGATGAATTAAATGGGTGAAATGATGCTCAAAAGGGTCTTGGGTCCATAAAGATTAGAGTTACCTGAATTCGCCTTTCAGGATAAAGGAAAACCCCAAAAAAACTCTATCCAGGTAACTCACCCTAACCGAGTTTCGAACTCGGGACCTCTTGAACGTGAGGCAGACACGCTACAATCCACGCTACCGAGGCGTGCACACATCGATGTGAGGCCCTCTGTCATTCCTTCCCTCTGTCGCTCTCTTTCCCCATGAAAGGCAACATCTCGGCTTGTTGATGCTTGATGCCGACCTCATCACCTTCTCGTAAACTTTGTACTGTCGCCCATCTTTGCCACGGCACGTCGGCGTGAGGCCGGCAGTCAGGCTCTCCGAATAGCAACAGCACTTTCCAAAATGGCAAGTGTTGAACATTTCAAAACAATAGGTACTAAACCAACAGTGGCTAATGCCATAAAAATTATTTACTATAGTTATACATTTATGTGTAGTACTTGCATTTCCATCTATCTCTTATGGTCTGCATATCGTATAAGAACTAATCTATATTCGACTTCTGTAAAGACGTTAGGATATCTGCTAATAGGTGATCTCATCCTTCTCTCTACTACAGCTAACTATTCTTTGTCTATACCTATTCATAATTAGCCAATGCATTGACTAAACTGGTATACGTATGGTTATTGGTTCTATACACAGCACAATGCATGATAGAATCCACAGGCTGACAGCAGTAGTCATTAAAATAAAGTCTTGATGTCATTTCTGTATATAATTTATTAAAATTATACAGATTTATTTCCAAATGAAGAGGATTTTACTGGCTATTTCTGAAAATATAAATATAAAATTTATTTGTTAAACACACGCTATTTTAAACAAAATCATCAGCGGAATTTTTTAAGTACCCTACATTTCGAAAAATCTTTTATGGGTATATAATGGATAGATTGGGGTAGGACTATCTCTTGAATGGCTTAGTATTGGACATTTTGGTTTTCAGCTATGCTGTTCAAAGACGAGCAGAACCATATACGCGCGTGACATTTTTCCAAAAGAGTTATTTTTTTTTTTCTTTCAGTGTAAAATTGCCGCATCAGAATTTTAATACCATACAATATTTCTTCCACATACAATATCTAAGTGACAGAGAGTATAAAAAAGGGAAGGAAGCGTTTCATTTAGAAGGAAGTGTTTGTATAGCCCTGCCTCAAGGCCAAGTGAATGTATGTGTCATATTTTGGTCGCTGTCCATTTCGCCGAGGATCCAGAAGAAGAGGGTGAAGAAGCTTATCGTGGCGAGGGTTGGGGTGAAATTTGTAGCCTCCCAGACAGAGTATTAGTAGTACACCCCCACAAGTTCACTGCAAGACGCTTCATCTTCGTCCGCCGCTCGGCAATAAGTCACAGGCTTCCCGGCCCCCAAAAAAGAACATGCTCCTCGCTTTATTGGTTCCAGATAAAACTAGGTTCCCTTCTGCCTACAGGAACTCGTTAGAGTATTGGTAAATAATGTGCCTAAATGTCCTAATTCACAGAGCGGGAGGGTCAGATTCGATGCCAGGTGGTAGTTTTCCACTGGCGGGAGACCTAAACCTTATGAGGTTGTTGAGGGACTAATTGTAAAGTACATGATTGATAAATAGCAGCCCCTGGTTGCCAATACAACATATACCGTGTTACCCACTGTGCAATTGTTTTAAAGCTTTCAACATCTCCGTCTTTGAAGTATCTGCTGCCAGCTGATACAGTGATGAACTAAGGAAACTCTTTCAGGCTATGTGTGGGTAGGTGTCACAGTAGACAAAAACAGTTAATTAAGTTAATTGATGGCTGTTAATCATTTCTTCACACTAGCCGTATATAGGCTAAGGTTTTGGATAGATAGAATCAACATTTCATTTCAACGTAAGGGTATCTACCAGGGCAGTTCACACAGAGTGAAGACCGACCCCCCCCCCCCTGACGACCAGGGAGTTACCGAGCTGTCCCCGAAGGGCGCCCGACGCCTCCGTGGGGCTTTCCATAGGGTAAGACCTAGAAGGTAACAAGCCCCCCCCCCCCATCTGGTCCAAAAAAACAAGACGGGTGGAAGTGGATACGCCACTTACGCGCGCCAACCCCAAAGGGGAAGGCTAACGACAAACCTCGATAGGGCCTTCTGGTGTTCTAGCACACCTTCTACTAGCTATGTAGGCTAGTACGCGGGAATATGACTTCCCTCAACCCCGTCCGGAGACGTACCCGATCTCCTACTGCCCACCCCTCTAGTACACCTTCTACTAGCTATGCAGGCTAGTACGCGGGAATATGACTTCCCTCAACCCCGTCCGGAGACGTACCCGATCTCCTACTGCCCACCCCTCTAGTACACCTTCTACTAGCTATGTAGGCTAGTACGCGGGAATATGACTTCCCTCAACCCCGTCCGGAGACGTACCCGATCTCCTACTGCCCACCCCTCTAGTACACCTTCTACTAGCTATGCAGGCTAGTACGCGGGAATATATGGCTTCCCTCTACCTCGTCCGGAGACGTACCCGATCTCCTACTGCCCACCCCTCTAGTACACCTTCTACTAGCTATGCAGGCTAGTACGCGGGAATATATGACTTCCCTCAACCCCGTCCGGAGACGTACCCGATCTCCTACTGCCCACCCCTCTAGTACACCTTCTACTAGCTATGCAGGCTAGTACGCGGGAATATATGGCTTCCCTCTACCTCGTCCGCAGACGTACCCGATCTCCCACGGGTATTCGGAACCACTGCCCCCTCGAGTCCAGCCCAATCCGAACAACTCCCATACGGGAGGGGCTCGGCTGTTCGGCCCGAGGTTCCTCTAGTAACGTCAGAGGTACCACGAGTGCTAAGGGTCCGCAGCGTCCGCACCACGGCAGCTGAAGGGGATGCATCCCCTCCCCTACGGGAAGATAGAGTCGACATGAAAATTTCAATGTCATGGCCGGGATTTGAGCCATGGATCTCCGTTTCCGTCTAGTCGCTCTTACCCATTGAGCTATCATGGTCAACGTGCTGGCCTGACATTAAATTTTCGGTGTATCTCGGATACGAGAGCCCCTAGTGTTTTGCCGGGAAATTTATATATATAAAGTCAATTGGAGAATTTAATGTTACGACGGCACGTGGGTCATGGTAGCTCAATGGGTAAGAGCGACTAGACGGAAACAAGAAGATCCGTGGTTCAAACGACCATGACATTGAATTTTTCATTTCGACTCTATCTATGCAAAAACAGTTAAATGTTCTGACAAATTTAATAGAGACTAAGGACCTTGAGGATATAGAATTAAAGGTTTCTGAATCTTAGCATTATAAATTGTAGCAAGAGCGGATGATGATTATGTGGCGATTGAAGAGTGATCTAGGCCCCCACACCTCAACCAAAAGGTGTTTTGTGCAACCGTATCTCCAACTAGGCGGGATCAAACCCGGAAATACGTATTCTGAACCCGGCAAACTGTGTAGTGTAGTGTAGTGTAGTGTAGTTTATAGTAACTACTGACCTTTCAATAAATTTACGGTTAATATAACTGTATCGTTAATCACAGTGAGAAGCGAACATTTTCATTAGTTACTAAAAAGCTAACTGAGAATTCTTTGAGATAACTCACAAGTTTGTATAACCCGAGCGTGGTCTTTAAGCGCTACGGACCGCCGATGGTCCATCACATTGAAACACTTTTGTAATGCACAATTTTTGCCAACACGAGTCCCGTTTGCTTCATAATTACACCACCAAAGTTCCTACATCATGTGTTGCCCAACCTTAACTCCTTGTTCACATCCAACTCTGTTAGTTTTTAAATTATAAGAATTGTTTCCTCTTTCCATTTTTCAGAACTGCATTACGTACATATGTACCCTGTTGATTTCTAAATGCACTGAGTTCTAAGTACAGGAACTTTAAACTAATGGATTTATTGTTAACCAGTTGCGAATTTGTCAGCTACATTGACTTATAACTTACTGTCGTTACCTCAACTGTTAAATTGCCTAGCTAATGACTTCTGAAAGAATTTCAAACCATGCTTCTTGTATTATGCTATGGCTTTAACACTGGAATTTACTATTTCATAGTTTAATATTTCCACTATCACAACCCTTCTCATGTTTTGACCAATATCTTTTTAATGCATCCGCTTATTTTTTGGATATTGTTCCCCTTATAATTAGCTAATTTGTGTGTGCGTATTCTTCCTTTTAATTATGACGTCCTTTAACCAGGTCATATTCAACAATTAAGGAGGAAATGGTACTGAAATAAGCCATAGAGCTTGACTTATCCAACACTCTTCTTCGCAGAATAAGGGGGAAAAACAGCAAAACATCGTATCCGAGTAACCTAGCGTAACCGAGACTTGAATTAGGGACCTTCTAAATGTGAGGCAAATACAGAAATGGGTGTCCTCTGTTTTATTGCTATTATAGGGCCCACATATTTGAAGATTATTTCTTCTTCACTGATGGATGATTCTCAATTCGTCTTTTACTTCTATCGCCAAACCGAGCGGGAGGGCTGAGGCGCTTTCATCCGCGGCTCCCATTAGAGAGGCCCGGGTTTGATTCCAGTGGCTTACTTACCTGAACCATGGTGAATGCTGGGTAGGTTAGTTACATCCCCCGAATTTCTTGTCTCTCCATTTCATCTCCATTATCATTTCATATCATCTGTCATCTGCTGGTCTCTCTCAGGATAGAAGTGTCGGCGGGAGTTTCGGCGCTGCATGGCAGGATGATATTCTCTGAATGAACTACATCCTCCTTCAGTAGGTCGGTTGCCGTTCTCCGAACCGAAAGCTCGGACCACTTCCGAACCACAGTAGTTGGGAATGTCCGTCGTCTTGGCCTACTGGGGGAGGTTTCCATCTAAGCAACATGTATGGACCCTGCCCTCTGCACTGTCGTGGCTCCTTGGAACGGCCGCCCTCTGTCACCTCTCCCCTCATTCTTCCTCGCGGGGATGTCCCACTTGGGGGCATAGGCACAATAAATCAACACTGTTAGCAGTGCTGAATCCCTTCCACAATAATTCTAATCCTAATCTATAGTCATGGCTTCATAGGATATTCTTTTATGGCTTTTAATAATACTACTTCAACCGTTAACTGATTTCTGTAATTCATTTTATCTGGTTGCTTGCAAATAATATGGTATTAGTATTATAATTCAGTGACATTAACATTAGAATAGACTTTCGTTTAAATTTTTCTATTTTCTAATAACATAAATTTTGGGTGAAATTGACGCTTGTGGTAACATTACTTAAATCTCTAATCAGGTATTTGCCTGGAGATTATAAAATTGGTCAGCACTGGTATTCGAACCAGAGATGTATCCAACAGACTCTAGCATCTTGAACGTCCAATTTATTGAATAACAAGAGTGTAAGGACATGGAGGAAGAAGCGTTTTTGAGCTAAGGATGTGAAAGGTTCCCCTCCAGCGCTGCGGGCGTCTTCAGAAGCAAGAGTAGACTTTGATTAGCTATCCTGTAACCAACCCCTTGGGGGAGGGGTGCTATCTATCGCCAAGTCTTTGCATATGTATATGTTATAGAGACTTGGGAAATTTGCATTCCTTAACAAGGTGGTGTGCCAAATCTCCTTAGGATCGGGGAGCACAAACTTTGTTTGCTTTCGTCTTTAGAGACAATATTGTGGTGACAGCAGCCTCTCAGAACCACTTTCTTAATCATTGGCGTTTAAAAACGCCTTGAGAGGCAAATATTAACATCTGCAGCAGCTACGTTATAAATAACAGTGCTACAGGGATGCTGAACAGCATACGGAAGGATAATAACGTCTAAAATTGGATTTCTGCTCCTTGATTAGAAATAATGATTATGAAGGTCGTTGGTATGCAAATAATAGTAATACTAATACATTTTTACTTGCTGTACTACGTACTAACGGTAAGCCGTGCAAGTATTATACCCAGATTTCTTTGTAAATACGTCGTCTAAGACTTCCTGAATCCAAAACATTAAATTTAAGACGAATGGTGATGTAGCGAAGAAGAAATAAATGATGCTCCAGGGAGAGGGAATGGAAGAAATGTATTAAATGATAGTTGCATTTAATCACGGATAACGAAAGTAACAAACCAAAGGGCTGCAGAAATTCAACAAATAAAAAGGGAGACAACGAAGAAACAACAGCAGAATATAGTGAAAGTAGTCAAACAGAAGGGCAAAGAGAAACAAATACAAGGAAGTGTCTCACGGCACGTGACACAGTGAGCCCAAAAGTGAGGAGCTTTAATAAATCCCAAGAAACCGCCCACAGACCGCAAAGTAATTAGTGACGTCACCCGTCAGCCCCTGTCAAAATGGGGCGAACCACACACGCACGCACGCTCCCCCATCCTAACCCTTTTCACACCCCAGCCCTCTTTTAAAGCCAATCACCCGGCGGCACTTGGATGACCTCTAACACCCTTCAAGTAGAATCAAGTTTCACCCTTCGGGCTATTGTTACAGAGTTTAATGTGTTACAGCTGTGTTTCACGATTTGATGTCCTCCTTGCATTCCGAAACTCATCGTTCCTTTTATGTTTGATTTTGTAAAACGGGAATTAATCCCACCTGTTTATACACTTAATTTGAAAACGTAAAGCTTCCCCTTGAAGGCTGAGTATTAGTTTTGGTGGTTATTATTAATTGATGAGGATTGCGATTTCGTGAATACTCACTCACATCATCAGCTGAAACAACCTCGTTGTCAACTAGAGCTCACTATGTTTTTGCCAATACTACCAAAATCTAATAATGAAATAAACTTAAAAACAGAATCGACTGCCGGTATTTCGAAATCCATTACGCGATGTTTATTTTTAATTTTCCCAAACCATTAAATCTATCGGACCATTTAATTTTTTTAATAATTTAGCTTCTGCATTTATTTCATGGTTGAATGACCAAAAATGATCTGCTACGGCCGATTTATCAGTTTGTTTATACTTAATGTTACGAAAATGTTCTTTCGTTCTGGTTTCCAAATTACGTTTTGTCTTTCCAATATAAAATTTATCACAATGTACAGAGTTAAATTGATAAAAACCAATTTTTTACATTAGGAATTTTATCTTTTTTAGAGAACTGTAGTAAGTTTTTAATACTATATTTATTTTGAGGAACTATAGTTATACTAAATTCTTTAAAGTTTGAAAATGTTTATTAACCCAAGGATGGTAGGTAATTTTGTTAACCCTATAATCGTATTTTAACAAAACAAGAAGAGATAACATATTAAAGTTTTATAAAACTATGACAGTGCCTGTTATATCTTATGGAGCCGAGACCTGGACCTTGAACAGAACTGATAAAAGAATAATTGAAACGGCTGAAATGAAATTTTTGAGGTACGTAGCTGGCTGTAGGCTTAAAGATCGCATTAAAAGTGAAAAAATAAGAGAACAACTAAAAATATTTACTTTAAATGACAAACTCAGGGAGTAAAAACTGAAATGGCAAATCATCTCTCTGGAATGCCAGAAGACTCACCAAACAGGCCTTGCAGTATAAACCAGTTGGTATTAGAGATGTTGGAAGACCACGGAGACGCTGGGAAGATCCCTTCTGAGCCGAAACAGGCCATTCTGGCCTATCTTGAAGGTTGATAACGATGATGATAATCGTCTTTTATTTTTCAAGGATGGAAATATCATTAACAGTTTTTTGATTTTAAAATTTTTATGTATAAAGTCTTTACGTATTTATTGAAAAGGGATTTTGTGTTCTTTTACTTAAAGTTTGATTAATATTTTTATTGAAATAAAACTTTGTTTATAATTATCTTCCTACAAGAAATTCGATCGATTAAATACAACTAAGATGCCAGAGTTTTAATTGATGTGTAGTTTAATGATCTGTTGAAGGGCAAATCAAGGGAAACTATGGGTTAACATGTGTCAAACTGATAGACCGGTACAGGACATGAGACCTGATATCTTTAATTTGGGGAAGCTAATATACATCGTGGTAATAGGACTGGATCTCTTAGTTGGGTGCAAATTGCTTTTTACCAATTCTTGTCTTGGAATGCACTCAATTTCTTTAAGCACAATAGACACGCCTTATCTTTTCAGTGACCACAATAGCTGAGGTAAATTAAACACATTGAAGGAGATCCAAATACGTTAAATGCTATTTAGTTACCATGAAAACAGAAGTGAGGGGCCAGCTTTTAGCGAAAAGTGCAAACTGTTGTATTGGAGTAAAAATACCATTGACATTTTACGAAGAATTATCAACAAGTATAAGAATCTTTTAGCATTAAGCCCAGGACGAAAGGAAATAATGCTGAACTGTTACTACGGTAGGCTTTGGTCAGAGACGTTGCAGGTAACAAAGCATAGCCATCCCTTGTATAGTCTGTTTGGAGTTGCAGACAACACTCCCTAGATCGTATACCTGTCTTCAGTGATCCTTGGCAAATATTGTTTACCTTATTTGTTTTATCATATTTTTCGAGTGTGAATAACTTGTAGCCAAATGCCATATTATTTTTGCAATTGATTAACCTTAAATAACTCTTTTATTAGCGTATTGGAACAGTTATTTCCAATTGCGGAATAATTAGACGGACTAAATTAGGATCCTTGTTTAATTTTAAATGTCGTATGTCCCAAATGAATCACAGGTAAACATTACCAGTTGATGAGATTTGTATGATAAATTTCTTCCACATTATCGTAGCTTTGGATACTTACTGATCCATTATTTCCTTAGATTCTATTCTATATTTGGTATTAAAGACATGTTAAAATATTGCATATTATCTGTGTAAATTGAATTATAACAACTTATATTTTAATAACAATTCTGTAAGTGTTAAAGTACGGAATAAAAACTTCAAGCATTGTTTTTCAATAGTCCGTGACTGAAGGTAAATCACGAATGCTCGGAGAAAAGTAAATAATTGTAATTAAGTTCTGTTATGGGCCGCCATATTTTAATTTGAATTTGGGAAGGTTATGATATAAGCCACTTGATTTGGAATTTCCTTCTCCATTATTTTGGAAATTATAAGTTGCGTGTCTAATAAATGTATAAAGTAATACGTTTGGATGACTATGTGTAATCTAAAGAGGCATGAATTGGTACAGCTATACTGAATTCTCTAAGTAACTGACAGAAAGAAGGCTAGAATAATGCCCTAACGTATTTCTTTTATGAAGCAGTAAATTAAAGTCTCCAGAAGGTTTGTCGTTTGAGTTTTCGATGCTTAAAACTGAGTTAAACCTAAAAGAAAAAAAGTTAAGAGCATTTTTCCCTACGTTCCAGTCATATTATTTTATTGTTATTTACCTTTTTCGGCATTTGGGTTCTTTTGTTTTCATCTGCCGACAGTATTTGCAAATACTCACAATTAGTTATATCGTACAAAAAAGAAATTTGTGAGTTGTGCCCTCTAAATGAATCGTTAACCACGGTTGGAGCTGCAAGACGAGTTTGGTGGAGTGGTGGCATCTGGCGGGATGCTGGCGAACTAGCAAGGTGAGAAGCGTGGTAGCGAGCGCCGCCAATAGGGGGAGTGATCATTGGTCCAAGTAGAGGCTCGACTGCTGCATCGATCAGCCCGAAGCCGGCCGGGAACTCGTCCTGGACATCACCTCATCCTTTCACTTTATTAGTTTGGTTTGCAACGCCAATCGTAAAACTCTATCTTAACATTCTTATTTGATTATATTGATATTGAAGGATATACTTGTTCGCTTAGGAATTAAAATCTTTCCGACCATTTATGAGAAAGTCAAAATGAACGAAATACTTTTTGTGCAGTTTGCAATGGAATTATCTTGGAAACCTTTCTATCAGTTCCTTGGAAGAACTTAAAACTTATCAAGTTTGTTATGTATTTAACATTCAAGCGGGTTCTAAAATGTTTTGTTTATTTATTTAGATGGGCTTATAAAATGCATTTCGAAGTTTATGGTAGAATTGTAATATTTCTTCTCTCTACTAGTAAGTACTTTGGCACAGACATAAAAACCTAAATTTGTTCTTAGCTTACCACTCAGGTTTTAATTATTTTATATTTTGTTTGTACCATTTAAAGAAAATTCTGTAAAATATTTACTATCTGATCACTTTCCTGACCTAAATTTAATAACATAAATTTCTTCCTATGCTACAAGTGAACAACTTGTAATACAGCATCCTTGTGCTACATAACGTGACCTACTATTGTTTACTTTTAGGCAACATCTATAAAATATAAGTCGATATGATCCTTTGTACCCTGGTTCATCGAGATAGATCTTTGCATTAATAAATTTAGAGGTGGATACAGAAAACTGAATCTGATGTTAGATATTAAAAAGCTAGTCTGTAATGCCGTCGTTGTGCATATATATGATGGATAGAGTCAACATGAAAAATTCAATGCCATGGCCGGGATTTGAACCACGGATCTCCTGGTTTCCGTCCAGTCGCTCTTAACCTTTGAGCTACCAATTCCTTCCTGACATTAAATTCCCCAGTTGACTCGTATATTTCCCCGGTAGACCACTAGGTGGTCGTAAGAAATAGAACATCAGAAAACGATAAATGTATTGATAAATTCAAACAATTGACAACAATATATCAAAAACATATGTTATTACAAGAAATGGCATTTGAAATAAATTGTAAATTTTAAAGCCAACTAATTTTTGTATTCTCCAATTCAGGCAAAGAAGACTTCGCAGACTATTGCAAAAAATTGTAATGATTTTTATTTGTAAATATTCTAAATATGTAGTGTTTGAATTAAAGTTGTTAATTTTATATTTGTATTAATTTTTGACAGAGAGGAGAGGCTACCAACATAGTTTATCAATAAAGTAATATATGTCAGGAACATAACACGATAATTTTAAAATAAAAAGCTAAGGTAATGGTGTTCAATGGAAGATCCCTGCAAGAACAAAAATAGTAATAGAAGATAGTGTTAGAAGAGATTTCTCACTTCTGGTACCTGGCGGTGATACCTATAACGTATGAAAAACAACTAGATATAAATAAGAAAATCCAGAAATTTGAACAAATTTGTGGAACAATCGGACGAATACTGAGGAACAAAGTTAAGAAAAAAGATGCGCAGTTAAGATTTCATTCAAAAATGGCACTACCAGTGGCAATATATTCACGTTCAAGAGGTCCAGAGTTCGAATCTCGGTCAGGGTGAGTTACCTGGATAAGGTTTTTTCCAGGGTTTCCCTTATCCTGAAAAGACAAACGTCGGGTAACTCTAAGCTCCATGAACTCCGGATTCATTGCAGATCATTTCACCTATTTCATTCATCGTCCGATATGACTAAACGTTGGAGGACGTAATTTTTTTTTTTAAAAAAGGCAATGAATGGAAGTGAGGCCTGGGTCCTAAAAGAAACCGGTAAAATCAAAATCCAAGTAGCGAAAATATATTTCCTACAAATGCACCTCCTACTTTACATTAGAAATAGAGGAATAGGTATAAGGAACTAAAAGTACAACCACAGTTTCAACAAGTAGTAGAAATGCGAGCAATTGGATGGACCATCTCCAAATAATGGCACAGAATAGGATACCAAATATGGTAGTGCTGTATAGACGTAGAGGAAGAAGAACGTTAGGAAGACCAAGAAAGTGCTGAGCTGAACAAATTGAGTCAGAACAAGCAAAAACCTATTAAAGTATTTAAAGTTTTTGCATGTAGAGTGTACCCTGCAGTAGTAGGATTGTCTTAAAGGTATTTTGTGCCATCTTTAAATATCAACTTTTACAATTATCCATATTTTTAATTGTGTCTTCACACGGGTCTTATTTTTCAATATAATTTAATACTTTTTCCATGTAAGAGCAAAATAACTACTGTATATATCATTCAGAGGTTATATTTCTAGTGGAATATGAATTTGAAATTTTTGGATGAAATGCAATGCTTATTTTATCTACTAGATGCGTAATGAAAAGTAAAACAACCTCAAAACATGTCTTTTCAGTGTAACTATGCTACCAAACTTTCCGTTGGGGATAGAAATATTCCTCTACCTACTAATACTGGCAGAGATAGTAAGTGTAGGGACATTTATGAGTCATTAGGCTGAGAGATGCAATTGATACAGTTTTAGAAGTTGTCACTGTACCTACAAGACAGAGGGGGATGCCGTATGTTTACTGATTCGATACAGGCCTGCATAATCTCATTTCCATATCTTGATGCAACCTTCTTCTTTCCCCTCCTCCTCCACAAAGTTATCATGGGGTTGTGTACCTTGTTCCTCCCTCTATATTAATCAAAGACCACGTCCTTGCAAAGGTAATAATATTGAAGGTACTGCTGAGGAAGACGTTCACTGCATGCTACATCTTCACAGATGGCGGCATTATTTTGTAAATGATTTAACAGAGCGAAGTCTGCAGTTATTCCACATATCAGCTACCTCAAACTATCGCAATATATTTATAAACATATGTATTATAAAAAGAGAAAATAATGTATATGAACAACATAATTCAAAAACGAAAAGTTCTTTACACAGAAAATTTGCTATTTAAATTTTCTACCATTTAAGGATGCAACACATGATTTTAAAAAATCCCCCTCCAAACTAGCATTTAAATAGACAACTTTTATAGAAATTTTATTTTCCTCAAAAAATAACTGTTAACAAATATAACTGAAATACCGCAAGTTAAAATATTTTATGACAAAATAGAGAGCCTAATTATTTATGAAGAAACTGGGAATTTTAGATAATTGTCTTTAACTGGTAAAGCGTAACACAGAAATAAAATATTATTGCACATAAAATGTAGAGCTTGTTAAATTACCAATTTATACCGTTGCCTTTTTCCTATACTAAGTAATTTCCAAAATATCCTTTGTCATTTGAATGAATTTTCAAAAATTTACTTTTCTCAGATAAGAATTTTTTTCATCCTTTCTCTATCCTTTCTTTATACTTCTGGCCATGCCAGAAGAACAGAATTTTAAGGGCATCACAGCTCTTATTACAACTGAACTATCCTCTTATTGCCGTTGTATCTACAAGGAATGTGCAATAAGTAAGAACAGTTTATTGAACAATAGGTAGGGCAAGTCATTTGCATATAACAACACGCCTCTATCAAAATAACAATACTGGGTTTGAAACACCTTGAAAATGCAATTTTAGCCTTTTATGTTTATAACTGATAATTAGTGTACAATACATATAACATTGCATTTTTGAGATAATTGTAATTGTTTCGAAAAATACGTAATTAAAGATATTGAATATAAAAGAATTCATGACATCCGTTGTCGTAGCTAGCAGCTTCCATGCATATGTTTACAGCAGTAAAGCGGAACCAGCTCCTGTCACGTGATTTATTCCACTTGGGGAAGATGTCTCCTATTGGCCTCAGTTAGATATGAGATTATTCCTACTGGATACGACGACCTCCTTTATTGGTTGGTGTAGAGTTTATTATTATTATTATTATTATTATTATTATTATTATTATTATTATTATTATTATTATTATTATTATTATTATTATTATTATTATTATTATTATTATTATTATTATTATTATTATTATTATTATTATTATTATTATTATTATTATTATTATTATTATTATTATTATTATTATTATTATTATTATTATTATTATTATTATTATTATTATTATTATTATTATTATTATTATTATTATTATTATTATTATTATTATTATTATTATTATTATTATTATTATTATTATTATTATTATTATTATTATTATTATTATTATTATTATTAATGGAAAACCCCCGAAAGAAATCTTATACAGATATCTCACCCTGACCAAGATTCGAACTCGGGACCTCTTGAACATGAAGCAGACACGTTATCACCTACGATACAGAGGCTGGAGTAGAGTTCATTGCTGCTCCCGTTTAATCCAGAAGAATTTCATTCATATCTATTTCTGCAAATAGATTATTATACTATTAAATAGATTTCTACGATTAAAATTGAGTAGATAGAAAAATAAGTTTCGTATATCCTTTATTAAACCATAGAAGGCAGGAAAATAAAAAGTATAATATCTTAGATTTTTTCCCTTTTGCTTTGCGCCTTCGTGTAACTCATCCTGTAGCAGGCGTTTTCTCTCAAATTGCAAACAAACTTCGTTACTGTTGACGTCAGCCGTGGAATTTGGAATTAAAGGGCGAACTGAACGCTTTGTATCTTGCAGGAGGTCATTTATCTCCAGGCATTCACTCAGCAAACGATTTTCCGAAGAAACGAGAGAGAAAGAAAAGGAACCAGAAGAAAAAAGAATAGCGATTCGTATAATTGAATGAGCAACATAGCACGAGCTTTTTCACCCCTCCACTCTCTCACGCACCTATTTTTACTTGTTCGTAAATTCCCAGCTGAGCGTTGCTACATTTGCCAGCACAGAGGGTGAGAAGAAAAGAATTTTTTTTCTCTTAACTCGAGCACATGCGTGGAGTAAAGTGAGGGTCAGTTAACGTCATGCTTCATTTGTCATTGAATATTTCGTTGTTTTTTTTTTTTCCTTGTTCCCTCTCTCCCCATCTTTCTTCTAGTTCCCCTTTTCCTCCAATTTTACTTCTTCCTTAGCACTGGAAGGCGAGGCTACTAAGGGTGCAGAAAAAGGCACGCATAATTGTCAGAAGCACCCCTAGCGCCGGAGATGAGAAGCGACCAAATCCGGAAGCTACAACAATGAGCAACCTGTAGCACTAAAGAAGAAATATATATTGTTGGGAAACACAGGAAGAGAGGAATAAAGGGATTTGGAATATTGTAAAGAGACTAGCTTGAATTATAAGGTAGGGACAAATCATATTTTTAGGTCAAACATCCGTGGAATGAACTCGTAACTTTCACACCTCGTGCACTGCAAATGTGAGCTCCTTCAGGAGGTACAAAGCGAAGGAGAAACAAGAGCAGGCTAGCAACCTGTCCTATTGTAGGGCGATGAACGACACTTAGACCAAGCAAACCTCTAGAGTCCTCGGGGAGCAAGCAAGTGTCCGCACCATCTATCCGGCACCGCTAAAGCCATCTAGCCGTGAAGTACACCTGAAAAAAATAAGAAGAAACCGGAATGAGAAAGACTGAGTATTAAAATGTGTTGGTTAAGAAACTAACCCAGTTTTCCCGTATCGATCAGGGAAAACCACGAGAGAGGCTGGCTGA
The DNA here is from genome assembly GCA_030765055.1 of Mantis religiosa. Lineage (NCBI taxonomy): Eukaryota > Metazoa > Arthropoda > Insecta > Mantodea > Mantidae > Mantis > Mantis religiosa. Next base: position 23,331,425 of record CM060953.1, on the reverse strand, counting down.
CGCGATTAGAACCCGTACCCTCGCGAATGTGAACCGTGCGTTACCGTGGTAACGGTATATGACCTATAGTTACAGTAATATTAGCTGGACTGCAAGCATACAACGAAACTGAACAGCTAGTTAAATGTTTAGAGTCGCTATTTGCATCACCTGAAATCTCATTCACATTGCGAGAAAAAGTAAATAGCGACAGCTGAGTGAAAGGTTCACGAAATCTCTGGTGTGCCAACCAAAAGTTATCTGAAGTAAATTGTGCATTTTTAACAGATTTATCCACATCTTAAGGAATACGTTCATCTCTTAACGTTTACCAGATGTACAATATTATGGAAAATTCCATCCAAATGAATAGTTTCAAGAAAATATAAGATACCTGTTTTATCTTTCATAATAATATCTTAAACTTATGACATTTTAATTAAAATAGTTACACCCATTTTGAGAAAACTAGATATAATGAAAATATTTTCACATAAAGGGTAGTTTGGATAGGATGTTGTGGAAAATCTTCGTACCACATCTTTAGAAGGTGTTAAACATATATACACACACACACACACCCACTCACATACACACACATATATAACTTAATTTTTCCTTATGGGCCTATGCGGTTCACAGACATACGTACACGGAACTTTTTCTAAAAATGCGTTTTTTGTTTTATTCAGGCAACCTCAAAACACGTATTCTCAGGATAATATTAAAGGTTTGGGTGGAATTCAATACTTCTACTTGATGTAGGTAAGCAGCGGAAATCGAGATACCTCGCATTCCAGGGTTCCATTTTAGGATCTGCCACTTGGTTCACGGGATTTGTTTCCCACGTTTCCTATCATTTCGCCACCCTGTCGTGTTTCAGGCAGGTTAAGGGTTATATAGTGCTGGTGCGATGGTACAAATGCTTGCCCGTTGGACAGTTATATTCGGCGCTGCCAGGTGTCAGCCTTCTCTCTGCCGTCTCAGGTGGGTCGAGTTGTCTCCGCTTCCGGCTTCTCTGAGCAGCCCGCCCGACCGTCCATACATAGGAATGAATCTCTACGCATTTCTTGTCGGCCTCCATAGGGGAGGGAATCCGTCTCCTTCAGTTGCTTGGTGCGAGCGGATCCCTAGCACTTACCTCCGACGTTACCAGAGGAACCTCGGGCCGAATATTCGAGCCCCTCCTGAATGGGAGTTTTTCGGATTTGGTTGGACTCGAGGGGCAGTGTGTTCCCGATACCCGTAGGAAATCGGGTACTTCCAACCAGGCTTCGGCCGCCCGAAGGGGGCAGAGGGTTGCCTAAAAAGTCCTGGGTACTAGACTGCAGAGCTAGTAGGTGTGCTAGATCACCAGGCGGCCCCACCGAGGTTATTCGTTAGTCTTCACTGCGGGGTTGACGTGCCTAAGTGGCGTATCCACTTCTACCCGTCTTGAGATGGGGGGAGGCTTCTTAGACTCAAGGTACTGCCCCAAGGAAAGAGCCCCGGAGTTTCCCATCGCTCCCGGGTTGATAGAGGCGGGAATCTTCGGACTTTTGTGTAGGCATCGTGATGAATGAATGATCTCTTGTCTTTGTGCAGATCATTTCCCTCATCCGTTCCTCCTGCACCAACGATATGCGTTACATCGAGATGCAAGGTGTCCCCTCCAATACCTAATGATACAGTTATATTCTAGCAGAGATATGAATGAATTATTTTGCTACGTAACCTCAAAATATGTTACCCGTAACATCTTGAAATCCATCTTTTGTTTGAAGTGCAATACCTCTACTGGCAAGTGGTGAAAATGAATGATTAACAAAGCACAAATATGATAGTAGCTGCTAAAATTTCTCTCAAATGAAAGAAAAGAAACATAAGTTCAGAATACTCTTGTATAATATCTAATGGAATTAAACTTTGTTTTTCTATTTATTTTACATTGTTTTAAACGGTTGATAATATTTCATCCCTGTACCATATCATCTTCATTCGTGCCCACAGAGATTTTAGAGCTGCGTAACTTTAGCTCTGCTTCTTCATGTGATGGACAGATGGCATTAGAATGTTGTCAGAGCATTCCGCCTGCAATTTTGCTAATGGTTTAAACGTAAGTTAGGTGTCTGGGTCAAGGTATTAAACATAAAATCCACTATTTATCTTGGCGACTTGAAAACACCATGGTCAGGGAGATTTGCACCCAGGACCTTCCAGATATGGGTCACAGACGTTACCGCCCTAACCTTACAAACAGTGTTTCCAGACGTATAATATTAAAAAGCATATCATACGTCCTTTCTTTCTCCTTTTTTCTCTTTATTCCTTAAATCCCCAATGGAGATCAAAACGCAATCAGCGATGTTCTCTCTCTCTCTCCTCGGATTTTAGAAGCAAAAGAGGCTACGTAATATTCATCACCATATCCCTTCTCCATCATATCCTGGTAGGTTCAATCTGTCAGTTTTATATAGTACATAAGGTGGTGTTCCTTGCACTAAAATGTCAATATAGGAAGAGACATGCATAACAATGACGTGCCAGGCCGCCGTGACAAATGATGTTCAGTGTAACAAGCTTCCTCCGACTGACTGACTGATGGATGCTCTCTCCTTCACAATTAACTCAATGTCCCCCTTCTATATATCCTATATGCATCTCCTTTGAATGTCATCTAAACGCATTTATTTAAAAGATGCAATTAAAAGTAAGGGAATGCCATAAATAGCAATCTGCATACATTTGTGCTTCTGTACTCTTTTTTATTTTCTAATACATGCTTGACAGTATAGGCAGAGGTGAGGGACACCCCACACGCTGCCATCTAAATAGATCTAACACTACCCAGGAGGAAGGAATGAAGTGCAGCAACCGCAAAAGGCTCACAGACGCGCAAAGATCTTTAACTGATCAAGACCTCGAGCACTCGTCCCACTACTGGAGCCACCTAAAGATGTACTAACCTAGCAGCTTCTATTGCATGGAGAATACTCTTTTCTTTGTGCAATCATCCTAGTCATCTTACGTCATGAAACCTAGAAGCACGACAGAAAGATGAAAGGAATCGTATTGAAGAGAAATTATCGAAAACAAGTCCTGACCACTCAAACATTCGCCTATCGACTACGCAGATCACAAAAACCTCAAGGTTAGAATGAGAGAACTCAAGACCTTCTGGATGCGAGTCTCACATGAAACCATCTCTGTTGGTAATGAATAGTAAGTAGAGGAAGGGTTGCGTTCAGATGATGATGATGATGAAGAAGGATGATGTTCAAATGAGTCAGGAGTAGATACATAGAGCTTAGTGTTACCAGACATTCATATTTCAGGATAAGGGAGAACCCTGGAAAAGCGTTAATCAGATAACGCACCCTGACCGAGATTCGAATTTTGGACCTTTTGAACGTGAAGCTAACATGCTATCATCTATACTAGTGAGGGTTTTTTTATTTTTTTTATTTAAGGAAGTGCGTTTAAATAGTTTAACTCAAAAACGAAGTGTAAGAATTCATATATACTGTCCATCAACGCAGGGTAAATCCCTGAAAGGAATGGGCTCTCTTACATAGTGGGATAAGGGTAGCGAACATGTGTGACAGAGAACGCATACTACACAAGGAGCAGAACCGTTAAAAACATGACCCCTATTCACTATGTACACTAAAACCGAGAAGATTTATTCACAAAAGTAGAAATCGTCAGAATGTTTTCGATGGTCTGTAACTGTACTGACTACCGAGGGAAGGTGTGGGAACCTTCTCAAACCCCCCTGCGTCTCACTTCTCGGAGCCTTTCTCTCCTGTGATATACTATATGTAGTTCAGCGTCTTTAGATGCATGCTCCAGGTTTGTACCCATAATCTTGGATCAGTAAGCAAGTCTTAACCAGCTGAACCACCCAGGCTAACACAAACGTGGTATATCTTGTTTTCAAGAAATAAGTGAGTAGAGAGAGGTATGTGAGTGCACACTCAGATATTTTTTTCTTTCGGACCACAATGATGTTGCTAGTTTCCAAACCCCAGTCTAAAGCTTACATGTGCTTCCATACGTCATTCATTATTCACCTCCTTTTCTCTCCGTCAATTTCCACTGAGAGATCGACAGAGTACTGCCTAATGTACCTACGTTCAGGCGTGAGCAGCGTGGGTTCGTATTCCATTGGACCAGCCACTCTGAGGTGGACTATAATGTTTTACTATCAAAAGTTTATGACGAAGAAGTTTGCTTTGTGGAGTTTACCCTGATCTCGTATTTGATACTTACCACATATTTTCATTTTTGTAATTGTTTTAGACTTCAAGTAGAACTTTGGTTCTTGGTGTTAAATATCTATGTTAAATAATATCCGGTATGTACTTATCTTGGTGACTGAGGGAAACTACTATTAGATCTAGCGAAATGTGTCGGCCCATGGGATTTGAGCTCGGAACCTCTGAAACGCGGTCACTGAAATGTCGGAGGAATACGACTGCATGTAATATTTCTTGTTAGTAATAATACTGTATTGTTTGTATCTCAATATCTTTGCAAAAAATTAACAAAAGGTTTGTTAGCAAGGGATTCCGTGTTTTTAGCAACTAAACAATCCCGTATTTTGGATACGAGAGCCCCTAGTGGTTTGCCGGGAAAAATAGGAGTCAATTGGAGAATTTAATGGCATAACGGTACCTTGGCCATGGTAGATCAATGGGTTAGAGCGACTAGACGGAAACCAGGAGATCCGTGGTTCAAATCCCGGCCATGATATTGAATTTTTCATGTTTGTACAAAACCTTAGCCTATATGCGGCTAGTTTGAAGAAATCATTAATTTCCCTCAATTAACTTAAATAAACAAACTTTAAATCTAGTAAAGGAGACCATGTTTTATTAGATTTTCCAAATGAATTTATTTTGCCCAAGCAGAACCAAAATTTTCTGATTTTGTTACAGTTTCAGAAGAACATTATCCTCTCCTATTTCAGGCAGATAAGTAAGTGTGATTTTGTGCTCTAAGCGTTCGCATGGCTAAAAGGAGTTGAAAATCAATCAACCAATCAATTGATCAATCACTTACGTTTAACTGCACGAAGGAATGTCTTTCCCTACAAAATCTTCGTCTTTATTTCTATCCACATTTGTGCATTCCTCTTCGAATCTACAGGTGAATCACTTATCTTGATATGCTTTATCTTATGGGAACTTTGCGTACTATGAATTATTTTTTCGTTCATTTTCCTTCACCATGTCTCAGCCACATGTTCCTTCTCAACCAGTGTCCCAGTTAATTTCGTTTCCTCTTTTTGAGTACTTTCAACACTGCATAGTAGAGTGTGTGGATGTCGATGATTTCCCGTAGCTTTTTCTTTAATTTTGGTAGAAATCCCCTGTGTTCCACACGAGCTCTGGTTGAACCAATGTCCTACGGCTTTAATTCAGATCCAACACACATATTAGTGTGAACGAAAATCTGGTCTAGGTAATTGGTAAAAGGGCAGGAATGTGGAAACTATTGTCACATGCCACATGCATTTCTTTAACTTTACTTCAAATAAATTTAATTACTAGCATTCCAGTTGCGCACTTGTGTCCCTTCCTTCTTGAAGACGTTCTATTATTTTTTGCAACTTAAAGCTAATGTATCGAAGATATATTGTTAGAAGAATATTTGCCAAAATAGCCGATAGGTCTGATATCAGTGAATTTATTTGTCTGATTTACTTTGGCATTGCAGTATCAAAGTCTGTGTGAAATTTTTGAATATTCACCATAAATGAGTATATCGTTCCTTCATCCACACGTTTGACTAGCTCAATGGCGATCCTATCAGTTTCCGTTGCCTTTCTGTTTCCCTCCATTTCTGCAGTCAAAATTGGAAATCCTTTCTTGTCTTGCGATAAGGCTGTTTCATTTTCTGTAGCCAAATCGTTTGGACCAATACTTGGTACATATCATTCGTCAACAGCTTCTCTGCTATCCATTTCATACTGGTATATCCTTTCCTGTCCGCTATTAGCTACAGTGAATTCCCGTATTTTAAAATGTCTTCTGCATTGAAGACCTTTTCTCAATAGTTAAACTAATACTGTGGAGTTTTCTATGTAGTTAGACATTTGTGAGATATTCCATATTATTGCTTTAAGTTTCAAAACACAAATAATTTTGTTAAACTGGGCTCGGTATTCCTTAGTGTTTATTTATTTATTTTTATTGATACCTGGTAATGCAACCAAAATGCAATTTCAAAGCACTTATGTAGCACCAGCTTTTAAAATATTTGAGTGCCCTTAGCCTTTTGTACTCTCCTATTCCCATCACACCTAATTTAATAATACTTATCATTTCTATATACGCTTATATTGATTAATATGAGGGCATACAAGAAAAAACGACTGTGTACATTGTACAAAAAGGGTAGAAAAAATTCACTTGAGTACAACACAGCAGTTACTTGTTGTGTTTGATTCATTTTTCACGAACTATCCTTACAAAACTGCATTTTTCTATTTGTTAACTGACATAGCTGGCATAGATTTAATAGTTATGTTATGGTTAGTCCTGTTAGACATATTAGTCTTGAAATGTATGTATTTTAGCTGACATCACTAGAAACAGCTGAAGCTGCGTATAATTAAAAAAAAATAGCAAGTATTTTGAAATTTCAAACCAATACCGTATATTCAGAGGAGCTATTTAAAATAAATTGTGTATTGAACAGATCCACATTTGTTGTGTAGTACCTTTTCTTCTATTTCTTATGACTAACCATTTATACGAAATTCCTTCCATATGGCATTCCCGAAAATTCAAGTTATCCGTTTTATTCATCGTAACAATATTTTAAACATTTGTAAATTTCATAAAAATCGTTATAGCCGTTTTTGACATTTTGAACAATGTTCGTAGTAGAAGTTAGCATGAGGGTGAGATTTTCTTAAAATCTTCACCTCGAATTTTTGGAACGAGTTAAAGAGCCAATTTTTCTGTTTATTCTACTCGTACACACAGGAGGCTTTTATTTTTTCAGGGTGCCTCGATTTTCAATGAAATTCCGAGTGCAGTGTTTAATAACAATCAATAATTCCTCCTCCTGCTGGTAGAGAAAGTAAAGATAAAATCAAAGTTAAGAAAAGGCATAACGACTAAAGCTTTAGCGTTTACAATATTAACTATCTAAACTTTCTAATGTAGTTTGGCTCTAACATTGTTATAAACCGTTATAACCGTACAATAGACATCAAAGTACAATAAAAGTAAAACGTGAGTGACCAAACGGAACGTTAAATCTGAATGTAAAGAGGTTGTTGACTTGTGGAACGTGACCGTTTCGTTATTTTTAAACTTTGTAAAGTAGTTCCCCAAAGACAATGAAATGGTCTGTCATAAAATGAATTACAAAACTAAAACCTAACAAAATGAAGTAAACATAAAACAGGACAGTCTGATGTATAGTGCACTCAAAAAGGTATCCATTATTGCGAAGTGGACAGCTAAACTCAGAGTGAGTATTTAATGATAATATTAACGATGCTGCAGAAACATGTTTCCTTAAAACTCAGCAGTGGCTGCCGCCCCAAATCTGGTCTCCCCCCCCCCCCCCAGGAGGTTCAATAGATACATTAAGTCTCCTGCGTATTTTGTGCCAAAATCGTCAGTAGATTCCACTATCAGCATGAGGTGTAAACGACAATATATACGTAAACACAATCACTTATCTGTAGAAGTGTTAAAAGCAGGACCAAAACCACTAACAAACACCATTCAGAAACAAAACGCGCATTCCAGCGATGTCACTAAGGAAACGGAAGTCAAACAGAACCACAGAAGACGTCGGAAAGACAGGTGATACGACCAATGTATTCTCAGCAGTAAAAGGATTAAATCAGAAGGATAAGAAAACTTATCTAATTAGATTCAAGCGTTTCATGCTTACAGAAGATAACAGCATTTATTTGCATAATTCACATGACTATTTACTCATTCTTCGACAAACTATTTTTACAAAAGCTTATTCTATTGTGCGCTCTTTGTTAACCAAGATAAACTTTCCATTGTAGACATAAGAAGTATGCACTAGATTTAGTCTTCTTTTTCTTTTCATGGTTTAGACCAAGTGGCCTGTTCCATCCTTATCCCATCTTCGGCTTGGTCCTCCAAGTTCACGACGTCAGTTTGGTTTATATGATAAGATTATTTTTGGTATTCTTCTATCATCCATTCTTCAGATATTCTTTCCACTTATACCTGTATTCGTCCATTTTCATTCATTATTCAATAATATTATTTCAAACTACTATTTCTAACTGATTGATTTTTTATTTTATGCAGTTTTTTTTTATCTCGTAACAATGATCTAGGAATCTCATCTCTGACGCCTGAATACGACTATAACCTTTAATGACCAGGACTCACTACCATATGTTATCCAGTACTACACTTTGTTTTGTTTGTTGATATTTGTGTTATACACTACTTAGCGGTTATAACATTTCTTTAAAAATATTCCAATGATGCCAGACATATACGCTCCCGAAATGTCGATTTCTAATCGTCTTTTCACGAGACTTGTTTCCCGAGAACATCTAGAATATAATTGTTTTTAAGTGTTTCACACATCATCTGATATCTGTTCCATTCATGTGATATCTGTTCAATTCATTTGTAATATATTGATCAGTATGATAAGTAATATCGCAGCATGAATAGTTAAAACTTTGAACTTGTTCCAGACATTTATCTAATGAGAGACTTTAATAGACTTGGTACACGTTTTTTAAGAATCTGCGTGCTGCAGGTTTCATGCTCTTTGCATCACCACAAGAAAATCCAACCTATTAACAAAGAATATCTCGAAAATAGTTTAATCTAGAAGAAAGTAAATTGCATTCTTTAACAATCTACGTTTTTGTATAGTAATAGTTTGTCTGCTAGTTGTAAAATGTTATTAAGAAGTGAGAGGCCTTCAAAGGCTGCTACAAAATTCAAAGTATGCATTTTATTTTAATTATATTCTAGAGTAGTCATTTTAGAACAATAAAAGGATAAAATGTCCATGTACCTAGCGCTTGATAGTTTGTGATGTAGGATTTTCTGGAGTTACAAAACATAAATACAATGTTTGCCATTCAATCGACTTTTCATTTAAGTTAGGTCGACAAAAATAGACACAGACTAACATATGGGTGCGTTTATTTATATAACTGTTTTATTTATCCTCAAAAAATAATTTCAACATTTCAAGTGAAATCTGGGTAATTTTTTGTGGGATGAAATACTTGAGGAAAGTAGTAGAAAAGTAAGGAACTACATTAGAATTACAACCAAAAGATGGAAATCGGGGAACAATAGTAAACGGTTTGTAAAAGGAAATAAGTGATAATGCAATCTTCGTATTTCCCAGGCAAGAAGGCGGAACAACGGTGATGATGGGTTTGACATTCTCGACTGCACATTTCCATTTATTTCCATACGGCAAAAGTCACGAAGTCCACGCGATAAGAGGAACAATGCACCAGCTGGACCGTGATGCTGTGGTCGCTCGCCAAAGTAGTCGTGCGAATTAGTACTGTCATAGGTGTAGCCAGACTCGTAACAGGAGAGCTGGACCATAGATATTTTACCCATGTGGGAATCCAAAAGCCTTATCAGATTATCACAGATATAACTATGTATTATCTTAAAATTACTTTTAGACATCTTGACATGGACAATGTAATATTTAAACTGCTGTAGCTAGACCCTATAAGGACTCGTACACTACGTTTACCGAGCGGAATGGCTCAGGCGATTTCGTCTGTGACCCGCATTTGGGAGATCCGGGTTCGATTCCCGTGGCCGACATACCTAACCCATGGGTGTTTTCGGGGGTTTTCCCGGGTCGCTATGCGAATGCTGGATAGGTTAATTACATTCCCCCAATTTCCTGTCCCCTCGATTTCGTCTCCATTATCATTTCACATTATCTCTCATCTGGTGGTCTCTTTCAGGGTAGAAGTGCCGGCGGGAGTCTTGGCGGTGCATGGCAGGATGATATGTTCTGAGGAAAACTACTTCCTCCTCCGGTAGGTCGGTTGCCGGTCTCCGCTCCTCTGTTGGGACCATTTCGGGACCGCCAGCCTGGGATCATTAGGGCTCGGCTGCTGGGCTCGTTGCCATCCCGCAGTAGGGGAGCGGGTTCGTTGCCCTGGCCTGTCGGGGGAAGTCCCCATCCAAGTAAATTGTAGGGACCCTGCCCTCTGTACTGTCGTGGCTCCTTAGATCGGCCAACCTCCGTCTTCTTCGCCTCATCCTTCCTCCCGGGGTGCCTCCGCTTGGGGGCATAGCAACAGTGGGCCCAGCATGGTGGCCTACGTACTGAATCCCCTCCAAAATAAAATCTTAATCCTAATCCTGTAAAATAAATATTTACAATTAGCATAACTACACAGTGTAAGCATTTCCGTATATATTGCTGTTCCCACCTCCCTAAATCTCTCTCCCACCCTCAAATAAAAAAGGACATGTGAATGCACGAATATGCATAAACATCAATATTTGAAAAGGAATTTTCGTTCGAAATGGGTATTTAGGTAAGTTCATTGCGCCACATAGATCTTCAAGAAAATCAGCTCGCCCCAAATTACGCGTTACATGGACAATTTTTAGATTTTTAAAATTATTTTCCCAACAATTACTCTAATGTTTTAATTGAAATACCACATGTTTAAGATTTGTGCATTTCAAAATGTATATCTTGTAAATAATATAATGGCCCCATAAGTGCTTTTCGTTCTGAATGAAAAATAATAATAATAATAATAATAATAATAATAATAATAATAATAATAATAATAATAATAATAATAATAATAATAATAATAATAATAATAATAATAATAATAATAATAATAATAATAATAATAATAATAATAATAATAATAATAATAATAATAATAATAATAATAATAATAATAATAATAATAATAATAATAATAATAATAATAATAATAATAATAATAATAATAATAATAATAATAATAATAATAATAATAATAATAATAATAATAATAATAATAATAATAATAATAATAATAATAATAATAATAATAATAATAATAATAATAATAATAATAATAATAATAATAATAATAATAATAATAATAATAATAATAATAATAATAATAATAATAATAATAATAATAATAATAATAATAATAATAATAATAATAATAATAATAATAATAATAATAATAATAATAATAATAATAATAATAATAATAATAATAATAATAATAATAATAATAATAATAATAATAATAATAATAATAATAATAATAATAATAATAATAATAATAATAATAATAATAATAATAATAATAATAATAATAATAATAATAATAATAATAATAATAATAATAATAATAATAATAATAATAATAATAATAATAATAATAATAATAATAATAATAATAATAATAATAATAATAATAATAATAATAATAATAATAATAATAATAATAATAATAATAATAATAATAAACCCTGGCACGACAGCCCTAAGAGGGCCAAGGCCTACCAACCCGACTGCCGGCCTCACGCCCATTTACGCAAGGTACAGGTGGGCGATCATCCAACCGATACGGGGAGGAGATGCGGTCAGCATCTCGGCATCCCCAGCCGGAATGTTGGTTTTCGTGACCAGGGCCGCTTATCTAGCGTAAGCTCCTCACTTTCCTCACGATGCTGAGTGGACACCGCCCTACACCCGGGACTTAAAATCCCCACCCCATGGTTGGGATCAAACCCGGGCCGCTTTTTGTGGCCATACTGCCTTAGTCCGCTACTCCACGGCGCAGGACCTTCGTTCTGAATGACTTTTGTGTAATACTGGTAAACAGAGTGGATAGGTACATCAAATATTACTGCACAAAACATTAAAATTACCTTAAAACTCACAATTTATGTGAAATCTTATTTTTTTCTCACCTTAAACACCTTCGAAACATTCTTTTCAATTTGTTCGAATTTTTAAGCCCTTTGTTTTCAAAATTGGAAAGTCATTGTTTCTTTTTTATGCAAATAGCATGGAACTTTATACCGATCGCTCACGATCCACTTTTTAAATATCTGCGCATAACTTTAGCCTGCCTTAGTGTCTCTTTTTACTTGATGTTAAAATTTAAAGCCAGTTTATTTCTGTTAATCACAAGCGCATAGTGGCATGGGCTTTTGCAGGAGTAGATTATTGGAAAATGAGTGGGGAACATTATGCGAGTGCAACATATTGGATATATTTTGAAGATAATTGGAATTATTATAAAAATTAAGCTACTGTCTCTCTTTCTCTGGCGTGCTTCAACATCAACATACAAAGTGAACCTTTTTCTGAAAAAATATCGCTATCATGTTCTTCATATTTAGTTCTAAAGTTTATCGCAGTTTTGGATAAGGACGTAGCCAAAGGTTATTCTAAAGTAACGGCAGAGATATGAACACAGATTAAAGATGTGATGGACCATCACTCAATACTTCCCACTGTCCAATGCCGCTTCTTTATATGCAGGATGACTTTTCAATCCCTGATCCCCAGTGTCCCGCACTTCCGTCTCACTTCAGCATCCTCTCTCAGATAAGAAAATGAAGTGTCAGGGTCATCTCCCCTCTTCGCCTTTATTTCTATTTCCATTCAGGTCCCTTGCCCCATGAAAATGCCATTTTTCTCTTTCTTCTGGGTGTCACGGTGTTTGACCGAGCGAGATAATCGATAATTCACACTGGCGCTGGATTTTCATTATTCCGCCCTCCGGTTTGATAGCTGCAAGAGTATGTACACATCACCTGACAGCGCAGTCTCTCACAGGATATCTGTGTTTTCAGACCCTCTGAGTCAGAGGTTTGTTCAAATCTCAGTATACGTGTCCGTGTATCTGTCAGGGATGGACGGGTGGGTACAGGAGTAACGGACAGTACCTAACTACTACGTATCTCGTTAAGGGTTACTATAGTAACCCGACAGCTATCGATTTTGGATTAATCATTCATTTGGTACCGCAGTATCAACCAGAGATCATGAGTAACATTGTCGATGTAATAGACCATCCGACAAAAATGTGCACTAATTATATTGTTGACTAAATATACACATGTAACCTACTATCTGGGTCTTTTTTGATGTTACACCACAACATAAGTTTAAGAGTCAATGTTTCTACTCTCCTCTATCAACACCGCCTTTCTAAATATTACGAGTATATCTAACTTTCTTGAGGATATTTTAATTATTATATTTGTAATTTCAGTCATGTTGATGTTGACAATAATGACATATTTTCCCTTATTAACTAACACACGTTTATGTTTACTTTCGTATATACTTAGTTCACCATTTGTATTCTTTTTATTTATTAAGTCATCCAATACAAGTCACATCGGACAATGAATGAAATCTGCCGACACGTGTGGAAGCCGGGATAGAACTGCTTAGTCTCTTTGGGCGCTCATATAGGACGATGAATGAAATGATGTTGAAATAAGCTCAGGTTCCAGAGAGTTTAGAGTTACTTGACATTTTATATTTCAAGATAAGGGGAAAATGCGGGAAAAAACCCAGATAACTCACCCTGACCGAAATACGAAGAGGTCCCGAGTTTGAATTTCGTTCAGTATGAGTTATCTTGGTAGGGTGTTTTCCAATTCTAGATTTCTGTAAGAGGCAAAATTAAGTGATATTTCAGTCTCAATAAAAGTGGGACACTGAGAACTAGAGCAATTATAGAGCGTAAACGTATCTGGTGGTACTCTCACATGACTTTCCGTACTAATGTACTCAGTATTCCTAAGTGTTTATTTCTCTATTTACTTCACGTTAATTGAGATAAACATGTGTACAAATAGTTTTACTGCATAGGCTTAAGCGATAGCACATGACCAGCACATAAAACCTAATAGCGATTTACAGTTTGAAATTGCAAACCAGCAACAAAGAATGTTTATAAAACGGTTATTCCCAAAAATAAATATTAAGTTTGTTAGTTAACAGTCTTTGTGTATTTGTGTGGTGCTATTCACTGTCAGCAAACAGAAGCCTTCTACTAAAACGCTTTTATTTGGATTCCAGGTACCACAAAGGATATTTCCAATGAAATTTACGTATGATATCTTTGATAGAATAGAATATCTGTTCTGCTTACTATGTATGTGATACAGAGAGTAATAAAAACACTTCCCCGTTCTCCAAAGAAGCAATTATTGCGCTTCTATAACGTTAAGCTGGCACTAAAGGTGAAGCTCTTTTATACTAGAAGTTGAAGATTATAACTCTCAGACAAATAAAATTCTTATAACACTCAGTTGTTTCTTGCGAGGTAAAGTACATGTACAACTGTATCGACTAATTTAGGTAAAGACACTTAATTGGAGGCAAATGGATTCGACAGTACCAAAATAAATTTTGTAAGCAGCAGAGAGGACATTGAAATGCTTATATTTATCTAAGAAAAAAACGTGGAACTAGTTCCTTCAAGACAAATGGAAATACAATTTATTCCAAGCAATCCATCATACACTTCGGTTCCTGCACTAACGAACTGTGTCATTTCCACTGACTAAAGTTACCCATATCGTACCGCAGAAGTCCACTAAGACTGCCAAGTATATTGTCACTCTAACTTCGAAATACGACATTCAATAGCCTAAGTGTCAAAACCTCAACGGCGAGAACCAACAACTGATCGATTGCACGAATAGTTCTTTTGAACCTCAAACGAAAATATAATTAATTTCATTTTATTCATCCGTATTCTTTATAAAATAATTATTCAGCCGTACATTATATTTAGAAAAGGTCCCCCATCTACCCCTTATATGGAAAGTATTTTTATATAAGGTCGACGTTGACGTTTTGAGAATGCCACGTTTCTATAATCAAATAACATTTCTTCTTATTTGATAACTAATTTCTATTGTTTTGCGACTTGATTGGCGGACAGCTTGTTCGATTTTTCCTAATAGTTTATCAGTTAAAAATGAATTCTGCTACAAAAAATTCCCCACTACGATTTGTTTCTGATTTTAAATAGTATTAACATCTAAACAATGATAAGATTGGATTACATGTGCATTTGGCGAAGAAATCGTATCTAAGGCAACAATTTATAATTGGTGCAGCGAATTTAGATCACATCGCATTTTTCTTAGTTATAAATTCCGTGAAGAAGACTGATGAAGATATTTCCGTTGTTCCAGTAATGCTTGAAGAGAAATCTGTGGTATTTATTGAGACTGCATTGAGCATTGCTGTGAATCAAATGCAACACATTTTAGACATCAGAGGTCGTGTTAGTTATCGATGGATTCATTAAAACCTGACTCCCGATCAAAAGCAACACATTGACTGTGGCAGAAGAACTCTCAAGAACAACTTATAGTTTTGCTTTGAAATAGCGTCATTATAATGAATCTTGGATTTATTTTTATGATACTGAAAAGAGAGGTCAATCGGAACAACGAGTCTCAAACAGAATCTAGCCTAAGAAAAAGTCCAATGAATTCGTAGTGCTCGTAACAAAATAGTTGCTTCTTTGTTTTTTCTCAAATGGGCCATATGACTACAATAGTTCATAAGGTATATGTATTGTTATTACCGACTGTTATAGATGATTGTGAAAAACACCCAAAAGGAAAAATAATTTTACATTATAAAGCGCGTCGCGGGCCCTTCACTATACGATTCTGATCTAGCATTTTGTGGCTTACTTTTGTTTCCAAAAATTGACTGGGAATCACTTTTTCTTAGATGAAGCAGTGGAACAGGATAATAATATGGATCGTGAAATGTCTCAAAGCTTTTAGGACTGGTTTTATCCAGTAAAAGAAATGTATTAATGTTAAAGGAAAATATTTTGAAAGTCAGTTCCATTTTTAAAAGCTACGCAGCGCAGTGCATCTTATTTCCTAAAGCAAATATAACTTTCTACAAATATGTCGGCTACGTCAATAAGGCCTTCATTCGTTTCTGTGCCAATTTTACATTTCCTGGATAGAAGATTACAATGGCTAGGATAGCGCTATTTGTTCCGTGAGCCGACTGACTCCCTTTGCTCAGCTGATTGTAATTCTCTGGCTGTTTTCTTGGTCTGCGAAAGTCTTTAGTCTCATCCTAATTAGATTACATGCCACGCGCTGGAAACTTTGTGTCTTGTGAATCCCTCGGAAGCTGAAGAACTCGGCTTAGCGCATCCCTGGTGTCAGTCTCTGAGGATTAGTGGTAGCGTATGTCCTCAAAGAACTTAGAAGGACCTCGCAAAAAATATTTATCTACTTTGTTGTAACGTAAGCTGCGAAGAAAACTAACTGCAATAATCGAAAATATATGGAAAATGCTTTCCAGTGTTCCAAAGTGGATCCCGAAATCACGCATAATACGCATAATGACGCAAATAACATAAGAACGAAGAGAGAAAAATAATAGTACTCAGGCCGAAACGTCTATGGCTTGCATTTAGAAGATCCGGGTTTCAAATCCCATCGGCCAAACAAATTGCGAGTTTTCGTGGTTTGCCTAAGTTGTTAGGATAAATACAGGTTTAGGCATATAATACCACGAGCTTAAGTTTCACCTTATGACCAAAATAAGTTATAAACTTGAAATAGATTTTAATAACGAATGCTCTGCCATCTTTCAACTGTTAACAGAAGTAGGTAGACTAATGTCATCTGCCGACACGTGCAGAAGCAGAGATACAGTTGCCTAGCGCTAAAGTCTCCTTGTGCAGTATCGTGCCTCTGTGGCGTGCTGGTACCGTGTGTGTCTCACGTTCTATTTCGTATCTCGGTCAGTATGGTTATCAGGATAACGTTTATCCGGAGTTTTCCTTTATCCTGAAAGATGAATGTTAGGTAACTCTAAGCTCTTTGGACCCTGGGTGTTTTTGAGAATCATTTCATTCATCGTCCGTTAAGACTTAACGCTGGAGGACTTAAATAAAAGAAAATAAGTTTGTACACACATACAAGAGAAGCACATGAAGATATTAATTTGGTATTAAGTAAGCTACATGACCATCGGTTACTCAACCAAAATCCAAAATTTCCACAAAAAAGAATATCCATTTTTGTGTCTGTTTGGATAAGTGGATATATGGGGGGTGGGGTGGCGGTGAGTTACTGAGTGGAACGAACGGTTTGAGATGGATTTGGGGTGACTGAACATTAGGGAGTGTAGCGTGGAAAATGTGGATTAATATATTTAGAAATGAAGAAGGGGTCAACTATTCCAAAAACTTGACGTATGCATTCTCATGACCTTTGTACTTAGTCTTCTGTAAACTATTGCTACTTCTTGTTAAACAGACGTTTGTATATTTAAGTTTATAACATTCGTATTTCCCTGTAGAGGAATTGTGAAGTAGACTAGACCGGTTTGTTTGTGATGACTTCGATTGCAATGGAAAAAGAATTTGAAGGAACAACTTTCTAATTACTGGAACATTCACACCAGTAAGAGGAATATTTAAGAAATGGTTACTCAAAAATACTGTAAGGTTTAGATTGCATGCTTCAAGGAGAACTTATTTTCTTCTTTTTGTAGTACATTTTTTCCTTAAGCTTTATTAGTTATCGTAAAGTTATGTAGAACCAAAAGAGCTATTTTAATGCTAGATTTCTAAATTAATTATTGTTAAGATGTATTTGGTTTGTAAGCTAAATTTACAATTAATTTGTCAATTGTAATGACAACAGGGATAAAACAGGTCATTAATATTTACAGTTCTAGTTTTTATGGCCATCAGTACTTACGATACCATTAGAAAATGACGTAATGCCCAACAGCATAGTAACCTAAAATTGAATCCTTAGCAAAACATACAAATATATTAATTATTTATTGAGTAAAATATTAAATGTGCTTTTGAACATGTTATTAACATTAAAAAGTGATTCAATTCTTACTATTTCTTCAGTACATCTTGAGGTGGAATGCGGATTTTCATTTCCTTCGTCTTCGCTGGTAAAAGTGATGCACATACTGGATCCGCACCTTCTTGAATAGCAATGTCGCTCATTTTTATCAAATTTTACTGCTTTATAATAACCATCAGCAGAGGGAATTGGGAGAAACAAAAGAAATGTGCCTTAGAAAAAGGAAAATGAGTTTATCAGCCATCAGAAGCTGCAAGTACAAAGTACCAGATACAAATATCAAATGGTTAGAATAAGATAACACGTAGTATGCTGGTAGAGGCAAAAATGTTATATGGGATACAAGTATGGGGAGTAGAAGGAGGATGGGAAGTTATAGATGAAGTGAATAGGAGATGCTGTAAAGAAATGCTTGAGTTACCAAGTGTAACTGTTAGGCAGGTAGTACAAATAGAGATGGGTAGAATTGCCAGTAAAGGGAAGATTATGGAAAGAGTATAGAATATTGAATCTGGAAGAAAGGAATTTATTATAACAATGTTTAATTTATCAAGAATTTTTTTTAAAGAACAAGGGATAGGTAAAATTTCTTAGAAAAAGCCTAGAGAGCAGTAGATTAGGACAAATGTGGAGAAAAAGAGAAAGTAATGTAACAAGTTTATAGAAATCTGCAAGAAAAAGATTCGAAGACGTAGAAGTGCAGAATATATTTAGTGAAATAGCTGAAAATAGGTCTTTAGTTTTTATATACCAATGAAGGAGGCTTGGGGAAGGGAAAAGTACATAGACGTGACGAATAAAGAGGAGAGAGAAGATATTGCATGGCTAGTACAGGAGAATAGCGACTAAGAGGTATAAGGAAGGGTAATACTATCCCATATGGGAGGAAAATGAGAACTTAGAACATATAGTTTTTTGAGTGTAAAGGGACAGAAATTTGGAGGAAAGAGTTTATTAATAAGGAATTGTTTAAGTTAGATAGGACTATAGCTACTGCTAAGTGCTTGTTTAAGATAGAAGATAGGGCAATTCTTTCACAAAGTTAAAACGGTTGTTAGGAACAGTGAACAGAACTAATAATGAACCTGCATTATTATAATAAATGATTAGAATTAAGGATCTACTGTAAAATGAGTATGACTGGTATAGAGCCAGGGTTGAACACCGGTCACACTCAATTGTACTGGCTTAGCAAAATAAATAAATAAAAAATAGAATAGTAAAAAATAACCATAAAAATCTAAAGATTGAATTCAGTTACATAAACAAATAACCTAGCAACCAGGACGTGTGTTACTTAAATTAGTTCATTAACAAAAGAGTGGATAAGAAGGCTTTGTCCATGGAACTTAGATGTAGCTTTTCATTTTTTCACATTTCAATTCATTATTTTTCCTTAATGTCCAATAAAATATGGGATCGCAATTTTGATTTATTATTGCTTTTTGCGGTTCTTTTTCAAGTATTGCAATAAGTAATTGGCTAACCACGACCCTGCGGTCCTCGTATTTTCAATCCGCATTCTCGACGTGATAAATATCATTTACAGTTCTTTATGCCTTATACCTTTATATCAAATAAAATGTCGCTGTTTGTCTTTTTACTTTTTGCCATCCAATGAAAGGGGAATATCAAAGATATCACACAGAGATAAACTCTTATACGGATTCGCTTTTCTTAAGCCTGCTGCATTTTCTTTTCCCGTTGATGTACCTACAAGGAAACAAATAGATGAACAACTTTTTCTAATAATAGTTTGTCGAAGAATAGGTGGAGAGAACATTTACATTTTCTGTTAGCTACTAATTAGTGCGAATGACAAGTGGATGGATTATTTGCCATTACCTGTTTGCTACGAGCTGTTTATGCCGACGTCTATTAGAGAGAAGTGAATATGTATCACGTATGCAAAGTGCACCCCACGCGAAAGGAATAATATTTTCCACTGCTTTACAAGCAGACGGAGATTCCGAGATGCAGTGACAGAAATTTCAAGCGAAATTTAGTTTGCGGAATAACCGGCAGAGGGAGATTTGAAAGCCGGTATAGTTTCATATCGCCAGTGCTACCTACGTGACGCAGTAAATTTTCTACCGCAATGCAAAGCCAAGAGAAAAGTGTCTCACTCTCTCCCACTTAGCTCTTGTCTCGTTCCTTCCTCTACCCCCTCCTACTTTCCTCTTTATCTCACTTCCTCTGCACCCCCAGTACATGTTTCATCTACAGCTACAGGGTGATCAAATTGCTGGACACTTTGGTTTGTTTATTTAACTCGATATATTTTAACTTAAATATCCAAAAATTAATAAAAGTGAGTGCTTTGGGAAAACTTTGACAAATGAGATGTGCTGCCTTCACTAAATGTATTCCCTTATTTCTCTATTTAAAAGGTCAATTTCATAATTACTCACTTTGTTGAAGCCTTAAAAAGTATACACTAGACTATATTGACTTACCAATTGATAAAATATCAGTATTTGAAAATGTTAAAAAATAACAAGTAATATCTTGGCAAAAGTGAGTGCCACAAAACATGTATTTAGTATAAGTTATTAAAGCACACAAGACCTGCATTTCTTGTCACGACTTTTTAATTATACAATAGTCAGTCAGAATAAAGAGAACTTTTCAGGTTATTACCAGACAATACAATGTGCATACGTTTTTATATTTTAATCGTATTATAATTTAATAAATACCTTTAGTGGTGTTATTAAGAAAACAAAAACTTTCAAAAACGTTTTTATAAAAAGGTAGTTTGGGGCTGGGGAATTTTCTTGAAAGTCGTGGCATATTGGGAAAATGCCTTTTATAAATGGAATGTTTGAAATTTATTGGAATGTTCATTTTCGAGTTATGCTGTTTATGGCTACAGATTCGGAACTTTTATAAAATTACTTCTGTTTAGATTAGTAGATCTAAAAATATGTTTTTTTCCAATAAAGTTTTCAAATCTATTTCATCTGTAGAATATTGCAATAAAGTGCAGTGCTTCCTCTAAAAAGAAGGCTGATCAACTTTATAAGATAACTTTATGTTACAAACATAAACAAATTACAAAGTTACAGCCTGCCTCGATAGCGTAGAGGGTAGCTTGTCTGCTTCACGTTCAAGGGGTCTCGAGTTGGGTAGCTCTAAGCTTCATGGACCCTGGATTCATTTGAGCAGTATTTTGCCCATTACATTCATCGTCTGTTATGACTTAACGTTGGAGGACGTAAATTCAAAAAAAAATATACAAACTTAGTTACCTACTATGCATTTCTGATCGCATCATTATATATGCAATATATACTAAGCTAAGATACGTGTAATGTTGTTTTCTTAGCGTACAGTTAATTTAGGCTAACTGCTAGAATATAATAGTGCAACTTCTGTGGGAATCTTTGTCATCTATTTTTTTAAAGATGTCATAGATGTCGAAAATTGCAATTGTATGGTACACATTTTATCTGCTTACTCAGTGTACTTAATGACATCTAAAAGTCTTAAATTGGTTTATAGTTTATATTAAACGGATATTTTATTTGTAATCTTTCTATTACTATCAAATCCAGTCCTTGAATGACCATGGTGTTATTATTTTATTCATTTTTACTTAACATACCATATATGCACATATCTAGAGAAAAAGTACGATATTCCGTCCAAAAATTCAATATTGAAATTTCACCAGAAACTCACATTTTCAGACTTTCTGATTCCAAAATATATTTTTTTGGAAATTTTCATTTGTTTGTGTGTATCTGTGACTGAAAACATTACTGCAAAGCAAATAGTCGTTAAGCATCAAATTTGTATTTAATTTTAGCTCTTTCTAAGGACGCATCACGAAGATTTTATTTGCTCAAAAATGAATTTTTGTTTTAAAAAGATCTATTTATTAAATATTTTCATGTGAACACATAAATTATTTCAAATAATTGGTTTTATTTCATCAGCCTTTCCGGAATATCCTTATTCAGGTTTTAATTGTGCTGAATATGAACTTATTCGTTTAATGTCCTGTCGATTTTTGGGATAATATGAATACCTTAATTATTGGACTTCAAGACCAACATATGGCGTACAGTTGTAATACTTTGTATCCATAACAAAATGTGTAAATGTAGCAAATTCTGTAAAGATTTATATCAAAATAAAGTACAGAGAAAGACATATTCTTAAGATAGACGAAACAAAATATTATGTAAATGTAACACTTTATTTCTTCCTTTGTACTTGTCCCGCGCCCCACCTTAAACTTTGCCACACTGTCTGTACATGACCACTTTATTGTCGCTGCAACAAATATGAGCATCGCAGAGCGAAACGTCCTATAGAACTGTACTCGTGTAACTGTACCACCTTTAAAACGTGGCTAACCCATTCCTTTACGCTTTATCTCTTCCTACAATCGTTTCTAATATTTATGTTGTAAGTCCGCCCAAGCAAAAACGAACAGAAAATTAGATTCTGGAGAGAATTATGAAACAATATAACAAGAGGTAGTAGTTGGGGGTAGGCAACCCCCTAGCAAGCTAGCGAGATATACCAAAATTATGTATTCATTTAAATGGCTCCTTGCAGATAGATACAGATCGCGGGAGACCATTAAAACGAGGAGGAAGGGGGGAGGGAAGGGTAGGAGGAGGAGGAGAAAAGAGCAAGATCCAGAGGCACGTTCTCTTGGTCCGCAGGATAAGGGGACAACGCTGGCTGCAGTTTCACGTTCTCTGCTTTATGCGGGTCAACCCGTGGGCTTATAGGCAGGTGTTCGACTCTCAGTAACTTAAACATTATTATAAGAATATATCTAGAACCAAGTAACAAAATATTATAAAGAAGAGAATTAATAATAATAACAACAAGGGTAATGCATCACAGCAGAAAAATTGCATAACGTATAAAATGTGTGTTTTGACGACCTCTACATTTTGATGCAGTAGGATTTTGTTCATCTCTTACGGTTCACTGGTTATGGAAAACTTAACCAGAATGAAGAGCACTTCTGAGAAAGTTCAACATATACATTTTATTTGTTATAGAAACATCGAACTAAATGGTACTTAAATCAAAATCATTAGCCATTTTTGAGAAAACCAACATGAGAGAAAAATGGTCCATGAAAACTATACTTTGGGGTGTATTTTCATGAAAAACTTTGTGCCGAACCTTTGAAAGATGCTGAATTCAAAAGTGCGTTTTAAGAAACTCAAGCGTGGTTTTAATCGACTTTTTGTTTTTGAGTTAAAGTTCCATACGCAACACACGCTCTCTCTCTCTCTCACTCTATCTCTCTCTCTCTCTCTCTCTCTCTCTCTCTCTCTCTCTCTCTCTCTCTCTCTCTCTCTCTCTCACTCTCACTCACGTGCACAACACATATGAAGTTTTTTTTTTTCTAAAAATGCTTAAAAGTTCAGTGAGACTCAGAACATGTAGTGTCCCGCCTCCGTAGCATGTTGATAGCAAACATCTGCCACACATTCAAGAGCTTCCGAGTTCGAATCTCAGGACGAGTTATCTGGATAAGTTGTTTACCTGGCTTTCCCTTATCCTGAGAAATGAATGTCTAGTAACTCTAAGCCCTATGTACCCTGCACTCATTTGAACATGATCATTCATCGTCCGGTATAACTTAACGTTGGGGGCTTTCCCTTATCCTGAAAGATGAATGTCTGGTAACTCTAAGCTCTATGTGCCCTGTACTCATTTGAACATCATTTCATTCATCCTCCGATATGACTTAACATTGGAAGTTTTCCCTTAAGGATGAATGTCTGATAACTCTAAGCTCTATGGACCCTGTACTCACTTGAACATCATTTCATGCATCGTCCGATGTCACTTAACGTTGGAGGTTTTCCCTTAAGGATGAATGTCTGATAACTCTGAGCTCTATGGACCCTGTACTCACTTGAATATCATTTCATTCATCGTCCGATGTGACTTAACGTTGGAGGTTTTCCCTTAAGGATGAATGCCTGATAACTCTAAGCTCTATGGACCCTGTACTCACTTGAACATCATTTCATTCATCGTCCGATGTGACTTAACGTTGGAGGTTTTCCCTTAAGGATGAATGTCTGATAACTCTAAGCTCTATGGACCCTGTACTCACTTGAACATCATTTCCTTCATCGTCCGATATGACGTAACGTTGGAGGACGTTAATTATAAAAGGAACATACATTTAGGGTAAAATATCGATATCGTATTTTTTGGATGCAATACAATACTTCCCCCACGTAGGAGAGAAGGTAAACGGAGAATTGGGTTCTACCAAACCGATAACTGGTATCCAGGCACTATAATATTCAGTCAGAATATCAAAACAAATCCTAATACACTTAAGATAGGCTCTTATTGATACTGTAATTTACTGTTTTCGTTGTGTCAATTTTCAAACTTATTTAAGAATTTCTTTGATTGATGTTCAAGTTTACAGAATAGTGATGTCTTTTGTAAGTCTAATTTTAACATCTAAGATCATATCGGTGACTTTTTGCTCAACAGCAATGGTAATCACTCATTTATGCTGTTATTAATCTCTGAATTTGCATTATCTTTGGTTATTATATTAAATTCACACACATGCACTTATACTTTCAAGCTTTGAGAACGATGGATAATAATCTTGACTAAGGAAAACTTCCCACCTTCAAAACTTGCCACCGAAACCAGGACTTCGGTTATTGGTTATTGGTTATCACAGTTATTGGTGATGTTATTTATATTAATTTCAGAATGTATAATTTATTATGGATTTTTTTGAAATGGTAGCTCAATACCTTTCACTTTGTTTTCAAATTGTGTTAGTTAATAATGTGACTTCGCGGGATCTTAGAATCAAAAGTGTTTTGTTGCAGAAATGTAAAACCACTCTTTATTGCAGTAAACAGCAACATTGTACAACCCTTGCAGCTGCAAAATGACCTGACATTGATAAACAGCAATCATCAATGTCGTCTCGTTCGCCCGCCACACGTAAACAGATGAAAGATTGCACTGCGATGCATCACACAACTCAACTCCAGTGCACAACTGCAACTGACTGCTTTTTACACTTTGCTGCTATTTATATCTCCCAATCAATCATTGTTCTAGAATGCGGTAGACCTCTCGATAACAATCGCAACGTGAGCGTAAAATTCCAGACTTCTTTGTGTTTCTTTCTATCTCTCGGCAACCGTCCACTATCTGTCCTTTTCTTTCACGCCCACGTTCATAGCTCTGGCTTTGCAGCGGATCCAATACAACAATGCGATTGGTGACTCTAAGTTCCCTTTCATTAAATTTATTTTTTATCTATTTTATTTATTTATGTATCTAAATATATTCTGTTGTACATATCACTACATTTCTCTTATAGTACACTTTAATTAAAAGTTCGTAACTTCATTTTAATTTAAAGTACCTAAGTTCCTTCCTCATCTACGTATATTACTCCAGTTACTTTTGCATTAAGGTGTTTAATTTTCCTATAATTTCCACTATTCATTCCAATAATTTCTAATACTCTGTAATTCAGCCATGCACCTTTTGCTTTTATTCGATACTCCATCGGAGGAACTCTGTTTAGTACCTGTATGGATACTGTTGAGGACACCCGTAAGCTTGAATACTTAATATCGTAATCTACACACTGTTCATCCCTTTAGCATATATCCCACCCCATATGGCCAGAAGGATAATGATACAATAGTTCATTATAGTAGTTTGTATTTTACGTGTCCTTGCGAACCTACTTCTTAACATAATTGAGTTCTAGGTATCTGACCCTAATTGCCTTCACTACTCTCACTTAAAACTACTACCTTATCCTCAATTTTAAATTGCCTAAGTAATGACTTCTTGGGAAATAATTTTACGAGTTTTTCTCACATTATGCATTCACTTCAACACGCGGAATTTTTATATCAATTATCTATCTGTTCACCTAACACTTGTGTATTAAATTATTAATCATAGCGCTGAATAATTTCGATACCAACAATGGTGAACAACATCGGAGATTGCGCTACACACAATACAGTGTATGCGGTTTTCGAACCTAGGTTACTCGGTTTCTACGCCATTACACAAAACTCGTGTTAAAAGTGAAGTTAAACGCTTACTGGAGGCTAACTAATTTTTCATGAGGGATGAATACGATCTCTTAATGACCTTTGGCTAGGACCGACCGCACTTGGCGGGGATTTCCCTCAAGGTGTTATCCACGTTTTAGTATTCACTGCTGGCAGGGCGCTCGGCGTCAAAACCACATCAAAAAGATCTTTGCAAGGGGAAGACGATGTCAACCCTCCCACATCCTGTTCCGACATTGGTTTTTTTATCCTTAGCGTTTCCTTCCTTGCCTTACGAGGAAACAAGATTATGTTCCTGTAGGAGAGGCACTCTGCAAACTCTGTGAAGGAATAGGAACCTGTACTGCATGCCATCTTTTCGCAATGCAGAGCAACTGGGAGCAGTAATGGCTCCCACAACATCTTTATCTTCATGGAAAATAATATGCTTTAATACTGTCTATTGAGTATTTCATCTTTCCTTTGTCTTCAGGTTAAATTTGAGATAAATAACAAATTATAGGAACTTATTAAAATATTCCTATGACGTACCTAACAAAAAGATAAGTTGTCATTTTTAAACCCTTTATAGAACTTATTTTAGTTCCTTTAGGAACTACTTATAGAAGATAGATATCGAAATTTCATTACAAATAGTATAGAAAGTTTTGAGATTACCTCAATAAAACATTTAAAAAAAAGCATGGTGTGAGTGATGGAGGGAATGTTTGTGTTTTCCTCCATTCATAAATGGCATAACTCAAAGACTAATCTCTAAGAAAGATCGGCACAATTTGGCAGTTTAATCTTGTTTTAAATGACTATCTTCATTTTAATTAAAATTAAAAAATATGTATCTATGTATATATACTTATATATATCTTTTCCTTATTTAACCCTATTTTTTATTGTTCCCGTCTATTTTACTGTCTGTTTTCTTTAGTTCCATACATATACGCTATACACATAAACACCCATGCCCTGGGCGGGACTCGAACCCGCGACCCTCTACGCGGCGGAACGCTACAGACATACGCTCTAATGACCGTGGCTACGAGAGTCGGCAAATTCATTCAAAGGCTGAATTAAAAAATGTTGCTACCGTACTTCCATCCCCCCGTAGGGGAAGGGATCCGTCCCTTTCAGCTGCCAAAGTGCGGGCGCTGCGGACCCTTAGCACTCGTGGTACCTCTGACGTTACTAGAGGAACCTCGGGCCGAACATGCTGAGCCCCTCCCGTAGGGGAGTTGTTCGGATTGGGTTGAACTCGAGGGGGCAGTGTGTTCCCGAAACCCGTGGGAATCGGGTACGTCTTCGGACGGGGTTGCGGGAAGCCATTAAGTTTCCGGGTACTAGCCTGCAAAGCTAGTAGAAGGTGTGCTAGATCACCAGGCGGCCCCACCGAGGTTTTTCGGTAGTCTTCACCTTGAGTGTCGACGCGCGTAAGTGCGTATCCACTTCCATCCCGTCTTGGCGTTGTGCTCAGCGGGGGGGGGGGGCTTTTTAGACTCCAGATATTGCCCTATGGAAAGAGCCCCGGAGTATCCATCGCTCCCGGGTAGAAGGAGGCCCGGGTCCTTGGTCCTACGGGTCCAGGACTAATGGGTGTAGATCCTCTGACCTTAACGTACTTCCATCCATTCATATCCAACTTTAGCCTGTCACATATGTCAGTATATCTTCCACATATGGAGTAAATCACGTGATAGGAGCTGGTTTTTATTTACTGCTGTGAACACCTTAGATGCGATGTCAGTCTGATCGTAGAATTTACTATACCCTGGAAACACTGTCAGGACGGCGTAATGCAGACAGAGGAGATAGTTCAAAAGTAACGTGTGAGACTTGCAAATGGGAGATTCTCAGTTCGATTCTCATTGGGTCAGCCACCCTGATCTTGCGTTTCTTTTCCCTGGTTAGTAGGCGAATACCTTCAAATTAATTATAATGATTCCCTGAATTTGTCTTTTTAATATTTTCTTATGTTTCAAGGTCGAAAGGCCAAACAAGTAGACAGCAAGTAGTGGAGTTTGGTTTTTGGAACTCTCTTTCTCTGTGATACGGAGAGACTTTATGCACGAAAGAAGTAGGGGGTTACAGCGGGTAGAATGTAATGTCTAGAGACGGTAGTGCTCCTGTCAGGTCCAGTAGAAGAGGTTAGGGTCTCCCTCTGTGGGGGTTCCGCCATGTCAGGATATAATAGCCTGCAACACTGGGATCTCCATTTGCGAGGTTTTGCCAACGAAGGGCTCCGAACCCTCTAGATGCCGCTGTGCAAACCCTCCAGACCCCTAACATTCGTGGTGCTTCTGTTATTACCAGAACTACCTACGTCGGGCCAAACATTCCAGTCGCTCCCGAAGGAGAGTCATTCGGATTGGTCATTCGGTCATTGGTCTCGAAGGCTAGTGGTTCCCAATGCACATGGGGACATAGGGGTAGTTGGTAGCGCTACCCAGGCGAAGTTGGGAGAGGCCCCAAGAATCTAACCTAGATAATTAGTAGATAGATCACTGATGGCTTTACTGGGTTTGTTCAATAAACATCCGTAAGGGTTGATTCGTGTATGTGGCACATTCGCTTCCACTCTGTAATTGGGAACATTTTAAACATTAGGACATTTCCTACGGAGAATCAATCAGCTCTCTCTGGGTGAAGGAGGTGAACATTCGGCTCCTGTAGTCCTCGCATTTTGGGGTTCCGCCAGCGTAAGGATTCAATATCTGGAGACATTAGGGTTTCTTCCTGTATCCAGAACCTGGTCGCTCTCTGCTTCCTTCGCTTCACCCTTGCACCTTGTCATTTCCTTAACCACGATGTACAGTTAAATCCTCATCCGCTTCCTAATGATTGTAACAATGTTACTGATGGCCTTTGTTGCCATAGCTAAGTGTTCCACTGCAGGTATAAGCTTTATGCATTATGCGCGTTCTGATACAGTTCACTTGGTAATGTATACAGGAACAACGGTAACAGTGAGGGAGTATAAAGAAAAGTTCAGAAGGCAGACTACCTAAAACGGACTTGTATCACTGCCAAATACGGAGACGGAATCTAGGTAATGTTCTTCTCACAATGCAAGACTTGAAACAAAGAGAAGCTGTGACTTATGGCTCAGTTATTTGAATTTTACAGCCTCGCAAAGTGACATCCAGTACTGAAAAGGCGAAGATCCAATATAAAGAAACGTGAAAACACAAATAAATGATCACACAGAAGACAGATACTCCGGTCTAGTGCGTAGCGCATTAGCTGCAGCATCCAGCTGTCCTGGTTGCGTTATTGGCTAGAGTTGGTGGAGGAGAGAGTTCTTTCTAAACTCTAAGAATTTATAATTTTTGTAAGAATCAGTAACTGTAAACTGTTCTTTCCTTCTGTAAGAATTGAAAGGTGGTAATATTAAATGGAATGTTACGTTTCTCTCCTAGGTATCTACAGCAATAGAGGAAGTACTTTATTTTAACCAAAAATTTGATACAAAATTTCAGTGGAAATACATCCTGAATATAAAAAATTGTAATTTTTTAGAACAGCTTTGTTTCTTTGTTCTGTCGGTCTCTGAATAACATAACTCAAACACGAAATGCATTTAAATTAAAATTGGTCTTTACGTTCACGGTCTCAAAGGATGCGACGCAAATATACAGACTGTCCCAATTGAATCACTCTATTTTCACTTCAGCATTTCTGCCAAACTATTCGAGATATAGAAATGAACTAAACTTAACTAATACGTGTGACTCATCAAGTTTGTATACAAAAATAAAGTCCGGTCGCTTCCACATGTGCCCCACCAGTCATACGAAGGATATCCAGGTGATGGTCAAGCTTCACCCATGAGCGTTGAAGCATTTCAGGAGTGACGGCTGGAACAGCATTCCAAATGCGCTCAGGCAGTTGGCGAATAGTCGCTACGTTTGTCGTATACACCATGTCGTTGACATATCCCCACAAAAAGAAGTCCAGAGGTGTTATGTCGGGTGATCTCGGTGGCCATGTAATTGGTGTACCTCTCCCTATCCATCTATCTGATTCAGCCTGTCCCTAATCTCTCTAAACCTTCTAAAGACATACACGTAGATTAATTTACCACCACAAAATGAAAATAGAACGATTCAATTGGGACAACCTACATAAAGAGCTCTCAGATTTATTTTTAAATATTCCAAACTATCCTTTACATGGAAAACTCTTGTAAATGTGTATTTCTAAAAATAGCTCTTAAGGAAATTCACTATATCCGAATATTTTCACGACTAATTAGAAGTACTTTTAAATTTTCTGGGTTAAACATATAGATGACCTTTTCATAAGGAAAATAATAACAGACATACAAAATCGTATTATACAAAATATGTAGGCTTGCTAAAACCCACAGTTTATGTCAAATACCTTTTTGTAGAGTTAAGATATTCTTTATTCTATTTTCAGTGTTAAATACTTAAACGTTTTTTAAATGTGAGGTGGTTTCTCACTGATTTTCCTGCTCTCCCTTTCCCTCGGCCATGCAAAGAAAAGAAAATAGTGTGACTTTGTGGGTTCGTAGAATTAAAGGTCTTGTTTGCAGAAATTTAAAATGCTGTTTATTACATTTAATGCGCAGAGGATCTACCCAAAAGTCCGAAGACCCTGGCCTCCTACCCGAAAGCGATGGATAACTCCGGGGCTCTTTCCATATGGCAATACTTTGAGTCTAAAAAGCCCCCCCCCCCCCCTATTGACAACGTCAAAACGGGATGGAAGTGGATACGCCACTTACGCGCGTCAACCCCGCAGGGAAGACTACCGAAAAACCTCGGTGGGGCCGCCTCGTGATCTAGCACACCTTCTACTAGCTCTGTAGGTTAGTACCCGGGACTTATTAGGCAACCCTCTACCCCTGGCCGGAGGTGGCTGTCGGGAACACACTGCCCCTTCGAGTCTAACCAAATTTGAACAACTCCCCGACGGGAGGGGCTCGGCAATTTGGCCCGAGGTTCCTCTCGTAACGTCAGAGGTGCAACGAGTGCTAAGGGTCCGCAGCGCTCACACCACAGCAGCTGAAGGGGACGGATCCCCTCCCCTACAGGAGCTCTTTATTACAGTAAACAGTAACTTTGTACACCCCTTGCAGCAGAAAAATGACGTGATATACACAACAGCAGTCTTTAAGGTCATATCGTTCCACTGTCGCGTGTAAACAAACAAATCACTGTGGTACACTTCAAATGTCCACACACTCACAATTACTGCACAGCTGCAACTAACAACTGCCGATCGCTCTAACACTTTGCGGGGTTTTATACCTCCAGTCATAGTTCTAGAATGCAGTGGACGTTTCAAGGCCTTTCGCGGCGGACTATCCAGACATCACTCTGTCTCGTTCTCTTTGTTTCTTTCTCTATCTCGGCGAGCGTCCAATTCTGCGTGATCACAGACCGAAGATCTCTTAAAACATTACACTATTACTTAAAGAATGCTTTATTTCTATATTCCCTTGCACCTACAAAGAACGCAGGTAGTAATAGCATTTCTGCAAATTTTATATTAATTGAAGAATTATATTAATTATAGTATTAATTATATTAATTATATTAATTTTACATTAATTAAATTGAAGAATATGACTTTTTCAGAATAATATGTTGAAGAGTGGATAGAGGAGGTCATGTGAATTTAAGGTATCAGTGCTTGTCCTGTATTAATTTTCAGGCCAGTGTAAAATTGTGTACTGGATATTAAGAGTTCATCTTCTAATGTGCCACAAATGCTCCACCTCTATAAACCTCTGTAGTATATTTCTGTGTAATTGTATAATATATTCATGGAACATTATATAAAAAGTTTGGGAAAGAAAGCTTCTGCCTTCAAATACGTAGACTGGGGTTTCCAGAGGAGTCAGAGAAAATAACGTATAGTTCGTAAGTATTATACGTTACTTTTGGGAATCACACCCTCATTGCCTACACCCCACTTCATAAACTTACCCTTCAGTTTTTCGTTCCTTCAACATTATCATCGTTGTCCTCGTTCTTTTCTAACCCTCCTACTGATTTTGCATTCTGCTGTGCATCTTGTCACTCTGTTTGCATTACAAGAAAATAAAACACTGTAAATTACACTTGCAGGCCTTTTTTTTCTGAGGAAGTGAGGACTTCAAAAAAAGAAAGAAATAAAGAAAGAAAAAAGCTCCCTCTCGGTTCCAAGCCCTGCTCTTCACCCTCGTCCCTTGTTTTGAGGTGAAAAGTTACAAATCCCGTATCGTTTCAAAGCCCCCTTGATCCTCCAACGCCATTTCAAACTGATTAAATGCTAATGCCTTGAATTCAAGCAACTTTTCTCTAAGGTCTCGTACACTGTGTTTGGTTTGCTAACCATTCATTTGTTTGGTTAGAATGTGACTGAACTTTCTGAAGAACACAAGAATATATAAAGGAAATTAACGTTCTGTATAATTATACTCCCCTTCAATTTGCCATTAATAGTAATTAATGTCCTAAAATCTACGTTCTTACGAAGCTGATCACTCCAACAATATGACAGAAGGATACTCTCAGTATTGAAAAATGCACACATTTAGTCAAGAGTAAATTTTTTAGTAATTAAGAGACATTGAGACTTAATTTGTATTTACAATTATTGTAATCAATTATTAATTACGTAAATGCTTTGTTCTCTTTGAAAAAATCGATTCCTTGTACTTTTGCCACTTTTATAGCAGGTTTTCGTTGTTTATTTGGAGGGGGTGGAGTATGATATCAGACCGCCCTTAGGTGCCAGTGACAGTCAAGCCCTGCGCTTGAAGTGAACATTTTAATCCCTTCTGACACAATCCTCCAATTGACCTCTGCAAATTCGCCTCTTTAATTAATAAGAGGTAAACCAAATTCCATGCAATTTGTGTTGAAACCGTTATACACTAAATGACAGGCACACGTATCCTTCAATCTTTGAGACTCAGAATAATCTTGGTTATAGAAAAATGCTCACTGCCCCAGCTTGGATTCGAACCCAGTGCTGCTCGAACAGCAGACGGTAGTTCTCAAGAAAGATGCGTTACATAATATCACTAACCTTAATTTTTGGACAGAAAGTGTGCTGTATAAAGTTGTTTGTTTTAGTATTTCTGTGCTGAGAAATATTGACAGCTCAGCTCGCAAACGCTGCGTCATCACACGGCACTGCCAGTAATTCACGTCGAACAGCGTTTTTTTCTGCCTTTGCCGTTTTGGCTGAACAACTGTGAGCTGTCAGAGGATACGTGCGGATCCGGAGGTCGCGTGGGAACCTAACTAGAAGAGGTACGTGCCTGCAGAATGCATTTACTATGCCTCTAGCACGTGACCTTCGAGGTGACTGACATCCCAGTAAATTGCCTCCCTTCAACTTCTGGAACAATTTTACACTTGTTAGGAAGCACTCGCTGTATGAAGAACGAATCATTTTTCAGCACCCTGCTAACTGCTGCACAGGTCGGCAACCTTTTGCCAAATACAAATTCGTTTACGTGCCTCTTGATAAAACGTTTATTTTTAAGGTGGTTCATCGTCCCGAGCCGATAGACGAACCAAGGTTTTCAGCGAAATCAAAATAAATGAATTGAATGAACTGAAGCAAACCTAAGCTTCTCTGGCGCCGAGATTACAAAGATGGAAGGGGGGGGGGAGAGAACAAGTATAACAACCTTGGTTCAACCGAGAACTCTGAAAATAACCGAACGAGCTGCGAATTAGGTTTTCATGATATCAAATTCTGTTCCGTCTCCACAAACGATATATTTAGACTTACAATAAGTAGCATGATTGAAACTTCCTGAGTCATTGAGCATATTTGTGTTGGTTTGAAAGCATGCAAGCATGGAAGAATTAAACCATTGCTTAGTTTTGGGCAGTTGCCCAGTTAAGGGAGCAATCACAAAGATCAATGTGTCTATTATTTAATTGTTTATTCATATAAACTTAATGTTCTAGTGGAAAATAGCACTCAGTGTAACAGTGAGTTGCAAATGATAGAATAGTGCTAAGCACGAATTAAATGTTTGTTCATAGCTTAAAAGTACTCACTCAGTTATGCTATACTAATGGACTTTGTTTTTAATATGATACATAAAGAGTTCTAAGACTCTATTACCGAGTTTCTTTGAGACCACATCATACTGTATGACGAGCAAATTAAGTTAGCAAATAACTTATGCCTAGCCTAGTTGTATTGATGGTTTAGACATCCAGGCATAGGAATTCTGAAGTAGTTGGCTTCAAGTTATCTACACTCTAAACATACATCAAAACAAAGAATGTAAACAACAACAACCAAGAGTCACTGGAGGACGGGTAAGTAGGGTCCTACTAGAGTACTCTCAGCAAACGCCAACAGACTGTAAGAAGGATAGAATAGTTTATCTGCGACGTCCATTCTAAAAGTTCAATAACAGTTAATTTTAAAACATAAATTCATTTAATTAAAACATTGCTTAAATAGCACTGAAATAGCAAATAATGTTCGTCCGAATTTTTCGTTAGAGCACCTAACGATATACTCTGTTGCGACCAAATACATATAGCGCTCTCTTTCCATGAAGAGATTTCTGTGAGTGTTAGTGGCTTCTTAAAGATTCAAATGTTCAGAAAAATGAATCTGGTACTATTTTTCAGACTTTTATTTTCCACAAGGAACTAGAATTAACATTTTAAAGAAAGATAAAAAATGTAAACCTGTTTGACAAATTGTTATGTGTTCAGGGAAGTTTATACTGAACAACTTTCTGATTTTAAATACCTTGCGTTTGGTTAAATGTTTATTTGCTGTTTGTTTTAAAACTGCCAAGGAATGCAATGAAGTTCAAAAGGCTAAATAATATCAAGACACTGTTTCATCCCATGCACATCTGCAGTATTTCACCAATGTCAATTAAAATAAACACAACAAAAAACAACAAACATAACGTAGATTCGATTATAATCTTTTAAACTCTGTCTTCTGTTGAAAAGTTATATTATTACCAGAGATAGGAAGTTGGTATTGCTCGCCGTTCCCTATGCAGATTGCGACCGACCCTCTCCCGGCATCCAAACAAGTCATAGATAAGAAACGCACAACGGAGAGGCATTGAAACCGGTTGTCTAGAGGAAAAAATGGCTTATGAGACATTCGTAAATGCACGTCTATTTAGATCATTACCTACAACATACAAATTCTTATATAGCACATATGGGTTTGTCTCTGGCTGATCTCATTATTTAAATAGGCACATTGCGGCAACACCCAAGCAATTATAACGTGGACTGTAACATTTCCTGATCAAATGTAAAATAATATCAAAATAATAAAATTAATTTCTTAAATATCTGAAGACTCTTACTAGAAAAATTGCCAAAGCAGGAATTTTACTACACATTTAGTCATCTATGGCCGTATTACTAAAACCAACAATGTACCTTTGAGGTCTTTCGAATGAAAAACTCATTCTATGTTCGTAAAACAAGATTTAGTTGGTTGATATTCGGTTGCAAATGTGTTAATGATTTCAGCTAATTTAATTTCTCAATCTGTCTTCTCTTTGTTCCATGTTTGCTGAAGTATCGCATTGAAATGTAAATGTAAATAATGAAGTAAATAAAGACATGAATAAGTACACTTCTAGGAAACATACAATGGTTGTACAGCAAATTTAGTTGCTCATCTTTGAAGCACAACAAATATATTATTTGAATGTCTTCCTTCCTACCAAGGTGCTCTGTGTCATACAGTTACACCTGTTTTGCAGTAATGGGTTGCATTCTACGACGAACCTTGCCCTTGCTAGTAGCGCTGTGTTGTATAGCCATGCTTGTCCGCTCTTACACTGCCCAAGCAAATCGGTACGAGCTTTCTGGCTCTGATTATGAAAATCTATGGAATAATCAAATAAAATGGAACTTCCAATGCGTTCGCATTCAACAACCACGTCTTGAAAGGTTTTTTTAATCTTTAAGTAATTTATGAAATTTAATTAAAAGGTGTTTTCATCCCTTATCCGTCACAATGTATTGGGCTTTCGAATGGTAAAAGAGTTATCCAAATAGTTTATTTTGAGATTACCGTACAAATATACACAAACACGCAATCATTTTCATTCTGTATAATATTAGTATGTACTAAGACATCGTTAGAAAAGGTGTTATTCAAAGTGCTAGCTGAAACACGAAAAACAAAGGTTTCAATTCTTTGCTGTCTATTCTTTGCTCTCAGAACTACATCTAGATTTCCTAAAAATTTATAATTAAGACAAGCTCACCCTTTGTCAGTGAAAGAATATAACCTGCAGAAATAAACTACACGGAGATACATAATGTTAACCACCCTTTCTCCCTAATATAGTCACCCCTTCAATCTCGCAAGCAACCCCCTCCTGTGGGATAAAAAATGTATGCATTAATATTTTGCTGTTAATTCATTTTTATTATCAACTGAGGAGTTGTGTCCTTGCTCCTTGCGGCGTACCCCAGGGCGTCATTATAAATACTGCCTCTTCTTGAAGACGAGATAAGTCTCCCAGGTCGCACCACTGCAGTCATTCATCATCCTGCACACCAGAGCAACTACGTTTTCATTCCGGCGAGCTTCTACAATTTTTGTAATCTCGTGAGTTCCTCTGTGCCATCTCATTTAGAAGATTCTTAATGTCGCGTCGCGTTTCAAGTGTTTCTACTTGTTGAGTTCTGTTCACTTATAACAGTTCAGTATTGTCCTCCCAGGATGTATGTTTGAGTACAGCACAACGTTTCATAACTAGACAGGAAATATATAAGAACTGGAAGAAAATAACAAAATATGACTAAATATGTATTTTGACACCAAAATAACTTGGACTCTAAGCGTTTGGAGCAGATTTAATTCATTAGTTAAAAATAAATGTTGTTAATTGATATACATATTTAATAATAAAGTGTCAAGTTTGTTTGTAAAGCTTAAGCATGCTGAGCCCATTAAACTTGGAAAAATACCTATAATCAAACTATGTGTTCTAATCATAGACTAATTATTTTATAACTCAGTTTAATCGAGGTAAATATTTGCAGGTATAGCTATAAACACTAATTGGAACGTGTCCGTGTACTTCTGTGTGAATGGAATAATCTCCACGGAATTAAAGAAATATAAACATAATTTACCAACAGTCCCATGGTGTAATCGTTTTGGAAAAGTATACACGCAGATACACAGAATTACAACCTGCAAAAATGTATCTGAGATCTGGAAATGGACTACAAATAAAATCGGCGTGCTGATTGGAAACAGGAATGGAATATACGAGGTCTGCTGAATAAAGAATGATCACTTTTTTTTTTTTTACGACGTACCTTTACTCATCCTCATAATTTTGATGGTCCTTCTCAAAATAGTCTCCCCTAAATGCGATGCACTTGTCCCAGCGTTTCTGCCCGTCTTCAAAGACATGCAGCAAACCATTTTTGAGAGATCCTTCAAAATCGCCACCGCAGCCTTCACCACTGCTTCTGATGATGGATAATGCCTCACACGAAGGCGTTTCTTCAAGTTAGGGAATAGCAAAAGTCACATGGGGCTAAATCCGGACTATAGAGAGAGTGAGGGATGCACTTCACGTTGATTTTTGCAAGATATTCAGCAACAACATTAGCAATATGCAGCCGCGCATTATCATGGTGCAGCATCCAGCCTGTTTCACGGAAATATGGTCTTCTGCGCCTGATATGGACTTGCAATGTTTTCCGGACATCCCTGTAGTATTGTCCAGTTACTGATATGTGCAGGTACAACATGCTGATCAACCATTCCATGAATATCAAAGTGTGACATGACCATGACTTTCCCAGCAGAAGCAACCACTTTTGCTTTTTCGGGGGTTGGTGATGAAGGTGATTTCCACACTGAGCTTTGCTGTTTGCTCTCAGGATCAAAATGATGTAGCCAAGTTTCATCAGCAGTGATTACGTTTGAAAGAAACTCCGGATCTTCCTCTAACATCAACTTTAACTGCATGTTACCTCCACAGCAGCGGTAGGCGATACTGAACATGTCTGAACTTGCCTGATTCTCAAGGCGGGAACCAGGAGTACCAACAATGAAACTACTACGGCGTGTTTGTTTCACATTAAGCTAACGGAATATAAAAAGATTGAATTTTAGTGCGAAAAGCTATGACCGTAACAAATTATGATCATTCCTTATTGAACAACCCTCGTACGACAGTAATTCTGTCCTGGAATATTAAGAAAGACAACACTGCATGGACTCAAATGTAGTTGATGATGGCTTTCTACCATTATTGCCTGAGTGCCAATTATCCTAATTTATTTTCATTCAGAAAGTGCCTCAGAGGAGAGCGATACAAAATGCATAGGTTTCACGATGTGTGGACCGAGTTAAATGATTAGCTGGATCTCACTTGCTAACTTTCGCGCGGGTGTGCACGCAGTTTCTTTCTAAAATGTTACAACAAAATGTAACTAAACCTGAATACATAAAGTAAAACCAGACCTCCCATTCTACCCTTCCCCATTGTGATCTGATTATTTACTTTTTAAAAAAACTTGCAGTGACAGCACAAATGGAAGCGAGTGTGCAAGTTCAGCACTGTGAAGTTATAACTTCCATAAGCTTGAGTCATTGAAGTGAACTTCAGTAGAACTCAATAAAATTTAGGAATATAAATTAATAGAAAAATTAATAACTTGAATGAATTCTTTGTATGATAAGACACACCGAAAATTACAGGCAAAAATAGGAAATTAGGAAATAGTCTTGCACAGGATACTCATTAAATCTTGCCAGCACACCCGTCCCACTGAGCCTGGACAAATTTTAATATATGTATTATTTAATTAGAATTACTTTAATATAAATGTGTCTATTTCAATTTCAGGATTTGATGATAAAATATGTATTTGTGTTGTAATCATGTAAAAAAATACTAAAGTGATAAATAAATATATAAGAGTTGACGCTATAGTTTGTCTTAAATGTCTATGCTTTTTCTAAAGCTTTAAAAATCAGAAAGCATTGAACAATTCAAAACATTAATGGTATTTCTGGGTAATGACTTCTTAAGCAAAAGCTTCATTTCAAATAATATGTGAGCTTCAAAGAGATTCTATATATGGTATTTTTTAAAGTAACAAATTTGCAAATATTTTCCACTTGAAGGTAGCTTGGAGTAGGAGAATTTTGATTAAAATATTCGTGAATTCATATATTGCATTTGAATGTATTTGACTCTCCCTTTTTGAATTACGATGTTCGCAATCACAATCGCGTGCCAAGTAAACCTATTTGTAAAAATGCTATTGTTTATTCGGGAGTTCTCAAATCAATACGAGGTGCGTTCAAGTTGTAACACCCCCCTATTTTTTCAGGACTGGGACCAGATGGGAACTTTTGGTTTCTTTTAAAATACACGTGGACTCTTTCTGAATACGTGATAGAGATAGCAGCACTGTACAGTGCATAGAACTCTAGTGGCAGCGACGAGAGTTAGGACTGTTTTTGATACTTAAAATAGCGACATTTTCATTGCAAGAACAGCGTGTAATCATTCGTTTTCTCCATTTTCGTGGTGTAACACCTATTGAAATTACTCGCCAGTTCAGAGAGGCATGTGGTGATGGTACCATGTATGTGTCTAATTTGCGTTCCCGGGTGTGACAGTTCAATGAAGGCAGAACATCGTGTGACAACAAACCAAGACAGTTGAGTGAGGCATGTGGTGATGGTACCATGGATGTGGACATCGTACCACATTGTACCAGGACAGTTGCAGACATCGCCTCCAAAATTGACATTTCCGTGGGATCTGTACACATAATCCTGCACGAAGATCTGAAAATACTCGATCGACGATCCTCCAAAACAAGGTTCTCCACTCGCTGGATCATGTCGTCAGACCGACTGGTGTGAGGCCGTGACTGTCTTGGTTTGTTGTCACACGATGTTCTGCCTTCATTGAACAGTCGTACCCAGGAACGCAGATTAGATACATCCGCGGTATAGTCTCGCTGCTGGAACGGTTACCATGAATTTCTCTTTGGTAGTAGATACCTCTCAGATAACGCACTGATTACTCCACGTGGAGTGAACATATCATTTGTGATTCCTGCGAATTGCATTGGCTGAATTGATGCGTTCATTGGTGCTTAGTACACGAACGGGTAGCGCGTCAGTGCCCCTCTCACTCTTACAGTGCGTTATCTGAGAGGTTTCTGTTAACAAAGATAAATGCATGGTAACCGTTCCAGCAGCGAGACTATACCATCACCAAATGCCTCACTAAACTGTCAATGAATTTGAATAGGTGTCACACCACGAAACTTGCAATGAAATCGTCACTATTTAAGTAAGAAAAACAGTCCTAACTCTCCTCGCTGCCACTAGAGTTCTATGCTCTTTACAGTGCTGCCATCTCTGTGACGCATTCACAAAGATTTCGTGTGTATTTTAAAATATACCAGAAGTTCCTATCTGGTCCCAGTCCTGTAAAAACGGTGTTATTACTTGAACCCACCTCGTATATTTCTGCTGATATCACGATATAGAAATTTTCGATAGAACGTAACATCTTCTGTAACTACTAGTAATGTTAGAAAAATTAAAAATAAAACTTAAGCTACAAGTTATTTGGCATAGCTTAATATTAGTTACAATATCCCACTTAAAGCACCGTTTGTGAAAACAATAGCTCTTTAAAAATAGCGGGCAGTTAATATTTTTTTAACCTCACAAACACGAAGTACTACAGTTTTTGAACAGTATTTAGCTTCTTGGAAACTGTTGCTTAGATTTTTGAATGTGTTTCATCACTTCTGCCCACCAAATCCTTGGCTCTTATTAATATTCAAATAACTCTTAAACCAATTACTCTGTCCTTATAAAAATTTGTATTACACTAATTTGGTATTACAAGCATATTGTAAGGAAAAAATGTCATACATTTTATCGGCCCTTAGAAGGTTTGCTTGTAACAGAAGCTGCGTATATTAATAACGGAGGTCTCACTGTCACTCGGTTACTGGGGCGACTAACCATAACTCACTTCTCCTTCTGGAAAAAGTTATTAATATGTAAATTAAAGTACATACGACAAGAAGCAGTTGGGGGAACTGAAGTTGCCGCCACTCCCGAACTGTTATACATCGTGATATATACAAAACAGACATATTTCGTCAGCTTCTCCAATTTTTGTAGAAATGTTTCAAGGTTTATCATCATCAATTTAATAAATGACGTTCATAAAAGATGTAGACCTTTCTCCACAGAAATTACCAGAGATATACACCTTTAATTAAAATAAATATTCGGTACACTGCATGCTGTATTTTATCTCGTAACACTATGCAATTTGAACCAACAACACTTGAAAGCTACCGGTTTTTCTTTTCCTATATTTTACATTCTGTACTGCTTACCTATAAGCAGTACAGGTTTCCATATAAAAATTCATTACTAAGTATTCACAATAAATACACGTTTTAACGCTCCCTAAATTAAAACCAACGTATAATCTTATAAGTTCAGGAAATGCTCCTGCAAGGCTATAATTACCCTTTGATAGAGGAAGAATTTTGGATAGTTATGTAAAGTAGGTTAAACCTTAAAGTTTTGCTTCTTATTTTTGGTCCCAGCTATTGAATAACAAAAACTGCATAGTTTAAAATGCTTAACATATCTAACCAATAAGATTGTGCACCAAATCTAATACATATTTGCTACTACATTGAAGCTACTAGCAGCTTTCTTTCTTTATAA
Organism: Mantis religiosa; assembly: GCA_030765055.1. Lineage (NCBI taxonomy): Eukaryota > Metazoa > Arthropoda > Insecta > Mantodea > Mantidae > Mantis > Mantis religiosa. The sequence continues at coordinate 23,289,799 of CM060953.1, read as the reverse complement.
AATTATATCGTTATACAGTGCGATCCATATAAACCTGAACCATTTCAATAGACCATACCTTTTGAACCAATAATAGGAGACACGTGTAACTTTGGGAGAATATAATAAACAATTGGGAGATTACATTACACTATTTACATCTCAAAGTAAATGTTGGAAGTGTCCTCCACCAGCATCTATACATGTTTGTACTCATCTCACCATATTCCCTGAATTTTTACGGAGAGTATCCTCGCCAATGTTACTTTTTTCGTTTTGAATGGATTCCTTGAGAACTTCAATTGTCTGTGGCCTATTCTTCTACCCTCTATTTTCAGATACCCTGACAAGAAAAAATCCTCTGAAGTTAGGTCAGGGAATCTGGGAGGTCATAGACCTTTTGAGATTATTCGATTATCAAAGAAACTGGTTATAAGTTCCATGGTGTCATTAGATGTATGGCACGTTGCTCCATCTTGCTGGAAATAAGCTTCTCTCAATTCGATATCATCCAGCTGCTCTACAAATGTCTTGAAGATACCCGTATAAACTTCAGTGTCTACAGTCATATCATGTGTAGATGCTGGTGGAGGACACTTACAACATTTTCTCTGAGATATAAACAGTGTAATGTAATCTCACAATTGTTTATTATATTCTCTCAAATTTGCACGTGTGTCCTATTATTGGTTCAAAAGTTATGACCTATCGAAATGGTTCAGGTTTATATGGCATTATGGCATTATATTACACCATAGTTTTTTTTTAGTTTACGTCCTCCAACGTTAAGTCACTTCGGACGATAAATGAATTGGATGAAATGATTCTCAAATGAATACAGGTCCATAGATCTTAGAGTTACTGTACATTCATCTTTCAGGATAAGGGAATCCCCGGGAAATACTTTATCCAGATAACTCATCGTGACCGAGATTCGAGCTGAGGACGTCTGAGTTAGATACGCTACCACATAGCTAACTCTTTGTGTTTTTTGCAATACAAGTAACGGGCTTTTATTTTTATACTTTTAAATGTGTAGTAACTGTTTATATTCTGTGAAGAAACCAGAACTATAAATTAAAGATGAAATTATTAAATGATTCATAAGCTCATGTCAGTCTGAACAAATCGGGCATTTCAATGGTGAAAGAGTGATTCAGTTCACTGTAATTGTATTTGAGATTATCCCACGTTCACAAAAGATTCTTTCCTTATAATATTGGTAATTATTTAATACAATAATTATTTTAGTTGCCACACAATTTTGTAAAGGTGCCTTTATTGGGCACGTAGATGAAATGTGTACCGTAGATGACTTCTTCTCAATGGCGGTGCGAGTGTGGAATTACCCTGTAATTGCCTGTTCCGTGTGAGGGGTTCGCGAACAATAAGGGTCGAATGAAAGGGTTGGAAGGACTTAATAAAGATCGACGCAACAGCATTACGAGTGTTGTTATGCTGAATGGGGTGATGGAGCCTGTCTCTATAGGCACTACCGCACAATAAGCTTGGCAAAGAAGTTGCCTGCCTATAAGGGGTAATATTGACTACTTTTCTATCAGCCGGGACAGACTTCTGTCTACACGTCTAACTAATGAACCAAGATATATAATCTGTACATTGACGTTCCTACTCCTATCGCATTGCATTTTGTTTGCTTAGCAACAAAATATGCTTAATCTCTGAATGTTTTACTATCACATGACTTTCTCTACTCACGTTTCTACAAACTACTCCTAAAAAAATGTGTTCTCCTATTTGCAATTGAGTCTTTCTGCATGCTTATTTGTAAATAGAACAAAATAGCAGGCAAAAGTGACTGGTTGCTGAAATGAGGGTGGCTATGTGATGGCTTTGAAGTGTCATGCTCTTTGCAAAACCAAGAGAAAAATAGAATAGGAGCTTTACACTTGGAGGGTTATTAGTATTTGAAAATTCAAACCAATAAACGATTAACACCCCTTTCACACAACTTCTGTGCCTTATAGAGATTTGCATTTTTTAATATTCTATGATTCTGTCTACAGCTTAGTCTACCGTTGCACAGTAATTCTGAACAATGGAGGCATTGCAGATTATCCCCCAAAATGCAATTAAATAAAAGAGTTCAATGTTTTATTTATCATGCAAATATTTTAGACATGTGGTATTTTAATAAAACTACTATTCTCGTTTTGTGAAAAGTTATTCCATGTATAGTAGACACATGCTTGGGAGACCTTACATTTAAATATCAACTTTCCTTTTTAACCGATTTGTCGTTTTGGAGTTACAGTGTTAACAGACAGTTTTTGAATGGAAATCACGGTTCTTCTACTTCTGAGGCAAATTTTCTGCTACCATAAACGATTGGTCCATTGTTGGCTGTCATCAGATTTGATTCCGCAGTAAACTGTTATCCATAATGTATGGATCCATCCAGTTTGTTCTTATAGAACTGTTACAGCGATAATTTCACATTATAGTCTCCAGTTTGACCACCAGGAATTTATAAAGGACCTTGTGTCGAATCATTTTCTAATTTTATTATATAATTCTCTCTGTAATCTCCCATTATGGCATACAAATAAATAAATATGTCCAACATGCTTATGAGCATAAGTTCAGTAGTTAAATTTTTATTACTTAAATTACTTTGATTATTCACCTCTACCTTATCATCTACAAGATACACAACGATTTCATTCTTGTGGTTAAAAATAACATCAACCAAACAATCATCAACCCTGCAAGGGAGAAGGTGTTCAGTTTGTGACAATGATGCCAGAGTAAATGCATGCAGTTCGGATGTGGTTTAGAAGCCAGCAGGGTCCTAACCCGAGACCTTTGAAATAATGTGTTTTTCCTTTATTCCATGGCCACGATACACCCTAACTCCATCAAAAGCTCTGGATAAGTCTACAGCAACAAAACAGTAGCTCCAACTTTGTGTCTTGCTAATAAATAGGTAATAAAAGAGGTGAAGTTGGCTGCTCCCCTTCCCGTATTGTAACGTTTTTGGAGGTGGCTTACTTACCGTAGATATCGCGTACGTGGCCAGCAAACGTAAAGCTCTCCTCATAAGGAGGGCGGCCACAATACAAAGTTGTTAAGGGAGCCGGCGCATGCGTACATAGTCCTTGCGAATGTTAGTATTGCGAGACCTGCAACACGAAATTCCTTGGAAACACATACCTACCTTCGCTTTACCAAATATTTTCAAGACATTCATTTTAGATCCTTTCGACAAGCCGTGTTTTAGCAGCTGTTTACTTATGTCACAGTACTTACATATATTCACATGTTAGGTACAACAGTCTGGCTGACTTCTAAACAGAGAAATGCTTTGATTCGTTATTTACCTCTGTACAGAATAAAGAAAAATAAAGTCAGGTGAACGTATTTGAGTTGCTTGACTAAACCAGCTTGAATAGACGGTATAGGGGAAGGTCGTGCAGTATCGGCTGGGTTCAGTTTTTTGACTTTACTCTGTAACTGTGGTGATTAATCGGAATTTTACTCTATTATTATCTTGCCTCAATAAATTTTCCACAGATAGTATAATGTAATGCTTTTTATTTTTTATTTATAATACCTTATTACATTGAAAGTAAAAAGGCTAGAATTATAAGGCCTGTAGAACATGTCTTGCAGTATCGGCCACTGCCTTTTCTGTTACAATATAGATTGTCATTGATACATTACACTGCTACATATAGAACAATATGATAATACAAAAGAGAACTTATTTTCACTATTTCCGTTCAGTTCACAAATGTTTAGCTCACTGTTTTACAGAGATCGCAAATATAACGCTGCTATAGGTCTCAGAAAATCTTCTGTGCCCTAGGAGCTGCACTAACCACCATTAAGTACTCAGAGCAAACAACTGAAGAGAGGAAGAAGATATCTGATTATATAGCACGTGGATGTACAAGCTTGCTACAGCTTACTGGAAACTTCTGTCACATGGAGGCGAAAACGGAAATAACGGTAGCGGCCGGTAGTGCACGCCGGCCGATACTGTACGAATCTCCCCTACTTAGTGAATTAGGGCTCTTTCTAATATTTTTCACACTATTTCCAACATTTCTAGAAGCGATTTATAAAAATTTGATGAATATGTCTTAAGAATTTCTAAACAACGTGTTTTAAGCAAAATATACAGTAATTTATAAAAATAATTTGATGTGCTGTACTCACATGATTTTTTCTACATCTTTTCAACAAATATTTGTATAGAAGATTATTATCCTGTCTACATTAAATTAAAATAAACTTTGTAGAAATTGATGTATTACACATTTTCATGAAGTTACAATGGGAATAGGAGAATATAGGAGGGTCAAGCGATAGTCAGATCTTCTAAAAGATGATCACTATGTGATGGCTTTGAAGACCAGTACATAAAAAAGCCAATATCGACTTCCTAATTTAATAAAAGTTTAAGTATTAGAAAATTAAAATCCATAACATTAGTATCTCGAAAAAATAAACAATATGCACAAAGGATTCTAAAATATACTCATTTTTAATTGAGGAGATCCTCAAAATATGTATTTATACCTAAATCTATACACATTTACTGAAAATAAATAACAAAGAAAGTAAGAATGCATAAACAGTGTACCAAACAGAAAATTTTTCAATGCGTTTTACTCGGTTGTGATCTCTAAGAGTTTTTCATTATTTAAAATACTACCAAACTTTGCAAATGCTTACCATTATATATAATATGTACTGTACAGCAATGCAAAGTAAGTCTCTGAAAGGAATGCACCCTCTTACATAGTGGGACAAGGACAGCGAATGTGTATGACAGAGAACGCCTGCTACACAAGGAGCAGAGCCGTTAAAACAACATGCACCCTATTCACTCTGTACACTGAAACCGAGAAGATTCATTCACAAAAGGACGTTTTTGAATAGTCTGTAACTGAATTGACATGGCGGTCTGAAAAACTACCGAGGGAGCGTGTTGGAACCTTTTCCAACGCCCCTGCGTCTCATCCCCCGGAGACTTTCTTTCCTGTGGTATAAATATCCTAACTAATTTTCTAAGAGTAAATTTGTAACGCCTTTTAGCTGATCCATATTTGATAAGCACTTGCTTTTTGTAAAACCAAAATTCATAATTTGACAAAAATTAAACTTTAAAAAGCAGTTTATTTTAAAGTATATATTTATTTAACGCACTGTCCAGTTAAATAGAAAAATATGAATAATAAATGGTGTTCAGACACTGTGAAAACTGGAACATATGCAGTTAAAAGTTGTGTTTTAAACTGCATATGCCATAAACGGCTTACAGTTATGCAGTAGTAACCGTAATATTTTATTCAAGTCATCATTTATGCCGAAAAGGTTGAAAAAGCTCTGTAGAGCACTTTGTGTCTTAGAAATTTCACATATATTTCCGCTTTTAAATACACAGCTAAACTTAGACTGATTTTCCACCGAAGCACAGATTCAAAAGAGTGATTTATATTTTTAAATGATAACTAGTAAATTGCCGCGTATTCGTATTTTTGCAAGCATTTCCATGATGAAAATTTTCATAAGTAAAAGCTACTGTAATCCACGATCAATGTCCCTACCTACCACTTCGCTACGAGATATCACTTTGGAAAACAAAATACAAAAGCCACGACTGCTTTTTTATGACGTCAAATGCCTTCACGAAACACGCAGTTTGATATGGCAGACGTCAGCTTGACGTCACTGTAAAATAAGACTTATCCGGCATTCTATTGCTAACAAGAAGCTCATGCTTTATTCAGTTAAGTCAATAGTTATCTCATTCTGCTCCTGTCGTAGACAATGCCATACTGCTTTATTGAACAATTGATTGTTACTGACTTCGCTCTCCCTCACTCTTTCTTTATTAGTTTATCTTATTCTTATCTTTTCCTTTGCATATTGTCGAAGCGGATAGGTAAAACCTATCCAGATGACAGTTGACTTGATGTTCTCTCCAAACATTTTATGTCCGCCTCGGTAGCGTAGGCGATGGCCTGTCTGCCTCTAGTACAAGAGGTCCCAAGTTGGAATTATAGTCAGAATCCGGATAAGGTTTTCCGAGGTTTTTCCCTTAATTTAAAAGATGAATGTCTGGTAACTCTAAGCTCTATGTACCCTGTACTCATTTGAACATTATTTAATTCATCGTTCGATATGAATTACGTACCACATAAACCTGTACCACTTCAATAGGCCATAAGGTTTGAACCATTAATAGGACACGCGTACAAATTTGGGAGAATATAATAAACAATTAGGAGATTATACTACACTATTTACATCTCAGAGAAAATGTTGGAAGTGTCCTCCACCAGCATATATGAATCGTTGGTCCCATTTTCTTTGATACTACTTTAGACGTTTATATGGGTATCTTGAAGACATTTGTGGAGCAGATGGATGATATCGAATTGAGAGAAGGTTATTTCCAGCAAGATGGAGCAAAGTGCCATACATCTAATGACACCATAGAACTTGTAACCAGTTTCTTTGATAATCGAATAATCTCAAAAGGTCTATGGCCCCCAGATCCCCTGAACTAACCTCACCGGATTTTTTCTAGTGGGGATATCTAAAAATAGAGTGTACAAGAATAGCCCACGGACAATTGATGTTCTAAGGAGTCAATTCGAACCGAAATAAGTAACACTGACGAGGATACTCTCCGTAAAACTTCAGAGAATATAGTGAGATGAGTGTAAACATGTATAGATGCTGGGGGAGGACACTTCCAACATTTTCTCTGAAATGTAAATAGTGTAATGTAATCTCCTAATTGTGTATCATATTCTCCCAAAGTTATACGTGTGTCATATTATTGGTTCAAAAGTTATCGCCTATTAAAATGGTTCAGATTTATATGGATCGCACTATACCTAAATAGACACCATAAAGTCCTGTTTAAGTTAGGCTAAGCAGAGAAGTATTCCAGTTAAAAAATTCGATGCCAAGATGTTTCTTTTTAAATAAATATTTTTAAACGTTCTGTATGTATTTATAAAGACCCTGACTCAAAAGCAGCCAGAACTGCTGTACATGTGGAGAAATGTTCATGATTCAATTTTATGACTCTAAATGTGTGATTAAAATATATTTTCATGGCAAAATGCAGATCTTGTATCTTCAGTATATATACTCAGAAATACTCAAACTTTTGGATTACGTAATAAATGGAAAAAATCTTATTATCAAAAATATAGATCTCCATTAAACATATAATTTTATTTAAATACGTATTTTGTGGAGTGAAACATTTCGAATATATTCCTTATTATTTATTTGAATTTTGCAGTTGTTATACTTTTCCCAAATGTCCTGGTCATGCAAAGTGAATGAAATGTCACATAAGACCCAGTTCTTAAGGTATCTCAGTTCTACTTAATCCCACTGTATTCTCATATTCCTACTTTAGGTATAAGGAAATATGTAATAGACCATTTGTATGAACGTCTACCTGGTTTAGCATGAAGTAGATAGAGGAATTTGGTACAAAATTTGGCAGAAAAGTGTATGAGTGAACGCAATAAACTTTTGCTTTTATCTAATTTACATATCTCAAAAGTATGGCATTTTTCATAAAACAAAAATTTAAGAAAAACTATTCTTTATAAAGTGTTGTTTAAGGTGGAGAATTTCTTTGAACATTTTCGTGTCGTTTTCTTGGAAAATGTTGGACATGAATTCAAGTTTGTTATTAATCCCAATTTCCGTTTTTGAGTTACGTTCTTCATGGACATACATGCACGGATCATTTTCTTACCATCATTAACATCATCATGATTATTATTATTTAGAAGTAGCCTCAAAAACTTTATTTTTGGTGAAATCCTGCTATTAATTTATGGGTGGCATGTAATACGAGTACTTGGACTATGTACTATTAGCAGATAGAAAAGAATGTAGAAATAAAGAGAGTGAGATTTGAGGAAGGAAATAGTGAAAGAAGGAAGAGAGAAGTATTATAATCCACGTATGAGGAGAGCAGGACTGCTGACCAGTGTGTCGGAAGCGGACGGTTATACCCTCCTCCCTGTACGTTCTGATTGCTTGCCCCTCACATCGGGGGATGGGGACTGACTTCGTCCTTCCGCTGTTATTTTCCTCAGTAAATACAGCCTAATCAACCCCTAGTACGCTTGATTAGACAGAACTCTGCAACGCAACCCTAACTTTCACCCTACACAAACTTCTTTATCTTTTTTTTTTTTTTCTGTCTTTCTTTTTGCTTGACGTAACTGTCGCAGGCAGAGGGTACAATCGAATTGCGGCTGTCATTTGAAATTTAAGACTCATTCCCCCTTCTTCAAATAAAAAGGAAGGGGCCTCTCCCCCACCCTGCGTGGAAATTCTTTGCCACAAACGTAGTTATTTACATGTGTGAGTATGTGAAGGGTCCATCTCGCAATCAGAATTTGGCAAGTCGATAGAAAAAGTGCAGAGTGATTGATGCATATCTCTGATTCACTCAACTCTAACAAAACGTTTTGCTATATGCAAGACATGTCGTTCGTGGTATTTATTACCTATTATTTGGTGCAGAACATAATCTCTTTAAATAGTTACTTATATGCAAGTATTAAAATTGATTTCTTTAATTCACAGTAGGAATCTTACGAGCTCTGAGTATTAAATTATAAAGTATTGTCAGGAGACATTGTTGCGGTGGGCGCGGCCGGCGCGCGCGAAAGAGAGAGATAGTGCAGCGTGGAGATAAAAGCTTGCCGAAACAGAGAACGAAAGAGACAGATAAATGTTTGGAAGTTTCTTCTTTTCTGATGCCGTCTTGATTGCTACAAAGCGTTCCACTAATTTTTAGAAACAGCGACATGAGATATAAAAGTGCCACGGCTGTTAACGCAGTTCAGTTGTTAATGGAGTTGTGAGTTGAAAGTGGAGAACTGTTAATTATGTAGTGGACCTTTGAAGTGTACCGCGAGTGACTTTGTTAGTTTGTTTATGTGTGGTGAAGCAACCAGAGACTACCCTGTGTATGACATGTCACATTTAGAACCTGTTAAGGAGTGTACAAACTGTCTTTCTACTGATACAAAGAGCAGTTTGAATTTATGCAAACTAGACTTTTAATTTTACGAACCCGCAAATTCACAATTGGTGTCAGGAGTGGAACACGACAGTGGAACGCTCTGTAACAATCAAGACGGCATCAGAAAAGAAGAAATTTCCAGACATCTATCTGTCTCTTTCTTTCTCTGTTTCGGCAAGCTTTTATCTCCGCGCTACACTATCTGACTCTTTCACGCGCGCCGGCCATGCCCGCCACAGCAATGCCTCGCGACAGTGTACAATTGCAGTATATCCAAGTATAATGGGAGGATCTAATCAGCTTTTATTTGGCATTTATCGTTGTTTGACCTTCATAGCAACAGTGTTAACAGCTTACAAAATCACAATATTGGACATACTGAGATCAAAAAGTTTCCGAAATGGTTAGATAAATGGTTAAATTTTACATATTAGCAGTATTTATTTTTCGGTTCTGTAAAGATTCAATGAACTTACTCATTTTGTTATTACCTGAAAGATGGCTGTTGTTTGCGTGATTGTTGGTCGTTGCAGTTCAGAATGTGGGCTAGGTACACGGCAATTGTCAATTCAAGTTTTTGGTTTGTTCCGCAAATCTCCTTCGGAGCTGTTAAGAATGTTTCAAGACGTTTATGGTTACAAATTATGTTGTACGTATACCTGGCGTAAACAATTTTCTGAATTCCGTGTGTTTATCAAAGGCGACCAGTCAACCTTCAACTGCAATTAATGAAACAAACATTCAGCGTGCGCGAGATGTCATTAGAGATGCCTGACGAGAGAATTGTCAGCAGAGGTTGGAATTTCCTTTGGAGGTGTTCCAAAAACTGTTAAAAAATTGTTAACGTGCATTAAATTAGTAACAAGTTGAATCCGAAAATGTTGACTCGGGAACATAAAGAAAGGCGAATTATTCTTGCTAGAGATTTAGCCATTATGACTGATCAAGATGATGAAACTTGGTGCTATTTATAAGATCTGGTGTCAAGGTAATATAAAATGGAAATATCTCCTTAGAAATAAAGAGATAAAGTTATGCAAGGAAACAGCAGTGAAATAAAGGAAAGTAGTGAAGTGCATGAAATGTCATCATGCATATTACCATACCATATGTCCAGGAAAGCTCTTAGGAATTTATATGTCTCTAGCGTACTTATTTACATTAAGGAATGTGAATAAATATTCGCAGTTATCAATCTTGAAATGCAAACCATTAGAATATTCCTTTTTTTATGCTCAGCTGAACTGCGGCTATTACATTGTTTAACAAATGACTACACTGTTCAGTACCTTCTTTGAAAATATCTATGGTATCATAATTGTTGAACAGCCCTTTTCTTTTTTCAGTAGATGAATATCAGAAGCTAGCAACAATTTTATTTTATATGTTTAAATGAAATCATATCTACTGCATTATTAATAGAGATATATTGCTGTATTGCCTTAATGATGGATAATAAATACATTGTATTTATTCATTTATTCATTGACTGCTTATTGATTTATAATTGATGGACAAATTGATAGTTGAAGTTGGTGGTAAAGTAAGTTTACTGTATAATAAATGTTTACATAACTGGCAGGAAAATTAGTGCAAATCTACTAATATAAAGAATGTTTTCAAATGAATCTCGACGACAAGTTGGTTGTTTTGCAATACAAAATACTTCCTTGTTTAACATGTTCATTTATCTTAATATTTGCAACAGAAAATTTGCAAAATGTTCGAGGGATGGTAGATGACGGTGTTCCAGAAGCCCCGCGTTGTGGCGATAATTTTGCAACTGGATAGTTTTCAAAAGACCTGATGATGGATGATTAATTATTCTCACCTTTTGGTGACGATCTGGTAGAATTCTTGCAGATGCCCTGGAGCTCTGGACCAATGAATCTTATCTCTGGTCGTAGTATCGGAGTGAGAAATACTTTATGCTGCAATGTTTGGAAAATAATTACAATTCTTCTCCTTTAAATTTCGCGGAATTTATTCCGCAAAACCATTAATAAATTGTATTACAATTTTAAATTCCATAGTTTCCGTCCTTTCATAAAATGCATTGTTGACCTTTAAGTTTCTGCAAACTTGCAGAGCGTCTTACATCTTACTATGGGAATGTTCCTTTGCAGAATGACGTCAAGCTATCTGAATATTCTGGATTCTCTGCGCACGATGTTTCTAGAACATCTAAATTACTTCTATACTATTGGTCCACGTCACCACATTACGTATTTACATTATTGTAATTACCAATAGCAGCACTGTTACGTAAGTTGTATCATTCTATGGCCTACCCAATTTCACATTTCCTATTTAACTACCTTTTCCAAAACAATTTAGAACAAATTCTTCAATATTTGAAAAATATGAAATAACCGTCTCATCCTGCAAGTGAATTATCAAATTTATATTCCCACAACCATGTACATAGTTATAATAATCACATGTATTACTTAAAGAATTAAATACATCTGCATGTAAATTCCTGTAAACAAAAGGTAGAGGAATCCTTCCTTTAAACTGTCCCTCAGGATGACTATTAACACATATGACATACACATGACTATTTAACGCCTGACCTTACGCTGTATAAATTTTGTGTGTTGTTAAAGATTGTATTAGGGAGAGCAGAAGAATGCATACCAGTGCGAAAAGATCATTAAAACGGAGTTTGTGTCTAAATAAGTACATTACATGTAAACATTAGACTTAATACGCTGCACAAGTTAACATAATATCCTTCCTAGTATCATATATTAGATTTATTTTTATTGAAAAACACTACGCGATGTTTTTCAGTGTTTATCTCTTAGATTCTGCGTAAATCGTAAATGTGCTTTCAATATACCATTTTATAATTTAGGGTTGTATTCATGTCCACATATTTTAAATAACGAATTAATTTTGATTTTCTAATTGTTTCAGGTAAGTGGAGAAGTTGGAAACAGTTCAATATGCAGTAAGTAAGGACACAGTTGTATATAATACATAATATTGTGGTATTACAGAATTACTTCTAAAGTAAACAACTATTGATTTAAGAATGCAGATATTACCTCAGGAATATTAAAACATATTAATATTTTTTGGTATATAAACTCAGCTTTTTATAGAGTCGTGAAATATTGAAAATTATGATAAGCTTACGCTAGCTCTCATTGCTATTTTACAGGATTTTTTTAAAAGAAATTGTGGAAATGAAGGAAAACCTTCTACAAAAATGGCTCCAAAAATATAATCGGATATGAGATAATGTAATTTTTTACTGACTGGAATAATGTTGTATGCAATACTAAGTGTCACTTTCAACAAAGTAACCATATTTTATTTATTTATCAAACAAACGCAGAAACAACCACAAAGCCCTAATAAACACTGGTTCACAAATTAAGTCTGCATTTAAAATGGTCCTACTGTAATTTGTCTAGTTTATCCACAAACATCATTGTTGTTGCAAATAATTATTGTACTTCAAAACTTTGTTGTGATTGAAAACTGAATTAAAAGTAATAATAATCATATCCCAAACGCTTCAATAAATTTTAGTCAGCAAGCCGTTCAGACGTTAAATTTTCTTATGCATTCAGATTTCAGAAAATGGGTTTAAATGTTGTTCATGCATCGACTACAAACATTTAGGGGCATACACAATGCATTTCCTTCAAGTATTAATAACTTTCCGATTTTATAATTCACTGAATTATGTGGATAACACACTGTTCACCTCCCTTCTTGAAATGTTCAAGTCACTCGTCACTTGTCCTTCTTCGTACCTCATATTAAATTTACGTAATACTGAGTTAGAATATACATCGAAAGGAATATGCCGATCTCGCCTTTCCTTCAAGTATTAATAACTTTGCGATTTTATAATTCACTGAATTATGTGGATAATACACTGTCCACCTCCCATCTTGAAACTTTCAAGTAACTCGTCACTTGTCCTTCTTCGCACCTCGTTTTAAATTTACGTAATATGACGAAGTTGTTTCGTAGTAGTGACACATACATTTGAATTAAATTTGTTTCCAATTTTTTCCCTCGTGACATCTTTCTATTTTACATACACCGCATCCATCCTCTTGTTTTCCAAGATATTCTTATACTTCTCACTAATTCAATTAACAATTCTTTCTCCATGAATGAGAAATTTGTCCCATGGCATCTCTTACGATTTTGTACATCCACCATTTCTTCAGCTGACGAAAATGAAAACAAATACGTTCATAAAATAATACGACACATCCACAGCCTTCTATAGCTGTAATATTTACAAGTGTCTTGGCGTTAACACGTGTTTGTTAACATTTTCATAAAACAAGTTGCTGAAATGCAAGAAACTTAACAGCTTTGTTAGCGCTGTTACGTTACATTTGTTAACGTCGATATTAACATTTGTTGGCGAAATCGGGCATTACTGTCGAGCAATCAACTGACATTTCTGTAAAATATATAAGAAAGGAAACTGTGGAGGTAGACAGTGGCTTTCTGGGAGAACCTGGGTAGCTAATTCTGTTCATTTTGATATATGTGTGTGACCAGGCACACCTCTCGCCCTGACCAGACGCAGATCATTTTTGGTCACCACCCTCTGGAAGAATGGATGAGGTCAATGAATCGCTATTGAGGCAGGCTGCTGAGGGAGACTTGCTTCTGGCGAAACCGGGGAGGTGATCCACCACACTTAAGGAAGGGAGGGATGCAAGAAATGAACAGGCGTCACACCGGGTGATCTTACTTTCATGCTTAGCCATTTCCTTCTCTGTACTTGTCTTACAAGTGTTTCTTCGCTGAAATCTCGACTTAATGGAATGCAATGCTTTTCCCTGAATGTGAAGAGCAAGGATCAACAAGAAGGTAGTAAATGGGACGCAAGCACTTTGGTTTCATGGTTGAATTAGATTATACTCAGGTACTATAACATCTTGATATTTCTTCCCCTACAGTCGTTAGTCTTGTTTTACAACCAAAACGTTCCCCCCAGGCGCTTTCTTGCGCATTAAACTTTAAATAAGCTGCCTTTCTCGACCCAGTACTTATAAAGGGGAAAAAATGATCAGGGAGAAGAAACAAGTGAAAAATTATCAGAGAGTACCTATCATGTCTAACTACGGAGGGTTCTGGTGTATAATCACACTCCCTTTCGGACAAAAAATAAACTTAAGGAAGAAATCGATCAAACCCTCAACACCTCCCTCCCTCCCTACTCTGATTTTCTAACACAAATTACATTTGCCAGCCCCTCCTGCTCTTGTCTTTCATCCTCCCTCGTCATATTCTTCTCAATTACATTAATTATTCTTTCTCGCTGCGTAGGGAATCGCAGCGGACGACATGATTTGCATGGCTGCCAACTTTGCAGGAGATAATTTGCAGGTTGTTGACGTAGCGTTTAAAAGCTGCTATTGATATCCTGCCGGGTTTTAATTTCTTGGTTACACACTACTTAGCATGTTGGCAGGGCAGACAAACATCCGGGAGGTAATTTGTCATACTAAAGGGAAACTAGAGGATTTTTTATAGCGAGTTGGAATTTGCATCCCAGGCATTTTCAAGAACATTATTCTATGTAATAACTTTGGATCGTTTATTGAAATCGTATATACTACAGTGATTTTGGCCGTTATTATGTTTTTATTTAGTTTATTACGTAAACAAAAAAACACATCAATTACTGCAGTGATTAACGTCATAGTACTTTTTGTGTTATATCTTTAACGTGATGTATATTTTTTGCAGAGTAAGATTTTCCGTATCTCTTGCACTGTGCCAATTAGGTAGGTATATAAAAGTCGTTAAGAATGAAATTCGTTAAGGAGTAAGTATGAATTGCTTCATGGCATGGGCAATCAATTGGCTGTTCCCAAGTTCGAATCTCGGTCAGGGTGACTTATCCGGATACGATTTTTACCGGGTTATCTCTTATACAGAAAGATAAGTGTCTGCTAACTTTAAGCTCTATACACCCTGGACTCATTTGAAGATCATTTCATATTCATCGTTCGTTATGACTTAACATTGGAGGTTTTCTCTTATCCTGAATGATGAATGTCTGGTAACTCTAAGGTCTATGTACCCTATACTCATTTAAACATTATTTCTTTCATCGTCCGATATGACTTAATACTGGAGGAAGTAAATTATAAAAAATATAAAATAAAATCCCTTAATAATTAGCGGTAATGTTACAATTAGGTATAAATGGGTATTATAAATATAACATAAACAAATACATAGTGTTGTTAGATTTTGGACACATTAGAGTGTAGGTGACTTTTATGAGTGACAAGTGGTGGACATAAGAATAAAATGAGTTACTGGACTACCTTTTGCTCCCGTCAATGTAAATAGTTTGGCATGCAATATTTGTCACCGTTATAGCACGTGGTGCCCCACTTGTCTTGACAGGTTAGCCGTCTAGGTCAGTTATGAATAGAATAAATAACGCCACTTTCTCTTAGACGAGTGTACAGCTTTTTAAACTTATCCGGAATAAATTCAGTAGGTAATGAGATAGATTCTATACAGAACATATGCAATTGCAAACTTCAAGCTTTATAACCTTTTTAGACGTTTGCTTGTTCGAATTCTGCTTTAAGACTGCTATGGGAACTGAAGTCACATTCCAGTATTTTCTACTTCCAAAATGATCCAATGCACTTAATGTATAGCATTATTCCATACAAGTTGAGAAGGTATTACATTCCACCAAAAAATCTGATATCGAAATGTCACCAAAAATACGTTTTATGCCACCTAAATCAAGAAGGCATTTTCAGAAAATATCCGAGTGGGTGTGTGAACAGCATAAATCAAAAATAGAATTTCTTTTAAATATTTGGTAGGTATTTAAGTCGAGGAAGGATACCACACGATTATTTTTCACAAAATTCCTCATCCAGTGAACGATTTTTCGAAAATTTTAATTTTCTCACAAATCGGCTGTAACGACTTTGATTAAAATACAATATGTTTAAGGTGTGTTCGTGATAAATTAAATGTATATTTTGAATTATCTGGAAATGCCCTTTGAAATCCTGTTCGTTCTGGGTGACTACCATAATTGTAAAGCATAAGAGATACTGTTAGACAAACTTTACTACACAAAAAGGTGTGTTTTGTTAAAGCTCACAATTTATCTCATATTTTACTGGAAAGCAATAAATTTCGAGATATTTCTTCTTCATTTCTGAATTAAAAATAAATCTTTTTTCTGCATAAATAGTTCTTGGTTAAAGCCTTAGTCGTGCAAAGAAAATAGAATTTCAAAGTCATCACATAGTGGTCAGCTATTTATAGATTTCACCATCACTTAAAGTTTAGTATATTCTTTCATTCCTATTGTATCTAAGATGTAAATAAGTAAATAATCAATTTCTACAAATGAAGAGATAGAACAATAAGGGTTTTTAAGAATAATTTGTACAGAAATTAGTAGAAAGAGTATGTTAGTGACATCAGATTCCTTCAGCCATGGTACATAAAAGGAATTATACGTGAAAATAAAATTAATCACTCATGGTAAACATATTGATTCC
Source organism: Mantis religiosa (assembly GCA_030765055.1). Lineage (NCBI taxonomy): Eukaryota > Metazoa > Arthropoda > Insecta > Mantodea > Mantidae > Mantis > Mantis religiosa. The sequence goes on along the minus strand of CM060953.1, from coordinate 23,273,242 downwards.
AGTAGCAAGGTCACTAGCATTAACCCACCCAGATATGACGTAAATCATAACATTCGAATGGAATAAAAATCAAATATAACTTTGTTTTATATCTTTAAAATAAATATATCAAAATATAGAATATTTAATGTGCTTCATGCACATACTTGAATTCAACTTTCCTAGAGTGACAATATGGTGAATCATATCTTGGAAAAAGCCACATTTCATCTTCCATTATTACAATATGTAACACAAACAATATTAGACATTCACACATGCTATACCTACTTCATTTAGAATACTTACTGTTGGGACATTCGTTTACATTACTTTGTTGGTGTGCAGAACAGCAACCATTGTTTACCTCTCAATCAACTAACTGCCTACAGAATGTATCTCCTCTCCCCTGACTTACTCCCCTGCTTGGCAAAACTGTGCCATCACTTGGCGACGACATTCTGCTAGAAAATTTAACTTGATATTCTAAGTGCTTCTGATTTAATTAAGACGTTGTAAATATTATCCCTGGCAAACATGGTTGACATTTTTACTCATGTTTCACCTCGGTGCAATCATAGTCGTGACCAAGTAACGTGAGTCAGGTTATAGGGTCACGAATAACAGGCCAACTTTCTGTCATTGTCACATGTTCATGAAAACCTAATGACATACCTTGTGAGTCTTCTTTTTTATTTATTTAGAGTCACTTTAACAACTACGTCATATCACTACTATTTTGTATAATACAGCGTTATCAATAAATTGGTTACAATTATTTAAACAAAAACATGAAAACAATCCATAATAAATCAAATATGACAAAGGTATTCAGTACCTGTAAGTCATAAGGATAAAGTTCTGAATAACAATCAGTGGAACAGAAATATTTACAGTCAATTTGTTGTATAATAACTTATGTATATTCTAAATTGGTATCTTTAGAATTAGATTTTCGTATATAATTTTGTAGTTTTGAGGAATAGCAGTACGTGTTTGACGTTGGATGGCGTGTTGAGAATGGTGGATAAGTCTCCATTGATGTGATGAAGCTGTGAGGAGATGGTTTACTGTGAGGCGGGTGTTAAGTGGGTTAACATTGTATGACCAATACCGAGACCTGCTCCTTCATGCCAAGAGAGTAGACAGGGGAAGAGCTAGTGTCCCCTTTCCTTAGCATATGTAACTTTACTGGAGGCATTTGATTCCAGATCTGTTTCAATTTTGTATTTCTTACTCTGGAAAAGTATTTTGTAATATCCTGATAAGGTACTGTTTGTTCTTCATCTGAGTCTGTTAGTTGACTTGCTTCTTTAGCAGCTTTGTCAGCTTCTTCATCTCCCTTAGTGCCGCAGTGTGAACGGACCCACATGAAAGTAACAATTTTCTTTTTATTTAGAGCAATGAACTAAATACTGTGAATATCTTGAATTTGTAAGTCTTATTGGTACAAAAATCGAGAAGAGAAAAATATATACCTACAGTCATCTATTTTATATAGCTTCCAGACTATAGTTACAAAATTTATTTTTCTACCTACTTCGTGTAAATTGAAATATGCCCGCCTCTGTATCATAGATGGTAGCGTGTTTGCCTCACGTTCAAGTGTTCCCAAATTCCAATCTCGGTCAGGGTAAGTTATATAGATAATGCTTTTTCCAAGCTTTCCCTTATCCTGAAATACGAATGCCAGGTAACTCTAAGATCTATTGACTCATTTGAGAATCATTTCATTCATCGTCCAATAAAACTTAACGCTGGAGGGACGTAAATTAAAAGAAAAACAAAATCGAAATGAATATTTGCAGAAACTGTTTCATTTTGCCCTTCGTTGTGTTCAGTAGCGGGTTAGAGTACGCTGAATTGGTTGCCAAATGTTTTAAAGCTAATTGATATATAGGTACTGGCCTTGAAATGTCACACTCGTGATAAACATTTGAATAGCGACATCACTTTAAGAAAATTGCATTATGAAAAATTCAAATTAATAGTAAGGCATACCGAAAGTGACTGGCGCCACAGAAAATATTGTTACATATAAAATGTGTGTTCTTAAGAAATCTAGATTTTTTTAAGAGTTTTTTTATATTTCTTATCATTTAGCCGTTATGAAACATTGTTTTCTTATGAAGACCAGTTTACAAATTATACCGCACAAAAAATTCAAGATGAACAGCTTATTTTTCATAAAAATGTCTTAAATGCGTTCAAGAGGTCCCGAGTTCGAATCTCGGTCAGGGTGAGCTACCTGGATAAGGTTTTTCCGGGGTTTCCCCTTGTCCTTAAAGACGAATGTCAGGTAGCTCTAAGCTCCATGGACCCTGGACACATTTGATCATCATTTGACCCATTTCATTAACCATCCGATATGACTTAACGTTGGAGAACGTAAAATTACAACAAAAATCCTAAATATGCCACAAGTATTTTAGTCAAATCATAGAGGCACTTTTGGAAAAATAAAACATATGGAAACAATTGGCATGTATAGTTTCCGGTGAGAGTATTTTGTTGAATTAAATTTGGTGTCTGGGTTAATACTTTCACACACGCGCGCGCGCGTGCGCGCGCATGCCTCTCTCTCTCTCTCTCTCTCTCTCTCTCTCTCTCTCTCTCTCTCTCTCTCTCTCTCTCTCTCTCTCTCTCTCTCTCTCTCTCTCTCTCTCTCTCTCTCTCTCTCTCTCTCTCTCTCTCTCTCTTGATTCACAGATCTTCAAAACGCGTGTGTCGACATTAAATTTTTGGTAAAGTTTTAAGTTTCTTCAGCCTTTGGCGTGCTCTTGTAGTAAAATTCAGAATAAGATGATAATGTGATAGTAAATCAACTCATAGAAACAATTTTTACAAAGATTTTATTAATTTGGGCAAAAAGTTATTTAAGGTATCCTTCGATGTACCATATATGTCGGTCTGAGTTGCTCAGGATCTGGAACCTGGCACAGAAAGATGGTTATTAAGTGTACAAGTGATAGCCCTATGTCACAAGATCTACAGGCAAGTAAAAGAAATGCTCTGGGCCGAAATTCCGGCACACCAGCAGGCGGATCCTGGAAATTGAGGAAATCGTTAAGAAACAAAACAATATTATTGCATCATATGGGAGTAACTGTAATCCTTACATCCTGCTTAAGTATATTTAAACTATGTAGTATTAAAGAAAATGTAGGAGCCTTTTGTTTTCAAGTAGGACATCGATGAGGATGAGGAAGGAAGAAAAGAAGATCGCAGGATCACGTTATCAAGAGAAATTTCCGGTTCAGGAGTGCACGTAGCGGCCAGCGCTAGTGTTTCTGTAATTCCCCAACTCTGCCCACTTAATCTAAATTATCCCTCAAGTCACAGCCACATACGAGCAAGGGACTTTAATGAGCCGAGTTTAGACAATTAGCTTTCAATTAGTGGCAGTACAAGGCAGATAACCCTTATCAATTCCATACTACTGCCTCAGCGTAGCTTTATGGGAAAGGGGCGCTTCTTTAAACTCACCCCTTCTCTGTGGTTGCCCTCCCAGAGACGTGCAAGAGGGTTACATGGTACCAGCTTCTTGTACTGACAACCATATTCTAATGTTTTCAACCCTTTGTCTAACGTGATAACATTTCTTAAGCACATGTTACTTATAATGCAGAAATCGCAATTTAAAAAATAGAATTACCATTATATTACTTGAATACTAATACAAAAAAGTGGAGTTTTTATAGCATTTTATATACTTATAGTTATTTTTTAAAAAATTTAAAGCTTTAAATATAAATACCTAGTTTAATTAATTATGACATCTTGAGAAATTTATAAAGTTCAGCAAAACCATATAACAGCTTTTTAAGTCCACTCTCTCTGAGTTTTCTACTGATAAAAGGAATGAAGAACTCGTGTTTGGTTTTGTATTAATGATAGTTGTAATTACGTTTACAGTCAGTCATTTTAATACAGAAGATTTTAATGCACTAGGCTACATTACATTAAATAGATAAATCATAGTTGAAATTCGGGACGGAATGTAAAACAAGTTGATATTCTTGGGCACTGAAGTGTAAGGAAATTCAAGCAAAAGGTATTGGAAGTTGAACATGTCGATATTTACATACCTGGTCTTAAAAGTTTCCGACCTAATAAAAATACAGGACATTTTTTCAGATTTTTTTTTCAACATAGTCTCCTTGTAACTCTACACACTTCTCCCAGCGATGCTCCCATCTCTGTAACCCGTCCAAATAGTACTCAGCGTTGTTCTCTGCAAAATAATTGTTCACGAAGGTGACTGCCTCTTCATTTGACGAAAATCTCTGTCCTCCGAGAGCAGTTTTCAGATGAAGGAACAAAAAGAAGTCGCTTGGAGCTAGATCTGGTTAGTCAAGCAGTTCAAACCGTAATTCGTGGATTTTTGCCATTGCAACCGCTGAGGTGTGAGACGGTGCGTTGTCTTGGTGAAACAGGATTTTCTCTTTCTCCAAATGTGGCCGTTTTCCCGCAAGTTCTGCCTTCAGCTTGTCAGGTAATAATGCGTAGTATTCTCCTGCAATGTTTTTCCTTTTTGAATATAATCGAATAAAATAACTCCAGGAATATCCCAAAAAACAGTCACCATCACTTTCCCCGCCAAAAAAAACAGTTTTTGCTTACTTTGGACAGTTTCCCCTTTGCAGTCCACTGTTTGTACTATATTTCTGTTTCGGGCTTATAATAGTGTATCTAATTTTCATCTACATTAATTAATCGGTACCAAAAATCGGATTTATTGCACCTAAACTGCGCCAACAGAGCGTTGGAAATGTTCATTCAAACAGGTTTTTGGTCTAACGTGAGCAAACGTAGCACCCAACACGCGTACAGCTTTCTCATGTCTAAATGTTGATTTAGTATGTGACAAACACGTTCTTTTGACATGTCCATAACCTCCACTATCTCTCTCACTTTAATTCCTCTAGCACCATTTGGTGAAATTTGGCGATGTTTTCGTCGTATTTGCAGTTTTTGGAAGTCCCGAACATTCGTCTCCCAAGCTCTTACGATCACGTTTAAATTCAGCTGCCCAAAATTTCAGTGTGATAAATCATGGTACAGAGTCCCCATGTACAGAATGCAACTCATCTTTGATTTGCCTAGGCGTATTGACTTTCAAAAACAAATATTTAATGACAGCTCGAAACTCGATTTAGTCTAATTTTATAAAAAGACATCAACTCACTCAAAGGACTGTTATATAACAATTGAAAGTCCAAAATGGCTGAATCTTTGGTGAGTAACTCTCAACAGATTAATTAGCGAAATTCGCTAGCATTTATTTATGAGTGCTGCCATCTTCATATTGAGGTCGGAAACTTTTCAGATCACCCTCGTAAATGGTCATCACTGAAGCTTTTAAAGCTCTGAAAGCATGTAACTGAAAGTAACGCTTCAAAGTACTTTTTGGACTGGAAATTAGGTTTTTGAATTTTCTGAACATTTAAACTGAATGACTATCCTTAAAACTACCTTGTTAAAGAATGGATATGATAATTTTTATTTCAGTTATTCTTTATGTACGCTGTTTAACTTGCAGTGTCCCTTTCTCTTTTTGTTTTAAAGCGTTTCTTTCTTCATTTGTTCCGTTTCCTTTCTCGTTTATCCTTTCCACTTTCCTTCCACGTCATAAACCATGAATGTCATAAATCTTCAAGGCTCTGGTCTCATCTTGAAATCTCCGTATCTCATATGTACCTTTAAAGCCTCGGATTTGGAGACATCCATTTATCGTTTCCTGCTACTACATTCCCATTTATCACATGTTCGCTACAGCCAAATTCACAACTTCTGTTTTCATCCAAACCTATTCATATATACCGCAGATATAATCCGTACCTCTCCCTCTATTTGTCATACTTCCGTATCTCATTATCAACAAATACTATGGACTACGTTCACATGACTTTCTCTATCCTCTATTGTTGTTTAAAAAGATACAGAAACACCTGCATTAAACATTTGTTCATCCGATGCTCAAAACTTAGTATTATATGGTGATCTTAAGATTTCATAGACTTCTCATGCAATCTGAATATCAACAGGACCTTAAAAGAAGACAAAGACATTCCATATCCAGCGCTAAATAAAGTTTTGACATGGCCAAGACAGAAATACAGAGGAATGTGTCATTAGAATTACAAAATAAAGGAACAGAATGGCGAGAATATGCTTCCAAATGAAATATGGACATGAGCTTGCTCGGCGACACGCTATATGTCCCACGTCATCACACGGAAGTGCCGCCACCTATATGTACATCCCCTGAGCATGTGACGGACATATAAAGTGGGCACAGATCCTTCTAAGGACTTGGTCAAACGTGGGAACCTTCCGACCGAACTGCCTCTACATGGTTTTCAATACTACGTTACAGAAATGAAAATTAATTCCAATCCTCTCAACAGGCTAAATGACTAGTTAAGTGGGAAGGAAAACACACTAAAAATAGATGCAATGTGAGTGCTCATAAAGTTAACTTTTACCTGTTGTGGACTTGGTCAGCTTTGAACATTTTCGTTGCTCCTAGGAGAACGACATCTTAGATTCATGTTCTGCTTATTAGGCACTTAAGTGCAGAAACCGTGACATAAAACAGCCAGCCCTTAGAAATTTGTGTTACGTAAGCTAAGAAATGGAAACTGGAAGAAAGTCTAACAAATGTACATCTTGAGACCATAGGTCACTAAGAGTGAGCGTCTTCCAACCAATTCAAGACCTCATCCAACAGAATCCAACTTAATCGATAGCTGTAAACCATGTTGCTCGAAAAGTAGTGACTAATGACTTTTTATTACATGAAATGTTATGCCTATCATCTGTACCTCTATTCGCCTAGTGAAAGATCTGAGAAGCCTATATTTAGTGATTGGTAACAAACTGTAAACAGTGGCGAGTTATGGTGACTTTGGTAGTCAATCAAAGGCAAGAATACAAAATCTAAAGCCAAATAATAAGAGTTTAAGGAACGGATAAGCCACTGCAACAAAGTACAAAAGTACAAAAAAGTAAAAGTACAAAAATTTATTGTTCAGACATCGTGATTATATCATCGAATCTTCCTCCTGCTCATAATTTCCTTTCAAAGTCATTCTTGCTGTCACCTTTGGTCTCAAAGTAATTATGATGACAATAATAATTATTTATTAATCTAGTTAAATTACGGAAACATTATTTCCATTCTTGGTGTTACTTCTAATTGGCTGATGTGTAACTCATAACTTGTAATCGACTTAAAAATAATAAAAACAAAAGCAAACAATATAAAGAAGGGGAAAATAATAAACAGTAGATTGTATGTTAGGTACACGAGAATGACATTTTGTCTAATTGAAATTGCTCCATTTAATTTTGACTCGGCTAGTATACGTTACGTTGGTTGAATTGGGTGCATATGTATTACATTCTTGTGAATTTCTCTTCTCACGCTTCGCAAACTATTCTGACTAAAAAAGCCAGCCCTCGTAGCCATGTCGCTAAAGCGTATGTCTCTAGCATTCCGTCGCGTACAGGGTCGCGAGTTCGAGTCCCGCCTTGGGCATGGGTGTTTATGTGTATAGTGAATATGTGCGAAACTAAGAAAAACAGATAAGAAAATAAAGGGAAATTATTAAAATAACGATTAAATAAGAAAAAAAAGGAAAAGGAAAAATATATATCCATATATTTTTGAAAAAATAAAAATAAAAAATAAATTAAAGAGTGTATTCTATTTGTTAAAATAAACACACTTTCATTCTTCTACGTATTACTCTTTTTCTTGACATAAAAAGGATATAATAACCTAAAGCAATAGTCAAGTCTTTTAAAAGCCTGACTGCTATTTGATTACTTTGTATGCTGGTACTGGCTATTGCAAAATTCAAACAAATGACAAGGGAAAGGTTCACTATACAAAAAGAAGGATTTGACTGAATTTTGTGTTTAAGATCTACATTTTTCTGTAGTAAGATTTTGTCTAGCTCTCAGCTTTACTACTTATACAGGTCATCCAAAATGAAGAGAATTTCTGAGGAATTCCCAGGGAGTTCAAGATATACATTTCATTTGTTACGAAAATATCTTAAATACATCGTATTTTGGAGAAAATCAGAATTTTAGACATTTGTTCAAATAAAGAGTAGTTTGAAAGAGTCACGTTCTAGGGAGGTAAAGTATTCCATGGTGCAATAGCCGTGTAACAGTGGGCCAGAGCCGGCCATTCCGACTACCAAACTCACGTCTAAATACGCAAGGTAGAGGTGGGCGATCATTTCGGCACCGCCAGCCGGAAAGTTGGCCTTCTAGACCAGGGTTCGCTACACAATTTCCTCGCTATGTTGAGTTGGCACCGGTTCTATATCCTGGAGTTAAGCTCTGTATTTCCGTAGCAGGGAACCAAAGCACAACGCTCTAGCCCAGGACTAAACTTAACTTAAATATTGTCTTACATACTAAACTTAAATATTGTCTTATATACTAAACTTAAATATTGTCTGGGAGTTATTCTGTTCACACGTACATAGATGAGCTTTTTGTTTCTAAGCCTCTCAGGAGGCTTCAAGACACAATTTGTCAGTAAAATGTCGCTATCAAGTATTTGGGTGAAATACAGTACTTTAGAAGTATCTTTACTACATTTCAGGTAGTTGCTTCCACATAATCTTTACCAAATCGACATTCATTAACAGATTTCTCATTTAATTTTAATAAGTCAAAAAAGCTAAAGCTTTGTTCATCTTTACATCGTCACCATGTAAGTTTTGTAATAGATATCCAAAATATGTCAATTTTCGTGTTAATCGTGCAAACAAGGACTTTGGCGAGAAAATGAGACAGGCATGAAAATTCTCTAGAAAATGATAGATTTAAATCGTCCATATTTGTTGTGAAACATGTCTCGCGTTATTGTTTTCGCTATGCTAAGTGTGATTCGAAACGCTACCGACCCGAGTCCCTCCTGCTTACAGCCAATCTATAATAAAAATTCCTAGCCAGAGTACGTGAGTCGCCTACAGTTAAAGCGCTTGCCTCCCGTCGTTTGTTTTTCTATGAACCGTTCATCAGGCATGAGTAAGACATCAAAAGAGGAAGTTGGCAGCCATTGTCGTGGTTCTTTATGGCCAATGTCGTCATCCTCCTCCCTACGTGCACCGACAGGTAGGTACCGGCACTGCGGTTCGCGATCCCGATATGGCCCGTTCACTGTTACCAAATATCGGGGTCGGTCGAGCTTCTCAAATACGCCAGCGACGGTATTTTCTTTCTCTTTTTTACTTTCTGCACTGTGCAGGTAGAATAAATAGAGCAAGAGCTGTATATATGTCGTCAACCCCCATGAAGCCGCAGAAAGCACTTTTAGAAGTTTGTGTATTGTGTCTGTTTTCAAAATGAAAAGTGTAATAAATACCAAAATTGATAGCTATTTAAAATCAGTAGTTTAAAATTACAACTTCAAGTTCTCAAAAATATCTGTAATGATTTTATTTATCATATCTCTAAGATATTAGTATAAAAATAAGATCTGTTCTGGGAACAGCTTGCAAAGTCCTCTTCATTCAAACCGAGCGGGTTGGTTCAGGCGGTTTCGTCTGTGACCCACATTCGGGAGGCCCGGGTTCGATTCCCGTGGCCGACCTACCTGACCCATGTATTTTTTCGGGGGTTCCCGGGTCACTAGGCCAATGCTGGATAGGTTAATTACATCTACCGAATTCCCTGTCCCTCCATTTCATCTCCATTTTCATTTCATATCATCTCTCATTTGTTAGTCTCTTTCAGGGTAGAAATGTCGGCGGGAGTCTCGGCAGTGCATGTTTGGATGATATGCTCTGAGGAAAACTACTTCCTCCTCCGGTAGGTCGGTTGCCGGACTCCTCTCCTCTGCTGGGACCATTTCGGGATCGACAGCCTGGGACCATTAGGGCTCGGCTGCTGGACTCGTTACCGTCCCGCTGTGGGGGAGCGAGTTTGTTGTCCTGGCCTGTAAACCGTAGGGACCCTGCCCTCTGTACTGTCGTGGCTCCTTGGGTCGGCCACCCTCATCCTTCCTCATCCGCCTCATCCTTCCTCCCCCACTTGGGAGATAGGAACAACGGGTCCAGCATGGTGGCCTACGTACTAAATCCCCTCTGTAATGAAATCCCTAATCCCAATCCCTCTTCATTCAAAACGAGATTTTGTATAATTTTGTGTAACTGGTAAAGCTTAAGAAATAAACATAAACAAAAAATGTACATATCTACTCTTGACTATCGATTCGGCCTTTGTACCTGGAAAGAAAAGTGAAGGGAAACTATTGCTGCAAAGATATATTTTTGTTAACACAAAGTAGGTTTAAAAATAAACTGTAAAGGATACGTAAAATAAACAATACTTACAGAGAAAGTTGTGTGAACCTAACGTACAAACATTTTGTGAGGTTTTAAAGTTTAGATTGGTCTTGAAAATCATTTTTTATAAACCGTATTAATTACGCATTTAGGTAAGTACAATCAGTGATTACATTTCGGTTATTAGGCTTCAAAAACAGTAAATTTGATCCTGAGTAGATTTTCATTGCAGCCATTTCAGATCCTTCTAGAAAGAATTTCTGTAACGTTAAATACTTTCACTAGTTGCGAATTACTGTACAGGTCATTTACTTTTTTCCTTGCGTTCAGGGAAAGTCAATAAGAGCTATGTTAATATTCAGAAAACCTACAAATATGTATTGATACATTTAATATAATACTTGCACAAGTTACATAGAAACACGGTAGGTGTATTCAGAAAATACTAAAACTAAAATGTGTGTGCAAACAAAAACAGATACAGACAAACAGTGAATTTCAAATCATAGAAATTGTACCCCTTCAAACAATAGATTTTGTTTAACATTCTTTTAATTATGTTTTTAAAAATAGTTGCTGATAGTTCATCAAAATGACAAGTTGAAGTAAACAAATCTGTCTTCATTAATAGACAAACATGTTGGGAGAAAGTTGGTCAGTAAACTTAGAGAGTATTCATCTATATCTCGTAAACATTTAAACTCATATCCTAAGCAGTTTCTTATATTTCTTAGCAGCAAATGTAATGTTGAAAGATAGGGATGTTAATGTCTATAGCAGCATATTTATAGAAGCTTCCTTCCCCTCACTCTCTTCTCTCTCTTTGCGTCACTGCCTTATGCTTCTTGACGAGAAGAGTTGGACATCCAGGGAATTATTATTCTCAGAATACAGATAATTGACCTTCAGAAGATAGTGCTATCTTTATTTTGATCTTGCATTACTGAGAAGTTCTTTGTTTCATTAATAATAGCGCGACGATACTGACTTCTGAACGGTAGGTCTACGTTCATATCTCGCCAGGACCCTCCTCTCTGACTGACGTTTTTCCCATAGCTGCTGAAACAGCCTACCCTAAACTTAGGCTTGGGACGTTTCTTTCCTTAAGTGTCATTCCATTTCCTGTATCACAATCAGAGTTTACAGCAATGTGTAATAGTGCATACTGTATAGTAATGTTACAGGCAACCTTCAATACTGCAATGATCGCTGGTGTGCATAACCACCAGGCAAGCCTTTATGACGTTATATGTACAAAAAGCAGAGCAGTGGCTAACTCTCTCAAATTTACACCTAATGATTGCAATTTTTCTCAGCATTTGGTGGGTTGCTACTCAACATTCCGTCCTTCTACTGATGAGGGTTGTTTGGCATCTAAAATTCATCAGCCCATAGGCCAATCAGCTGGCTTCGTTACAGTGGAATCAACACAATAATGAACCCGCAAATGTATCAAACCAGTTGAGAGTCAACTCTAAATGATCGTCTGATTAAGAAGTCGATTATTTTGAAGCATTATTGCGATTCTTAATAAAATAAAATATTGTGAAAGACTATATTTGCTTTATTTTGCAAAATGACAATAGTTACTTTTAATGAGAAATATGAACAAAGTGAATCTTGTAAAACTTATTTCAATGATCGGCTTAGTTTGATTTTTGTTTTATTAATGTTACTCATATTCAATTTAGTAATAAATAAGAATAAAATTTGTAATTCCATAGAGCGTAAATGATAAGCAAAGTTATCTGAATTATCTATTGATAAGCTTAATAATTTATACACAAATGATAAGGGAATAGATAAAAATAATCGTACCATATATTTGTTATATATTAAAATCAATTTATAATGTAAACGGTCAGTCAGCCAAGTTTTGTGTTAAGAAGAATAAATGAGTATACCTAAGTCAGAGTAACAAAGGCAGTTAATTAGTCTTCCATTGAAGCAATAAATTCTTTAGCTCAAGATTCTAGTGATCGGTACCTTACCAATAGGATTCTTAAAATTTAGGAAGACACGAACTAAAGATTGTGTTTCATGTACGCATAAGGAACAATAAGTAGGAACTTTGGTCTAAATTTCGTGTCGTGCATGGTCGATTATCAACATACCTAAGGACCACGCTTGGGTTATACACATTTATCGGGCTCCACTTAGCATTTCAGCGTCTCATGTCAACTTAACGCTTATTACTAAAATAATTTAAACATTAAAGTTGTTGGTACATCAGATATAATTCTTCAATAGTTACAGCTTCATCTACTACTAAGATACACAAACCGTTTAATTTTACATTCTCAAACAGTCGACAATTTGCCTATAATATTTCATGTATTACTTTCCAATAATTGTATCAAACAACTTAACTGGCTTTTATTCTCACACACAAAGATCTCACCCTGAAGCAGTTGGCAGTAGCAGATTCATCGAATATCAGAATATTGGAGAAGTTATCAGCATGGCGAAATTAATATAATTTTTCAAAAGTTTGAAACTATGTTAGTGTCACCAGTTTCACCGTCTGTGGTGCCGTATGGAGCAAGGGCGGAGATAGGTATGTACGTACATAATTGAAGAGTGTTATGATAACGGCAACCGAGCCCAGATGTTGAACCTCGCAACAATTTTAATATTCTGTAAATATGTAGATACATTAAAATATAGAGAGGTTGCCAAAGAGAAATGCATCACAGGGAGCACTTGTTTGGTTGTTGGCCAGACGAGGAAGACATGCTAGCTATTTGACCTGTATATGCTGATACAAGGCCAACGTCGTGTTATGCAAACGTGAAGCTATGCCATTCTGTTGCTAGCCAAGGTAGCTACCTCAAATTTAAATAAAGAAATAAAAATTAGTTTTACGTCAAGAAACTGCTTTCAACTTTTAGCTCCAGTAATATGCTATATCTATTTCTCTCAGGGCCTTTGTACCTAGGTATATTTACTTCCAAATTTAATTTTTATTGCATTTTTGTGCACCGTGGTTTGTAGATAATCTTGTTCATTTTCTTGGAGAGAAAGAAAATAAAAATTGATGTGTACTTTTTGCTACATTTCTAAATTGCAAATACAACATAAGTAATTCAACTGGAGAAATTGCTACAAAAGTTGTTTTTGAAAGATTAAAATGTTTATAAAATCAGTGATCTGGAAAGTAAATAAAATTACCTACTAGTTTAGTCTATCACCTACTACACTAATACTACTGTATTAATTTAATGTTTTTCAATATTTATATTTCTACACTGTATAGAACACCTGATTGTTTAGTCTAATAAAATTAATTAAAAATAGGTATATTTTGTAAAATAAATATTTGAGGAATTAGTGCAGTAATTTATGTCAATGTAACACATCATAAATTTTGTATTCAGCTACAAATGAAATTCGGGTTCCCTTTATGGTGGTCATTAGAGAGAGAGAGAGAGAGAGAGAGAGAGAGAGAGAGAGAGAGAGAGAGAGAGAGAGAGAGAGAGAGAGACAGGAATTTCTAAGCTATCTATAGCAACTGGCTTTTAAAACTGTAAATATTGGTTTAATGCATTTATCTTATAGTTTAATGTAGGCCTATCTACATTAATAGGCGGTAAAAGAAGAATCTTTCTTAAATAGAGTTTGTACAAAAGTGATTACTGAAAGTAGTCTGAATGGAGTAATTTTCTGTGAGCTACTTGTAAATAAGTTGTAAATGTTGGGAAAAGTTAAGTCAAAATATATCCTTTTCCAGTATATCCTAATAATGTGTTGTGACTTGGCGCTTATGTTCTCTGATTCCCGAGGTCATAGGTTCAGACCCGGTGGAGGGCGATGAATCTTTACGAGTTAAAAGTCCTTAGCATGGCTTCCTTTGGAAGAGACGTAAAGCCGGTGATCCTGTGTCGTAGACTTATGGAACAAAAACGAACTTAAGGACTTAAGGACTCTCTCAGCAAAATTAAACGAAGAATAAGCACATGATCACGGATTTTACTTTTCTTCTAAGGGGTGCAATGTGCAATAATAAATTTGAAAAGTGCGCGATAATAGATAATTAACTTCTCTTACCTTTGGTGAAGATCTGGAAGAATTTTTGTAGATGCACCAATGCTCTGGAGCAATAAGTCTTATCTCTGACCGCAGTATCGGAGTGAAAATTATTTTATTCTGCTATGGTTGGAAAATAACAATTCCTTTCCTTTAAATATCTTGGATTGTCCTGCAAAATCGTTAATATATTGTTTTATAATTTTAAATTTCGTAGATTCTGTCCTTTTATAAAATGATTATTGTTGCATTATTAAGCTATAAGTTTCTGCAGACTTGCAGAACGATACCAAAAGCACGTCTTACTCCGACGGTGTCCTTTTGTACAGAATGACGCCAAACTATCTGCATGTTCTGGATTCCTATTGGTAATTCCTAATTACCTCTATCCTATTGGTCCACGTCACAACATTACGTAATTACATTATTATAATAAACAATAAGAACACTATTAGGTAAGTTGTATCATTTTGTGGCCTACTCTATTTCACATTTCCTATATTATACAAATCTACTTATTCCAGGACAATTTAGGACAAATTCTTAAATATTCGGAAAAAATACTGAAATAACCCTCACACGTGCTAAGGACTTTTATGTCCCCACAAAAAAAAATCATTGCTCTGGCAACCTCCGATGCTACAGGTTAGCTAAATATAAATTTTAAGTAGACACCCTGACTAAAGTATTTCATTTGTTCGTCGCCTATATAAGGAATTGGCAAGTGCCTGGTAGAGAGCAAAGCTTTAAGTAGACGCTGATAATGACAATGCAGTTCATTAGAGTGCCGTACACCTTGCCAGATTCTATTCACTGGATCAGTTGTGTTTTGTTCGTAATAATTTCTTGTAACCAAACTAATAAATAAGTATGACTGAAAGTGGATGCATGTCATGATATCTTCATTGTCATATCTTAAAGTGCTTCCAAAGTTAAGAGCTGTTTTTGAAATGTTACACAAGCACACCTATCTACACATAGATATCTTTGGAAATATGCTAGAAATACTTAAAACTTAGCAACAAATATAAGTAATTTACTAAAATATGCAGAAGATTTCAAGTTTTGAGGAGGTTTGGGAGATGATATGTAAACATTTGATCCTAGAGGACGTGGCATAGTTTGGCGTCAGCGAAGCGTGGCGGTAGAGCTTTGTCAAGGCCTTGTTGTTTGTGGTCAGACAATGTTGGTGAGAAACCTCGGGCTCAGACAGGCTTCAATAAGCATATAGATTGACATGTTATAGTCTATTGTTCCCAAGGTGTCGCTTAAGGTACCCGGCATTGCATAAGCCTCAACCTGATTGTCACTGTAAAATATACCTATACTTATTTAGAAAAAGGAATTGTGTGAAAAGCGCTAATTTAAAAACTAAACATCGATTTATTTATCTTCAGTGTGTTCTAAAATTGTAACACTAGCATTTTTTGAAGTAATTCCCTACTCCAAACTAAGCTTACGTGGAGAATGTTTTCGAAAACGTCGATTTTCTTAAAAACAAAGTAACATTATTTGCTAAAATACCATGTGTATAGAGTCAATATGAAAAATTCAATGTCATGGCCGGGATTTGAAACACGAATCTCCTGGTTCCTGTCCAGTTGCTCTTATCCATTGAGCTACCATGGTAAACGT
This sequence comes from Mantis religiosa, assembly GCA_030765055.1. Lineage (NCBI taxonomy): Eukaryota > Metazoa > Arthropoda > Insecta > Mantodea > Mantidae > Mantis > Mantis religiosa. The sequence goes on along the minus strand of CM060953.1, from coordinate 23,257,289 downwards.
GCCGTCATGACTCTAAATTCTCCAACTGACTCATATTTTCCCGGTAGACGACTAGGTGCTCTCGTATCCGAGATACACCGTTACCTTTTTTTGTAATGTTACGTCCTCCAACGATAAGCCATATCGGACGATGAATGAAATGGGTGAAATGATGCTCAAATGTGTCCAGGGCCCATAGAGCGTAGAGCTACCTGACATTTGTCTGTAAGGATAAGGGAAAACCCCGCAATAACCTTATCTAGGTAGCTCACCCTGACCGAGATACGAACTAGGGACCTCTTGAACGTGAGGCAGACACGCCACCGAGGCGGGCACACCGTTAGTGGCGACTTACTATTGTTAGTAATTAAATCCCAGGTTTCATCATTTAAGTAATCATTTCTATCTATCAGAAACCTTAGTCTATATATCTATGGCTAGTGTGAAGATATGATTCATTTCCATCAATTAACTTATACCACATATGTTTAAGATATTTAAAATGAAAAGTAAGTACTTAAGGTTGTTTCAAATAACCTTGGTCTGCTGACATGTATCGCTCCTCCTGTTACTGTCTTCTCCTTTACCCTAATTGGCTAATGCTGTCGGGGCCGTAGGCAGTGCTTTCACGCCAAATAGAATAATAGTTATAACTAAACAAATATATCACCAATACCGATAACATATCTGCTATCATCAGTCATCCCGAGGGGCATGTTTGAGCAAAAAAAAAAAAAAAAAAAAATCCTTCTCTTTATTTCGTTTAGGAATTAACATGCATTCTTGATAAATTAACGCTGTTGTGTAATAGATTTAATTTATATGGTTATGAAAATATAAATTTGACAATTCTCTTCGAACATGTTAAGATATATCACCATGTTAAATAACGAACTTATTTTTACCGCACAACACTTCATGCCATGACAGCAGCCATTGAGAGGTAACATCAAAATTATGGATTCAGTAAATTAAGAATCATAATAGATTAGATATGAACATTGGAAGTATTCGTTAAATATAAAACAGGAAGTTTGTTGGATTAGCAGTTCAGTGGTAGGGAAGCTATCTCCGCGGGCGGTCCATCTAGCAAACCCTTGGCAAGAAGTGAGGACCCTTCCTTTGTAGCTGGTCACTGAAACAAAAGATACACAGGAACAAAAGGAATTTTGGTGTGAACAGGACAGCCTTCGTGAGAGCACTCTGGAGACACAGCTGGAAGAAAGACGTGGCTGGAGGAAGCATCGTTTCTTGCAATTAATAAGGAATCACAGGTTTTCTCGTACTAATACGTTTCACATTCGGTAACTCCAGACATTTATATAGTTTGGTGTCCCTTGGTCGGCAATTTCGCGATTTACGTGATGATAATGAGAAGCTGTCATTAAATAAGTCTTAAACTTGGATTCCAGTGTCATCAGTGTCATCTTTACTCCTATTATATACTCACGCAGACCCGGAGAGAAAACTCTTGCTCAAACCTTAGGCTAGACCGCGCATTGCTTCAAATTTGCATAACGTTACTGGAAAAGTGGCGAGGTCACGTGAGCGTTATGGGATACGGGACAAGTTGATGTGATACAAGGATGATATTTTCAAATTTCGAAAATACCGGCAGAAATCCTCTTCATTTTAAATTATTTTTACATGAAATCTATCTCCTAATTTTTCCTTAAGTTAACCGTTTCTAAGTTATTCCTTCTTATTAGTTTGAATTATGTATATTCTTATGAAATGAGAAGTTCTTAGAAATGGAAATCAGACGGAATTTCAAAGGCGTCACATAAAAGACTTGGCTACCGCTTAAAGCCTACTGTATTTCCGTATTGTCTTCTGAGTACAAGGAAGTAATGTGTAATAAAAATGATAGAATAGAATAATAAGTTTTTGCTTGTTCCTCGTTGTTGGAGAGCAACTAGAGGGTACTTCATAAATCAATACAAATCAAGTATGATTTTCCGTCAAACGAAAGCAACAAACAATATCTAAGTGACAGTTGTATTGATGGAAGAGCTGGTAAACACGAGTTAGTCAGCATCTACCCAAGGGATTAATGTCATCCCTTCGACCTAGTTTCCTCCCCTTTGATCGGTGCTGCCAGTACTAACACTTTGATATTTCTTTCTCTTTGCATAACGAGCAGAAAAATATATTCCCAATAGAAAAAAGTATAGGTAAATGCTGGAAACAGCGAAGGTAAGTAGCGTATATCTCGAAAATGCTTAAGTAATTCCACAAAAAAGACATGTACTTAACGAAGATCTATTTTTGTTATATTTATGTAGGGCCCAAATGACCTTGATGTCGACGGGCCCTAAAACCACACACTCACTCACACCCGTTATATTTATGTATCTCTATTTACCAAATAAGTAGTGATTTGTGTGAAAACCACGTAGTTTCTTATAAACCAAGGACTGTTTGTGGCAATTCGAGTAGATTTATTTGTCAAACTAAAAGGTTAGTTTGGGGTTCAGGCATTTTTTAACAAGTTTCCCTCTCTGTCTTTCTAACCCTTCCTACTCTCCCTCTCTCCACTTCACTCATTCTCTCCATTCCACTCCTCTCCCTTTCTTCCTCCCCTTCTGTCCTTCCACTTCCTGACTCTCCCTCCCTTAGTTTGGGGTTTGGGCATTTTCTACCCGCCTCGGTACCGTAGATGGTGGAGTGTCTGCCTCATGTTCAAGAGGTCCCGAGTTGGAATCTCGGTCAGGGTGAGTTACCTGAATAAGGTTTATCCCTTATCCTAAAAGACGAATGTCAGGTAACTCTAAGCTCCATGGACCCTGGACTCATTTGAGCATCATTTCACCCAATTCATTCATCGTCCGATATGACATGACGTTGGAGGACGTAAATTACAAAAAAGGCATTTTCTTAAAAAGTTTCCCTCTCTCTCCTTCTAACCCCTTTCACCCTCCGTCTCTCCTCCTCACTCATTCTGTCCCTCAAACTCCTTCTCTCCCGTTCTCCCTCCCTTTCTCCTCTCTCCCTCTCCTCTCTCTATGCTCTCTTCCTCTCCTCTCAATACCTATGCTCTCTCCCTCCTACTCCTTCTCTCCCTTTCTCCCTCACCTGATCCTCTCTCCCTTCCCTCTCCTCTCCATCCTTCTCCCCTTTCCCTCACTTTCCTCTCTCCCTCCTCCACACCTTCTCTCCCTCACTAGCCCTCTTCCTTCCCCTCATCTCTCTCTTTCCTCTCTCCCTTCTTTCCCTCTATCCCCCTCCTCGCTCTCTCTCACACACACGGGTCTTTATCATGTATTTACGTTGAAATCTTGACATCACATTTTTAAGTAACATTGGTGGTGAACGCTGATTATTCCTTCCTAACATGGGCAACACAAAGCAGGAAATAAGGGAATGGAATGAATGTGCGAGTTTATTTCCGCAGTCTGTGTTTCTTAAGCAGAATCACACAACAAACGTTGGATACAATGGGCTCTACAATTGGAATATCTTAATTCACATCTGAGTCTCGGTTAGCCGGCCCAGACAAACAATTTTCACTTTGAATTGTAAGTAGGACGATAAATTTTGTTGTAATACAGCTAAAGACATTCGAATGGGCAGTTTCCCTTCCCTCAGGAGATACGATCAACGGCCGCGAGAGGGAACTTCAACGTGCTTGGAGATCCAACTTCTTACATAATCAAATTATTTGTATTTATTTTGGCAACCACTGGTCTTCCTTGTTTATCCCCCGTCATTGTTAAGCAGTTGAGTTCGGATTATCAACACAAAACGAGGAGAACATTGACCAAGGGTTACCGTTTTGAGTGCTTGTGCAATATGGTTCAAGTTCAGCTTTCCTTCTTTTGTTCCTGACTTCCTGTACCGGTTGATCAGTCCTCCTTAACTTTCTGGTCATATCAGGGGCGTAACTCAATGACTTCTAAACTTTGGGGGTGACTATCGATCTTTAAGGACTAAAGAGTCAGTAGTACGCTACATGTCTCGCTTGGTTTGATACTTAATCAGCCAGCTTTTGTCTTCTCGGGGAAAACCGCGGAAAATACCTTATCAGCATATTCAGCACAGCCGAGATTCGAACTCAAACCTCTTTGAGTGAGAGGCAGAACACAATATGACCACGCCATTGAATTATTTTAAATGTGGTTTTATCGCTTTTCCTACTACGAAATGCGTTCACATTCACTTTCTAAACATCCCTTTCCTTATCGTAGCCGGAAAATGAACCCGGGACCTCTCAAGAAGACCACTGTATCTTTCAAAATAAATCATTGTGAACTGTAGGTTATGTAGGTGTTGGTGGCATGGTAACTACTCTATCAAATAATGTTACTGATGCAAATACGTGAATATTACATAGATACGAGTGTATTTTGGAACTTAAACTTTTTGTTTTACCTTACGCTAGTAACGTCAGAATAAGTACCAAAAAATTCTGCTTTATAATTCAATATTTCTTTGTTTTCTTCGGGCAGCTATAATACAAGTTATCAATAATCTAGGAACAATAAAAGGAAACAGTATAAATTCAAATCAAAAATAAAATAAAGAAAGAGAAAGCACAAGCAGCAACCTACAAGGAAAGATTTGAAGAAAACAAGACTTGAAAGATTAAGTTCTACGTCTGAATTTGAAAAGCATGTTTGACTTTCTGGTGCTCTTACTGTTTGATCTGCCGTAAGCGAGTTGTTAAGTCTAATTGCTCTACTCAACTTTAGCTGATAGGAAACCATCCTCCTAACGCTTGCCCCGGTGGCGTAGATGGTAGCGTTAAGGAGGTCCTGAGTTCGAATCTTAGCCAGGATAGCTTTGTCGATAAGTTTTTTCCTGGTTTTCCCCTTATCGTGAAAAATGAATGTCAGGTAACTCAAAGCTCTATGTATCCTGTACTCATTTGAACATCATTTCACTCATCGTCGGATATGACTTAACGTTGGAGGTTTTCTCTTATCCTGAAAGATGAATGTCTGGTAACTCTAAGCTCTATGTATCCTGTACTCATTTGAACATCATTTCATTCATCGTGCGATATGACTTAACGTTGAAGGTTTTCCCTTATCCTGAAAGATGAATGCCTGGTAACTCTAAGCTCTATATACCCTGTACTCATTTGAACATCATTTCATTCATCGTCCGATATGACTTAACGTTGGAGGTTTTCTCTTATCCTGAATGATGAATGTCTGGTAACTCTAAGCTCTATGTACCTGCACTCATTTGAACATCATTTCATTCATCGTCCGATATGACTTAACGTTGGAGGTTTTCTCTTATCCTGAAAGATGACTGTCTGGTAACTCTAAGCTCTTTGTATCCTGTACTCATTTGAACATCATTTCATTCATCGTCCGATATGACTTAACGTTGGAGGTTTTCTCTTAAGATGAGTGTCTAGTAACTCTAAGCTCTATGGACCCTGTACTCATTTGAACGTCATTTCATTCATCGTCCGATATGACTTCACGTTGGAGGTTTTCCCTTATCCTGAAAGATGAATGTCTGGTAACTCTAAGCTCTATATATCCTGTACTCATTTGAACATTATTTCATTTATCGTCCGATATGAGTTAATGTTGCAGGACGTAAATTGAGAAGCAATCCTTCTGTCCTTTAGGACGGTTAGTATAAATAAATGTTTAATGATTTAAAACTCTTCTCGGTCGTAAACTGACAGAGGAAGTATGCATTGAACCTCTGTCTTCAACACTTGTGTATATCGTGTTGTTGCACCGTCCCAAAACATAGAATTCACTAAGAGTGCTAAAGAATGTTTTGACATTAGTTTTAATCCCATGTAGTACATCATCTTCACAAGTTTGTGGGAATTTTGGTGCCACATTGCTTGTGTTTTATCAGAAAATAAATACGACAAAATGATTTAAGAATGGAAGTGAAATGGGAGGGGTAATTGTCGTGAGATGACCAGCCAATATGCAAAGGAGGGGAAGAGAGGGGGCGGTGCAGTGCACGTGGCGAACACCTCGCAAGGTGAGTGGACCAACCGTGTCGCTGTGACCCGGCCCACCGCGCGACGCGGCCCCGCCTCGGTTCCGAGCCCTCCCGACTAGTTCCGAGCCTCACAACACATCTTCCCTATTCTCTATAACCCATCAAACCTTCCAACACATCAAGTAGTGGCTCTTTTGTTTTTATTTTGTCGAGGCGAGCGTTACACCTCCTCGCTGACGTGTGATTTGGTAATGAAACATCTCAAAGTGTACATCTGTTGTGGCTGTGTTTTCAGTTTTACTTTTTTTTTATGACAAACAGAATTCATAATCTGTTGGTCGACGTGTTCTGGTAGGTAGAGGGCCTCATTATACTGCTCCTTCATCCTGACCACGTATCATCGTCATTCACAAAAGCGTCTTTTTGAACGTTGGTTCCCTCGTGACGACAACCTCCCCCACCAGGGTCACGTGGTTTTGGAATCGGCCAACCCCCCCCGGACTTGTGCTTCAGACTTCTTGAGCAACACTTCAGCAGTTCAGCAGTGTCAACTTGAGTGTTGTTAAACATTAAAGGATTTGTGTCAATGCAAACCATAGTCTGAATTAAGTGAACAGTGAACCAAAAGTGGCAGAGAAAAAGGCGATGTGAGTGTTCAACTGTCCATTCAGGTGTGCTGATAAAACCTTGTTGCAGAAACCAAATTTGTAAATAATTTGCAGACTTTGCTTCTTGAATCAAACAGTTGACGGTGCGTGTGTGTGCGTGCACAGTAATGGCAGGTGGCGGGGGAACGTGCTTGCAACCTGCATGAAACAATTGACAACTTGGGTCAGCACCGCCATCTTGTGACACGTCACGTAAAGGATGCGCCATTCGCCGAAACTTGTTGCGTAAGTCCGGTATCCAGTTCAAAGTGAATGGGGTCGTCATGATCGCGATCTAGTCGACTTTATTTGTTGCTGGATAAAAGACCAAATGTTTTGTGAGGAACTTGACTGAAGATGTGTCATTGTGAGTGACGTGTGCAAGAAGAATGTTGCCGTACCAAGCCGTGGCGATGGACTACGCCGTCACGTCGTCCTTCCAGCGACAGAGTCCTGCGAGTGCTGCAGGGGCCGCTGCAGCTGCTGCTCTCAACATCAACCCGGCCTTCACGCACTCCTGGTTCGTACCGGCGGATCTCTGTGTCCCGTACAAACAGAATCAGAGTCCTCTCCTCGAGCCAGGGCATGTTCCTTCTCTTTTTTCTTATCTACTAATATTATCATTATGGATACTTTATAACGTTGACGATCGGCCGTCATGTCCAACAATAACTTACAGCCTTCAGAGTACCCCAGTATACACACTATCACCCTGGTGATGTAGCAAGTATTGGCACTTTTTCGAGGTCTTGACATTTTATTACGAAACATATCCAAAAGGCAATCTTTAGAAAGGGCAGAAATTTAAGATTACAAGTTCTGTTTACGCAAATGCAATCCTATATCAAACCATATCGAATTTTAAAATAAACATTTCATTACGAAAGACCAAAATAGGGGCAAAAAACCTTACTTTCACCTTAATAAAGTAAACAACATCCAGTAATTGCAAAGAGAAGTTAAGTTCAGATGCACTAACTTTTTAAAGACATCTGTGGCCAAGGGTGGCCAGTTAAGGAAGTTACAACTAGGTTCCTGGCGAATGTGCGTCTTGTCTCTGAGGTGCAGACTGTCGGATGTTTTCTTTATGCTCCATTGGTTTCCAATCTGACGTCTCGAGACTGAAGCACTAATGACGTACTAATTTAGTGCTGAATCCTAATTTCACTCTTTTCTATATTTACTACAGTATAACTTAAGGATACGGTCAAATGGGGAAAGAAGCCCCACTTTTTTATACTCAAAATTTTCCTCAATAACGACATACGAGACATGCAACAATGGTCGTAACAGCTTCTGTAACATTCGTTACTTGGGCAAATAAATATAATTTTTGCAATTCCTAACATGATAATTTATTATAAATAAAACAAAAGCATAGTGTAAAAGGGCATCTGTGGCATATGATTGGTAAAAGATGCCCCATTAATATCTAATCTGAAACAAACAACTTGAACCAAAACAGCCACAAGAAAAATGAAAAGTATTTAAAAGTTAGGCATATGGAAGCTTTTTTTATGAATGTTTTTTGTTTTCACACGTTTTATCCCCTTTTTGTTAGATTTTTTCTACCGCAGTCAATGCAAGAATTTGAAATCCTGAACTAATAACGCTAGCTTTTTAAGATTTATACTGCAGATGTAAGTGTAAATATGATGCATCCCAAATTTTGTCAATTTCACTTTGATAGTTTGGAGAATATGGTCAAATTTATTTCTTATTGGTTACGTCACCTAAAAAGTCCCCTGCGACAAAATAACTTAAATTTTGGTCTAATATTTTAACAAAAGGTTCCCAATACATCCATGTTTTTAATTTCCCTTAGTTTCTCTATATCTATATAACTTTAGACTTCAGAAATTTTTAAAGCTATGAATATGACTTTTTTGCCCAAAATTTAAAATGTTTGTGTTTTGAAGTAAAGAAAGTGTGCTTAAATGCATCTCACAATAAAACCCAGGATAATTTCTATTCGCTGTTTCTCTATGAACGTGAGTAGCAACTTCCATTAGTCTAACACTAAAACTGCGACACAAGGAGCATCTTGGATGATGAAATTTTCAATAGCGAGAAAACAAGGATAAAGAATTAAAATTCATATCTAACACTAGCATTCACGTAACTTTCAAACTAGATTAGATCATTTACAAATGGCTTCCGGACGCTGTCTAAGCATTCTTTGGATTCAGGAAGGCTTACACTATTATATAGACTAAAAAGTGAAAAAGGTGATTTTTTTTTTTTTTTTTTTTTTTTTTGGAAATGTTCACGAAATTTCTGTCATACATATCCTTAAACAAATTTGTATACGAACATGAAGGTTGTAGTGCATTCATTATTTTCATTTTCCCCCTCTCTCCGAATCCAACAAGGTATTTTAAGCGGAAGGTCCATATGAACCCTACGTGTTAACAGCATACCTCAGATACATAAAATGAGTATATTTTAAAGCTGCAACACAAATACTTAAAAAAGAACACTCCCCTACCCCAAATTACGTTTTTTTTTTTTTTTTTTTTTTTTTTTTTTTTTTTTTTTTACAATAATGACTAACAATTTTAATTGAAATACCAGATCAAGACATCTGCACGTCGTAAATCATATACCTATCTACTCACCTTCATCTTTTAGGATAATCTGTGAAGTCTTCTTTATTCAGAATGACTTTTGGTAAACCGTATATAAAGTCTTACTGCATAAAATATGTAAATCTTGTCAAAGTGCCAATTTATATGGAAAATATTTGTTTTGGCATTAGCTATTTCCGAATTATTCTTTGTTATTGGTTTGCAATTTCAAATGCTTTACCCAAATGGTACCCTAATTATTTCTTCTCGTGGTCATTCAAAGGTATCACATATCGTAAGGTTTTTTAAGTTTTTAAATACTTTTATTCAACTGTTCCGTTGTTAGTATGTTTAGAACGAAATACTGAAGCTCTTCTTTATCAACAAGAACTAGAAGGGTAAAGTTTTGTTAGAATAGGATGTGAAAGAGTTTTGTTGTTCATGATGGTGCTTATTAGGCATTTGGAGGGACTTCTGAAGGGCTCAGGTTGGCATATAGCTTCTCCATTGTTGTTAAACTACGGTACCTAGAACAGGGAATTTCACTTATACAGCTGTCGTTGTAACGTCTCTCTTAGTTAAGTTCTTTTGTTAATTAAACGTGATTTAGTCAACCAAGAGATACCCTTATTTCGTTTAGTTATTGCCTCTGTAGTTGTTATGAATGTAACTGAGCATTGGAAAATCCAAAAGTACCTAGTGCAAACTGTTTAAAGGATTTTTTATTATAATATACAGCCTCCAACGTTAGGCCATATCGGACGATGAATGAATTGGGTGAAATGATGCTCAAATGAGCCCAGGGGCCATGGAGTTTAGAGCTACCTGACATTGGTCTGTAGGGTTAAGGGGAAACCCCGGAAAAAACCCTTATCCAGATAACTCACCCTGACCGAGATTCGAACTCGGGACCTCTTGAACGTGAAGCAGACATGTTACCATCTACGCTACCGAGACGGGAGTTTAAAGGATTGATATTATGTCCACTCTCTTTGCGAGGTACATGCCTTTTAAAACCGACTGCCACTTCAGCGAAATGGAAATGTGTAGATGCTTTTTTTTTTAAATAAAACATATAAGTATTGCGCCCACATGAATTTCTCTACTCTTGTACAAACACTTATTCCACAATCTACTTCAACATAAACATTATCTTATTGTAGGTACAGTAGACTTTAGGTGATAGACAAATGTTTGACAGTTGGACAATACGTTAGGACTCTGGAATTCCGTACTCTTTGCATGCCCAAGAGATTAAAAAAAGCATGACTTCGCATTTGAGAATGCAAAATTCAACAAATAACAAGCAATATTTCGGAATAGGTTCTCTACACAAAAATGAATGAATGAATTTGATATAAATTGCCTACCTTAACGAAATCTGCATATCCTGTGTAGGAAGACTTTGTCTATCCCTTACGTTTACCAGATATGCAAAAGTCATCCAGAATGAGGACCACTTATAGGGAGATTCTCAGAAAATTCAAGATATAAATTTCATTTGTCATGAACATTAACATATTGCATTTTAATACAAATAGAACCATTTTTGAGAAAATCAAAATTTTCAAAAAACGTTCTCTGTTTGGGGCGGGAGGTTTTCTTGAAAATCCTCGTATTGCATCCTCGAAAGATGCTCAACTTAATCACAAAGTTTGTTAGTTAATCTATTGTTAATTTTTGTGTTATACTGTTGATAGACCACATAAACGTTTTTATAAAAATGCTTTATTTTAATTCATGGAGTATTTCTACTGAAATCTTGGCATGAAATGTTTGAATGCCATATAACACTTCTCTAATTGTAGATGAATGAGTAAAAAAGTCATGTGAGTGCAATGTATCAGATATTTTATAGTCCTCTATGTGACGTCCAAGTCCAGAGTTAACAATTGACGGTTAAGAGGTGCCAAGTAACTTCTTGGCGCTAACCGACCTGTCAAGGGAGTAACTCCACGTTGAGAGGTGCCGTCATATCTCGATACCACACAAACTGAAATGAACTCTTAAACAGTAAACCTTTATTTGTATATTTATGGAATAGGAATGTGATCTTAGCATAGCACTTAGAATTCTAATCTCTGCATTCATGACAGATGTCAGCACAGCATTTCCACTTCGTAAATATTAAATATAGGTATATTCCATATAGTATCTCCACTAATAAGGCAATACATGTTTGAAATTTGGAAAATTCACAAAGAAATAATGTTTGCGTAATATTTCTAAATTCTAGCTGCGATATTTCGCAGGGTAAAATTACCGTACACGTGACTTTTTTTTGCCCGCCTCGGTAGCGTGGTGGTAGCGTGTCTGCCTCACGTTCAAGAAGTCCCTAGTGCGAATCTCGGTCAGGATGAGTTACCTAGATAAGGTTTTTTCCAGGGTTCTCCCTTATCCCGAAAGACGAATGTCGGGTAACTCTAAGCTCTATGGACCCTGGGCTCATTTGAGCATCGTTTCACCCATTTCATTCATCGTCCAATATGACTTAACGTTGGAGGACGTAAATTACAAAATAAACAACACGTGAATTTTAAACATTTTACGTAAACAATCTTGTTTTACAGTAAAGGAGTTTACATCATCTGTGTATGTTAACTTTAATAGTGCATTTGCACTCTCCAGTATTAATTTTTTTTTCAAAATAATTTTGCATTATTTGCTTTTTTTGAAATTAATAATAATTTATTACAAATCTGGTGCCTTATTAAAAATACACCTATATGGACATATTCTGTCTAAGAAGGAGCATAAATATTTGAAAACAAATCAGTAAAAATACTAATTTGTTGCATTCAATGACTTTTCTATACTTCTAGTTCATATCAGTGCAGAGAAGCGTTTTCAGAACTTGTTTTATCCGTAGACACGAGGGACGTATCTAGACGTAGTAGACTTTTAGTACTAGTCAAATCTTTTAACTGCAGGTCGCTCTGTGATGGGCCTCTCTTTGGATGACCAGGAGAGAGAGAGAAATAAATAAGGACTTTTAACTGAGCAAAGTTTGTGTTGGAAAATTTAAACAAATGATAACAAATAAGAAACGTTGAATACACCATTTGAATAAATTGTGTACTTTGATGAGATCCTCATTTGTTGAGTAGTAAGATTTTGTTATTTTTTACCTAAGGTTTGCCAGGCAATTGTCGTCCAGAATGAAGACGAATTCTGAGGTTATTCCTAGAAAATTCATGTCATGTATTTTAATCAACATCTTCAGAGCAATTTTTGAAGAAATAAAACGTTTTGGAACATTTTTCATCTAAACAATCTTTTGAGATAGGATTTTCCTTGAAAACCTTCATGTCACATTCTTGAAAGATTTTAAACTCATATGCCAAGTTTGGTATTTAGTCCACTTCTCTTCTTTGATTAATGCTGATCTCAAGCAGATATACGTACATTTTTCTAAACATACCTACTTTTTGTTTTCAAACCATGTAAAATAAAAATATCCGGTGTGGTGTATTTTTGAGGATTTGAGGATATTACGATACTACTGTAATCATCTAATTCGAAAGCAAAATTTACATTGCACGTTGTTTAGATGCCTACGAAGGCGAGTTAAAAGTCTTCCAGTCTGGAAGACCTGCCCAGGTTCGTATCCACTCTTCGATTACCATGCTCAAAGATCGCACAAGGTGCTGCTTAACAACGATTGTCTTGGGCGTGTTAGATGGTAACAAAAGAATTCTTTTTAATTTATTGATGAAAACTTTTCTGTACATAGCTTATACAATACTGTTTTGCCAAATGACTTATATTGATAGCAAGAAACATGTGTATGGGATGTTACCCACCGGTAATCCCAACAGTCTTTAAGGTTATGGTAGCAGATCGATGTGTCGTTTTCCTTTTAATCTTCTATTGTCTCGATCTGATGTAGGATTTGCTGGTATCTGTTGGATTAGTATGTTGTAGAAATGAGTTATGGAGCCTTTTATAGCGCTCTCGGAGGACTACAGATACCTACCTCTGGAACATCTAAGTCACTGTGGAGAGTGCTGTTAGGAATGTACCACGGTGCATCCAAAGAATTGACCGGAAAGTTAGACATAGACCTCGGTCCTTCTGCCCGAAAGCTTTTACTAATGATTTACAAGTTTTTGTCCTTAAGTTTGTTTATGAATTCAATATAACTTTTTATTTATGTATTACGTGCTGCAGTAATTAGGGAAAGTACTGCTTTGCACCCAAAAATCTACCCTGAATTAAGTCTCCGTGAATGAGAAAGAATCTCTTTTAGAATAAAAAAAGTGTAAGTATGAGTGTGTGGACAGTGTAACTCAAAAATCGAAATTCAGTTAAGCACCAAACTTGGCATTAAGTACAGCATTTTTCAAGAATGCATCAGGAAGAAGAAAAAAAAGATCCTTGTACTCGTAAATCCTCTTCATATTGAACCTTTTTCGAACGATTTTGATGAAAATATCATTTCTTCTTAATATTTTTATATAACATGAAATATATAGGTATATTCTATCTTGAATTTTCTTGGAAATAGTCTCTAGAGTCCTCTATATTCTGATAGCTGTAACAGACAAAATTATATCTACTGCACAAAAATATATTTCTCGTTAAAGCACATAATTTGTCTTACTTTAAGCTAAGCATTCACAAAAATTACTTGTTATTGCTTTGAATTTTTATTGCTTTTCTATCCGTTGGTCATACAGACAACAGATTTTAATACTATCACACAACGGCAAGCTCTTAAAGGATTTGAATATCACTTAACTTTACTCTATCCTCATAATATCCTTGCAGCCGAGTAAGTCAGCAATAAGATAATGTCTATCTTGGTTAAAAGAAGCAGATAGAGGTGTCTGTAAGAATAGTTTGTACAACAGTAGCGGAAATCATATGAGTCCAATATATCAAATTGTTTACATGTAGATCTTCGTCTGGAAAGTTTGTAAATGAATTAAATTATTATTATTATTATTATTTTTTTTTTTTTTTTTTTGGATTGTGTTGGTCTCCATAAATTGGTTTCCAATAATATTCGTTGGTCTATATAACATCTACTTAACAATATCTGGGTCGCCAGTGATTGTTAATGTGGTGGAGCAGGTGTTAAAGAGCTGTCAGTTTTTTGCAAAATAACGCAATCACGGCTGGACGAGTAGCGCGTGTGTAATGCCTACGTAATGTGATCTCTACACGAGGTGACAGTCTAGTATGTAGGTATAGGCTTTCACATCAAACAGCATACTTTCTGTCTGATAATGAGTCCTTACAACATGGAGTTATTATGCAACAAGCGAGTTATTAATACTGAAGAAATTATGATATTTGCATTGAACTGTAAAGCGTCCACATAAGAATTCTGTTCCTGTACAAGCTTCTAGAAGAGAAACTGCCATCCTGGCTCTCTGAATTATTTAAAAAATACGTTGGTTTTTTCTTTCTTGTTTCTGGAAAGGAGAAAATCCTTGAATGCCACCGCAGTTGGTACAATATGTCTATGAATTAAGTTTACAGCATGATGGTCATCTCTCTTTGCAGTTTGTTACATTACAGTTGATAACGCTACGTAGATATTTATCACGTAAACTGTTTGTTAGCTCATACATTAGGTAATTATTTCAAGATAACTATCACTTGGAAGCAGTAACTGAAATTCTACGTCAGTACATTCCGGTTCTTGGATATAAACAATGAAATTGTTACACCAATTTACGCGTTTTATATTTGTTACGTTAATTACGCAATATTTATGCGTATTTTACTTTAATGTAGATAACCTTTCTATGCGTAAATGCCCAACCAGGTTTGCGGCTCAATGGAATATACTATAATCTAAAATACGTGATATTTTCCAAAGAATATTACAAAATGCTATTAAATCGTACATACCTACATAAGAGGGTGGGTTTTATATAGTGCGATCCATATAAACCCGAACCATTTCAATAGGTCATAACTTTTGAACCAATAATAGGACACACTTGCAACTTTGGGAGAATATAATACACAATTGGGAGATTACATTACACTATTTACATCTCAGAGAAAATGTTGGAAGTGTCCTACACCAGCATCTATACATGTTTGTACTCGTCTCACCATATTCTCTGAAGTTTTACGGAGAGTATCCTCGCCAATGTTACTTATTTAGGTTCGAATGGATTCCTTGACAACATCAATTGTCCGTGGCCTATTCTTGTACACTCTATTTTTTAGATACCACACAAGAAAAACTCCGGTGAGGTTAGGTCAGGGGACCTGCGGGGTCACAGACATTTTTTAAAAAATATTCGATTATAAAAGAAACTGGTTACAAGTTTCACGGTGTCATTAGATGTATGGCACGTTGCTCCATCTTGCTGGAAATAACTTTCTCTCAATTCGATATCATCCAGCTGCTCCACAAATGTGTTGAAGATAGCCATATAAACTTCAGTGTCTACAGTCGTATCAAAGAAAATGGACATTTAAGACCGTCAACTGTCAATAATTGTCAGTATTGACAATTCTCCCAGAGCCACTGAGATCATTAAAACACATTCCTACATTCTACGAGTTTTCAAAGGGAAATTATGGCATACTGAAATGGTTCAGATGTATATGGTTCTCACTGTAGTAGGTGAAATTACGTATACCTTGTGTTCTGTAGCTGAATCTGTTATACTAAAAAGTGGACTAGCTATATTAGAAGCAAAAATAATTTGGAAGACAATAATACTCAGCTACTTCTTCCATGTAAATGAAACCTATCTTTGTATCTGAAAATTTATCATTGGGACGAAGTCAAATAAATCATAATTACACTTAGATTGCTCACATATTTTGGGCTACCACTAACTTGAAAAATAAAAATAAAACAATAGAAAACGAATCAAATACATTCGAGGATTCCAGTTTGTAAGGACTATGATACCTACAATGAAACACAAAATTAATATAATTTTGAGTCGAATAAGTATTCAGTGCTCCATTTATTGCTAGTATTTACCTAGAATACGTTTCGTTAGGATCTTCTTAACATCATCAACTGTTGTCGACTAATGGATGTTGGTTTGGTGAACTCCTTGGAGGTGATACCGACAGAGACAGCTGGAGCATTGAGTACTATTTGACTGAAAATTATATTGATTATATTCGAGGATATTCATACTTTAAGAATTGTTTGGGATACATGAACATTTTTAAAAAACGAAAGGCGTTTAATACTTTATATGTTTTATTTAATGATACCTAGATATATCAGATTAGGTAGAGAAGACCGAATATGCATAATTTACTATACAACAGACACGTAGAACATTTTACATTTTCTTCTTTTCTTAATTTGACATTTTATCATGCTTTAAATTTATATTGTCAGAAGAAGAACTGCGCAAGAAATGCTACTGAATTGTGGTACATAACGGACATTTGAGATAGCAAAGAAGTCAAACATTGTGTACCTATGTTTGAACAAGACTGTAAGTTGTTGTTTATGAAGTAGTTACACTGCCAAGATGTTCATTACTAACATTTCTACCCAATCATGACGGCCGATCTATTACACAGGGCGGGGAAATGAAAACTGTCTCCATGAACAAGTTCTCAAATCAATGTCCTTTTTGTGTGTATTTTTAGTTCAGCTTTGTTAGTAAGCATGCCGGTTCATTTGTTCAATTTTCTTGCATGATCTGTCGTTGATATGTTTTGTGCAAATATTTTGAGAATTAGTCCTTAAGTTTATGTCTAGAATATAAAAGTGTACTTTGATAATTTATGTCCCATGTAACATGGATTCGCAATAACGTGTAAGGATATAAATTTCCAGCACATAATATAAGTAGGTATGTTTGTTTATCTTGTCAACTGAAATTTATTCATGTTTGAAGAATTTACAGAAAAAGAAATAAGTGTTCAATGTAAATGAAATTTCTTTATCGAAGCCAATAAGTGAATTACACATTAAACTGAGTGAAATGAGCAGAAGTTGAAGTTGTTTTTAATCTCAAAATAAAGGTCCATATTGTGAAGGGCGTATTTACCAAATGTTGCCTATATCTGCGTAATATAATAATAATAATAATAATAATAATAATAATAATAATAATAATAATAATAATAATAATAATAATAATAATAATAATAATAATAATAATAATAATAATAATAATAATAATAATAATAATAATAATAATAATAATAATAATAATAATAATAATAATAATAATAATAATAATAATAATAATAATAATAATAATAATAATAATAATAATAATAATAATAATAATAATAATAATAATAATAATAATAATAATAATAATAATAATAATAATAATAATAATAATAATAATAATAATAATAATAATAATAATAATAATAATAATAATAATAATAATAATAATAATAATAATAATAATAATAATAATAATAATAATAATAATAATAATAATAATAATATTAAGGCGGTAATTATTTGTGTAATTAAATGACAACTTGAAAAAGATTCAAAACTAGAATTTCTTTGCTTTTTATTTATCTTCTATACTTTTAATTCGCGTCATGATTTATGAATATCTGCAGTAGTTATTAATCGCTTTGAAGTATCCTAAATGCAGTACTGTAATGAATATTCCAATTTTAAATTTCGCATATAGAGAGTGAAAGTGCTGATGAAGTTCTAAGCAGTCTTTACACGGAACTGATATTTTCATATAGCTTAACATCATCAGTAAACATTAATCTCTTTTAATTGTTTACAGTGCTAGTTTACCTTAATTTAACTACACTCCACTAACTATGATCTGCATTAGCTTCTGTTCAATTAATTCTAAGGTTATTTTGTTACGTGATGCTGTTGGAATGGTGAATAAAATAAAAATCTACCTTTATCGGAACAATGGAAAAATGTATAAAATACATTTAACACTTGACAGGTTTTACGTTCTCTAGTCTGTACCTATTAAGTAAGTGGAACCGCTAATAAGTAAGTGGAAAAAATTATATTGCAATCCACAAATTGGATATATATCAGAATTTTACCAGAAATACACATTTGGCTAAATACCAAACTTGCTATATAAGAATCACATCTTCGGAACATTTGATACAAATATTTTTAAATCGCCCCACCCAAACTAACCTTAATATGCAATTTTTTCCTTCAAAAGTGCAAACTGTTCTAAGACTTTATTAAAACACTAGGTGGTTTGACACGGCAAATGAAACGTATATCCTGACTTTTCTGGTAACAGCTGTTGAAGACTTCACTCTCCATTATTCTTGCATTACTAGTAGGTAAGCAAATCTCGTTAAATCATACAATTTATATTAAATGAATAGTTTGTTCGATTTTTTTTATTGATGGAATTTTCAAATACTTATTTTCCTCAAACGGGAAGTCCTTATTTATTATTTTTATGTCATTATTTATTTTTACCTGTTGGTCATGCAAAAGCAACGTAATTTTAAAACCATCTCGTAACAAATAGCTCTTAAAAGATTTGACTATCGCTTAAGGCTACTATATTTTTTACAAGTAAAATATGAAACATAAAACGTTTTCTACATAGATCTCTAATAACGTGAAGAATTAACGTTTGAGAGAATAATTTCCACAACAGCGAATAAATTCAATGCACGTTGAGAGAGCAAAGCATGACCTTTTCAGCTGTACTGCTACATATATTTTATGATGTTTTTAAAGTTACCTTAAAAATAAGAAAGTAAAACCTTCGCTTAAAATGCAGAACAAGTGTTCCACCACAATGTCTGTAAAGTCCCATAAACATCTAGTGAGCCACTCCGTCCTCTAGGTAGACTTGAAGTCAGCGAACATTCAAACCTCATACAGGTCTAAGTCTGTAATGCTCAGGGCTTTAAACAAATGAGTTACGATCAGGTGATAACAGTTTCTAATTGTAAAATCTTAGGTAGGTATATTATCTATAATACTTTCTGTCGAAAATAATAGTTTATAAACTAATCATAAACATGAAATAAGTTATTGAAAGCATTTTAATGTATTGTTTTTATTAGTATTATTGTGTTTATATTTTCTGATTCCTAAATAAGTTCAACGCTTTAAAAAATGTTTTCCATCTGTTTCATCAACTGTCGCGAAATAAGGTGACTTTGGCTTAGAAAGTTTAAATTATATGGCACATCACTAAAACTGGATACTTTTTTCCATGATAATTTGGACAATTCTTTCAAATGTCACATAAAATAAGTGTGTTATTTTTTCGGATTAAACCAGAAAGCATTTAACATAATAAAGCATTTAAATAATTTCTTTTGTATCCATAACGTTAAAATAATGCAAAGAGTCGCCTCGTCCGGTCTTTTGGTAATGGAAATGAAAGTGACCTCATTAAATGAAAATTGCACTCAATGAAGCAGTATTTACGAAGCAGTGAGTTTAAATTGAAATGCTGCAATACCGACACATACAACCACAGATGCTATAAACAAGCAAAGAATAGTTGAAACATTTTATGGAATTTTAACAAAGAAAATGACCATTTTAACCAGACATTTACTCACTACTGCTACCACAACTGTCGTCAGTAATACCAAAAGTAGTTTTTTCGACTGATTTCATTCGGCTATAAAACTTGCTGTCGTGATAATTATTTCTCTAAAAGTCCAAAAATAATAATTAGGTATTTAATGATTACAAGTATTAATTTGAAAGCTCAGTTAAATTACTTTAAATAAGTTATAAGCAAGAGGGACATTTGGTAAAAAAGCGCCAACGATGCTGGTTTCGTTTAAGTTTATAATAATCACTGATCTTGGATTGGTTGTTTAATATTTCGCATTACGTGACATTACATCATGTAGTGGTATTTTTATATTTTCATTTCGAAGTCCACCAAATCTCACCATTTTTGCAATTTGTATCCACCACTAATACTAAACAGGAAAATGCATGCTGGTCAAATGGAAGCAGAAAGTATACGAGTTTAAAACAAAGTAATGTAGAAGAACAAAATTATTAGTAAAGTTATCCGTTCGTTTGCTAGCGATTCTTGATAATCAGAATTATATCAAAGATTCCGGTATGCCTCCACTGAAATGGAGCTTGCTTTTAAGCATACCTAAAAGTCATCGGTCTGGGCCGGATTGGAACCCACGATCCTATGATTAGTAGACCAACCCTAAACAATTGAGCCACCCAGATGGATATATAGTTGTGTACTCTAGTGTGATGGAAAACTTCAAAAGTTTAAGAACAGTGAAACGAAGGAGTTAGTGCAGTGGGATAATGGTGTCCATGTGACATTACTGAAACAGCAGACTATGGGACTGCACTATCGTTTGTTATTGCCTTAAACAGTGAAGCCAGAAATGAAATATTACCTTGAATTTGAACTAAATCTCTCGTTAAAATATTGTAAACAAGCTTATAATGAAGTTGTCAACACAATCTCTATATAAACATACTTTTTTCGTTAACCACTGTAACAATACTCAACAATCATAACATCGTATTTGGTTTCAATTCAATAGGTATATACTTTTTTATTTGTTCCATTTACACCCCGCCTTTAACTGTAGTTGTTATATCCGCGGCCGTTCTCCTTTGGAACATATCGTAGGTGTTAACTCGTATTCGTTGGGTTTTAATCATTAGATCACGTACACATTCGCACTCTGATTCATGCTTACAGACTGTGGGAAAGATGAGGAATTATCTTGGTCGGAGAAAAATCCCCATTCCCACCGCCGGGAATCGAACCCGGGACCCCTAGCGCGGAAGCTACGGTGCCAGACTTAGTCTCTCTGCTTTACGCGGAGGAAATGTTTCTTTAATTACACAATTCCCAACCCTCCATTGAGTTTGGAGGTAAATATGTGTGTGAAAATAAGTTGAGAAAATACCAAGTCTGCGGTCACATAATTCAAAAAGTTTAAGAAGTAAAAAGAGCATGAAATGCTTGAGTCAAAGCCACCGATATGAAAATATCAGCTAACGCCTCTCCCCACTAAATACTTTCATCTATATCGATGACTCATTTTGTACTGTTGTGCTCTTTTTCTGTAAAAGGATCGCCCTGAGCACGCGTTACGCTAGTTACTAAAAGCTAACGGGAGATCGACCAGACGACTGTCGCATTCCTTGCGATATCACGCTCTCTCTTTTAATTATATGAATATTGTATATCTGAACACTATTCCCAAAAATGTTCATTTAAACCTTGATAATCACCTACATTTTTTATTTAAGAGAATTCAATGTTTAACCTTCTGTCCTTTTAATTTACGTCAGCTTTTTGTATTATGTACATTATGCAAACAACTCTCCCCTCGTTTAAAAATATTGGTAACCATCATAATTTA
Source organism: Mantis religiosa (assembly GCA_030765055.1). Taxonomy (NCBI): domain Eukaryota; kingdom Metazoa; phylum Arthropoda; class Insecta; order Mantodea; family Mantidae; genus Mantis; species Mantis religiosa. The sequence goes on along the minus strand of CM060953.1, from coordinate 23,235,880 downwards.
ACGAGTTTTAGCTTTAAAAAAATTTTAATTTATACTGACATGATTGTTTCAGCTTCAACAAAACGTTCTTATGAATACACCTAATTAATGCTTTTCGTGATAAACATTTCCAGAAATAGTTTAATTAGAAGTACAAGAACGTTAGAGGACATAAAATTAAAGTCACAGATTTTGAAACAACATATTTTGGATTTGAAATTATATCTACATTTTCCACGGATCTTTGGAAATCAGTGAATAGCGAAATATTAATTAATAATAGAACTTCTCGGAAATACCTAATGACACCAAAATTCTTTGGAAATAATTGGAAATAATTGTGTATTTTAAAAAGATTCTACATGAACAAGGTTTTACACTTATACAAAATTATTCAAAATTCTCTCAAATAAAGAATGACTTTCCTTCATATTCTCAGAAAATTATGGGTATATATTTAATTAATAATGCAAGTATCTTAAATAATTATTATATTGTAATAAAAGTCACTAGTAATTTTGTGGAAAAATATATTGAACATTTCATATGTAAAGTGCAGTTTGTTTGGTGGGTACTTATCACTCTCGTTTGTGAGTTTACCTAATCGTACATACACACACTGTTTTCCAAGATGCTCTTTTCTGACTTTGGTACCTCAAAACACGTATTTCAGCATCATATACTTGAGTAAAATGCAATGTTTCTTATAGATACTGACCTAAGCACAATTTAGATAAAATGTAGCCTTACGCTTGTATCAAGTGTTTCGTGCACTTCTTTAGGCATTCCTGAGAAAAAAGTTCTCAAAAGAAACAAAATCGTATCACTTCTTCCAAAACTAATAATTAAACTCGAGCTCAGATATTTCTTTACATAATTCTGGATACTTGATTTGAGAGCGTAAGCTCCTGTTTTTTGTGTCACTTAAGTTTTCTTAAAGATAGGCAGCTATGTTGAATGTTCACGTGAATTCAGAGTGAAACAAATGCCCTTTAGCACCTTCCCTGTCTTGTTTGTTGTAATCACAAAAAGCTACTAGGAATCAAGATGTACCAGAGCTCGTTGAGTTAAGCGAGACAATAGTACAAAAATATGTTAGTATGGGCGCTTTAATTGTGCAAATAATAAACCTCAATGCTACATGTATATATGTAATACAAGTTGGGAAATGAAGTATTTAATTATAGGTTTAGCTTATTCATTGAGACAGAACACCTCGAGCATTGCGATATATAATGTGATCCATATAAACCTGAACCATTTCAATAGGCCATAACCTTTGAACCAACAATAATACACACACGTACAACTTTGGGAGAATATAATACACAATTGGGAGATTGCATTACACTATTTACATCTCAGAGAAAATGTTGGAAGTGTCGTCCACCAGCATCAGTGTAGACACTGAAGTTTATAAGGGTATCTTCAATACATTTGTGGAGCAGCAGGATGATATCGAATTGAAAGCTATTTCCAACAAGATGGAGCAACGTGTCATACATCTAATAACACCATGGAACTTGAAACCAGTTTCTTTGATAACCGAATAATCTCAAAAGGTCTGTGACCCCCAGATCCCCTGACCTAACCTCACCGGATTCTTTTCTTGTGGGGGGTATCTAAAATAGAGTGTACAAGAATAGGCCACGGACAATTGATGTTCTCAAGGAATCCATTCGAACCGAAATAAGTAACATTGGCGAGGACACTCTCCGTAAAACTTCAGAGAATATGGTGAGAAGAGTACAAACATGTATAGATGCTGGTGGAGGACACTTCCAACATTTTCTCTGAGATGTAAATAGTGTAATGCAATCTCCTAATTGTGTATTATATTCTCCCAAAGTTGTACGTGTGTGTATTATTGTTGGTTCAAAAGTTATGGCCTATTGAAATGGTTCAGGTTTATATGGATCGTACTATACTTAGATTTATTGTAACCAGCCTTTAAAAGGAAGTAAAGAATTGAAGGAAATACGGGCATGTCACAAAGACGCGCGGAAGTAACATAGGTATGTTCCAGGCTTGAACACCGTCTCACGGATGAGGTTACCTAGAGAAAGCGATAAATGACACGTGAAACCAAGCAGCCCTCTAGTCTTCCTTTGAGCAACCAACCGCGCCATCTACCCTGCTCCACCATTAGGTACAAAATCTAAAAAAAAAGTGAAAGACGAGCAGGAAGAGGAAGTAAATATAAATAATGAAAATAAAGTCATGGTAGATGAGACACGACCACAGGTTTCGTTTACAGACCAGGGAAATCGTCAAATACCCAAGGTTGGAGTGGGTAGTAAGTCGGGGACCGGCCATCTCGTTCAGTAGGTAACTCGGGTGTAAACCACAACTACAAATCACTCAAGAAGACAGAGAACATCCCAGAGCACAATGAGACCAAATTTAATCGCAGATGAGCCGGCGGCTGTTGTTACAGCATTCAGCCGACATACAGCAATAGATCAGTAGGTAAAACCTCCCGTAGCTGCAATCTGGTTATGTTTTGTGTACACATTCCATGTAGTGTGCAACTAAAACTTTGAAAGAAACACGCAAAATCAAAAGTGGGTTTATTCTAAATGTACGCCATTCATCTGTTCGGCTATAGGTAACCGCTTGTACGGGCTTTGAACCCAGCCAAACACTACAGCTATTACTACAGCTAACCACTGTTTATCTCCATAATACCTATGCGAACGTACAAACAGCTTTTCATTTGCATAATTTTTAAAATAAATTCAAACAATTAACGATTTAATTCAAATTCGGTACTGATTTTCCCTTTAAAGTAGTAAATATTTTCCACAAGCACAAAGGTGTTTTCCATTGCACTATTTTCAGAGTTATAGGCGTTGTTCTCACTGGTTACTGCCACCTACAACAAAATATGTACATAATAGAAGCAATTACAAAAAAGCAATCCTATTGCAGCGGAAATAAGGAATCAAATACTAAGCGGTTCTCATTTGTGTATTTCATGGGTCAGAGGGCATCTGCAGATGAGCTTGCAAAGAGAGCTGTGACTTCAGATCTTCCCAGTAATTTACACTGTATGCCCTATTTCTTATGTGAGACAAACATTGAAGAAGATTATCATCAATGACTGGAATGAATACTGCTTAAAAAGTGTTTGTGGTGCTTTGACTAAGGATTTATGCATATTTCCCAACGATTTCTGATAGGTACACATAAATGTAAATTCGTTAATCCTAACTATGCTCTCACTCAATTTTTAACTGGATATGGCAAATTTTCAGCTTAGTTATTTCGATTCAAAATCAAATCTACTTCTCATTGTATTTGTGGAAATTACCTTAAAGATTTCCCTCACATTTTATTTCATTGCTCCTTCTTCTGCTTTGAAAGATGTGAACTAAAATTATTGCTTCAATCCTTAGGTTACACTTTTTCAAAACCACTTACACATATTTTGATGAACTTTTAGGTTTTAGTGTTGACTTCGGGCCCAAATGACCTTGTTGTCGACGGGCCCTAAAACACCACACACTCACTCACTTTTGATGAATTACAAAACTTATCAATATTTCATGGCTTTCTTAAACCAAATATTTCTTAAGCTAAATGATTTATCTTGATGTTTACTGTTTGTCAGCTTGATATTGTATTGTCAGCTTCATATTGTATTTGGTTATGTCTTGTAATTTTATTATATTCATTTTATAATTTGTAAACTAAATTCGTAACATACCTTTGAGTAAAATGGGAATCACAAAATTGGATAATAAATAATTAAATAAGTAGAAGCAATTCTATAAATATTTATTGTATTAATGAGAGGTTGATGGAAGAATAATCTTTTTAACAACAGTTTGGTCAAGAGTGGATAAGAGAGGTTAATGCAATAATTTGTTTACTGCGAAATGATGAAGAAATCATAGTACAAAATGGTTGATGTATAACTTTTAAATATATATTTAGAATATTGTGTGCCTGCACTGTTAAAATATGTGAAATTAAGTAACAAATTCAAGTTTACAAGAGCCAAAAAAAATAAAAATGTCATATTTATGTTCTATTTTCTAAATAGGAAATATTATTTTTTAATTTTTCCCCCTTCTGATCAAAGAGAGAGAGGAATTTTAAAGGCATCATGTATCGGTCCTCTCTTAAGAATACCCATTTCTGAAAATCCTAAAATCTAGAGTTTTACGTGTATTGACTTGAAACTTTAATGTAATTAGTGTAGTACTATCTGTAGTTCACAGACCAATTGTCAGACCTTTGTCCAAAATAGTTCTTGTGATATTGATATGTTTATAGTGTTTTATTGTTATTTAACTGTTCCAAATGATGCAATTTTAATTTTAGAAATGTAATACTTTGCAGTTATGCTCATAAATACATTATTAGTAAATTTATGAGATGAAATTTTTATCTGACCCTTGGATTATGATAAAAAAGTATTCAATTCTCCATTTATTAATTTTTTATATTTCTTGTGAACTGCGTGCTTTGTTATTTAATTGTACAAACACTGGTGACATAATAAATCATTTCATCGGTTTCCTTTGGTACTGTTTTTATCCAAGCACAAAAATTTTCAAGCTTCTAGTTTGAAAGCTGCATCGTGTGGAGTAATTAATATTCTGAAAAGCGCTGAAAATTGAAAACACGAGAAAATCACCAAAATAGGTGATATAAAGCCCTGTGTCCACTTACAGTGACACTTAAATAGTCATAATCCACAATTTTTAAAGAGCTGCATAGCTATATTTGATTATGCAAAAATGTTGTCATTTTTTGCACTTTTTTATCCAATTTTCACTTATGGGTATCCTTAAGGGGATATTAAAAGGTCAATTGGGTTAAAAATGACATTTTCTGTTTTTAGCGTTATATTATTATTTGACATTTTCTTAACATTTTGATAAAAGTATAGTTTAGTGTTGGAACGCATTAAAACTATTTTTACTACTTTTTTTTTAAATTTGCTGCATTGAAACCTCATTTTCATAATTTCATGAAACAACAAAATAATTTTTGAACTAATTGGGTAAAAAATACGAAAGTTAGCTCATTTTATAGTGAGATTTACGGTACAGCGATTGGTATCACAACTACCGAGATGGCCGCTTCCTGTACGAGGGAAAAGTAGTAAACATTTCAATTTTAAAAGTGAGTTGCTCTTTGATTATTTTATTTGTTTTAATATTCCCCTAAAATTCATTTTCTGTTGCGAAAGTAGGCTCTGTTTTCTCAAAAACTATGAAAGAAAAATGCCTCAAATTTTCAACATATGAGGGAGTGTCGAAAAGTTGTAATTATCACCTTTTAAAAATGTGATAGAGAGTTTGTTTTGATATGTGCTTGTTAGACCTTCTCTACGTAGTCACAATCCAGATTTACATATTTGTCCCAGCGTTTCTCGACCTTCCAAATACCTTGACTGTAGAGGTCTGTAGAATTCGCTTTAAACCACTCTTCCACTTCATTGATGACGTCATTTGTGTTGTCAAATCGGTGACTACGCAACGGATTCTTCATTTCCGGGAACAAGAGAAAGTCACTTGCTGCGAGATCGGGCGAATAAGGCGGATGCTGTAAGGTCTCATAGCCACATTCTCTTGTTTTGTCAACTGCAACTTGAGGTGAATGAGCTGGTTCATTGTCAGACAGAAGACGAACAACTTTGGAGAGCATACCGCGTCGTTTCTTAATCAGAGCTGCTCGTAACTTGTCCAGAAGTTTGCAGTAGTATCTGTCAGTGATGGTTTGTCCCTTGCCAAGATAATCTGTAAGGATGACTCTACGACAGTCCCAGAAAACTGAAAGTATGGCCTTCCAGCTGACTTTTGCACCTTTGCCATTTTGGGAAGGGGGAAATCGGCACGTTTCCATTCCATGTTCATGGTTTTTGTCTCAGGATCATACTGATAGATCCAGGATTCATCCATGGTTATCAGACGAGCAAAAAAGGCATCTTCATCCTGTTCTAGCAGCATCAACATCTGTCTTGTAAGGTCACGCCGTGTTTGCTTTTGGAAAGAGGTTAGCAAACGTGGAACCCATCATGCAGACACCTTAGACATGTGCAGTTCGTCATGAATAATTTTCCACACACTACTATAACTAAGAAGTGTCTCATTCATGATCATTTGGATGGTTGCTCGTCTGTCTTCCAGTATTAAACACTCCACTTTCTTCACTGTGACAGCTGACGGTCTACCAGCTCTTGACTCATCTGTCAGGGAAATGTGACCAGTTTGGAAATTCCTTTTCCACCTCACGACAGTGTCATACGATGAGCAATCATTTCCATAAACTGTCGTCATCTCATCACGGATGTCCCGGGCACTTTTAGCCTTCAAATGCAGGAACTTGATCACACTACGAGCCTCAAGTTTCTCCATCTTACACCTCAGTCACTTCTGGCACTCACTGTAAAAGAACAAAAGGACTCAAATCACTGAAACTACCAACATTAAAAAAATATAAGCACTGAGTCTGCTTTATTCTGAGTAGAGAAATGTCCAACATGTATTCTGTTTCTGGTGGAATGCGGAAATTCAAATTCTGAACGCAAGCGATAGACGAAAGGCTTTTGTTAGCCAGCCGCTGTTTGGATATCCCTGGCACGAAGTTATTTTAGAGACGTTTCTTTGCTTTCATGGAAGAGCTAGCTATACGTAACCTTTCATTAATTTTATAGTTAAATCAAACAAGAGAGGAGCGTATGTTTTTGTCACACGTGATTGAAATCGTGTGCTGTGGAACCGAACGTGACTCGGCACAAATCGAAAGGCTACCTTTGTCTGCGTACTAATTGAGTGTTTGCACATCAAACGAATGTAAACTTCAAACAAGATACACGCTTTTCATTGCCTGTTTTTTGTACAAACAGCTTTTGTTGGGAGATGGTTATTTTCTGCTTATAGAAAGCTTCTGATATCAGCAGATACCTCAAACGGTTGTGTTAATTCACGACATTCCCAGAACTTAATCTATTTATCTCTCCATTTCTGTTGAGCTATAGCTAACATTATTTAACATTTTTATTGGCAACGACCTCACCTAATCCAACCAATAAACCTTCAGGGATTGTACAGAAACACCTTTACCTGGTAGAAAGGGTATACGAAATGATTCTGCGTACCGTAGCTACGTAACATTTTGAGATAATTTTAGTCCGTGATTATCTATTTTATTACAAAAGAATGATACCGGGTGTCCATAAATGAATATCGGGGTTTTAACGCTTTATAACATTAATTTTATTAAACTTACAGTAATGAAATATATGTCACATGAAAGAGCAACTCAAACAGTTTTATTCGTTGGCACCAGTGCGCATGTGCGTGAAATGTTTACGCCGCGATCCGCTAGAAAGCGGTAGTAGCAAAGATGGCGACTAGTGAGCAGAAAGCGTTTTGTGTTTTGCAGTTTGCAAAGACCGAATCTGTAGTTACTGTGCAACGTGCGTTCCGCATTAAGTTCGGGTGTGATCCTCCAAGTGACAATAACATCCGTAGATGGTTTCATCAGTTTGAAGATACAGGCTGCCTTTGTAAACGGAAGAGCACGGGACGACCAAGAGTTAGCGAAGAGGATGTTGAGCGAGTGAGAGAGTCGTTCACTCGTAGCCCAAAGAAATCAGTTCGGAAGGCTGGTCGTGAATTAGAAATTGCTAAGTCGACTGTTTGGAAAGTTTTAAGGAAACGATTGCAACTACGTCCTTATCGTTTACAGTTGTTACAGGCTCTAAAGCCTGCAGACCATGGTTTACGTGCCAACTTCGCTAACGTAATGCTGTTTAATGACGATGAAGATTTTCTAGATCATGTTGTTTTCAGTGATGAATCGACCTTTCACCTCAGTGGACATGTTAACACTCATAATGCGCGGATATGGGGCTCAAAAAATCCTCATGAGGTCGTACAAGTGCAACGAGACTCCCCTAAAATCAATGTTTTTTGTGCTGTATCCCGGCGGAAAGTTTACGGACCTTTCTTTTTTGGTGAAGCTACTGTAACTGGTACTTCCTACCTTGATACACTAGAGCAATGGCTCTTCCCTCAGTTGGAACAATATGAACCAGAGAATTTCATTTTCCAGCAAGATGGCGCGCCACCTCACTGGCACAACGCAGTACGCGAATGGTTGAACGTAACTTTACCCGACCGCTGGATTGGCCGCAAGGGACCCAATGACAGAGCTTGCTATGCGTGGCCTCCACGTTCACCCGACCTAACGCCATGCGATTTCTACCTTTGGGGTTTCATCAAGGATCGTGTGTATGTACCTCCATTACCAGCTGACCTCCATGAATTACAAAACAGGATTGAAGCAGCTGTTGCAACAATTACTGAAGACACACTGCTCAACGTCTGGGAAGAACTCAGCTATAGACTTGATGTGTGCCGTGTGACAAATGGTGCTCACATAGAACACTTGTAAGCTCGTATATAAAACTGTTTGAGTTGCTCTTTCATGTGACATATATTTCATTACTGTAAGTTTAATAAAATTAATGTTATAAAGCGTTAAAACCCCGATATTCATTTATGGACACCCTGTATTTCTACGTTTTTCGACGCATTTTTTATTCGGATATTCAGTTTTATTTACGTTGTTAGAACAAAATTTTTTTTAGACATTATCCTCGCATTCTACCTTAAGCATCTCCTTTCATGACAATTTAACGTTTTTATTAGGATTTCACTAAGGAGGGGATTCGGTACGTAGGCCACCAAGCTGGGCCCATTGTGCCTATGCCCCCAAGTGGGGGCACCCCCGGGAGGAAGGATGAGGCCAGAGGAGATATAACATGGCCGACCCAAACAGCCACGGCAGTGCAGAGGGCAGGGTCCCTACACTTTAAAGTCTGTTTAGTTAACGCGTGTGCAGTTTGGCCGCCTCTTTTGACAAACCCTTATAATCGTTTTACAACACAGACCCTCCTTCTCCTAGCCCTTTCTGCAAGGTTGCCACCTTTCTCGATACGTCATGGGTATCGTACGAGGTTTCGTCTAAATAAATTATCTTATATCCATTACTGCGGAACTTCCTTAGTTTTGACAAACATGCGACTGTCATTTCCAGAAAATCAGGGTTACTATTGGTCCTCAATGACAGTATTCCATTTCTGAAGTGTGGAGATAGATTTATGGCGGTCGAGTTCGTTTTCTTTGTGGAGCAACTGCACTCACGCTGACAGGACACACTTTACTTAGAGACTTCCCCCGACAGGCCAGGACAATGGACACGTCCTCTATTGCGGGATGGCAACGAGCCGAGCAGCCAAGCCCCAGAGGTCCATGGCTGGCGGTCCCGAAATTAAATGTAATTAACCTATTATTAATAATTAAATGTAATTAACCTATCCAGCATTCGCCTAGCTACCCGAGAAAACCCTCGAAAAGCAATGGGTGAGGTAAGTTGGCCACGGGAATAGAACTCAAGCCTCCCGATTGTGGACCACAGACGGACGTTTTTATTTTCTACTGATCATATTTCGAACTGAAATTAGGTCCCAACAGTGGCACTATGGTGCTTTAATGAAATTCGTTAGAAAGGTTTAGAGAAAATAAAAACAATGAAACGATTTCCATTTAAACGATAGTTTCTAGCTCGGGAATTTTATTTTAAAACTCTTTTTGTGGTATTCTTGAAAATTATTTTATTATGTGATTTGCATATATTACATACATCAGTACCATATACAAGTAACGTGGCAGAAAGCTTACTAAGTAAGTTATCCGAGGTAATGTCTGTATTTTAACATTTAATATAGACGTCATAGTAGTTATGAATTGCTGTTGGTAGGGAGATCATGTGTATTAATAACAGAACTCTGACTTACAACTATAACAGATTGCTTGCTGAATAATTCCTCACTGAATGAAGCAGAGATAGAACAATACAGATGGTACAAGTCAGGTGTCTTTTAAGGATGAAAAATGTCCATATGTCTCATTTGTGCCAGTGAACAACGTAAACGAAAAATGAAAATTGAGACAAAAACCAAACTTGCTTTTGTGTAACGCGAGCGCTGGAACACCCTGTGAAGCAGCTGAGAGCGGGAGACAGGGAAGGTTCGGTTAGCCACGCCCTCGCCTCGTTTGTCCTATAGTGGTGACAGGCTGTGGTCAGGGGAAAAACATGACTGTGTCGTCTGTTTCTCTACACCTGTTTCTCGAAATTACGGAATCTGGAACATTCCCCTGGTCACTAGAAACCGGCGATATTCCTATATAAAGAGGGTTACAGACGGACAGAGTAGAGTTGGTCATCAGTTAGTGAGTGAGGAGACAGTCGCAGTCCTTGGTGTAAGAGTTAGTCAGTGACGTGTTAATGTACGAGAAGATTGTGCAACGGAAGACTGTACGTAACTGTGAATGTGTACCGGAGCTTACGTAACCGCGAGGCCAAGTGAAATTGTAACGGACGAACTGGTGAATTGTAATTGTGTGCAGCACGTAATACTGTGTAATTGGCAAGAGTTTAACTGTAAGTCGGTGGAAATAAAGAACATTGTTGAGTGGTGTAACTGGACTTTTTATTTCACGAACCCACAAAGTCACACTGGTGTCAGGAAGCGGGAAAACAACATCACCGAACATTACAACGATGGAGGCAGCATTAGAAAAGATTTTAGCGGAACTGGAAGAAATGAAGACGGCTAAAGACAACATCACCAGGAAGATGGAAGAAATGCAGGCCGAATTAACAGAGATGCTGGAGACTAGAAATAACCTGGCCGCGGAACTGAAACTAATCAGGACGGCTAGGGACAACATCACCGAGAAGATGCAACAAATTAAGGCCGAGTTAACCACGGAAATGAGAGCAGCGAATGACCGTCTGGCTACCGAAGTGAAGGTGGCGCACGAGGCTCTCGCCGCCAAGTTTGAGGAACGGTTGGCCGGCGTGAGGGATGACGTCACGAATCTGGGCAAGCGGAAGGGTCAAGTAGACGACCGCCTTAACGATTTAGAGGAAAAGGCCGACAACATCGCAAAACCCCTCACCCGCCTGACGGAGGAAAACCGGCCTTATGTGTGGACGGAGGACGCCGAAGACGCTTTCCAGCACCCGAAGGAGACCCTGTGCAGTGCTCCAATTTTGGGTTTCCCACAACCGGGTGGCGCCTTCATTGTGGACACCGACGCTAGTGACCATTGCATTGGAGGTGTCCTATCGCAGAACCTGGAAGGCCAGACAGCACGTTGGGTCCAGAGGCTGCAGGAGTACGACTTCACCTCGGAACATCGTAGAGGGAAGAGTCACGATAACGCAGACGCCTTGTCCCGAAGACCCTGTTCAGTAGAGTGCGGTCAGTGCACCAGAGTGGAAGATAAGGAGCGTGCCGCAGCAGTCCGAGTAGTTGTGGCAGTGCCTGCTGAAGGCTGGGTTAGCGCAGGCCTGAGGACGGAGCAGCTGGCGGACGCAGACTTGGGGCCACTCTTGAGGGAAGTGGAGGCAGGGGTGAGACCAACCTGGGATGACATCGCACCTAGGAGCGCCACCTACAAGTCGTACTGGGCCCAATGGGACTCGTTGAAGACCAGAGTGGGCGTGCTGTTCCGGGTATGGGAGTCACCCGATGGGAAGGCGCAGAGAGAACAGTTGGTACTTCCCCGGAGCAAGGTCCCGGAAGTCTTGGAGGAAGTGCACGCCGGTACTTCAGGAGGACACCTGGGAGCGAACCGAATGATTCACAAACTACGGCAGCGCTACTTCTGGCTCAGACTCCGGGCAGATGCTGGTGGTACACCTGGACCGCCTCGCACGCTAGGGTGGGGCTGTTCGGGGAAAACAGCTTTGAGGAGGGAGCAGTGTAACGCGAGCGCTGGAACACCCTGTGAAGCAGCTGAGAGCGGCAGACAGGGAAGGTTCGGTTAGCCACGCCCTCGCCTCGTTTGTCCTATAGTGGTGACAGGCTGTGGTCAGGGGAAAAACATGACTGTGTCGTCTGTTTCTCTACACCTGTTTCTCGAAATTACGGAATCTGGAACATTCCCTTGGTCACTAGAAACCGGCGATATTCCTATATAAAGAGGGTTACAGACGGACAGAGTAGAGTTGGTCATCAGTTAGTGAGTGAGGAGACAGTCGCAGTCCTTGGTGTAAGAGTTAGTCAGTGACGTGCTAATGTACGAGAAGATTGTGCAACGGAAGACTGTACGTAACTGTGAATGTGTACCGGAGCTTACGTAACCGCGAGGCCAAGTGAAATTGTAACGGACGAACTGGTGAATTGTAATTGTGTGCAGCACGTAATACTGTGTATTTGGCAAGAGTTTAACTGTAAGTCGGTGGAAATAAAGAACATTGTTGAGTGGTGTAACTGGACTTTTCATTTCACGAACCCACAAAGTCACAATATGTCTCATTTGTGCCAGTGAACAACGTAAACGAAAAATGAAAATTGAGACAAAAACCAAACTTGCTTTTAAGTTCAGTATCTTCTAAAAATAAAACGCGAAGAATTTAAAGAACGTGCCTAACTCACTCTCAACAAATAATATTTTTCTAATCTTTTAATTTTCCAGAAGACTTTCTAATGATACATTAAAATAATAGCTAAATATGTACGTGGCATATATACTGTGACTTTGTGGGCTCGTAAAATTAAAAGTCTAGTTTACAGAAATTCAAAATGCTCTTTATTTCTAGTAGAAACACTTTGTAGAGCCCAGGATGACGTAACATACACCGACAGAGTCTCTCGTTGCTTCACCACACGTAAACAAACAAAGGAACTCACTTTCAAATCACTACACGATTATCAGTTCTCAACTTGCGACTCGATATAGTTCAAATGTCCACACAACTCACACAATGATCAAAAACTGCCTGTTGGCTCGCTCGCTCACTCGCTCATGCTGGCTGGCTGTGTACAGCCCGAAGGTTTTTGCTGAGTGCCCACCCGTTAAGGGTTTTACCGAAGGTAGGATTTAGAATTGAAGTTTGTAGGATGAAGGTGGTGTAGGTCTTTTGGTTTTGAGTTAATTTACAGGTTACAGAAGTACCTTCGGGTTGAAGGGGAGGATGCAGTACTTTGCACCCAAATCTTTAGTTTTTGTTTAAATTTTAGTTGGGGAAAAGTTTTGATGCCAAACAGCTTAGAAGAATTATGAGGAGCTTAGCTTTAGCTGCTGATGGGATTAGCTCCTGTGTTATCTAGGGTGCCCGCATGCCATACGGGGGACCCGGTGCAGTCTAGATCGGCGTCTAAAGGGGTCATAATTTCCCAATGATCTGACAAGGGCGCTTCTGGTAAACTTGCGTATTAATTTTGAAGCCCAACGCCTAATTTCATCCTCCACGTATGGAAGACCTAGTAGGGAAATAACGTCCCACAGAATAGATAGACCGTAGTCCTCTATTCTGTGTACGTTGAAGCCATGCTATCCAGCTGTCTGCTGCCATGCCCCAGATCTCGCAGGCATATAACATCACCGGGATTACCAGCGCTCGGAAGAGATACAACTTCATACCAACTGGCATCGAGGTCGACCCCAGCATTGGATACAGGGAAGCGATTACTCCCCGTACCTTCGCCGAAAGGTCCCTGATGTGTCGGCGAAAAGTTAGACCTCTGTCCAAGTTTACTCCTAGGTACTGGACAGAGTTAGACCACTCTATCCTTCGACCTCGGTAGCTGAAATTGGGGCAGTCTGCGGGGGTGTGGCGCTTTGTAAAGAGTATGACGTGGCTTTTGTCCGGATTTACGGACATCCGCCAACGCCGGCACCACTGTTGTGTTAGGCGGATATGTCTTTGAATGGGGTTGAAGGCTCTGAGGATGTGTTTGTCCTTGCAGAACAGAAACACGTCGTCAGCGTATTGTGCCATTAAAACTGCCTGTTCTAGAGGTCCAGAGGTAGTCCTAGTCGGGCGGGGCTGTTTTTCTTTTTTCCCGTCCGGGTGTCTTATGCCGCAGTACCTAGCCGATTTGCGGCTTAACCTGCGAAATGAGCTAATTGGTTTCATGTTCTGCTGGGGTGTCTGAATTTTTTGGGAATTTGGAATGGGATGCCCTTGTTTAATTCTCATAGGCAGCTGCACTTAAGCGTTCCCCCGTTTTGGTTACGGGTTGTATATCGCTTGATCCATCAGGCGTAAAAATTGATCCTAGAGACTTCTGGGGTTTCTCTTGGGTTAACCAAGGGGCTCCAAGACGTCTCTTGGTAGTCTGAAGGATGGCAAGCGTCTTTGATCCCTCTGGTCATACCTGCCCAGGGAGTTCACTAAAGGGTTGGGGTGAATTTGGATTTTGTCGTACATTGATCGTGCCCTGTCGCGGATGACATCGACAATGTACGGGATCTGGGAGTGCTCATGTAGGATATGAGCAGGGAATCTCCAGTCTGTATCGTATATGATGCGAAGTGCTTTGTTCTGCAGCGTCTGGAGCCTGACGAAAGTGGTATTAGCCACTGTTTCCCAGATCTCACAGCCGTACAGAATCATAGGTGGAATGATCGCCCGATGCAGCTGGAGTTTGAGTCAGATAGGCATTGTTGATCGGAACGACTTGCCGCGGCGTTTTTATACCTCCACTCATTGTTCAAGAAATTAGTTGAACGCTCGGTAACAATCAAGACGGCATCAGTAAAGGAGGAACTTCCACATATCTATCTGTCTCTTTCTTTCTCTCTTTCGGCAGGCGTCATATACTCGCCTACGCACCAGCTAAGGCACTATCTGTTTCGCAAGTGACAAGCCGTTTCCAAGAACGGTTCCAATTATTCAACGCTTCGTGGTTGTTTTGAAGGCATGTCGATATTCAGCTATTTCTGGTGATTCTATGAGATTCTAAGGTCTGTTATAACTAGGTATGGGTCTTTGACACTGTTATAGACATCGAACGATACTTCCAAAATAAAAATTACTAGACAATTTTTATTTTATTTTAAAATCCCAAAATATTAATGTCGCAAGTAGAACATTACAATGCAAGAGAAATTTTCAAGAATGTGGTACTTGTACAGTAACATTATACTAGAAAATAATCGTGTGTCAGATCCATTGTTAGTTAACAGTTCCTGTGAAGAAATCACTGTATATCACAATGAAGATTTGTCACCTTCTCTATCTCAATTACTGGAAAATGAATTCCAAATTTCAAAGCAAAACAAAAAAGCCGCTAAGTCTTTGTGTATTCCACCTGCTACAGATTTCTCTAGCCCGCCTCGGTAGCGTAGATGGTAGCGTATCTGCCTCACGTTTAGGAGGTCCCGAGTTCGAATCACGGACAGGGTGACTTACCTGGATAAGGTATTTTCGGAGTTTTCCCTTATCCTAAAAGACGAATGTTGGGTAATTCTAAGCTCCATGGACCCTGGACCCATTTGAGCATCATTTCACCCATTCCATTCATAGTCCGATGTGACTTTAAAAAAAGTTAAAGGACGTAAATTAAAAAACTCTAAAGGACTATTTAGTACGGCAGAACTCATGGGTGACAGAAAAAAAGTAGACTTGTCCCCGACAGAGTGAGAATTCTAGTATTTTTGAACAAACACTTATAAAAATGGACTGTTTTGTTTTGAAATGTCTAATGTAGAGTTTAAAAATAAGTTTTAATTTTTGTCTTATTAAATATGTGCGCAGTTCTCCCAGCACTATATTTTATAATGAAACTAGAAGTAGAAATAAGGATAT
This sequence comes from Mantis religiosa, assembly GCA_030765055.1. Classification (NCBI taxonomy): domain Eukaryota; kingdom Metazoa; phylum Arthropoda; class Insecta; order Mantodea; family Mantidae; genus Mantis; species Mantis religiosa. Next base: position 23,220,271 of record CM060953.1, on the reverse strand, counting down.
CCAGTATCGAAATATCGGGTACAGTAGAAAATATCGTGTATCGGTTTCGAGTATGGAGAAAATTGATGTCGACCATCTCTATTTCCATAATAAATAAATTTGTGTACACAGAAAAATAGACTTTCGTAGGAATAATTTGTATACCCACTAATAAACAATAGGGATGTAATTTAATCATATTTATTCCCCTTTTCCCATGCTCATTACGGTACTTTGAATTTAATAAACAGCTGAGAGATATGGTGATTGACATGTACTTGCTGAAATATGGACCATTTAAAAAATACTGTAAAAGACCCCCACGTTTATAATAAAGACTTTGCAAAAGTTTGGGATTTGAACTAAGACCTTGGATTAAAAAGTCATAACGTTGTGTGTTGCTCGACCACAACATTTGAAGGAGTAGGTTTCAGAACATTTGTCTGCGTTATATTTTGTTTATGTTTCCACTTGGAGCTAACAACTCCCAAATGAGAATCTCGTTCGCCGTCTCACTCTTTGTTGGGAACCAATTTCACGAGTGATTACGCTGTTCAGGAATCCAATTGAAAATGAGAAAACAAGGTAATTGCGTAGTTTGAACTTGTCATCATCACCGTTGCCTTATTGGCAATCACATCTTGTTGCCGTCCTTCGTACACCGACCGCTTTCTGGGCTCACAAACCCACATGCTCATTGTATGTCAGAAAAAAACAGACCGTGGTGCTGTAGGTTAATGGATACGTGAATACACTTATCTTATTGGTGTACATTTCTGTAGGGCACCATATTTTAGTGTTATATAGAGCCCTGGGATATCACTAAGTAGCTAAGCATGACATTGTTATAAAGTCTGCTTGCATAATAACTAGAGAATGAATGTTAATCAAGATTGGATTGGTTTTACTCTTGTTTCTGTAAATAAGTATTACAAAAATAAGTTAGCCTTGATTAAAGCTGTGCAAAAGTGATGTAAGTAACAATCTACTTCTTAATTCATATTACTTGAGGAAAACTTCACTGTTGTAGTATTTGGGGTTTCTGAACTGCACGTTTGCATATTGTTTTCTCGGTGTTTTTATTTATTTACATAGTTTATATTTGGTTCTTTATAGTGCTCAAAGAGTTTGAATTAACTCTGTGTTTAAGAGTCTTAATTTGCGAATGCTACTAAAGAAATACCAGGCTCTAGGGCATGCGGAGACAAAGATAAAAATTGTAGAGATAAACCGTCAAACTACGGGCAGCCCCTAGTATTTTAGCTAGCCATGTTATAATGAAATGATGAGACAGAGGAAAAACTGCAAAATTAATTACCATAAATTCATAACGTAATGAGCCTGATTTAAAATTATCTAGGAGGAACAAGGAGTCATTAATTGCCGAGTTACGTGTTAAAGAAAAACAATTAAGTCATTTACCTAAGGAAATTAGGTGATACGATGAGATAGTTGGCAAGGAAATCATTGGTCAAGCATCTGGTACCTAGAGTTCAGTAATCACACTTTTCAGACTTTTGCGTAGGATGCATTCATGTTGGAAATGTTAGGGACCCCTTCTATACTTACTCTCGTCGTCATCAGGATCAGTTGCCGTTCGAGTCTCTCCCCCCATTTACCTCTCCATTCCACAAGTCTCGGCAGAAACACAAAGGGCAGAGCGCCCAGTGCGATGCTTTGTCCCTTTTACGAGGTCTCTTCCGTTTGTACCTAACCATACATTTATCATATTGGTTATTATTATTATTATTATTATTATTATTATTATTATTATTATTATTATTATTATTATTATTATTATTATTATTATTATTATTATTATTATTATTATTATTATTATTATTATTATTATTATTATTATTATTATTATTATTATTATTATTATTATTATTATTATTATTATTATTATTATTATTATTATTATTATTATTATTATTATTATTATTATTATTATTATTATTATTATTATTATTATTATTATTATTATTATTATTATTATTATTATTATTATTATTATTATTATTATTATTATTATTATTATTATTATTATTATTATTATTATTATTATTATTATTATTATTATTATTATTATTATTATTATTATTATTATTATTATTATTATTATTATTATTATTATTATTATTATTATTATTATTATTATTATTATTATTATTATTATTATTATTATTATTATTATTATTATTATTATTTGCACCTGGTAAAGATGGCCACCAGATAGAATGTTGACGCAGTCCTTTGTGATGGACGTGATTGACCATACTGTTTGATGAATCATTCCATTATGGACAGACCTTAGTCGTGTTTACAGAATGGTAATGAGACGCATAAAGTTGATTAGTTATTTAAATATTTAAAGGGTGCGTTTTGGGGACTTTGCTACGAAACATGCAGCAAGTCTGTTCAAGGCTTCGTGTGTATTAGTCTGAGGGCTCAATCATGGGTTCACACCCAGCCCAAACCGTTGGTTCTAAGAGTACTAAAAAGGGACTTACTGCCATGTAAAATAATTCCTGCAGGCCGAAATTCCGACACACTGGCAGCACTGATATGATCCTGGCAAACGGCAGTAACGTTAACAAACAAACGAAAATTCAAGGAATCCTACTAATAAATCTATAATCCTACGTGCTCCCAAATTAATACTGATTATTAATTAGTATGTGCTGCTTGTGGTATAAGCAATAAGAGCAGGCATTAAGCACTGTTTAATGGGCGGGCGTTTGTGTATTTTAAAATAGCACCCATTTAATACTTCTATAATAATCAATTTAATTTTAAAATGCAAATTATAAAAGTATACAATGAGAGTGTGTTCATAAAATGGGCTTCCTGCAGTGAAAGTCAACGCAATAAATGGTCCGACCATAGTTGAGATGTTGCAATGACTGCGTTTTTCATGTAAACAAGACGGTATCACATGTTCGTTCACTAAAGAAACGCCGTTAAATTTGCTTAGTATTTAACTGCAATGTGGTGGTGCTGGCAGCATATCAATTTCTGGCTTGCATTGTAAGTTCCTGTAAGTTTTTACTCCACCAGCTTGTGGTTTATAAAAATTGCTCAGAATAAGCACTGCCATCTACATTAGTATCTTGTATTGTTATGGTCAACATTACCTTGGTATGGTTCGTAACGTAGGATTCAAGTGGGAATATGTCACCAAATGACTATGGCCTTTAATTTATGTAGTACTTATGTTTATTGTATTTAGTACAATTTAGGTAGCTTTTTCTAAAATTATTTTATGCACTACGTTCACAAAAGCTTTAGTAGCTTATCGCATAAATAGCTATACTAGCCAAAACTAAATGTAACAAATATTGTGTTCCTGACCAGTGCATTAGTTGGACCCAGTTATTATTAGTTCACTGGAAACAGTTAACAGAAACAACCAATGTGATAACAACTTGCAATACCGAAGATCTATATAGAAAGATAGTTAACCATTAAAAGAGAAAGATGGGTCTGTATTAACAGGTATCAGCTGCGAGGACCTTGAAATTGCCCTGTTCTTGTAACATTACGTGGTGGAGCCACGTAGCGCTGCGGTCAGGTGAACACAGGGGTTGGGGAAAACAATTTTCAACACGCTGCTGGGCTGTGCGTAATGGTACCACATTTATATTATTGGTTTTGTAGTCAGGAGTCTCATAAATGTATCACTACGTAATCCATCACATTGTTGTTTGTGTTTAAAATACTAGCATTTTGCTTTCTGTAATTTTCTCCATAATTTACTGTAGCAAATGAAAATTTAATTTAACGTGTTCAAAATACTTTCCATTTGCAATACGGAGTGGCTTAGTGGAAGCGTGAATTCATTATTTTAATGCTTTATTTTAAGTCGCTTGACTACAGAGGTCTTATTGCGACGACATAGATTTAAATACATGATACATGTAACAATGGATAAAAACATATGTATTACATTACTTTAATTGCAATTTGGTTGACAGATTTATGGATTTGATGAAGCGTATGAGGTTCTCTATGTTGCTGGCTTCTGACAAAACTGTGTGGAGTTCTGGTGGAAGGTTGTGCAACTCCCTGTTTTTTTAATAAAGCGGGTACTCTGTTGTTATGTGTCTGATAGATTGTCTTGTATTACATTCTCTGCATTGTGGTGGTTCAGTCTTGGTGAGCAGATATGATTGTGTGAGTCTAGAATGCCCTATCCTCAGACGGGAAATGACAATTTGCTCCGTTCTTTTGAGGAGTGTAATGGGATGTCGAACTCTTGATTTTTTCACTATTTCAAATATTTTTGTTGTGGTATTTTCTAATAACCATTTATGACGCTAGTGTTCATGTAGTTTAATTTTTATGTTCCTGATAAGATCTTGGTGAAGGGTAGCAATAGTTTTATCTGATACAGAATGCCTCGTAGCTCCTTTGGCTGCTTCATCTACTGCTTCATTCCCTGTAATACCCGTATACGATGGTATCCGTGCCATTTCTACTTCTATATTCCTTTTATATATTTCGTTACAGAGGGTGTGTATGTCTTCAATGAGGGAGAGAGACAAAGATTTACTTTTCAGAGCCATCGGTGCTAATCGAATCAGAAAACAACGAATTTTTTGTCATTTGATTCGAAAATGTATTTAAGCGCCTTTTTCACTGTATATTACTCACAAGAAAACACAGAATAGAAGTGTGGTAATGTAGGTATATGATGTGGTACTCAGATGTTACGACAGCACATCCGTTTTTGCCATCGTGAATTCTTATTGACATTTCAGTCACTGCTGCATTCTTTCTCAATCTTTATTTTGAGCTCGACCATATTAGCAGACCTCGTAACTCAAAATATAATAAGACAGCGATTAAGCTGCTTCCATAACAACCAAACGTTTTGTATGGAACAGATTAAATTCTTCTTGTAACTAATAAGAATATGAAGCAGACAAAAGATTTAGTTGTAGTTGCGTACTGTACATAAACTTGTAACCGCAATATCAGGCAGCGATTAGGAGGCGAATTAATCGAAATCAAACGATTAAAAAATAAGATAAATTAATAAAAATGCTTTGCTAAACTAATATAAAAATCTTGTTATAATAATATGAAATTAGAATGTAATGATTAAAATAGCGGTTGATTTAAAGAATAAGAAGGGAAGAATATAATTTAATATAGCATATATACTAGCAGCCAAGAAAGAAAGAGAAAATATTCTTGTAAAAATCTGTACATTTCGGAGAGACAGGAAGGAAGGACCGTTACCTTCTTTGTGCAAGGAAAAGTTCAATGTCTGAGAACTATAGTATACTTTCAGCCAGGAATGTGTTGGGACAAAGGGCTTTCAAAATACAGTTGAGCATGAACGCTAAAGAGATTTACTCTGCTGATTTGATAACGAGGTATACCGTTACAAACAACTCAGGGTAGGCGTTCCCCAACTCAGGGTGGGTTGAACGTCAATGAGTTAGATGAGTTTTGCAAACCAATGCGAAAATTCGAAATAAATGAGAAACCAATAATAATGTAACATTTGAGAAGGGTGAGCTAGTTTGGTCATGCCATAAACTTAGAGAGGGGATCAGAATAAGGTTCGAAGTGAATCGTGAAGTAAGAAAAATTTACTTAAAAGGTTATACTACGACAGGAAGGACGTGTTCATGCGCATTAAGAAGAAAAGCGAAGATTTATAAGTCTGAAATGTAGGGAAGTTAAGAATAGCGCAACCAGCGTAGGTGGAAGCAACATTAGAAGTTTATTAGAGCAAAGTAGTCGCCGTATAAAGAAGAAATAGAAACCACGCGGAAGTAACTTTAAACAAGTAATCCAGGGTTTCCAGTAAAATTGAATTTGTTAGGAATTTTACTAAAAGGTGGTCACTGATCCAAGTCGATAAGCAAACTTAGTTGGAATTAAACCAAATAATTCTGCAATAAAGAACGTGTTATTAATACGACTGAGTAGCCAACAACCACCAAAATCCAATTCCTACAACCATACACCTGAGGATAAGTGAACTCATAGCTCATCAATTTAACAATGGTATGCGGGTTTGCCGCAAACTACATAGCTTATGGGATAGTGGGTAGAGAAATATCGTTTGTATGTACCGTAGAAAAGTTCAAAAGGAAAATAGCTGTTAATTTTTGCTCGTGTTCATTCAGGGTATGGAATGTCAAGCCTTTATATATCGACTTATTTTTAAAATGCCTGATTTAGTGTAAGGCGTTTTCCAATACCAGAAAGGTACTACATAATGAATGTTTACTTCAATTAAAATGAAGAAGGGAATAAGAATGTTTTAGAAGACCGAGAAAAGAAGTTCATGTGAATTCAACACGCACGATTTTTGTTTCCTGGCTACGTTTAATAAGTAGGGAATATATCCCTATTCCCTTGTACCTACAATAAAATTGCTAATAAGATAACGTTTATTTCGATTAACTGTAAATCTAGGAATAAGTGTTCGCTATAATTTTGTTTTCGCTATAAAAGTAGAGAAATTTATGTGAAGTTAGATTCTAAAACCTTGAAATATCACAGTTCTGTAGAGCTCCTATCTCCTGGAACCTTATATAAATTAGAGGCATGATAAATATAATACCTAATAAGGATGTATTAGATATTGTATTTATTTTTAAGATTTGGCGTATAATTTGAAAACATATCAAAATGACAGAGTCTGTTTTATCGATGTGTCCGATCGTATACCTATTTGCAGTGAATTTCTTTTGTTTAAGGAGCTATATCCGTATGGAGATACCTCTGTGAAAATAAAAATTCCCCCTTTGTCATTTTCAGCAATTGTTCGGGATTGTAACTCCCCTTGGTCCGTGACACTGGGACTGGATTGAGAACTGGAGAGGTTTATCTTTGAAACTTAGGTTTATTGGGCCGTTTCATCTGAGGTTGCCATAAATGTGGATGACGGGGAGGAAATCTTGTTCGCATTTCCACTTCTGTCAGCATAAAGAACGTTTTACAACGATCATGTGCCGTTGTTAAATCCTTGTCGACGAAATGTACCAACTCTGAGTCACATCTCGACGTTTGTATACACAGGGGTGGTTCTGTAAATGGTCCTGGTTGCAGGGGTCGTGGGTTTAAACCCGGAGGAGCGCAATGCATTTTTTTCGTGAGTAAAGCTCCTTAGCACGGCTTCGTTCGGAAGGGAAGTAAAGTCGATGGTCTCGTTTCTTATATTTATGGAACGTAAAGGAAACTCAAGTCTATAAGGATGCCTATGAGCAAAATTAAGTGGTCTTTTACTCCCAGTGTATAATGGGAGGCTGAGAACCACAGCAGTTAAGGAATGTCCATAAATAAAAACGCAGCTTGCATTCACCAACTTAAAACATTGCACATTATATCGGCACACCCTCGAATCGGACCTTGAGTTTAATATTTGGATATTTTACCTACGTTTTTAGTAGTTCTAATATACAATTTGTATTTGTGAAGGGACATTGAGTCCTATAATGTACCTCTAGAACCATCATATATGGTAAAAGAAACGTATTCTAATATTGTTTCATTGGCTTCGGTCACTTTGTCGACCGTCTGTTTCATTATGAACTTTAAACAAATATTCTTTTTTTAATTTATTCATTTAGAGTCACTTTAAGAACTAGTTTATATCGCGACTATTTTGTATATATCATAAATTGGTTACAATTATTTAAACAAAAACATGAAATAAATAAAAAACCAATATGACAAAGGTATTCAGTATCTGTAAATCATAAGGATAAAGTTCTGAATAACAATCAGTAGAACAGTAGTATTTAGACAGTCAATTTGTTGTATAATAACTTATGTATATTCTAAATTGGTATCCTTAGAATTAGATTTTCGTATAGAAGTTTGTAGTTTTGAGGAATAGCAGTACGTGTTTGACGTTGGATGGCATGTTCAGAATGGTGGACAAGTCTCCAGTGATGTGATGAAGCTGTGAGGAGATGGTTTACTGTGAGGCGGGTGTTGAGTTGGTTAACATTGTATGACCAATACCGAGACTTGCTCCTTCCTGCTAAGAGAGTAGACAGGGGAAGAGCTAGTGTCCTCTTTCCTTACCATATATAACTATGTAACTGGAGACGATTGATTCCAGATCTGTTTCCATTTTGTATTTATTACTCTGGAGAAGTATTTTGTAATTGTTCTGTTAGTTGACTTGCTTCTTTAGCAGCTTCGTCCGCTTCTTCATTTCCCTTAATGCCGCAGTGTAAGGTACCCACATAAAAGTAACAATTTTCTGTTTATTTAGAGCAATCAAATAAAGACTGTGGATATCTTGAAGTAGTTGAAGGTCAGTCGATTGGTCTTTGAGCCTTGGAGAGAACTTAATGAATCAGACATTATAAGAAATCTACTCTCACTAGATTGGATTATGTATGTCAAAGCTAGCTTAAGTGCAGAAAATTTGCAGGAGAATATGGAATAATGATTAGGACGTTTCAAGTGAAGCTTCCTGTCGGGGTAATTACAGCGCATCCATTGCCGTTATCCGTTTTGGAGCCATCAGTGTAGATGTATGTATAGTTGGGGTAGTTATTAGTTATTTCTTGAAACAGCTGTTAATATGTAGATGCATCTGTATGAGATTTCTAAGCTGTGATGTGCAAATTTAGTTGCATATTCGGTATTCTCCAAGGTGGAGGACAATATTTATTCTTGGAAAGATAGGATTAGACTGAAAAAAAAAACCGAGATGTGAATCATGGATCTTCTTCGACTACCATGCTGTTGCTCCAGCCAACTGGCTACCATGGCAACATGCCAGCATGACATAGGTATAATTTCCCAACACAAATTTTCCTGGTTAACCACAAGACTTTCTCAAATTGATTTACAAATAGCATATTCCAGTAGCGACTAAAATCATTGCGGGTTGTTTAAATCCAATATTTCATCATTAACACTTTAGGTCAGTGAATGCAAATTAACATTTCAGCACATGCCTTGTGTAGGCTGAAGTTTTCAGCTAACCAAACCATTAATTAAATTTTATGTTTTGGTCTAGGCAATTCTGGATAATATATTGAACTCTTTCTGAATGTTAAACATACTCAAATTTAAAGCAGTGCCTCTAAGAATAATATTTGGTTTGTTTTCTGTATATTGCATTTAACAATCGATATTCAGATTCAGAGCAGAAATTTTGACAATTAATTAAAAAAGGAGAAGAAATTAATTTCCTCCCAAAGTGATTTAAACTGTCCACCATATATTAATAATTTGACAGTAATACTGCATAGACAAGTTAGGAAATCTGTTTCAAATATTCACATTCTACTTATTTATTTTAGTCGTCGAATGTTACGTCTTATCAGACGAAATTGGTGAAATGATGCTTAAATGAGCCAGGGGTCCCATACAGCTTATAGGATGAGCGAAAACACAGGAAAGCTACCACATAGGTATAGAGGTATGTCACATGTCAACTTTTGGACAGGATTATTAAAAATTGCACGATTTCTTCAACTAAACCTTGCTAATATGTTTTGGAATATGATCTTTGGTTAGTTGCCAATAGTATACCTAAGTGTGTCAAGCCAAAACACTGCAGTCTTTGTCAAAAATTGCAATATGAAGTCACGTATGACAGACACCCTGGGCAGAGTGGATCTGTCCATCAGTAAAATGAGCTTCCAGGTAGACCTTTTGTGTCCCATTCCGCAGCTCAAGGGGTTGAAGAAGAGATTTTCGTCAACTGAAGAGGCAATCACCTTGGTGAACAATTATTTGTAGAGAAAAACGCCGAATACTATTTGGACGGGTTACAGAGATGGGAGCATCGCTGGGAGAAGTGTGTAGAGTTACAAGGAGACTATGTGACATTCCGGTATATCCCGGAGGTCATAACACCTTTACAACCCGTCTCTCATTTTGTCTTGGAAGTCCGTGATAGACGAGGGAGGGGGACACATTTAGCACGGTGCTGACGAAGCAGCATTGCCGTTCCTTAGCCCAGAGAGAAAAAAAGAGCTGTAGTAAACAAAACCCAGTCCTGATGAAAGAACTTGCTTCCAATACAGGGAACTTGATAACACCAAACTGCAAGTGTCTTCTAATCACACAAGAATACATAGCCGTCTCTATAACATTCAAGAGGTTTCGAGTTCCAATCTCGGCAGGGTAACTTACCTGGAAAAGGTTTCTTCCAGGGTTTTATTTTATCCTGAAATATAATTGTTGAGTAACTGAAAACATTATGGACCCTGGGCTCAGTTGAACATCGTTTCACACATCGTCCGATATGACTTACGTTGGGGAAGAGAAATCGCTGTACAGCTCCGTACTAAAGACACTGCATGCTTTTGAGGGCTGTTTTGCTCGCTGGAGGGCTAAAAGGGGAGAATGGTATAAGGCAGCTTACGATGAGATGATTGTCATAAACAAATTGACTATCTACATTAAATATATCGTGCCTTGTTGTATCCCAGCTAGCACAAGGGCCTATGTTTCGTAAAGGACCTAAACTGTGACTCTTATGTCCTTGTCCCAGATGGGTCCTTAAGCCCACTCACTCCTTGCCCTACTGTCACGTATTTTTCCTGGCTACTATCCTTCCCATTTCCCATGACTGGCTAATGTTCGCCTTCGAATGATGTCAAACAAGCTGTTTGCAATGCAAAGATAGGTGATACAATCTATTTAGTAAGCATTCATCGGTTGCGAGCGATCAACAAAGTTTCATAGCATTTCCTTTCCCATTTTATGAACTTCAAACATTCATAGTTGAGAGAATGACACTACCAGGAAAGACACTAATATACCATGAAATCTATCTTTTGTTTTTGCATTCATGTCTACTGCTAATAGTACGAAATTCTCTTCTAAGAGATTGCATTCGCGTCACTTTCTTGACCCTGTACTTTCATTAGTGTATATACAAGTTATTCCTACGAAAGCTTATTTCTATGTAAACTTCACTTTCAGATACATAGCGCATTACACAGTTTGTTATATGAGACAGGAAGAGCGACAGTAATCAAATATATATTTAAGAGCTATACAATATATACTGTCCTTCAAATTCTGAGCAGTTTGCATGTAAATTGAGAAACTCTATATGTGGAGAAACAATATCAAACATATTCGAGCCATTTATGACAAATATTTCAGAAAGGGCTTACGGCACAGAAAAAAATGTATTTGAAATAAGTTAAAACAAGACCTGAAGCTTTCCTGGCGACGAATATGTTCAATTTGTTCTCGGGAAACAAGCCAGGTGTAAAGACGATTAGATATCGACGTTTCGGGGGCGTACATCTCTCCCATCATCAGGATATTTAATAAATGTTATAACCACAAATGAAGCACTGGATATAACACAAATATAAATAATGACAAAACACTATCAATATTAGCATCACTGAACAAAAGACTGTTTTCAGTAAATTCAATGCCAGGTCAGGAGATGGCGTGAGTATAGAAAATTAATTGGGTCAAAGAAATGTAACTACTTAACTTGATTATCAAGCTGTATAGATCTGTGCTTCTTAAGTCGAAGGAAACCTGCCTTAAAATGAAAATCCGTCAACTTAAGAAACACAGATCTATACAGCTTGATCATTAAGTAGTTACGTTTCTTTGACCCAATTAATTTTCTATACTCATTCCATTTTGTCTTTGTTTATATTTGTGTTTTACCCAGTGATTCATTAGTGGCTAGTATTGAAATAAGTTGCACTTTTAAATTTCTTTTAATATATATCTTTGTTGCTGAATATGCTCATCTATCGCTTGCATTTCCCAGTTATAAAACATATGCGAACTTATTTCTGAGTGCTGAGGATTTTAAAGGTTATTTCCAGAAAATTCAAGCTATGCAATTAATTGTGGTGTAGATAAATATCTTAAATGTAATATTTTATTCAAATTGTTAAGCCATTATTGACAAAATGGTCATTTTTGAAACAATTTCCTTGTAAAAGGTAGTTTGAGGTGGCCAGATTTTATTAAAAATCTTGTCTAATCTTTATGAACTTAAATATCAAGTTTGTATTACTTTTTATTTGTGAGTTATGCTGTTCGTTAAACCTTATTTTTCCTTCAAAAAATCCTTTTTCTTCTGCAGGAAATCTCAAAATTTGCATTTCAGATAAAATCTTGATACCGAATTTTTGAGAGAAAACAAAAAGGAGTGCAGTTGTAATTTAAATTTAAATTCAACGTAAAATAAATAAATTTACTTTGAATATTATAGCCACAAATTTCATTTGTTTCAATTGTCCAGTATAATTGTATATATATCTTTGAACAAAAACAAATAATGGATTGGATTTACTGTCCTATTGCATATTAAAAGTAGTTCTAATTATAGTAAGTATTTTTCTCGTGTATTTTAACTTATTCCAATCGGATGTTCACTTGGAATAAAAGCTAGAAGGTGTTAATTTTTTTCAGAAAAGTTAAACAAATAAGTAACTTTAGTTGTTATACTACGAGTAAAAGTACCAAAAGAGGTATTCTTGTCATATTGCAATTGTTTATTAAAGTTTCTGGGTAATTTCATTTAGCCTCAAATTCATCTAGGTTGTTCATTAAACAATTATTTGCTAAACGCAGTTAAAATACCTCCCCCTCCAAAAGACTCACAGTATTACTTAAAGGTTTTTTTGTGTGTAATTTAGGTCCTCCAATGTTAAGTCAGATCGGGCGATGAATGAAATGGGTGAAGTGATGCTCAAATGAGTCCGGGGTCCATGGAGCTTAGAGCTACCCGACATTCGTCTATCACGATAAGGGAAAATCCCGGGAAAAACTTATCCAGGTAACTCACCCTGACCGAGATTCTAACTCGGGATCTCTTGAACGTGAAGCACACACGCTACCATCTACGCTATCGAGGCGGGCTACTGTTTGTTCTCCATATAGTATTGGCGATGTGCATGTTTATGTAAGGACATCAGCTAAGTAACCATAGCAACCGACTGGCTCGCAAGGAGCTTGGCGGACAGTCCCACGTGACAATATAACACAAAGTACTCCGAAAGACGAAAAGGATCTGATGACATCTACTTGTGTGGAAACAATGTCAGACTTGTGAGAGATCCTTGGGGATTTCTCTAGTTTCCCTCTGCTGCGATGGCCAGTTTTAGCGAGGGGAAACTTCCAAGGCGCACCAAAATGTTCCTTACTCTTCTGCAACTGAAATCCAAGGAGAATTCGCACCTATCGCTAATGTTTTTCCTTAAGTGCTTTTGCTCATAAAGCCATTCTCTTTTAATTTGATGGAGATTCATTTGGAAGTCCAGATATGATGGAGTGATATTTGTGATGCAGCAGTTCCTTCTAAGAAAGTATCCATATATAAACAAATCCATGTGACTTTACTGTAGGCACGGTTTATCGTGTTATTTCTAGCATACTAGACACAAACACTTAAAAAAATAGCTCGCTTATACCGAGTTAGGAGATTTCTTGCTGAATATTTCTGGTACCTGATTAGGAAATAGTTCAATCTGCAGTCTCTTCTGGGAAATGCCAGCTATTTTTAAATTCATCTAAAGTGTTTGGATCTGTTTAGCAAGTGTTCTCTTTTAATGCCCCCCTTGATCCCCCCCCCATTCAACCCTCTGCGAGTTTTATTTCTGGGTAGAGGCAATCTGTCTGAAATAAGAACATACAACTGGGAATAATAAACTGATAGTATAGACATCTAGTCCCAGTGCACTGAAAAACGCTGAAAGAGTCCTTCTAAAAACGAAATAGGATAAAACTCTAAAATGCCAAATAGGAGGAATATACTGCCTAATTACTACTTAAAACAAACAATTTCTTTATCAGGTAAGAGATTTATTGCTTTCGATTTTGTGTGTTCTTAAGGAGAAGTTCACTGAAGCACATAAGATGAATTTTAATTTATTTCGTTAAGTAGAGCTTTTGGATTTGTTAATCTCGCGACATTTTATGAGCAGACGATCTACCCAAAGGTCCAAAGACCCTGGCCTCCTTTTACTCAATAGCAATGAAAAACTCCGGGCTCTTTCCATAGAGCGATACCTGGTTTCCTAAAATGCCCCCCCCCGATCAACAACGTCAAGACGGGATGGAAGTGGATACGCCACTTACGTGTCAACCCCGCAGGGAAGACTACCGAAAACCTCGTTGGGGCCACCTGGTGATCTATCACACCTTCTACTAGCGCTGCAGGCTAATACCCGGGACTTACGACGCAACCCTCTACCCCCTCCGGGCGGCCGTAGCCTGGCCGGAGGTACCCAATTTCCTGCTGGTGTTGGGAACACACTGTCCCCTCGAGCCCAACCCAATCCGAACAACTTCCCGACGGGAGGGGCTCGGCAGTTCGGACCGAGGTTCCTCTAGTAACGCCAGAGTTACCACGAGTGCTAAGGGATCTCGCGACAATGAAGATGTTCTTCCTCAAATTTACAAGATGTCAAGTGCTGACTGATACTGTGTGAATTATTTATGGGGATACCCATTCTCGGGCGTCCACCTAAGTCCGTCGTTCAAAGTTAGAAGCAAGCTAGACGTAACGGCTACTTCACATCTCTGTTCGTCGTAAATTCAGAGTCATACCCCGCGAGCCTTTCAATCTAGAGAACTAGCCCATATAAGCGTCACGGAGAAATCCTTTATACAGTACAAATTCCACATTCCGCTCTCAGCACCTCGTCTTGGAACCTTGGAAGGAAATGAAGGATACAGGAGAAATCCACCCAACATTTGCCCACCGATCTTGTAAAACCACGGAGAAGTTCAAGAGGTTCATAGTTATCGTGGAACCATCTTACATTCTGACGTCTTGCCTTACCTTAGAAAAGACGGGACATGGAATAAAACAAAATAAAGAGAAAACCGACAGCCCTAAAACTGAATTAGAACTACAAGGTTTAAAGTGAACTTTCAAGTTATTAAATTGATGTACCTTATGTCACAATCCTTTATGGTACAAAGTACTTCTAAGTGCCATGCAAGAAGTTGTTTAGATATTTCCATACACACGATAGTAATTAATGCGACATACCAACATATTTCATAAAAGGGGCTCATTCATCCCCCAACCTAAGTTACATCCGCCACCCTGCAAACTCCACATTCCGTCATTAAAGTGGTTAAGCCTTAAATAAGATAAGGTACGGGGATGACACAGCTCGGGACGTATTACTTGCTTTTCTTGCTCAAATAGTGAAATATTTAATAATTAAAACATTAACAAAGCAATATAGAAGCTTTGATAGTATGCGGCTGATAGCATGTGCTTTATATAAAAGGAAAGAAAATTCCATTTCTCAAGAAGTATTTGCTGAATGGATGTTTCATCGGTTAGGCTGAAACGTCAATGCTAGAGAGACAAACTTCGAGAACTGTTTAAAAAGTCGGTACATCTCAAGAAACTGGACGAAAGCATTCGAGGAAGTGCTGGGGTAAATGAAGCATTTCATTCTTAATGTTCAGTCTCAAATTCTGAAAAATACAAGGTCCTGGTGTAAATTAATCAATTCTTTACACCAGCCGTGTATAGCTTAAGGCTTTGAATAGATAGTCAAACTGAAAAATTCAATGCCATGGCCAGGATTTGAGCTACGAATCTCTTGGTTTCCGTCCAGTCGTTCTTACCCATTTAGATACTATAGCCAACATGACGACATGACATTAAATTCTTCAATTAACTCGTATATTTCCCGGTAAATCACTAGGGACTCTCGTATTCGAGATACACCGTTTGTGGCCACTTACTATTGTAAGTACTTGAGTCCCAGGTTTCATCATTTAACTCTTATTATTTAAGTTAATTGATGGAAAATTAATGTCCTGGTTTGATGCAGATTCTGAAACATTGGTGCATGAAGTAGCCCTCTGACATTATGGTGTCATTTGTATTTTGAAATTTGTCACATTTATTAATTAACTTATTGGACATAAATCACTGCTTGACAACACAAGAAATATAAATCACACTTTATTTTGCTGTCTCAAACATGTAACGACAAATTGTATTAGTACGTCTGTTCTTGTTAAGTGCCTTATGCGAAGTTTTCCCCATAGGAGAAGAGACATTAATCTAATTTTTTTTTATTTTACGTGGCTTTAAAATTTATCAGTTTCATTTGAAGTAAAAGATTATTTGAAGTTCATTATAGGTATTTTATATGCTTTAAGGGCAACGATAAACCTGTTTAACCTTGAATTAAATATGATTTGAAATTTGTTTTATTTAATAAACTGACTCCAATACTAATACAGAACAATAAATTTAAATGTAACACAGTTAAATAAGAATAATAATTATATCAATGAATATATAAATAGAATACCAATATAAAAGAGACTCAAAATGTAGTTAACTCACAAATCTTGGAAATTGACATTTTTTATGAAAAATGATAAAACATCATACTTATTCATGAAGAATAGTATTTGAAAACTGAAGTTGTATTAGTCAGACATAAAGCACAAACTGATGTAATAAATTTTGTGTTGTAGCGTCCCACCGTCAGTTCTGGTAGTTTATTTCTTCAGCTCTCATTTTCTTCTTCTTCTTCCTCGTTTTCCCTCTGCAGAAAGGTCCTGCCCGGTCCTTGAAGACACTGTTCTTTTTCCTTGGAGATCAGACGTCTAACTGAAAGGAGTAATATTTGCTCTTTACTGGTTATGGACCTCGATGAAGTGAAAACAGTCGAGGAACAATTCTAATTTCCACTCTCGCCCCTTTGCAGATGGACTTAAGTAAATATTCATTCGTTCAGTCAATCGGCACTGGCATCAATGATTGGAGGGGATGAAATAAGACTGGGGGTGCGGTTCTTGTGGGAAACTTGTACAAATACTGCGAGGGTTAGTCTTCAGAAAGCAACTCAAATAACCTCCCTGTGCGGCCAGTCACTTTCCCGTGATCATCCTCCCCTTTTCTTTTTTTCTGTTTCTGCCTTTTCTTGCAATAATCGCTTCCGGTCAGCATAGCGTGTTCTAGTAAATTCGCAATCACCCACCCTTGTAGGAGGGTGGGTTCCTGATTATCTGTCTCCTGCGACTCATTCTGAGCACTCGTTAGACAGTCAAACGAAAATACAATTTCTGTTCGTTTCGAAATCGTGTTATTTCGCTTACTTCTTTGGATTGGGTTCCCAAACTGTAGTTCGGGAACCCGGGTACAAATGTCTGATGTGACTTTCTCTACAAATTATTTAACAAACTATCTTTTTAAAAAATTGTTGATCTGCTCCATGTAGATCGAGATAAACATTTATAGAAATTATTTTATTAATATTTTCTTGCAAATTTACTGATAAAATAGAATTACAGCAGACTATAAGCGATAGTGAAATCTTCTAAGAATTGTTGTTATGTGATGACTTCGAAATTGTGTCTTTTTTGTGTAACCAGATGAAAATGCCAATCAAGGACTCACTCACTGACGGTTTATATAAAACACAATGGTACTTGACGATCTATATCGCACCGATTAATCCATATGTACACATTGTGTTCAAATAAATCTCATTATAACTAAATGAGAAAAGGAAAAACGAATAACGACATCCCGTTTGAAAAAAATATAATATTGGAAAACTCAAAGAAATAACAAAGATTATCTCTGAGATGGTTAACTCTACAAAAAAAAAAAAAAAAAAAAAAAAAATGTATTTCACATGAATTGTGGTGATAACCAGATATACATTTTTGTAAAATTTTGTGTAATATCTTCATGAAAGGGTAGAGCAAGACTGAAAAATTCAATGCCATAGCCGGAATTTGAACCACGGCTCTTCTGGTGTCCGTCCAGCCGCTCTAACCAACGAGTCAGTTGGAGAACTTAATGTCATGTTGCCACGTTGGCCATAGTAGCTCAAGGGTTTAGAGCGGCTGGACGGAGACTAAAAGATCCGTGTTTCAAATCCCAGCTATGGCATTGAATTTTTCAGTCTGGCTCTACCCTTTCATAGTGCGTCAGACACACGGCTGGTGTGAAAGAACTATTTCCAATATCTTCATGGTTTACCACTTATGTAGAAGCTATTAAATAGAAAGTATTTGGAAGACTATTTTCATAACATTCTGGGCATACTTGTACATTTAATTTCACATGAAAATATCTTAAACGTTAAATATTTTTTGTAAAAAAAAAAAAAATAAAATAAAAATTTGCGAAACAGTTTTAGTTTAAAGGACAGCTTGGGTGTACTTCTGCGTATACAAACTATGTCACTTATTCAAAATGTAGAAGACTTCAAAGTTTAATCCCATGAAACTCAAGATATACATTTAATTTCTCAAACTATTTCAAAAGGAGGCTCAGTTGTCCGTGTAAATGGTATTTGGGGTAAGGGCTTTCTTGAATATATTCAACTCGGGTCTTTGAAAGATGTGAACATAATCATCAGGCTTGATATTTATCAAACACTTCGTTTTGGGGTTGTGCCATATACAGGCACCTATACGCAACCATTTTATTGAAATACATTTTTGTGGAAATTCAGGGGAGCTTCAAAACACGTAATTTACGTAAAATGTGTACACCGATTTTCTGGATTAAGTACAATACTTCGAGGTGGCAGGAAAGTGCTACGTAAATGAAGACGTAACGTGTAGGATTGTGTCGGCGAAGAGAAGTGCATACCCTGAACACCGGAGATGGGCTTCATCAAAGTGAAAGGTCAGCTTCTTGAAGAGGGTGAGATCATAAACAAGGCGTCCCATGAGACTTGGCGCACAACTGCTCCTTCATACAACCCGCGTGTGAAAACAAAATTAAGTCCAACTTTTCTTTTTTTTTTTTCGATCAAATTGGTTCAATTTGGCTGGGGCAGTATTCCACCCAGTCCACCGAGAATTGCTAGTCCTTCTTGCCTTGTCTTTCCTTTCCCTTCACCTCTTATTAGGTTATTCTTCTTCTCCTCCTCCTCTCGGCGCTTCTTCTTAAAACATCGTGTCGGTCGGAAGGGCTAGAAAAACACCCTCGAACAGAAAGAAGTGCTAATATATCTGAAAAGAAAGAAAAGGCCGTTAGTACAGCCAACATTATGAAACGAAACTGTTGGTACCATGGAGATAACTATAAATAACCTTAAAATTTGAGAACTTATTACGTCGATGAAATCATTTAAGAAGTACAAAAATACATGACACAAAAATAATTTGTATTTCATGTTTACTTCTGAACCATGTATTAATAGAGAAAAGGACGTTTGTACAAAGTTTAAGATGTTTATGTGACTAACGAAGATTAATCTTGAATTTTATGGGAATAATTCACTTTCTTCAGAAACAATTACGCATCACTTTCTATATCAGGTACACCTAAAGAAATAGATAAAATATTTCTGCACAGTTAATGAATATTTCTACAAAACATCAAATATTATTTCAATATCAGCTATATCCTGGTTATTGGTTTAAGTTTGTAAATATTTTTCAGTAAGCTATTCAGTTATTTCTCGCAATGTCACAGAAGGGTATGAAAGTTCAAGGTCAACATTTTTTGAACATCTACCAATTGAATTTCCTCCATCCCTTTTTCACGTAAAACGAAGTATGCAACGTAATTATTTTTCAAATGCTTATCTCAAAGATAGAAAATTAAATTTTCCTAAGAATAATCTCTAAAAGTTATATAAAACAAACAATGGCGGGTAGAGCAAGTCATGAAGTTGTAACGTAATTTGTCTTATAGTTTTAATTACAGCAATAGACTTTTATATCACGTATTAGACAATAGAGAGCTTTTGGGCTCAGATATCTTACAGTTATTTATATGGTAATTTATGCTCTAGCACCAATATTCAGAAAATAATAACATTGCAGACAAACTCTTGCAACAATTTGTGTAGTAAACATTATGATCACTACCAGAATGCTTTTTTGTAGGGCTGCTGGTGATAATGAAGGTTTAACTGATGATCGAGGTGTTGAAGTGCGTGATGGTGATATCATATACGATAATGAATGAAATGATGCTCAAATGAGCCCAGGGTCCATAGAGCTTAAGTTACCTGACATTCATATTTTAGGATAAGGGAAAACTCCGGAAAAGGAAACCTTATCCAGATAACTCACCCTGACCGAGATTCGAAGTCGAGACATCTTGAACGTGAGGGGGCGGACCGTGATGGTGATGATAGTGGGATGGTAGTAGGGTATGTGGTGGTATGATCGTCATGTAGGTTCATATTGGCAGTGACGTTGGCGATCGTGGTAGTGATAATTGTGGCAGTAGCAGCGGTGGTGGTGATGAGAAAAGTCGATGTCAAAGGATTACGGGGGAAAAAATTGCAGGAAACGAGACGCCATCGGTGCATACGTTTCCTGGTACTAACTCATGTCTCCCTTTCACGATAATAAAAGAAGAAATTTTTAATACCAGAGCTCATTTTTTCTTTAAATTTAAAAGTGGTCCCCTCAACTCCCCTTACATACTTCAAAGTCTTGACACTTCTTTCCCATCCCCCTCCTTAGCTCGTGTTTCACACCCTCTCTCTTTTAAAAAGAAATCTCATGTAAATAAGGGTTGTTCCTTGGGTTTATATGGAGTCCCTTATCAATAATTCACAAGTCGGACATGCATAATGGACATCCAGGGGGCTTTACTCACCGCAACTGGATTCTTCTTCCATTTAAAAAAGATGTTTCAACTAACAGACTACCGCCATGAACAGCAAGGAAAACATCTACATGATAACCTTCAATATGAATTAATTATGAAAACCAAAATATGAATTCTTAATGTAAAGATTTTGATAAAAAAGAAATCTGTAAATGTTGTTCATTTACATTAATTACCTGTGCTTTATAGAAGTTAAAAGTTATGTGATCATTCCTAATAGCATTCCTAACTCTGCAACATTTAGCTGACGACATAATAATATCGTATTTGTAAAATCAGTAGTTTGTTTTATTCTCTACAGTAAATTTTAACAGCTACTGCAAAAAATGAATTTTGAGGAATCCTGTTTGCAATCGATGCTGAAATAACGCTGCAGCAACCTCGGTAACTCAGCAAGCACATCTTCAGGTTCCCTTGTCCAACAAAGATAAATTATATATTTGTTTCGAGTGTTATTAAGCGTTTTTATACGTAAGTTTTGAGAAAAGGAAAATAGCTTCTACAATTCCAGAAGTACTGGACTAGAACTGAAATTGTATAGTGTCTATACCGGGTGAATAAAATTTATGGAACGCTCTTGCAACTCCATGAAATGATTTTTTTCTAGAAAAAGCTGTAACATATCAACATGCCCTCACATTACTGTGATTACTATGGTAACATTTCTTTTTTCTGCACTCCTGTATTATGTATTTCAAGTGGGAAGGTGTTTGTCCTTGAGCGCTACTAGGTGAGCAACCAATCGGAGTCCTGTGGTGTTGTCGTATTGCATTCCCCCTAAGTGGTGTGTGACAAGCGCGAAACTATTGATACTATTCGTGCTAAGACAAATATAAAGATTTTGCAAAAACTTATCCATGGGGAAGGAGAGAGTAATATGCTTAACATGACCGTAAAACTCCACATTTTTAGCTCAACTGGTTTTCCTAATACAAATAAATAAAGCATATACCATTATATTATAACAATGTAATGTGACGTAAGCACTGTAATGAATATCATTATTGGTTGGCATGTATGCGTGAACGTATATTTGAAATTACTCAGAACTGAAGCGTAAACATTTGACATGACGTGATAAAAGAAATATGTACTTTGAATAAGCCAAGGTATTTGTTAAATTCGATGAGAGGAAACGATACACTTCTTGCTAGTCTGACAGAACGTGTCTGGTCACATCATATCTATTTACTCTAGAGAGTTCAAAGCAACATTTACTCTTCCATGAAAAAGTGTATCAGCTGGATCAATGGGACACGATCCACTGCCAGAACAATCTAATTGAATTAATGTGTGCTCAAATTGTGTTGCAAACAGAAATAATATTTTTAAACTGCGTGAGACATCAGATAAAATACAAGAAGGCGACTTTTAGAAAGAAATAGCACGTAACGAGATTTTGGAACCTATTACCATAAATTTGCAACACTCAGACAATGAAAACAATGACAATGACGAATTATCTCTTAGCGTAAGTAACGTTCACAGCTACACGGATTCATCACTGGTATTTTCGCTGGATTAGAAAAATAAGTAATTCACAAACTATAATTAATTTTAAACTAAATATTTAAAATGTTTGCGTAATATACGAATATTCATGTTGCGATTGTGATTTTAACAACTGCATTATTATAAAACCTTGGAAAATTTAGTTTGCGTTCCCTTACATCTAGCGCCAAGAAGACTCGCAAGTGTGCGACAGAGAGAGAGGGGGGATATATAAAAAGAGTGGGGATAACGAGGTGGCAACGCTGAAGGTTCTAACGCATCTGATTCGCTACAAACCAAAACTCTTCCCATTTAAAACACATAATAGTCCCAACTCCATACAAATATCCTTTCAAATGACAATTTAAATTTATCAGTACCTTACTACATGTGTACTGAGCAAACAAAAACACATCATTACTTCAAATTGAGTAGGTTTTGAATTAAACAATACAATAGGCTACTTCAATATGTGGCTTTGGATTGAACAAATACAGACAAAATCTAAGCTAATAAGGACAATAATGCTTACTTCGTTACAAAATCTTCCTGAAAGTAGTCACGGCACAAATTACGAAAGACAACGAATTGAACAGATATGAACAGATATGGTGATAGGAGGAGGATCCAATAAGAGATTTGTGTCTTGTTTAATGAAATGCATCCAGAACGAAGGATTATGCATTTCACAGTAAGCAAAATTTTGAAGAAATTCTCTGAAAATCGAAGTGTTAAAAATAAGGCAAAGTCTGGATAGCCAAAACGAGTTACTGTTGTTGATAAAGCTCTTGATGTTTTGTTATCAGTGGAAGAAACCCCACATTTATCTACTCGCCAGCACATTATGAAAGGCAGGTGGTGAATTACCCAAATCATGAATTTCCAGGAAGATGGATTGGTAGAAGAGGAAGTATTGAATGGCCGCCAAGATCTTAGACTTTTTCTTGTGGGAATATTTGAAGTGGAGGATCTACAAGGACCGATCAAGAGATCTTGAAGAGTTAAAGCGAAGAATTGGGCAAGAAATGCAGCTGATCAAGAGATTGCTGGAAAACAGTAACTTATTTCAAAGACAAACTTTGGCCATGTTTGGCAGTAAATGGAGGCCATTTTGAGCAACTTTTGAAGTGAATTCATATGTTAAAACACAGTAACACTAATTTTGTTATGAATGTGGTTTCTTGGTTTAAATTTCTTGTGCTATAATACGTCACAATAAATTTACATTACAGTTCAAAAAAAAAAAAAGTCACGCCCTACTCACAGTTATGCTGATGTCTTAAATCTTTTCTATAAAAAATCACCTCACGAAACTATAACAACAAAGTTACAAGTATTGTTCCATACTTTTTACTCACCCGTGCTAAAACCAAAACTTTTTCTCCAATTTTGAATTGTATATCGTTTTGCAATTGCTTGCAATTTTCCCTGGAGTAGAAATATTTCCGATAAATGCAGTTACTTTTGGCTCATCAAGCAACATAACAGTAATATATTGCATTATTATATATAATAATACAGAGCACAATTGGTTAAGTGTAATAAAGCTACATTTATAGAAAGGTAATTGTTTTAGGAAATTAATGCAATTTAAATATGCATTGACTAAAATAGATTTGAATGGCTAGAAAATCTTAATATCTCAAATGTTTACAAGACGCTCTTCTAACAATGCTGATGAAAATATTAAATTTTTGAAATGTTTAAAGATTTACATGAAATATAAAATGTCTATAAATCGTTGATCTGTAGTTTTCTTGGTATGGCCTATGAAATATTCTTTACTCGGAGAGAATTTGGTATAATAATACCCATGGCGCGACAGCCCTTAGAGGGCCAAGGCCTACCAACGCGACTGCCGGCCTCACGCCCACTTACACACGGCAGAGGTGGACGATCATCCAACCGATGCGGGGAGGAGATGCGGTCAGCATCTCGGCATCCTCCAGCCAGAATGTTGGTTTTCGTGACCAGGGCCGCGTACCTAGCGTATGGTCCTCACTTTCCTCACGATGCTGAGTGGGCACCGGTGCTATACCCTGGACCTAAAATCCCCACTACCTGGGTGAGATCGAACCCGGGCCGCTTTCCGTGGCCAGGGACCAAGTCATGCCGCTACGCCACGGCGCAGGACGAGAATTTGGTATACCTTTGCACGTTAATTCCAACGTAAAGACGTTGTATTGCTGCCAACAGAGGACATTTGGAACACTTTTCATATTAAAACATCATCAGTATTTATTGAATATGTTTCTGAATTCAGCAAATTGTTTTTAAAATATTAAAATTAAAATATTGACCCGGAAACCCTTGACATATACAAAGAGATAGAGGTAAGAGCTGCTGAATATGAAGATAATATAAACGGAAACTCTATTATTATTTTTATAGTTCTTGTAGCAAAATTTGAGTAGGATGTGCATTTCATGTGTTGTCTCGAGACCTGAAAAAGGAGGAAAGGTAATCCAATTAGAATCAGATTTGTGCGTCGGTAGTAAAGTGAAGGAACGTCTGGACGACTCCTAAGGGAAGAGCCATTGTTGCATCAGCACTGTGTGGGAGGAGGACCAGATAGCTCGTAACAGATCCACCTTCTTTTGAACTCTGTTGGACTTAGCACACCACTAATTAAACTAGGTCCACGCTTTAGATTTAGATCAGTATATAAATATTGTTACTGATGGACATCTTCCATGTGTAATGGTAGCTTGTCTACCTTCTAATCCAGAGGATCCGAGTTCTAGTATGTGTAACCTGGATAAGACATTTCTCACAAGACACAATGCATTTATCGGACGTACAGTATCACCTAAAGGGACTTATACCCTTTTTTTTTCAAATTGTTATATCTAGACGGTATTTTATCTATGAAACATAAGTCCTCTAGGCATTGTGTAGGTCATTGGCTTTCTGCTTTTGAGCGGAAGCTGTATGTTAGACAACCCATACTTTCATATCAATCGAGAATCAAACTCAAAACTACTCATACAGCAAGCCAGTGCTCTACCGATTGAGCTGCCATGCCAGCACTTATGAATACGGCAACTTTCACACATCGATATCATAATTGAATTCCGGTGTTGTGCTTGAAACGTACAACCACAAGGATCCCAGTAATGGCGGCTTAGGACATACCAAGAAAAAAAGAAATCCCTGGTTTACCTACTTCGACATTTTGGAATACTTTTATGTTAAATGGATTGGTACTATTAAATTTTTCGTGTGAGTATAATGTGCTACTGTCACTAATGAATCGAAGAGTGATATAGAGGCGGTGTAGTTTTTGTCTGCATGTTTCTCAGTTGAACGCATACTTCAGCTCCGGATAAAATTTAATACCTACTTGCATTTGTGATCATACTGAATTTACTGCAAAAACCATATAACACCTTCCTGTAATGTTTTTTCACCTTCAGAAAATAAAAATCAAATCTAACGCTCATGTTTTCAGAAGACAGCCAACAATTGTTGCTAACTGGAATGTATTACAAAAAGAGAGCGTACTTCCATAATGGTCACCTTCATTGACAAAAACAAAAAATGTTGAACGCTTCACGTGTCTGCCTCACGTTCAAGAGGTCCCGAGTTCGAATCTCGGTCAGGGTGAGTTACCTGGATAAGGTATTTTCCGATTTTTTCCCTTATCCTTAAAGACGAATGTTGGGTAGCTCTAAGCTCCATGGACCCTGGACACATTTGAGCATTACTTCATCCATTCCATTCACCGTCCTATATGACTTAACGTTGGAGGACGTAAATTACAAAACAGATCATTGATAAAATATATACAAAATAACTTAACTACATTTATAAAATTAATTAAAATGAAAGAATAAATAAAAAGTGTCGCCTTTTACTTTCTCTAGTATTTACATGTAGTAGGCAAATTGAACACCGCATTTCACCCAAAAATACGATATGGAGATATTACCTCAAACACATGCTTTGAGACTCTCGTCACGATAAAATACTTCAGCCTTCACCCTTACACGGAAAACCTTTATTTTCTATTTTATAAAAAATAAGTTCAAAGGTTTTGATTAAAATAACATGTTTAAATTATTTCCACAGCAAATAAATCGCCAATTCTTAAAAATTCTTGTATAACTGGCAAACTGTAAGAGATAGATAAAATCTTAGTCTGTATGTGTCGTTAAAGCTCACAATTTATGTCAAATAAGTATTATTTTTGTGGTATTAACATTTAGAATATATTACTTATTATTGGTTTGAATTCTTAAACATTCGTAGTCATGCAAAGAACATGAATTACAAAACCATCACAGAGAAATCTGCTATTTAAAACTTATGGATTGATATTTCTGTATTTTTCTTTTACCTTCAACGAATGTGTAAATGTACATACTGAAAGTTTATCTCCATTAACAAAAATAGGACAGAAGAAAAAATGCTTTAACAATAATTTTTAGAAGATTATCTAGAGAATATTATGTGAATGTAACACATCGCATTGTTGTTATCATTTAAACAAGCCGCAGCTCGACAAGCATTTGTCAGTTTTTCTTTTTTAAAGATTCTCGGCTTTTTGGTATCATAGGGGCGAAGAACTGTTCTATTTTCCACAAACAATAAAATGCAGCTATAAAAACAGCAGTTGTGAGTTAAGAAGGTGATGTGATGATAGGGCACCCTGTGACAGTCCCCCTTCAAGGGCGCTCCCAAGGGAACCCTCTCCGGTCCGCTCTGCGCTATTCTTTAATCGAATTGGTGCATGGGCCAGAGAGCAATCGCCACTCTCTTGTGTTGACCATTGGCAGCTGTTAGCGGTTTATCGGACTGACAAACCTTTTTATTCCAATCTCCAAGATCTACGCCCTAAAACTGAAGTCGAATGTCAAGGTCCTAAGAAAATATTGAAATTGTCCAACAGTACGAATTATGAACAAATGATGTAGCTAAATAGTGTAATCATCTGAAATATTAAGTATTAAATACCATGAAGAAATCGATTACGTGGTAGAACAGTACACAATGGCTTTGAAGTGTGATGCACTGTGCTTGAGCACGAGCTCCATATAACCCCATTCAGAGAGTATTGGCCTCTCAATTTTACCACTTAAAATGTAATACTATTTACAACAAGTGTAGTGAGTATCGCTTTCTACCACAATAGCATGGGGGGGCAACCTGCTCCCTCTTTTTCACTTCTTACCTACATTCAAACAGATCATCGTAAAAAGAAGTCCAAATTCCAACCTGCTGTTAAACCCTACTGAGGGTGGGCACCCAGCATAACCTTTCAGACTGACCACAGCCTGCCAGCAGCGACGGACGGACGAGGAAAAATGTTAACTTTAAATTTCCAACCAGTAGCAAACAATATCTCGGACATTATGATATTTGACATAAATTGTGTACTATAATGACATCTCCATTTGTTATGTGACAAGATCCTCCCTTTTATGGTTTACCAATTACCTATATACATAAATCATTCAGAGGAAAGAGAACTTCACAGGCTATATCCAGAAAATTCAAAATGTACATTGTTTTAGTATCATAAAGATATCTTAAACATGTGGTATTTTAATTATACTGTTTAGAAGTTTTTTGAGAAATTGAACAGGAAGAAACTTTGTCATGTAATTGTTGGTTTGTATGGGGAGTTCTATTGACAATATTCTTGTCACATTCTCAGAAAACACCAACTTAAATATGAAATATGGTATTTATCAGTTTTAATCTGTTCTCAGACAAGCAGACAAGTCTATTATAAAATCAACAGTATATATCATAACAAACAATATCTCGAAAATGGTTACTGTTAAATATGTCAAAATAAAATAAATAAATAGCCCATAACATCCCTTAAGAGCAAGAGCCTCCCACACACTGGTGGGGTCAGCTCGGCCGTTTCTTAAAAGATGAGCAAATCCCTGAAAGATACCAATTCTTTGTCTATCTTTAATTCATGTTGTATCGTTATATCTAGAAATTACTGTTCATTTTCACTGTCACTTTCACTTTAGTGGTACTACCACTTGTTTCCATTAATGTCTGTCTTGCCGTTCTAATCCACTTTGCATCTAGCCCATCCTTGAACTCTTGGGAGCCTTGTAGCCTAGGACGTCCTCTAATTCTCCTCCCTTGTCGTATGCCCATCTGTGTTGATGCATTCTGGCTACATGTCCTGCTCATTGCTATTTGATCCTCTTCGCTCTGGTACCTACATCTTCTAGGCCACAACACTTCATTCTTCAGTTTATCTTTTAGACTGATGTTCAGGATCTTCCTTTCCATCTTCCATTGGCATGTTTGTAGCATCAGAGCCTGCCCAAGTCTGGCAACCGTATAGTAAGACTGGAATGATGCAGGTTTAAAGGGTTCCTATTCTAATATCTGGTCTTAAATGTTTGTTTTGAAGAATGAATTTCAGGCTCCAGAATTTACCCCATGCTAATTTTACTCTTCTTCTTATTTCTGCATCCCTTGTCCCTGAGAGACTCACCCTTTGGCCTAGGTAAGTGTAGATGTTGCAGTACTGTATGTTCTCCATCTACTTGAATAATGCTTTCCGTAGAATTGGTCATGATTTTTTTATTATTTTTGTTTAAAATATGTTATTTTACATAAACTGCGTGTTTTAGCTACACCCATGTTTTATTTTGCACTAAGATTTCGCCTTTATCTTACATTTTGCCAGTTATACGAAATTCAAAGATAGTGAAAAGAATTTCGTAGGATGCAACCAGAAATCTCAAGACGTGCATTACTTTTGTTAGGCTATATACGTAAGGAATTTATTCAAAATCGTTAGAACTATTTTTGAGAAATTAAAGGTAACAAACACTTTTCACGTAAGGTGTAGTTTGAAGTGATATATTTTCAATACTTCCACAATTATTTAAGAAAATCTAAAATCTTTTTTGAGGACGATTCCAATTGCTAAATACAAAAGAAGAGGAAGATGGTCTTATTGCCAATTAGGGACGTTTTGGTGCTGTACAAAGAAAGGGCCCTTGTCAGAGGGGGAGCAGCAATACCAATTCTTGCGTCTGTATTCCGGTTGTAGGAATGTCACGTGTTTAGACTTGTATAAAGGGGTAGATCTGCCCTTAATTAACAAGACCGGGGAAATTCTTAAAAGCCCGGCCTGGAATATATGTCCCGGAGCTGAACTTCCTTTGCATTTAAATCCGGAGCAATTAACAGCTGCGGAGCTAAGACTCGTCCTTAAGACTTGCGCTTAATCAAATAACGTTAAGTCGCCCACCGTGATGTGATTACATCTTTCAGTTACAACGCTAATAGAAAGAATTTTCTTTCCTTTACGTCCCTTTCTTTGCTTTCACCCTTTACATATTGATTACAATTCGCTTTTGTAGTCCTTGCCATTCTTAAAAGTGGAAAGCTTAGTCATAGCGATACTACGATCAGGAACTTTATTTTTAGAGATATTGGCACTAAAACACAGAGCCAGTCGTACTAGAAATGGCATAAAACGTTACCTGCCTTCATTCTTACGGATACCATTCAATAGCAGGTTATTTAGATAATTCGGAAATGATTAGTCTGAAGGATAAGAAATGTTTCAAGAAGTGAGACGGTAACGATGGAGTTGCTACCAAAGAAGTCCAGTCTAATAACATATCCAATGTTTTTCCAAAGTTGTTTAAAACGAATCTACATTACAATATATATTTATTGATTTCGGTGAAACTCTTTCATTGAGGTGCCCTAAAATTACAGACAAGATATAAGGACCTTTGGAAATTTTGAAAGGGTATACATAGCAGCGTTGTTGTTGTTTGAATGGATAGTATTGTTTCCTTTGTGAATTTAAATGCAAAATGGATACTGAGATTTTCTGGGTTCCTAGAATTAAAAGTCTAGTTTGCAGAAATTCAAACTGCTCTTTAATTCAAGTATAAGGACGTTTTGTATAGCCCTTCCAGTAGCAGAATTACGTAATATACACAAACGCAACCTTCAAGGACGTCAGCCACACATCCACATAGCTGTCCAGTACAACTGTCCATTGACAACTGGCTGGCAAAATCTCACACCACGGTATTTACACCCGAGCCGCTGTTTCTCGAAAGCTGCAGAAGTCACACGATCTTTCGTGGCGTAGTGAGAACGCAACGCAACAATCTCTGTCTCTCTCGCCCTCTGTTGCTCTCTCTCTCTCTCTCTCTCTCTCTCTCTCTCTCTCTCTCTCTCTCTCTCTCTCTCTCTCTCTCTCTCTCTCTCTCTCTCTCTCTCTCTCTCTCGACAAACGTTTAGCGCTGCACCGACGGGTTGGCCGTTCTATCCCTCTCTTTCTTTCCTGCCCGCCCGTAGCTCTCTGTCTCTTTCATATGGGCCCGGCACTGGCTTGTCGCGGCGATTCAACAATGCCTCGGCGACAGTACTTTTGAAGACCTGCATATTGCTAGTAATAATATTTTGTTTGTTAATGAAGCTGTCAATTGCTAAGGTCATACAGCACCTACGCTGTGCCAGTAAATGTACTAACATGAAACTATCGCTATTAAGCACACTTCAAAACCATCAGTCTGCACCAGGTTTGAACCCGGGTACCTTGGGATCAATAGCCAGCGCCTAACCATGTAGGCCTAGGTGGCTGTTGGTAGGGCAGTTTAATGGTTGCCTAAGAATATCCAAAAGTATTCAGAAAATGTCTTGGTTATTTATTTTTCTCTTTCAAAGAAAAAATTAACGTGTATATGTCTGTTGATTCTGTTAATTAGTATATTGCTCATTAAGGTTATGTGGCTATAAAACAGGTAGAATTTAGTATTTTGGTAATAATATTTAATGCTTTTTAAGTTCGCATTGGTATGCTACTTAATACTTATGTTTCTGTCATTTATCATTATCTCTGCCGCTTTTTGTTGTCTAGAAGCCGACATTTACTTCCAGTCATGGTAAGGTACACTTATTTTTGGTACAATTTCCATTTATTATATGTTATGTTTGTATAACTCATCATGTTGTGGTGCTATGTCCAGTTGTAGTTCACCATTCGAGCATTATACCCACAAAATTTATAGCTAAATGCAGCTGACCCTGTCTAAAAATATTATATGACTACAGATAATTTGAGTGACTTTGTTCTGCTTGCAGGAGTGCTATGATAGACTTTCAGTCTCCAACAAACATTTCTACTCGAAAAAATAGAACTCAGCTTTTAAAATTTGTATTTTTAAATAGCTGTTTTAAGCCGATTGAAGTACGATATTTTATTTGATATTGAAAATATTTTATTTGTTTTGATATAAAAATTGTTCTGCTTCAAGAAGCAAGCATAAATTTTTAAAGAACTCAAAGAAACCTAGATGTTTTTATGTGCATTAAAGTTTTGTGTATCTCTTATGGCCTTTTTCATTTACAAAACATATAGAAGTCCTTCCGAAAGGTCAGTGCTTCCAAACTATTCTTATAAAATTCAAAATATACAATATATTTGTCAATAAAAACATTAGACGCTCTTTGAAAACTGAAACTACAGAAGATGTATACGTGTGAATGTTAGTTTGGGTTGGTGCAGTTTTCTCGAAAATCTTCATTTTGTGTGTTCGGAAAATACTGAACTAATATGGCAAGTTACGTATTTCCTTCTTTAGTTATGTTGTTCATACAGGCACATACGGATGGTTATACACACATGGGATACGAATCTTTTTCACAAAATACCTTTTTGGATTCAGTTTAATCTAATTTTAAGGTGAAATGCAATACCTGCTTTCTCCGATTTGTATATAGAGGGTAGAGAAGTTCAAATTTGATGAGCTTTGTACTGATTGAGCCAATGTTACCAAAACTGGTTCTAAAGGCCACTAAGCTAATTTTGAAAACGCAAATTAAAATCACCGTTATTATGAGACCAATGTAAGGTATCAGTAAATAATTTTTATGTTCATCTTTTGAGGTTACTGGATGCTTTGGACAACGAAGATCTGATCACAACAGTTTAACCATATCTAAGAGAGCTGTTGTTGTGGTGACAGGCTACTTGGAAAACCACGAGCGTTTCGATGGCTACGTTTGATTGCAGACCAATTAGAGAATAATTTGCTCGTTGTTAATTCCACGCAAGTGCTGAATACCGGTAGCCAGGTTATCTGACGAGTTGACCCTCTAAGTCTGTGGGAAATCGCTTCATTAGCACCGCCAAATTTTAGGTCACATTTCCAAATGCTAATTAACACCAAAGTGGTTCCTTGCTTTGTTCAGAAAAGTAATTAAATGCGAGAGCTAGCGTACAAGTAGATTTTTGGGCTAGGTCGATTCTAAGGCTTCAGTATGGGATTTTAAGGCTTGGTACGACAGTACATCACATAAAGAATGGATGTCACATTTTCATCCTCACACGTATACACGTGTAATTAATATTACATGAATATATGGTATATTGGTATTTACATTCATGATATTTGACAAATCAAAAATTAATGAATTTTGTATTTCCACACATTCTTCTACAGATAACAGTACAAAGAGGTTTTAACAATTGTGTCACTTACGTAATGCAACCAGTTTTGGGATAGAATCTTCCTTTTCAACACAACAATCGACAGGTTGTTTCCAATTTATTGATCGTTCAGCGCATGTGCGCTCTATAGATCATTGATTATACATATTATTTACATACGTGATACAATGAATAACAATGAGATGAGGAAATCCCCATTGGGCCCCAATGAGTAGGTACATTATTGCTTTAAGTGCTAAAGATCTTGTTGTGAGAGCTGATGCAGTAGTAGATGACTCCTGATGCGGGCTGGGAAGCTGGATTCTCTGTCAAGGGAATGGTGAATGGCTCCTGAGACGTGTTTTAGGTTGCTTGTGAAAAAATTGACTGTTGAATGTTTCTGATTCCAGTTTCTTTATATATTTGACTATATCTGACAAACCATGGAGCATTTTTTGAGATTCGTAATACTTTGTTTTGAAATGTCTGGATACGTTTGATTTCGGAAGGGCTGGTCCCTCCCCAGACAGGGCAGGCATATAGTAGGTGTGGTCTTAATGAAGTCGTGTACATTAGTATGCAGCTTTTTTTAATTTGGTAGATCTTTTGTTGAGAAGAGGGTAGAGCTTAGCCAGTATTGCTCGAGCTAGTTTGAGTTTGTTACTTATTTGTGGTTTCCATGTGAGTCGTCGATCCATGAGTACGCCGAGGTATTTGACTGTTTCAGTCTCAGCTTTCCAAGGTATAAGTTAGTATAAGCGTTACTGGTAGAGGATAGTCTGGTCTGCATAGTGTAAAGATCATTGCTTCACATTTTTGCTGGTTGAGCAAAATACGCCAGATATCAAGCCAGGGTATAATTCAGTTTAAGGCCTCTTGAAGGTGATATCTGGCGATGTGGATATTGTGATGTGTTGCAAAGATTGGACAGGTATTTGTCTATATATATATTAATTACAAATGAAAATGCTGTCGTTCAAAAGTTAGGGGTACTTTTGTAAACATTATGAAATTTTAATTAACTGTTACTTTTATGTAATATTTTACTCGTATTTACTTATTAGACAAATTAGTAACGTCTGTCTCAAGAAAAAAGATGTTAAATTTGTATTGAGCTATGATTGTACTCTTCATGGCCTTTAATGACGTTTTATGAGTATTTTGTCGAGTTCCCTGCTATAGATTATGGATTATAATATAAAGCTATAACCATATGATCTAGCAGTTAAAACGATCCCACGTAATAGCAAACTTAGCTGTTTCCTTAAAAATACTCCAAGCAAAGACATCCTTACATTTTAAAGATGAAATTAAAATTGTTTGTCGCCCAACGCATTCGATTATTTACTACTGTGACATGTTGATGTCGATTTGGTTAACAATATGATATTCTATGGTCACTCGTCACTCTATTTCTGGTGTGAGATGGCGAAAATTTGTCAGAAGAGACCACATGGAAATAATAGAAGAAGCTGCATTTGTTGTCTTCCTAGCAAATATCTACGAAGATACACAGGCGATAAAATCAATGAAGCACAAAATACAAATGGAGCTTCGCCTTTGCTCCTGAAAATGCTATCTGTTTTCAAGCTGTCAATTGTCAGGATCACTACAGCGCCAACAGTAAGCCGGAATTTCTTCTTACAGCAGTTCTTATATATGCCAATATATTCACTTCCGCTATTTATCACACTTAAAAACTTTCGCCCTCGGCCAGGTTTGAAACCTCGATCAACTTAGCTCCTGATTCTTTGCTTTCAAGAAGCAATAAAATATGCACCGCACATAATATGTTATGGAAAATGATTTCTGAACGTAGAAACACACCTCAGTCGCACACGGTCACATATGCAGACACACATACTGACGTAGGGTAGGTGTGTACATAAGGGCACCCAACTGTAGTGGCTATAGGTGCCCTTTAAAAATCATTCATGACAAAAGTCAGATATAAACAGTTCTAAAGCATTATAAAATTAAATAAAGTCACAAAAAATACATGTACACAACCAAAACAAAAATAAAATAAATAGTAATATATGGCCAAAAGTTGTAAAAAAGTCCTCCACTAAATTCTAAATTCCAACCTAGAAAAGTACTTGAAAACCTTCACCACCGCTTTGCCACCCACCAGCATCTCTACAAAGCTGACCGGCAGCTGCAGAGACGTTCGACGGTGTGCTGGGTAGAAACACTCTAACAGCACGTGTCGGACAGATAACGCTTCGTTGCAAAACGGACAAACTGGAGCAGCCTCTCTTCTAAACAAAAACTATGCGTAAAAAAAGTAATGGTCTATGCGCAACCGGGCCAAAATCACTTCCTCTCGACGAGATGGACGACAGGAAGTAACCCAGGGTATCGGAAGTTCCTTCAATGCCCTAAGCCTATTTCCTCGGAGAGCGGACCACTCGTCCTAACACCTGCCCTGCAGGGCCCTCCACAATACATATGGCGTGCACACTCGCGCACACTCAGACCTAAAAACTACTTTACAAGTAGGTACATCAATGACAGATCGAAAACTTCGAGTACATTGACGCCTGGAGTGCAGGCCAAATGCATAATCAAGATGTATTACCAGTAACAGTACAACACGGCGTTGTTCGTTTACACGAACAGTCCCTCACTATAACCAATACTACTCAAAGATAATGGCAGGAGACTATTTCTCACAGCCTGTCTTGATTTCATGTCGTCATACTTCGAATGAGCTACGTCCATGTAGCTTTCCTTTAAAGTTTGGAAAGAATATATCGCATGCTACGAGATGGAGGAGTGGCAGAGCGATGACCTGTTGTCTTACAAGTTCTTGAACAACACACCGATGTGCAGGAGCGTTGTCGTGTAGCAACAACCAATTCTTTATACGGCACTCGGAAAATGACGTGGAATAGAATAGCCTAGAAAGTGCGGGTTAGTTATATATGTCCAATTTCCAATAAAAAGTGCAGTTTTGTGTTATTGCGTTCCCTGTCCTCATATAAATATGGCAGCGAATAGTGAATAGTAAAGAAATAGAACGAAAATAAATTCCACACATTGGAAATGGGATTTTTACGTAGAAGTAAGTGATTCAGTGGAATTGACGTAATAATAAATTGAACAGTTATTAGAGATTTACCAGAATATCTATAAATTATATAGTAAAATTGCCTTTTGATATTGCATTATGGTTTCTTCCGATCTTTATGATAATTACGATTTTGAAGAGGTCGATTTCGCTTCAGCTATAAAGAAAACAGCACGTTTCATTCCCCTGTTATGATCCGGTAGAGTAAAGACGGATCAACTTAGCGGTTCATGCAACAAGTCAGGATAATACCGTAAAATTGTCTCATGCAAAATGTTTCGCTAGCAAATTTGGCAGAAAGCTTACTTAAATTTGCTTTTTGCCCAAGTTTCGAAAGTTCGGAAACGCCTGATGGCTGCAAGGCAACCTTTGAGGTGCCCATTCGTTTCATTCTCATCGAGTCGGTCACTCTTTTTCTTAATGGTAGGCAAATTTTGGAGCCCTGTTCTTTGAACTGTTTCAGCACTAAAGGATCAGGCGACGGTAATTGTGTGTTGCGGCGCGGCAGTGGATTGTGTTCTAAAGGTTTCTTCCTGGCGTTTGTGAGCCAACTAGGATCCCTTCCTGGAAGCTTGTACGAATCCCCAGGGGACAGTGAATTATGCAATTAACCGAGCGGGATGGCTCAGGCGGTTTCGTCTGTGGCCCGCATTCGGGAGAGCCGGGTTCGATTCCCGTGACCGACCTACCCCACCCATGGGTTTTTCGGGGTTTTCACGGGTCACCAGGTGAATCCTGGTTAGGATTATTGCATCCGCCGAATTTCCTGTCCCTCTATTTCCATCTCAATTATCATTTCACATCATCTCTCATCTGGGTTTAGGGCTTCAGTTCAGGTCAGTAAACCGCTTTGACTTGTATCTTTCGTGTTGTTTTTTTCTGGCCGGTAAAGCAAATATTATGATAATTTTACATTTCACAGTGACGTCCTCTTTCTCATTTCCCTATATTACAGTTCCAGTTCACTCTCGTATGCCAGGTACGCTTTTAGGTTTCGTGGAGTGAGTAGGAGCCGAGCTAATGGCGCAATGTTTGCTTCTAGAAAAAAATATCCATCATAAATGCCAGAGGGTCATTCATGACAGGCTTGCGGCCTGTAGCCTCCTTCACTTCATCATTTCTCTTCTGGAGAAGTTGGCCCAGTACAACTCTTAGGTCGCAGTGTGCGAGGTGCTCAGACTGTAACCTATAACTACACGAAGGTGTGATAAACAATTTTGTTTGTTAACGACGCCATCAATGAGAGCCATATCAACGCTGCTGGTGTGCCGAAATTAAGTTCCATATTTTGTGAAGTCTCATTTATATACTGCCTTTAACATGTAAGGTAGCACCAGTACCTTTGGAACTGTTCAACAGCAATGGTGCTCACTCGCTTACATTGTGTTACAGTTGTGTTAATATGTTTCGTTACTTTTAGTACTTTTATATATGTGTATATATACACATATATAAAAGTACTATATATATATATAACGCGAGGGTATCTACCAGGGCAGTCCACACAACCCCCCCCCCCTCTGACGACCAGGGAGTTACCGAGCTGTCCCCGAAGGGCGCCCTGCACCTCCGTGGGGCTTTCCTTAGGGTAAGACCTAGAGACTAATAAGCCCGCCCCCATCTGGTCCGAAATTACAAGACGGGTGGAAGTGGATACGCCACTTACGCGCGCCACCCCAAAGGGGAAGGCTACCAATTAACCTCGGTAGGGCTGCCTGGTGATCTAGCACAGCTTCTACTAGCTATGCAGGCTAGAACGCGGGAATATATGGCTTCTCTCAACCCCGTCCGGAGACGCACCCGATCTCCCACGGGTGTCGGGAACCACTTCCCCACGAGTCCAACCCAATCCAAACAACTCCCCTACGGGAGGGGCTCGGCAGTTCGGCGCGAGGTTCCTCTGGTAACTCAGAGGTAAAGTCTGTCTACTCAACGCAAGTGCACGGCGGCCGCTTTCTTTGAGGAACCCTCATAATCGTTTTACAACATGGACCCTCCTCCTGACGGTCCTCTCTACAAGGTTGCAACATTTTAACATCACCGTCTTGCACCTAATGAAACAGAACAACTGGAAGTTTGAACTTTGGCAACTGAGACTCCACGCGGAGTAGACATGCAACTGTCATTTTCAGAAAATCGGGGTTGCTATTGGTCCCCAACGTCAGTGTTCCATTTCTGAAGTGTGGAGATAGATTTATGACGGTCATTAGTGGGCGGAAAGGTCAGGTACTTTGAGGTCCCTTTGAGTGGGAACTGCACACACGTTAAAAAACAGACTTTACCACGAGTGCTAGGGGTCCGCAGCGCCCGCACCACAGAAGGTGAAGGGGACGGAAAATCTAAAGAGGATTTAGAATAATCCTGTCTCTCGGAAGATTTCCACCTTGCAGCTCGGAATCGAACCCAGCCTAAGGTTAGCATATTAACCAGCGGAGCCACAGAGGTAGTCAAATTTGATGCTGTTGTGTAATCTAAGCCAGTTAATCAAATCATTTTAATGTTTTATATTACAACATGCGGAATTTCAGTTTTGTTAAGAGGGTATACTAAT
This sequence comes from Mantis religiosa, assembly GCA_030765055.1. Lineage (NCBI taxonomy): Eukaryota > Metazoa > Arthropoda > Insecta > Mantodea > Mantidae > Mantis > Mantis religiosa. The sequence continues at coordinate 23,182,182 of CM060953.1, read as the reverse complement.
CGGGTTCCAAATTAGCATCCTTGTTAGTCTGGCAATGTTATGTGCTGATATCTGTGTGTGTGTGTGTGTGTGTGTGTGTGTGTGTGTGTGTGTGTGTGTGTGTGTGTGTGTGTGTGTGTGTGTGTGTGTGTGTGTGTGTGTGTGTGTGTGTGTGTGTGTGTGTGTGTGTGTGTGTGTGTGTGTGTGTGTGTGTGTGTGTGTGTGTGTGTGTGTGTGTGTGTGTGTGTGTGTGTGTGTGTGTGTGTGTGTGTGTGTGTGTGTGTGTGTGTGTGTGTGTGTGTGTGTGTGTGTGTGTGTGTGTGTGTGTGTGTGTGTGTGTGTGTGTGTGTGTGTGTGTGTGTGTGTGTGTGTGTGTGTGTGTGTGTGTGTGTGTGTGTGTGTGTGTGTGTGTGTGTGTGTGTGTGTGTGTGTGTGTGTGTGTGTGTGTGTGTGTGTGTGTGTGTGTGTGTGTGTGTGTGTGTGTGTGTGTGTGTGTGTGTGTGTGTGTGTGTGTGTGTGTGTGTGTGTGTGTGTGTGTGTGTGTGTGTGTGTGTGTGTGTGTGTGTGTGTGTGTGTGTGTGTGTGTGTGTGTGTGTGTGTGTGTGTGTGTGTGTGTGTGTGTGTGTGTGTGTGTGTGTGTGTGTGTGTGTGTGTGTGTGTGTGTGTGTGTGTGTGTGTGTGTGTGTGTGTGTGTGTGTGTGTGTGTGTGTGTGTGTGTGTGTGTGTGTGTGTGTGTGTGTGTGTGTGTGTGTGTGTGTGTGTGTGTGTGTGTGTGTGTGTGTGTGTGTGTGTGTGTGTGTGTGTGTGTGTGTGTGTGTGTGTGTGTGTGTGTGTGTGTGTGTGTGTGTGTGTGTGTGTGTGTGTGTGTGTGTGTGTGTGTGTGTGTGTGTGTGTGTGTGTGTGTGTGTGTGTGTGTGTGTGTGTGTGTGTGTGTGTGTGTGTGTGTGTGTGTGTGTGTGTGTGTGTGTGTGTGTGTGTGTGTGTGTGTGTGTGTGTGTGTGTGTGTGTGTGTGTGTGTGTGTGTGTGTGTGTGTGTGTGTGTGTGTGTGTGTGTGTGTGTGTGTGTGTGTGTGTGTGTGTGTGTGTGTGTGTGTGTGTGTGTGTGTGTGTGTGTGTGTGTGTGTGTGTGTGTGTGTGTGTGTGTGTGTGTGTGTGTGTGTGTGTGTGTGTGTGTGTGTGTGTGTGTGTGTGTGTGTGTGTGTGTGTGTGTGTGTGTGTGTGTGTGTGTGTGTGTGTGTGTGTGTGTGTGTGTGTGTGTGTGTGTGTGTGTGTGTGTGTGTGTGTGTGTGTGTGTGTGTGTGTGTGTGTGTGTGTGTGTGTGTGTGTGTGTGTGTGTGTGTGTGTGTGTGTGTGTGTGTGTGTGTGTGTGTGTGTGTGTGTGTGTGTGTGTGTGTGTGTGTGTGTGTGTGTGTGTGTGTGTGTGTGTGTGTGTGTGTGTGTGTGTGTGTGTGTGTGTGTGTGTGTGTGTGTGTGTGTGTGTGTGTGTGTGTGTGTGTGTGTGTGTGTGTGTGTGTGTGTGTGTGTGTGTGTGTGTGTGTGTGTGTGTGTGTGTGTGTGTGTGTGTGTGTGTGTGTGTGTGTGTGTGTGTGTGTGTGTGTGTGTGTGTGTGTGTGTGTGTGTGTGTGTGTGTGTGTGTGTGTGTGTGTGTGTGTGTGTGTGTGTGTGTGTGTGTGTGTGTGTGTGTGTGTGTGTGTGTGTGTGTGTGTGTGTGTGTGTGTGTGTGTGTGTTGAATGTTGAGACCCCGATCTGCAGCTATAAGCAAGTACAATTAGGGAGAATTTTAAGGGTCATAAGTGTGTTAGGTAGTAAAAGAAAGTATGAGAAAATATTGTGTATATGGCTAATACGAAAAATAGGAGCTTTAAATAAATATTAGGACTTTTTCTACAGCAGGCATATCTAAGAAAAGAAAGGGAAATGAAAGAAGAAAAAAAAAACAGCGGCAGCTTTTGTGACAGTTGAAGCAATTCTCCTGATGCTGTTTAATAACAAACACATTGCCCACCAGGGATTTTAACGGCCCTTCCCTTAACGGCATATTGAAATCAGTGTTTCCATTCCAAGAAGAAGTGCGGGGGAGTTCAATCCTTGCGCCAACTAAGGCTCGGGCAAGCGCAAGCAGGAGGGGGGTTGTCCCTGAGGGCATATAAAAGTGAAAAGTAGCATGGTCAGAGGGGGAGGGAAACACTAGGGGCAGTAAAAGACGATGATTAGGCGTATCCCAAAATGAAATGTCCACTCCTAAGCTGATGTGGACCGAGGGAAGGAGCTTAAACGGCCACCGGAGAAATTAAAGTTTCGCAGGCGTCCAGGAATTGGTTGGTTCAAGGAGGCCAAGAAATAAGACGACGAGGGAGCCAGTCGCTGGCGGATTTTGACGATAATAATAAGAGAAGACGAGATAGGTCGGAATATGTGCGTGACGTCATTACAATCTGCTTTATGAAGCCGTCGTAAAAGATACCTTCCTTTTCGTGTGCTGGTTACGATAGATATTTAAGGGATACGTTTATATAAATTAAGACAGTGAAAGTGGATTTAATATCTTGAAAGTTTAAGAGGCATAAGGACACTGAATCTGCTTCAGTACTTTTAAAAGTGTTAATAAAGTTCGATTTTTAATAGTCTTAACTTCGGATCTTACTACATGTGAAACTAAGGCGTTAATGATATGCAAAATTAAATGATAACAATTATTGGGGAAGGATATTTGGAGAGTAAAGACAATCCTAGCGGGGAATAAATTTCAGTTCATAAGTTTAGGCTCACGATCTCGGTGTTAGTAATAGCTATACTTCGTTTAACACTTATTTGAAGTAAAGATTTAAGTTCGTGAAATTTGGAACACCGTCGCATGTCTTGGACCGCCAGCAAATGAAACTTCTTTGGTAGAGGGTTGCGTAAGTTTTAGCTATCGATCATATGTTATGTAAAGGAGAGGGGCTCCCGCATATAGGCTATTAGTCCTTTATGCTTCTGCTTCCACCATGAGGAAGCGATAAGGGAAAGGACTTGAAGTACGAAGAGATTTGGGGTCCTTAACGTTTATATGTCCTATATTGCTCGCCGGAACGAGAGAAACCAGCAAGAAACCTCCACAAAACGCATCTCCAACGCCCATCTAACATGATGAAATCCGTTTCCTAGTTTTATTTTTGTAAAACAGATAACAATGAAGGAAATGAGGGACAGGAGAGTCTGGTGCAAGAGGAACACCCTAATATTCGCTGTCATGGAAACCCAGGGTGGTTGTCGCCAATCGAATTCTGGGTTTCCGAATGTGCATCGCATAAGTTTCTCTGGTGGCACCAAACTGCATAATGAGTTTCAATTAGAAAGGTTACTAGTGATTTACTATGCTCACCCACTTGTCCTGTCTAGCGCTACCTAACGCTGGTTTTAAAGAGCAACATGTATAAAATTATAAAGGCGCCTCAGACACCAAACTTTCGGTATAAACGGGTCGAAAAGCCTGATTAGTTCTCGAAGAATTATGTAGATGATGATTACAGCTTGCTTTGTTTTAAAATGACAACTGAATAATCTTCTGTGAACAATAATTAAGTGAACTAAGGTTTCCTTTGTCTTCGTCAAAATTTAAACACAAGAATTGGCAAGCATCCGCGAATTTTGGAAAGTTGAGTTTATATTTACTGCTTCCTTGTTTTACAGTAATTAATACATTTACAACTAGATAAGATTTCAAAATTCTATATATAAAGTAAATTTACAATCTTCTTACTCTTCCCGCTGTATCATTGAGTCTTACAAAGCTATGTTAATCGATTAAAAATGAAAAAGAAAATACTTTCATTGCGTAGATCGATTTAAGTACAAAGGAAACCAAATCCATGGTACGATGTTTAAAAATGAATGACTATATGATGACCATGAAATCCCCATACTCCTTCCGATACATTGCAAAATACTGACAAGACTTTAAAAAATGATAAAGTATTGAAAAGTTCAAAACAAATACTCAGAAATGTATTATGTCACAAAAAGTTTTCAGGAAATAATTTATGTTCCTTTAAATGGACCTGCATTTACTGTAAAACACATTTGCCTGCTTACAGTTTATTCGCTATACAAAATTATACAAAATTTCTCCCCAAGAGGACTTCATGAAATATTCTTAAAAAATTCAGGATATGAATTTTATTTCTCATAGAGTAAATTTAACTATATAGTAATTTAATCAAAACACTTATTTTCATTATTCAGGAAATTAAAAAGTCAGTAATTTTCCTATTAAAACTGTAGTTTGCGATGGGCGATTTTTCTTGAGCAATTTCGTATCGATTCCGTAGCAGCTGTTGAACTTAAATAGCAAGTTTTAGTATCTATCGGTATTTTGAGGTTAAGTTGCACACACATACACACACCTGTATATTTTTACACATCTCCAGTAAATTAAGTTATGGAATGTTTAGTGGAATGCAATATGGGTTATATATACTGGATAGTAGTATAAAAAGAAAAAGGCAGAATATAAGAATAAATAATAAAACAAAAGCAGACAAGATAAACTCGTAAACTTGATAGCCAGTATTAATGGAGCATGTATCGCCAAATTTGAAAATCCTGAAACAGTTTTTTTTATTTAAGCCCCAAACATGATTATTGTTTATGAATGTTATTTTAAATTTACGTTAAAGTGTTTAAAAAGAAATTGTTATAAAATATTAAATATTTGTAATGTGAACGAGGTCAGTGAGTAAAAGAAAGAAGCGTGATAGTGAAGGTTATGGATGTTTAAAAATGTGCGTCCGCCTCGGTAGCTTAGATGGTGGCGTGTCTGTCTCACGTTCAAGAAGTCCCGAGCTCGAATCTCGGTCAGGATGAGTTACTTGGATAAGGTTTTTCCGGTGTTTTCCCTTATCCTGAAAGACGAAAGTCGGGTAACTCTAAGCTTTATGGACCCTGGGCTCAATTGATCACCATTTCATCCATTCCATTCATCGTCCGACTTAACGTTGGAGGATGAAAATTACAAAAAAAAAAAAAAAAAAAAAAAATTGTGTGTAGGCGTTGGCTGTTAAAGGCAACGAAAATCAATAAACTAGTCCTTTTGTGAAAAGACGCCGAAGAAACAAGACGTGTTTTTGTTAAGTTGCTGGTGAACGAACCACAAAAATATTATTTAAATATGTGAATATTGTATATTTAATCTAGGAATATAAAGATGAGAGTCAAATTAATGATTATTTCTTACATTCCTTCAACAAATTCTCATAATTCGAGACCACACCATGAGAGAAGAAAAGTAATGCTTCGACGAAAGCTAGACAAGGCAAAATTTTGTACAACAAAAGTTATAATCATAAAATTATTGAAAATTATTAAATAGTCTTCGGTTTCAATAAAAAGAATCAAAATTTCTTTATCATTCACTAAAAAATTATACTACTTGCATCATCTCGACCTGGAACTTCATCTCATCGCATGTGAACTACATCTTCAATCCTCTTGGATACGACAAAAATGGCAATCAGATCCTTGGAAGTCACGACCCGATCTTTGTACTCATTGATAGAAGCAAAAACTAATTTCAACAATAGTTTGTAGCTAACCGTACTTGTTTTCACTGCATCCCAGCAAGTGAATTTTAATGAAAAATATCGAGAGGAAAGTAACGGTATCTTTCACGCTGCAAGAACAACAGGCGCTTCCTGAAATCTCGGAGAAGCAAAAAGCTGCTATATAAAAGATATCGTGAGCACGTAATAGCCGAGACGGGCTTTTCAATCATCGATATGGCGACAGCAGGAGCATCAATTGGGCTCGATGCTTGACCATCTGGCAACAGTGCCCGTTTAGTCACGCCTTTGTCAGGTAACGTCGCTTATGCTGCTTTTTGGTCACGTTCGTAAAGAAAGTGACTTGCTTCTTCAAGAGTAGCATAGGTCGAACTGGTACGTATCCTATAGCAGGCCTCAGAGCAGGGCTTTGGTCCACTCTATATTGGACGTCAGAGAACGTTTAGTTTTGCCCAGAGCCTCATTACAGGTTCGAGGTTCTTTTATGTGTTGTAGTCTAACATAGAACCACCAGCTTTACTGTCCTTCCAAAGGAAGCAATGGTCAGGATGTTTAGACAACAGAGGACGACATTGTATGTATGTTTGATCAGAATATTCTGGATATGCAACTGAAGATTTTCAATATATCTCCACTTCAAACTAACTTCAAGTAAACGAGTTGTCATTAATTTTGATTTTTGTTATGTTAAAACTATTACATTTATGAGATATTGTAGCTTTGTGGGTTCGTGAAATCAAAAGTCCAGGTTACAAACACAAAAAATTGCGTTTTATTTCCGTAGAAACGCGCTTCGTACACAGCAGTCGAGAATTACGTCACATACACAATACATCTTGCAAGGTCATTGACACAACTCACGAACTGTTCACGCACGCGAGTACAATTAACGACTGACTCTTTTGGCGGGCTGCCTTTTTATAGATTACTCACATTCCAGAAATTTCTCGAACAATCGAGACGCGGCTAGAACAAAGAACACGAACTTTCAAGAAGTCCTCTCCCCCCAACCCCCGCCGTTTCGGCGAGCTTTCATCTACACACTGCAGTGTCCGTCCCTTTAAATGCCTTGCCGCCTCGATCAACAATGGGCTCGCGACAGTATGTATGACGGCTGAAACGTATGTTTTAAATTTTCTTCGAATGTCTTTTAACGTCTTCTCCGTTATGCATCAGTTTTGTATATCTGCTGTCGCAATTCAGTTCTTTCTCGCAATGTCGCAAAAGGAGCATGAAATTTCAAGGTCATCATTCATCGACGCGCTTTTAAACATTTAACTATCCTTATCCCTTTGTATCTATGAAGGTATTTTTTTAATTTACGTCCTCCAACATTAAGTCATATCGGACGGTAAATGAACTCAATGAAATAATACTCAAATGAACGCGGGGTCAATAGAGCTTAGAGTTACCAGACATTCATCTTTCAGAATAAGGGAAAACCTCCAATGTTAAATCATATCGGACGATGAATGAAATGATGTTCAAATGAGTACAGGGTACATAGAGCTTAGAGTTACCAAACATTCATCTTTCAGGATAAGGGAAAACCTCCAATGTTAAGTCATATTGGACGATGAATGAAATGATGTTCAAATGAGTACAGGGTACATAGAGCTTAGAGTTACCAGAGATTCATCTTTCAGGGTAAGGGAAAACCTCCAATGTTAAGTCATATCGGACGATGAATGAAATGATGTTCAAATGAGTACAGGGTACATAGAGCTTAGAGTTACCAGACATTCATCTTTCAGGATAAGGGAAAACTGCGAGCTATCCAGACAACTCACATGTCCGAATGTCGAACTCGGTACCTCTTGAACGTGAAGTTGGCACGCTAACTTCTACGCTACAGTCTATAGAGATGTGCTGTGTGGTTATTTATTCAATGTTTTTACAATTCATTTAAAATCATATACGAATACACGCTTTTAAGAAAAGTCTGTATAGATTGTTCATTTCGATTTTCACCATCTATTACAGTTTTAGTTGAAACATCAAAAAGATGGAGTTACAGATGAATTATTTTTATATCAGTATCTCCAAATCATGTTTGTTTAATATTTTGAGGTCAGAGTACATTCTTAGCAGTTTCATTTCTGCCACTTCAATCCGTTTTCGCTGCTCTTTTGTTAGAATACAGTTGTCAAACATACAGAAAGTTGTAATATACATTATTTCATAGAAATTAGTTATTCTTTGTTCCTGATTTTTATATACAGTGTTCGTGTTATACTTCCCAGTAGTTGCAGCATTTTTTTATTTTTGGTTCTACCACGTATAGTTAGCCTAAGTAATACAAATTGGACACCTATTCTAAAATAGATTTATCTCTCAATAATAATAATTTTCACCCAATAAGGATGTAGCGTTGAAATCTTAAACGTTTGTTTTAAGATTTTATTTAAGTTTTTTTGAGGGGGAGGTGACATAGTCTAGCGTTATTTTGCGCCGTCTAAAAATTGCTCTTTATTTTTCTCCGATGCAGGGAGTAGTCAAATCATGATACAGAAACATTGACTGGAAGGATGAATAATTTTATAAGGAAATGACAGGAAAATAAATAAATGCAATAAATTATTTCCATACATTAAAATCAGTGTACAATATACAAAGCGACATTTACATTTTTGTGAGGGGTTAAGAAATCATCAGCGGGACAATGCAAATTGATGTCTGTTTGCATTACAGAAGTGGTTTATTGTGTCCGTAACACCTAAAAACTTTCCGTAACACCTAAAAACTTCCTTTGGGGTAATCACATACCTGGGGTAACCTCAAGGAGATTCTCTGCTTAGTATTTCAGAATTCATGGCTCATTGCTGTTACTGAAAAAGTTATTGAGACTTCAGAAGTTAGCAGTAATTGATTTGTAACCCTAAGATTCAGAAACCTTTAATTCTCCATTCCAAACAGATAATAACTTGCTTCAAATAGTTAATGTATTAGTCCCCATTAAATTTATCACCAACTTAACTTGTACTGTACATTTTTACACCCGCACACACATACCTTGAGATAAACATCCCCTAGTGCATCACTGTAGCAGCCTTCAGCAGATCCAACAAAGACGGAGATATTAATAAGCGTCGAACACTGGGACAGACGTTATCAGTCGTCTGCAAACATTAAAATGTTTACAGCTGAAGTCCATATACAGTTTTTTTTTTTTTTTTTTTTTTTTTTTTTTTTTTTTTCTCTAAAGAAGATAAATGTGATTGAGTTTCAAAAGAAGAGTAAAGATGTAAACGTAATATCTAGTCGGAAAACTGACAGCAGTAGCCAAGTTGACTGAGCAAAATAAATATTTGGTATCTTCTGTCAGGTAATTTAGTTTTATTACGGTTTTCTATTAGCCAGACCATTACTATTATTTTTATTCAAAATACTAAGCTACTGAGCTGTTGATCGCTTTCCCTAAGGTTACTCTGCAGCCGTCCAGTGGCATCAAAGTTTGTCAAGAGTAATGCAGACGAAGAGGAAGTCGATTGCTTATCAGATCATGAGCCATAACATCATGTACCAAATGGAAGCAATTCACTTTTATGTCAATTCTGCCAACATGTTTTTCTGTAATCAAGCGCCCCCTTTTGATATTGTTTGTTGGAATAGGCGAAGTTTTTCTCCAACAATAAACATAACTGCAGACTTTATCAACAACTCTCCTAAAAACGGAACGTTCTCAAGTCGCTTTCAGGTACTTACCATCTCTCTCCTTTTTCAGTTCTTCCTAAACTTTTATAATTTTATAATTTCAAAATTTGCTATATTAGAAACTGGCGTAAATACAACGTTTCTAAATATGACTGTTGCAAATTGTATCGCTGTTATAACACTAAAAATGTACAAAATAAAATTAAATAACTAGAAATTGTCATTTTTAAAAACAAACACTTTTTATGCAAAGTTTTTAAAATCAAACACACAAAAATTATTTTATTTTTAATTATGTTTAGAATAAATTAAATAAGTTTTATTGGTCATTTGTAAATTTGTGTATTATACTGATATAAATGCGAACATGCATTATTTCTAAAAGGAGTAAGAAATAATAGTAAAGAAGGTTGTTATATATCTATTACAGATAGGTGCTCGATACTTGCGATACCTTGATACTCTCCATACTTTTATGGTATCGACGTCGAACGATATTTCAGAAAATTCACTCGGGACCTTTATAATACTCCGGTGGTGATTCTGCAATTTTTATTTTATTTAAAAATAACAAATTATTGCTCCAAATTTTCTGAAGCAATTATATCGGCGTGCAAAGCTCCACGTTGGCACTACAGTTTGAAGCAATATAATATGTGGCTCAGGGTAAAGCAATGAGGTTAATCACAGGGTATGCGTGGATATGTGTGAGAAGGATGGTTTTATTGACACTGGAATGTCCGTTTCAAACTGATTTATTGACTACTTCTTTTATCCGAACATCAAACTTGAAGTTGCCGACCAAGGATTACCAATATATCACTGTTTAGAGTTACTGTTATGAAATGTTTATTACTCGATAAAACTTAATTAGTTCTTCACGTATATATATGAACCGGCAAATATTTCTCTCACCACTTCTGGTCTGCCTGCCACAAGACAGAAGAGGTTGACCGCCCTAATCGGCCTCACGCCGTGGACTTCATGACTGACCACAGATGTACGTGGGTGTATCACTTTCACTTTCTGAAAGCCCCTTATTCAACCAAAGATTTCCTTTGTGGCTATTTTGTCATGCCATTATTAAGGGTCCAAAGAATACCCTATTCAAAGTCAAGTACTACCCTTTATAAATCTGCTAAGGACAATGTTTCTTACGTTTCTTTTGTTAAAACAACTATTCTCCCCAACTGCTATTCGACTCAACTGCCCTTGCACGTGTGGTAACAAAGAACCAACATTCCTTTGAAATGCATCATGATTCTTTACTTATTTCAATCCTTTAATTTCGGTATCATTTCTTATGCCAAAAATAATCGTGTGTCAAATTCACTGCCAATTAACGGTTCCCAAGAAGAACTCACTGCATATCTCAACGACGATTTGTCAGCTTCTCTTTCTAGTGCGATAGATTACTGGAAAACAAATTGTGACTTTGTGGGCTCGTAGAATTAAAAGTCCAATTTGCAGAAACTCAAAATGTTCTTTATTTCCTTAGAAATACACTTAGATCAACCATTACAGTAGCAGAATTACGTCACATACACAATTACAATCTTCCAGTTCGTGTGCCACACTCACAGAGAGTTCACTATCAAAATGCAGCTGCAGGATTATCAAGTTCCATTTCGACTCTCTCATTATGACTGTCCTCCAACTAACCGCGACTTCCTTTTATCTGACCATTCATGACTCCAGACGGTTGTGGAATGTTCTTTATCAATCAAGATGTCACTAGAAGTTTCCGAGTTATCTAACTTTATGTGTTTCGGCAAGCTCTTTCCGTCGGCCGCGGTATCGCGATAATGGCTTCTCGGCAATATTCAAAATTTCCAGAACTAAAGAAAATAGCCACTGAATATTTGCGTATTCCAGCTGCAACAGTTATCTCTGAAGGACTATTAGCACAGCAGCACTCATATGTGACAAAAAGAAAAGAGAAATAAACTTGACTCCGAAAGAGTGAAAATGCTAGTATTTTTCAACAAAAACTTTTTAAAAGTGGACTGTTTTGCTTTTAAATGTCTAATTTAGAGTTTAAAAATAAGAACACTAATTTTTTTTAAATTTGTATCACTAAATATGTGCATCTATTTAATTTTATTAGCATTACACAGTTCTACCAACACTGGAGCTGGAAGCAGATATGACGGTATCGAGTATCAAAGTACCAGGTATCGTGGTAAATATCGTGTATCGGTATCGAGAAAAACTGGTATCGACCCATCGCTAATGTGTATCAAATCGCTGGATATTCCACTAGAGTTTGATATACAGGATGTTATAAAATTCAAACGGCAAACTGTCAGGCGTTATAGAGATATGAAAGATGAGTACTTTGATGTAAGGCACTTAAGATCATTGAATTCATGATTAAATAGATTAAAATCACTAGGGAGCCATAAAACTTCCCTTTAGTTGAAGATAATCGTGATCATGCTTTGTCAAATATCCCACGTGTTTGCCCGCCTCGGTAGCGTAGATGGTAGCGTATCTGCCTCACGTTCAAGAGATCCAAAACTCGAATCTCGGTTAGAGTGAGTTACCTGGATGAGGTTTTTCCCGGGTTTACTCTTATCCTGATAGACGAATGTCGGGTAACTTTAAGCTCCATGGACCCCGGACTCATTTGAGCATCATTTCACCCATTTCATTCACCGTCCGATATGGCTTTACGTTGGAGGACGTAAATTACAAACAAACAAAAATCCCACGTGAGTAATTCCTCAGCATTTAGCTAGCATTTAGCATTTAGCATTTGGTTGATTATAAATATACTCCATTCATTATTTGGAAAATAAATACCTAATGAGTTGCTTTCACATGGCTTTCTCTACTCTTGTACAACTCTCCTTACAAATATTTCGGTATTTTTTTATCCACGTCGTGTTACTCGAAATAAAATGTTGCAGAAATTGTCCTTGTACCTAGGTGTAATAGTTAAGTCGTGGTCTATGGATCCCAAGGACGTGGGCTCAGTCCCGGCCGGCCCACAGTGGTGGCTTTCAATAGTACTTAAATACGATAGCCCCATATCAGGAGATTTACTGAAAAACGAGATAAATGTAATTTATCTGGACGAAATTTCAACACAAAGGCGGTGCTGATATTTCCTAGCAATTAACTGGAGGAAAGTTAAATATATATTACATAAAATATATGCTGCAGAATAAGTTTTAAAAACTATCTAAAGTCATTGTTAAATATTGTTTAATTATGAATTGTCTTTAATATAGCTACATAGTAATCTTAAGTTGCTCCATGAGCCTATGACACTATATTGCTCTCAAATTTTCAGTTTGAGCTCTTTATTGATATACAACAAAATAACTGTGCATACATTTCTGGTTTTTAGTTATTTTAGGAGAAGAAGTTGTTGTGCACGTATATTTTTAAACTTTTTAACGTTAAGTTAAGGAGAATAATTAATTTAATCTAAACCTTTTTAATATCTTTAACTAATGCTTAACAATTTTTAAACATTCCATTATTTGAATTCTGAAAATTTACAACTCGTAAGCTATAAACTCTAATGCAAATAGCACTTTAAACACTAAAAAACTTAAGAAAGATACAAAATAAATTGAGAAAAATTCAGTTCAGAGTTCAGTGCTGTGCTTTACCCAATTACATGTCCATTTGTGGCTTTATTATTACAATTGTGTAGTATGACGTAAGGTTATAAACATAATAAGAAATAAAAAGCAAAATATCTGAAATGTTAGTGATGCATTGCATTAAAGAGGTTCAGTGGACTTTTCCTTTCATTTTGACATAAATTTCGAAGGAAAAGGCCATTTTCAAGAAATGCTAATGACTTTTATCCAAAAACTCATGCTGACATTTTGTGGTACTATTTTTACAGCATCTTGGAGCTGCGGAAGGAGAAAAGTCGGGACGCGGCGCGGTCTAGGAGAGGGAAGGAGAACTACGAATTCTACGAACTAGCCAAAATGCTGCCTCTACCAGCAGCTATTACCTCCCAGCTGGATAAGGCTTCGATCATCCGGCTGACCATCTCCTATCTCAAACTGAGAGACTTCTCCGGGCACGGGGACCCGCCCTGGAGTCGTGATGGTCCTCCCCCGAACAAGAGTGTCAAGGGTAAGTGTGTAAAACTAACTTAACTCGTTTGTGTTATAAGTAGTTTCAAGTAGATATGGACAGAAAATAACGTAACGTTACTTAATATAATAGCAGCATTAACGGTTACCAAAGTAACAGACAATAGCTAGTTCAGGGGAAGACGGACAGTGGGGGTGAGACGTCAGCTCCGTCAGCTCTAACCGCCAAATATGCTCCCGAACGAAAGGCAGGCTAGCGGGTGACGTTACCGCGCTGATTTCTGCTGCCCAAAAGAAAGGTAATAGTTTGATGTATTGGGTTCGGAGAGCGTGGGAAATACAGAAAACTTATCGGGTATTAATAATATGTACAATTTACATCTTGAGTGTTGTAATATTAATGCTGACTGCTTTAATTACACAATTGGTCACAGTTTATAGGCAATTACATTTTGGCTCTGAGCTATGGGAAAATATACAAAACTTCAACTCGTAGTTTATCTGAAGGTCAGACATGTTATAAAGAAAATAAAATAAAATATAAAGTAATTTTCTCTGCAAATTAGAGGAGACCCATTCAGAACAGAATTACGTGGACATTTTCCGACACTTTCTGTTTCGTTTTTATTTAACTAGTTTATCAACGTCTGGAAAATTTGTAATCGAAGGGTACATGTTAGATTGTGATCCGATAAGGTACTTCGGGGTTTGGACTTAGCTAATTTCATAACAGATGTCGAGCCAGACGTACACAATGTCCATGTGGCAAGTGAATACAACCTCGGAAATCGGGTTTGGGGGACATTCTTGTAAAAATCAGCCAAGTATTCCTTGTATGTATATTTGTTCTTCAATAAATTTAACAGTTCCATTTGGTACGTGGCAGCTACATTGTCATGGAGTGCGTTACACCTGACTCAACCCTCAAATTCTGTACTCAGAGCGCATTTATATAGGCAACTTGGTACTACGTGGCTCTTGCCTGACGTCACACGAACTGCAGGCCTCGCTCCCGGCTGAAATACGTCACAACTCTTGAAGTTGTCTTCCTCTGAGCTAGTTAATGATTGCCGAGTCTGACATACACCATATGTGTGTTGGTATCGTTTGTCAGAAACTAGTTATGCAATATATCTCCTCCGAGGTATCATGAGTGGCACTATCTAGCGAGAAAACTGCCTACTAGTATCCTTTTTTTTCAAATGCGAAGAGTTCTGGCCTGCAGCGAATGAGATGAATTTGCGTGCTCAACGTTACCACCTCATTACCCCCACTTTTCTATATTCTACTATCTATTTCTAACTTTTATAATAATTCAGTTGTTAAGATCCAAATTACAAAAGCATATTCGTACAGAATGTATATGTTTTAAATTATATAATTATCTTACAGTTTATGAATTCCATACCGGTTTCTCTAATCCAGTGAAACTGCCAATGGCTCATCCGTGTAGTTGGCAAGTCACGTCAAGAGACAATTCGTCCTTGTCAGTGTCTTAATCGTCTTAGTCTTCCAAATTTATGATGATACGCTTCAAAATACCATCACGTGCTATTTATTTCCAAAATTCTGCATGTCTCACACAGTCTTGTGTTACCTTGTCAATTTCTTCGTGAATAAGTCGTTCAAAGTCAGCCTCTTTAAACTCCTCCCATCATAAACATGTCAAGTGACGGCTCAGGCCTGTAGATACAGCATTTTACAGGCTAACAGTTTTTGCTCCCTCTCGAATTTAACAAACACATTATTGTCTGTCTAGGACCTGAAGGCAAGCTACAGGAATGTGTAATTTAATCACTTTCTGTGTGTACAGTGTTTATGCTCCCCTTCCGAGTATGACAAGGATAGAAATTTCGTTTAAAATACACAAGTGTTGCCACATAATCACCCAAACATAATACCTATCGCTGCATTTACTGCAAAAACATTAGATCTGGCAGTATGGGTGACTCATATACACTCTCATACGTTTATTTCCTAGTAAACAAATCCACTAACAGAGCAGATAAACAGTTCAAGCTCCCCTCCTTCTTCATTCGTCCCTTATTTTCTTGTGCTGGGTAGACTGTAGCTTGTTCAAAGTAATTATTTTATTACATCATGTCAATAGTTTATATTTGTGTTATACAAATTATTTGAGCTCAAAATATGAGTTTTTGTTGTTATGTTTGAAACATAACTCCCTACCTTCCTCGTGGATCACTTATTTTTCTTCAAAATTTGAAGTTTTGTCTTAGTGCAATTAGTATTTAATAGAGATGGATTTATTTGGCACTCGTCACACCACACTTAAGAGGAACGCAGTATGAAACACGGCAGGACTCCAATTGGTTGTTGGTATGGTAGCGTTCAGTGACAAACACCATCCCATTTGAAAGTCATAGCAGTTATCACATTTGCTACATACATGAATGCAACCACCTGTATCTTTTCATATGTGGTTCAATTGGTTACGTACTTTCAAGGTCGTAGGTTCAAACTTGGTCCAGATAAACGGTTACTAAGTGTGCCTAATAGAAACATTAGATTTGCTGACATTAAACTCATACTGGATTAAATCCCGGCGGCATTATTTAATCCTGTAATGGACACATGAAAATAATAACACTGTGGTTTTGTACGTTAATTTCTTTCTTCTCTAGGAATATCGTCTTTCAAAATGTCATTTCACGTTTTGTTTAATGCTACGAGAATATTTATGTAACTACCTATAAGTTTAATTTGTGATATTGGCAATACTAATGTCTTCCTTTGCTATGTTTGCACCACATTATGTGTGTATTTGGGTTCCATGTAAACTGTGTATAAGTACCGAAAAATTTAGAAGCAAGTGCAAACGCATTTACCACTGTAGTAATAAAAGTGTTGACACAACCAGAGAAACATATTTTTAGATTGCATCAAATGACAGAGTCGGTCGTAACTACATCTTTCGATGTAATTACGTTAATTATTACAGTCACTGCCCTCTCACATCCGTAATGGTCCTTGCTGTATTTTGCTACACATTGATTTAGCAGGAATCTTTGACGTCAGTTTCTGCTTATCACTAGGAAGTTGTTAAAGGGGGTAATTCTTGGGACACGTGTTGGCGAGTCACTGTGGGAATCTTATTCACCTCACGCTCCCTCCGTTAATTCGATTGGTTTCGGTCTGTTCTCCCAGCATGCTTTGCTGCTACATATCCTACCGTAGACTTTTACGGTTATAACTAGGCACTGCACTCCTTACGTCTAATAATTACACGGATTTAGCTCTAAAACCCAAGATGCACACTTTAAATGATTACTTACGCGAAAATTACTAAACATTTAGTATGAATTAAAGCCATTTTATCGAGGTGACATTTATTATTGCTTTAGAAAACCATAACGGAAGGGTTACACCTACATGGATTTCTTCCATTATCGTTTATTTTATATGGCTTCTCTATTCTTAAATGCTTCTAATGTTTATTGTTTCAATCTAAATAGATGTTTGCAGAAATGACTTCATTAGTAATTTCGTTGTAGGTACAAGTCACAAGCTACCTAACTGGAAACTAAATTGACAATGAACTGTTAAAAAGCGGATCACTTTGGTCATCCAGGAGCATTTAACCACCAAAATATCCTATTTCTGCTTGATTTAATTTTTACATAACATTATTAAACAGTCGAGCATAGATATGTGATACTGAATGGACAAAACGGTTAAGATAATGTGCTAATGTCTGTAGAGCTTTCCTCTCAGAGTGAAATTAAATATTGGAAGGTTATCTCCACCGAGATTCGGGACTTTTTGAATTTGACATCACAGAGTTGAGAAATATTGGAGTTGAATTTTCTTACCTGGCCTGAAACAACTGACCGATGACGCTTCAAAAAAAATAATGAAGTATAACTCAGATCAAAAAAAAAAAAAAAAAAAAAAAAAAAAAAAATTAACTGATGTTTGGATACTGTTTATGTGCTTCCAAAAATTATTTGAAATAAGTTGTGTTTTAAGAACATGTACCTTTTATCTTTAGTTTTTGGGTGACCCTTATGGAATATCAGTTATTACAAAACTATGCAACAGTATTTTCAAAATAAAGAGGTCTTGGTAGGTTAATTCTATATTTTTATTTTAAATAGTGTTCAATATATTATGATATTTGTATAAAAATTGGTGTGTATTCAGATGTTTAGGTAGGCACCTGTGAAATCTTCTTCGTTAGTCTTTGAATACTTGTGTATAACTGGTACCCCATAGGAAATGCACACCACTCTTTGGATTCAAAAGGGACAAAACGCTGATTTCGTTTTTGAGGATCTGTCCAGACTAAATGGTATATCTGACACATGAAGTATTAAAGCCACTTTCTCTTTCCTTTTAATACTAAATTCGTCTTAAAACCTATCGCTGCTTTATTCTGTGATAAATTTACAACAAAAGAACACTTAGGGCTATCTCATAACAAGTTGGGCCTATTTTTACTTTCTCTACTCTATTTAAAGTAAAGTATTCATAGCACTCATAAACTGGATACCAAGACTTTAGGGAAAATGCACGTTTTGAGGTCTCCTATATCGAAAAATCATTTCAGAGAAAGGTGCAGGTGCATCTGTGGACAGTATAACTCAAAAACGCACACCTTCGGGATCTGCGTACACCTTCCTTACTTTATCCCTTCCTCTCTGTACATTGAACTAAACACTTGGAAATGCTGTTCATGAGAGTTCAAAGGTGTCGTAGTAGCTCAGTGGTTTCGCTCGCATTTCTCGTGATGAGGCTCCATAGTTCGATTCTCGGAGTTAGAGTGACTACCCCAGCCTTGATCTGTAATTCACTCAGGAGAAGTGCCCCAAGCTGTAGGTTCTATTATTCCTCTGCCACCGTACTATCGAAGCAACGGATGTCGCCCTCTGTCTTTTCTACCTCAGAAATAGGATCCATTCATCGCTCGGTGGAATGGCATCAATAGGGTGTTATCACATATAATGATAATAATAATGATGATGATAAACTAGATATGTGAAAAGCGGGCGCCCGCCTCGGTAGCGTAGATGGTAGTATGTCTGCCTCACGTTCAAGAGGTCCCGAGTTCGAATCTCGGTCAGGGTGAGTTACCTGGATAAGGTTTTTTCCGGGGGTTTCCCTTATCCTTCAAGATGAATGTCGGGTAACTGTAAGCTCCTTGGATCCTGGACTCATTTGAGCATCATTTCACTCAATTCACTGTCCGATATGACTTAACGTTGGAGGGCGTAAATTACACAAAAAAGCAGGTGTCAATAGAGATACATTTTAGCATTTTAATAAACTTGATGACTCTGGCAGTAAACGATTAATGCATGAATCTGTCTTGCTTACTCAATTTTGAAATTTTTCCTCACACATTTACAAATTACAAATCAGCTCCTTGATTCACGCGTTTGACTCTGAATCAAAGGAGTATCCAGGATGGCTGATGTCATATTCAGGAATGAAATAATGAGAAATGGATAAAATGAAAGCAGCATTAACCTCCAGACACAGACATATCCTTGCTAGTGTGATTAACAGGAACTACTGTAGCCGTGTTTATTCTTGTACGTCCTAATTATTTACACTTAGTGCAAAGCTGTAGGTACTAGGATGTCCAATTTTAAAAACGAGACAAGAAACCAAACTGGTAGTAGAGGGTGATGTGTAACACTAGTTACACATTGTCTGCCCCCCCCCCCCTCCTGCTCTACCGCTAACAAGCTAACTGTATTACCCTTCTCCGCGATACTACTCTACCGCTCTGATTCACTGTTTCAAATGCATCCCGCATTGTAGAACAAGTACAATGAAATTACGTGCAGTAGGACCTTTTTTTGGGAGGGAGAGCAATGGAGGCTGGTTTCAGATAGTTTTGGAACCTCCACACTGTACTCTCATTTTGTCGAATGCTCCTTAAATTAAGATTTGATTTTGGTCATAGTTGACTTTCAAATCACCGAATTGATCATCGTACTATAATGTGTGTTATAAAAATGTGAATGTTTCTTTGCAGTTAACATCATTATGTTCGTAACTTTAATACACCTACTCGTCCTGTAAGCGCAAAATGTTTATATGGGTAAAGAAAAATCTAATATTACATTTTCATTACTTTTCCTGTCCATATCTCAACAAACTATTATTATAAATGCTTATTATTTTAACCGCATTTAATCGAGGTAAACATTTGTGGGTATTTCATTCTTTGGCTCGAGATATATTCAGATATATTGTGTTCTACGTGTTTGATTGGCCAAGAGAAAAGAAAGAAACGAAGAATAGTAATTTGCCGTCTGAGAAAGATGACATTAAAACATTTGAAACTTTAAATAATTAAAAATCTATCTCAGAAATGCTTAATCTCACAAAAATAAGTAACATAAATTTCGTGTTTTAAGGGATCTACATGCTCTTAAGCTTTACCGGTTATGCAAAGATCATCTAGAATGAAGAAGACTTCACAGGCCTGAAGACATACGTTTTAATTTTATGAAAATATCTTAAACAGATATTTTAATTAAAATCGTGAGCCCCTTTTGAGAAATTCAAAACCGAGACATTTTTCATGTAAAAGGTTGTTTCTTGATCTGAAATTTTCTTGTAAATTGAAAAGTGCTGATTTTAAATATTAGGTTTGTGTTTACCAAGTTTACTTTTAGTTGTGCTGTTTAGACAACACATTCATTAACAAGTTTCTAGAAGTGTATCTATTACGTTCTAATGACCTTAGAACTTGTATTTCCGGTGATTATAGCATCAAATTTATGGGTGGAATATAATGCCCTCCTAAAGGTAAACATAGCTATTGGAGAAAGTAAAAATATGCAGGAGCAGGTATTTGACAGAAATAAAAGCAATATGGTACTTGGAGAACGAAGGAGACTAAGTCCCAGTTTGTGGAAAATACTGTGACTTTGTGGGTTCGTAGAATTAAAAGTCCAATATGCAGAAATTCAAAATGTTTTTTATTTCCGTAGAAATACACTCTGTTTAATCCTTACGCAACAGAATTACGTCACATACACAATCACAATCTACCAAGGTCGATGATCACAACAAAGAGCTTACTCAACTTCCACTGTTTATAACACTCGTGTTACAACATCTGTTTACTATTTTGTTACAACTCCTGTTTACGACTACACCTTGGCAAGTCGCCACCTCCTTAAATGCCTCTATTGATAATTCTAGAACAAACAAGAAATCGAATGTTCTATAAAACAATCAAGACGTCACCAGAATGTTCCATCTGTCTCACTTATCTGTGTCGGTAAGTCTTTTATCTCCGCGCTATTTTTATATGTTTTTGCAGGCTCTTTATTTCCACACTGTCTGCCTATCAGTTCCTTTGTGTAAACAAGCCGCGCGAACCATTTTAGCGCATATGCTGCCTGTCGTAAATAATTTGTCCGCGACAATATTTAATCTACGCGTATTGCATACTGTTCCTTTTTCTTTCGATGATGGTGGAAAACAGAACTATTTACGCAAAAATAAAATTAATTACTGTCAGTTGTTCAAAAGCAACATCAAGATCGATGGCGTTAGCCTCTGTGAACTAGCGATCGATTAGTCAAGCCTGGAATGTCGACCAAGCTAGTGAACAGTTGAAGGTGAGATGGCTGTTTGCACCTTAAACTCTGTGTGAATTAAATCGTCTGCAAATGTTAACAAATAAATGGTAAATCTCAACTGTAAAACTTAATGATGCCGTTTATTGCTTAAAATAAATATATCTACATGCAGTTAAACGATTAAAATGGAAAACTCACGGACTGCAAATGTGTTAGGATCCGCAGGATTTGTATGAAAAAACCCTATCGTGAATAAGATTCATTTACAGTGTAATCTCCATATGAAACTTCTGAAAAGCAGTACCTTCTCTCCGTACTAGGTACACGACACAGAAAGTAATAAAATAAAGATGTAATCTGTGAGCAGAAAAGAACAGATAGGAGAACAGCTGGTCAAAACTGAGTATAAAAGGACCAATGAAGACCTGAGGATAGTGTAGACTGAAACCAGCCTTGGACATAGCTATTGCAATTGTAATAACCCCTGCTCGAGAAGAGACGACCCCGAAAAATACCTCCTCCCCATACGCAACACTGAAAATGTAAATCTAATAACAGCTTTTCAACCGTACGTCCCAGAAGTCCGTCCCCTCTGATGATGGCAAAGCTAACCTAAATCCAATTTCAGATGGAAGGGGCTGATCAAATTACGTGGTACTTATTGTAAACCAAACTCAGTTAATTTGTCTTTTGAAACGCATGAGTTTGTGCACGCATGCACACACTTAGAATACTCCTGCACGGATTCTAATTGCGCGTCGGTACTTTATATCCACCTTGGAGTTGTACGTTTAGAATTCACGTCTATACAGTTCATATTTCTGCCGCCTTTATAAAAAGTAATGTGGGTGGGTGTTGCAGATTGAGGTAATATTAATTTTAAAATCATAAAAAAACACCTGTCTCGATTTTGCCTTCCATGGAGTCCCTATTTATCGGAAACAAAGAGTTTTAAATCGTTCACCACTCACTTAGATCTATCTTCCATTGAACAGTCTGGCTCGATATAATAAACTTTGTCCCACATTGAGGCTACAAATATCTGCGTGCAAGAAGACCCTGAATATAAATTACAACCAAGATTGTAGTGGGAAAAAATTGGCCTCATTTAGAATTCATTATTTCTTGTCTTTTTGTTTCACTCGTTGATAGACACCTCCAAGAAAGAATGAAAAAATCTGAAGAGATAAAAATTGCACGTTTTGTTAAGTTCTATCATTTAATAATTCTCAACCTCGATATTTGCAAAGAGTTCTATATTATTAGTGAATTATTATTTTTACATTCATTTTTCTTATCAAATTTGGTCCAATTTCGGCCTCTCATCTCGCCTAGTAAAGCCAGTGTGACAATAGCAGCTTATTTACATTCCATCCATATCCAGCCTATGATATAGGTATGATAAAATCAACATTTTACTTCAATCGTCACATCTATGTAAAGTGCACAGTTCTCGCGTGGTTAATCTGAAATGTTGAAATGTATGAGAACACTAGCTTTGCCATCGTCCTTCATTCGAGTTCTAATACAAAGTGCACGTGTCTAAGGGAGGTTAGAGGGTAAACGTTACGTTATGTTATACTTGTAGAGAAAGTTGGTCGAGGGTAGACACAGCCTGCGGCCAAATAGAAGGTACGCCGCTTTTCAAAGAATGAATCTTGCGGAAAGTTTTTCACTTATGATTACGCTAACTGGCCACATAGATGACTTCCGAATTTGTTCATAAGCTCGAAACCAAGATGAGGGGAGAGGGTATGCTCATTCCAAGTTGAATATGCCGCCACGTCTGGATTTGGTGTCACTTTGAAATTATCACTACTGGCGCGTTGTATGGGTTACCTTCAGGTCTTCACTTTGTCTCTTCCAACTTCTCGTAGGGGAGGGCTTCCTACCCTTTCAGCTGCTGCTGCAGACCCCTAGCTCTGAGTTATTAGAAGTACATCGGGCTGAACATTCGAACTTCTCCCTGAGTAGGGAGGTTGTTCGGATTGGGTTGGACTCGACAGAGCAGTGATTTCCGATACCCAAGTCGTGCTGCTCGAACCGTTACCATGGATTTATCTTTGGTAATAGAAACGTTTTAGATAACGCACTGATTATTCTTGTAAGAGTGAAAGAGGAACTGCCGCAGTTCTCGGATCTGTGCTAAGCACCAATGAACGCATCACTTCAGCCAATGGAATTCGCAGGAATCACATATGACAAATGTTTACTTCACGTGGCGTAATAAGTGCGTTATCTGAGAGGTATCTATTACGAAAGATAAATCCATGGTAACCGTTCCAGAATATACATCTAGGTGGCTTGGCCTCCCAGGCGGAGTTGAGGGACGTCTAAAAGGTTACTATCCTGCAAGGCGGTAGCATGGTGAGCTAGAACACCAGTGACCCCTCCGAGGATGGGTTGACGCGCAAGGGAAGCCTTTATGGACTCCAGGAAATGCTCCTGTACTTCCTAGTTTATAGAGAGGTAGCCTCGTTCTAGCATCTCTTCCAACTATCGGTACCTGGATGGCCTAAGTGTAGTCTGGAGTTCCAGTCGCTTGGTGTCCCCTATCGTCTGAATATCCTGAGATAAATGTGCAACAAATGTATCATCTTCTTCAGTTGTTAAATGATGAATTATTGAATATAAATTTAAGGATACTGTCTGCGCAAAATAGTAAAACATGCTATTAAAACAGCCTCTTCAAACCTTGCAGCAAAAAGCGACAATATAATAATCGCATTCCATACTGTGCTAAAGTCTGAATTAATAAGTGTGTTACAAATTGTTGAAATACATAACCAGTAGAAGTATCTTGAACAAGGTATCTTGAATGCAGGTTTCACTATAATTACAAATTTGGAAACAGTATTCTTATTGTATCATTGTTCTCAGTTAGGGTCTTTTAGATTAAACGAGTAATGATGAATTGCCAAAATGTTGCAGCAAGGATGTACAATTAGCAGAGATGTTGATAAATCACTAATGGCATTAGTGAGATATATCCTTTATCATTGTTTCAAAAACCTGTTTTTAGCTTATTTATTCGGGCAGTATTTATGTTTGCCTTGTGGCTAGTGGTACGTAGATATTAGGTATTCAACGCATGCGTATCACGGGCCGATGGACACCTCATCAATCAATGGCGTGATCGGATCATGCGCAGACGTGCGTATCCTGCCCTGTTTATTCGCAAAACCTGGACCGCCCGCCCCTCTCTAATTGTGATTCTTATTCTGTACCGGAAATGAGCCATGTATCACAGCCGGAGTCGATGACAACCCCCAGTGTCGGCACACTTCCTAGAACAGGTGTCATTGCCAAATGGCATAACGTGAAAAACCAGATACGCACATGTGTCAATTTGCAAAACGGGCGTCTTTTACTTCAAAATGAGAACACGTGAACACATTAGATTGTTACTCCACTATTTAAGTATCATTTATTACGAGAAATCAGTAAATGAAACAAAAATAAAAATAATAAACACAATATGAGATGACTTTGAAATATCATTCCTATATAATTTCATGATATAGTGCGATCCATATAAAGCTGAACCATTTCAATAGCTCATAACTTTTGGACACACGTGTAACTTTGGGAGAATATAATACACAATTGGGAGTTTACATTACACTATTTACATCTCAGAGAAAATGTTGGAAGTGTCCTCCACCAGCATCTATACATGTTTGTACTCGTCTCACCATATTCTCTGAAGTTTTACGGAGATGATATCGAATTGAGAGAAGGTTATTTCCAGCAAGATGGAGCAACATGCCATACATCTAATGACACCATGGAACTTGTAACCAGTTTCTTTGATAATCGAATAATCTCAAAAGGTCTGTGGCCCCCCAGATCCCTTGACATAACCTCACCGGATTTTTTTCTTGTGGGGGTATCAAAGAATAGAGTATACAGGAATAGGTCACAGACAATTGATGTTCTCAAGTAATCCATTCGAACCGAAATAAGTAACATTGACGAGGATACTTTCAGTAAAACTTCAGAGAATATGGTGAGACGAGTACAAACATCTATAGATGCTGGTGGAGAACACTTCCAACATTTTCTCTGAGATGTAAATAGTGTAATGTAATCTCCCAATTGTGTATTATATTCTCCCAAAGTTACACGCGTGTCCTATTATTGGTTCAACAGTTATGGCCTATTGAAATGATTCAGGTTTATATGGATCGCTCTATATTTACCCCAACTTGGGTACCTCGAAACCATCTAATACACCTAATTATTCTACAAGAATTGTTACATTTTAAGTGCAGGTTAAAAATGGTAAGGAGGTAGTTTTTTCTCTTTCTGTATTTTGTACGTACACCTAAAGAATAAGCATCCAAGGCTTTGTCTATATTGGTTAAATAATAATCATTTATACACAATCATAAAGCATATGAGTATATTTTGTAATTTACGCCCACCAACGTTAACTTATATGAATTAAATGGGTAAAATGAAGCTAAAATTACCCCAGGGTCCACAGAGCTTAGATTTATTTATTTATTTATTTATTTATTATTGTTCTTTTTTATAATTTACGTTCTCCAACGTTAAGCCATATCGGACGATGAATGAATTGGGTGAAATGATGTTCAAATTAGCCCAGAGTCCATAGAGCTTAGAGTTACCCGACATTCGTCTTTTCAGCATAGGTGAAAACCCTGGAAAAATCCTTATCCAGGTTACTCGCCCTGACCGAGATTCGAACTCGGGACCTCTTGAACTAGAGGTAGACTCGCTACCACCACGCTACCGAGGCAGGCAGCTTAGAGTTACCACACATCTTTCAGGGTAAAGGAAACCCCGGAAAAGCTTATGCATATGCTTCACCCTGACCGAGATTTGAACTCGGCACCTCTTGAATGTGAGACAGACACGCTACTACCTGTTCCACAAAAGCGGGCACATATGAGTACAGACACCGTATACTATGATTTTCACCAAAAGTGCAAATTTCTGCCCTGATTGTCCAAACAGTATAGTTTTATGTATACGTAGTCGATAATACAATAAGGGTAGTTTTTATAAAATTAATTTATTATTCAAAATAAAATTAGTGGTTACGATTCTTTCCAACTTCTGCTGTATAATTGTGCAATCTTTTGTCGCAAAGTTACATCAGATTTGGAAATAAATTAATAATTTCTATGTGTTATAAGGTTGCTTGTAATTTCTGTCGAGTCCTAAATGTACAATGTTTAGTCCAGATAGCTAAAAGAATGTTGATTTATGTTGGAAACAGTATTGAATGTAAAATTTCATTTTAATCAGTTTATATAAATTGTTTTCTTATAATATATATAATATATATTATATATAATATATATATATATTATTACTTGATAAAATTTAAGTGAACCCCTATATGCCCCATAGATAGCTGAATCTCAATATAATTTAAGCATACCGTTTACTTCTATGGACTTGAACGCATTAAAATCTCTCATATTTGCAATAAAGTGCCAAAAATGGGTTCTGATATCGATATTGCATGAAATGGAATTAAATTGTGACACGAATATGAAAAAGAAACCTATAAACCTCAAATTTTTTGAAACGTATTCTTGTAACCACCTGGAAGAATTTGACGAAAGAATTATGAAAAGTTTTTAGATATTATGTTACACAGACACACATATTCGCTCTGGTTACAACATTAGCATATATGAAGAAACCTCAGTGAAGGTAGCAGAGGGTGGATTTGTAGCTGATCGTCTCGACTCTGGGGAACGTTCACTCGTCAGACAGTGTATGTAAGAATTCGGGGGAAACTCAGTCAAGGAAAGCAACATGACGCATGATAGAGAGTTGGCAACGACATTAAAACCTGATGGATTCCGCGAAATTGCCCGCCAGAGTCGCCAAACTGATCCCATCTAACTCTTTAACGGTACTGCAGCCGGAGACAAGCCAAAAGGACAGAGATTTCGTCTCAAAAGTGAACTTTAAGTCTATCAAAATTCCGTGTTCTTCTCTTCAGTATATCATTGGTACCAAGACGACAGCTAATTACGAAATAAGATATTTTAAGCTTAAATATTTGATGTACAGGTGACTGAGGTACCAGCTGAGTCATAATTACAGTACTAGGATACTGATTAGTAAATCAGGCATAGATCAGTCCACTTCTGTAGCGCTGGTGGTAGTATCTGTCTGATGTTCAAGAGGCCCCGTGTTTAAATCTCGTTCATAGTGAGTTATCTGGATAAGTTTTTTTCAGGGTTTTCCGTTACTGTGAGTAGCGCATAATTCTAAGTTCTATGGACCATGGGCTCATTTGAGTATAATTTCATCCATTTTCTCATCGTTGAATGTCCGATATGACTACACTTTGGGGGAGTAGATTTAAAAAAAGATGAATAAAGATGTCGTTGTTCATCCGGCAGTTCTATATAGCACGTATGCAGTCTAACGTTATGTAGCATAAGACATACAGCGTTTGTAGCAATAAATTAAAATAGTTGAAAATTATATTGCGTTTTTAACAGTGCTGAACAAACGTTTGGATTTATCCAAATTACGTTTTCCAGTCAAGCTATTCACTCAGACGGAACAACACATCATAAAGTCTGACCAACAGTCAGTAATTGAACCAAAATCAGTCACAGAAGAGCTAAATGCCTGATCTAATATGAGTTAAACCTTTAGAGCACTCAATACACGTATTTTCTTTTAAATACGTCAATGTACTGTCCAACAAGGCAAAGTAAGTCCCTGAAAGGAATGTGCCACCCTTACACAGTGGGACAAGGACAGCGAATTTGTGTGACAGAACACATGCTACACAAGGAGTAGAACTGTTAAAAAAAACTTGCGCCCTATTTACTCTGTACACTAAAACCGAGAAGATTCATTTACAAAAGTAGAAGACGTCAGAATGTTTTTAAATGGTTTGTAACTGTACTGAAATGGGGTGTCATAAACCTATCCAGGGAGGACGTGGGAACCTTCGCCAACCTCCCTGCGTCTCAGGCCTCGAAGAATTTCTTTGCTGTGTTGTACTGTACCTTTGGATGGTTGATACGTAGCGAAAAAGTAAAACTGCTAATTTTCTTTTCGACTAACCCATTATACACGTGCGTTAGTTATGGGTTATTTATTGAAATCTTAAAATTTCCATAATATTCTAGGATGCAGATTTAGGATATTTAGCATTTAAACTGATAATACATATCAGAAAAGTATATTTAGGTAATGAAAAACCTATAACAAAGCAGACATTGCGTATAAATAACACACGTAAAATAAATAGAATGTACTTTTATAATTAATAGTTGACTGCACCAAATTGTTTCTTTTGAATTAAAATATTTGAATTTTTCTCCCTGTGTGTATATAATATCTATTTTTCGTCGGTTTAAATGCGTGGTCGATCACTACGGATCTGTAGGAGATACGTCGTGGCTTGGTTATGCTTTCGAAGTCTTATTTCTGTAGCGCATCTCCCTGCTTGGTTACGTGTCTTCAGTGACTTAAGTCTGCCACTGCCTCTAGACCTGACGGAGTGGATAGCATCTCAGACTTCAAAGGCCTTAGTGTTAGGCAGCTGTACCTCTGTAGTTGCCATTAGGTGGGAATTTCCCGTATGAGCGATAATAATACTCAATTACTATTAAGTATTCTTTGTCATTACAATGACATATTCTGATACAATAACCTTTAAGACTTAAATTTGCATTTATTAACAAGCTTTATAATTCTATAATAGCAGTCTCTTAGCTAAAGTAAGGTAGAACATCAGAAGAATTAGTGAATATTCAGCTACCACTAAAAGATATTTAAACTTTGAGAGTATTTGGTTTTTCTATTTACTCGCTTTTAACTAGAACGGTCACCCTTTAACCATATTATTGGCTCGTATATATACTAGTCATTGGATTTCCTTGGGTTTAATTGTTATTTCACACTGGCCGTGTGTAGGCTTAAGTATGGAAAGGTAGAGTCAGATTGAAAAATTCAATGCCATAGCCGGGTTTTGAACCACGGATCTTCTGGTCTCCGTCCAGCCGCTCTAACCAATTGAGCTACTATGGCCAACGTGCCGACATGACATTAAATTCTCCAACTGACTCGTGTTTTTTCCAGTAAACCACTTCTAAGTACATAAGACAACTACCTTAACGGCGACTTACAACGTGTAAGTACTTTAAGGTTCAGACCTTGTAGTTAACCACTATTAGGTACAATTAATGGAAATTAATTGTTATTTCACACTGACCGTGTGTAGCCTAAGTATGGAAAGATAGATTAAGTTGTAAAAATTCAGTACGACACGAGTCAGTTGCAGAATTTAATGTGATGTTGGCACGTTGGCCATAGTAGCTCAATGGTTAGAGTGGCTGGACGGAGAGCAGAAAATCCATGATTCAAATACCGGCTATGGCATTGAATTTTTCAGTCTGACTCTATCTTTCCATACTTTAGCCTACATACGGCCAGTGTGAAAGAACAATTAATTTCCATTAATTGACCTAATAGTGGTTAACTATAAAACCCGGGCCTTATAGTACTTACACGTTGTAAGTTGCCATTAAGGTAGCTGTCTCATGTGTCTATGAGAACTCCTAAGTGGTTTACCAGGAAAAACACGAGTCAGTTGGAGAATTTAACGTCATATCGGCATGTTGGCCATACTATCTCAATGGTTAGAGCGGCTGGACGGAGACCAGAAAATCCGTGGTTCAAATCCCGACTATGGCATTGAATTTTTCAGTCTGACTCCTTTTTTTATTATTTGGGTTTTATACATTCATAAACCCAGACTTTTCGGAGAAGAGGGAGTAATCTCGATTAGAGAAAAATGTCCACCCACCAATCAGGTTTCGAACACAAAAGCCTTCGCACAACAGGTAAATACTCTACAGATTTAACTATGGGATCTATATGGAGGTATTTTTCTGTCGAAAATATGAACAGCCGAGATTTAGCGTAAACCCATAAAGCTAGGATTTGTTTTAATAAGATGAAAGTGCACCACATTTCTGAAATCGCAGTGGAAATAAACAAATATAACTTTCCAAGGATGCAATACAAAACGCTGCGAGTCCCCTAAGAGCTAGTGTTGCCGCTTACCCCAAGTGATCCATTAAGAAGCAAATTAGAAGTTGTCATGTGCAACCCTCAGGCTTGAATAGAGGGGTAACCCAATACTGACTCCAAGACTGTCACTTCAATCTGTGGCTACGTTCTGTAAAAACACAATTAAATATCAACTATCAAAAGCCTTTTTTGAAGTATTTCTTAAGTTTTGTGAAGGCTTGCAGTAACTGAGTACGAAACTGCAAAATTAATGGAAAAAATATAATGCAGAATCTTCTGCCACAATTGTCAACATTGTCAACTATATACGTAACTTTTCCTCGGACAATAAAGTGGAAAATTTGAAAAGGTTGAGTCAGACTGACGAATGTAATGCTATAGCCAGTATTTGAATCACGGATATTCCGGTTTTCGCCTAAACAAGGAACTGTACTCTACCCGGCCTTAAGTTGTGTGCTTTACGAACTTTGAAAGGGTGGAAATAGTTCGTTACTACATTACGCTTATTTGATAGACTCAAGTAACGGGGTAATTAACTTACAAATCATTTAAACATGAGCTGCAGAGAAAGATATGGCGGTTGTTAACAGTTGACCGCAGGGAACGTCAACATGTGTTTATGGGCGGAGTGATACAACCGCACTTTATGTGCGTCTCCACTTTAAGCCCGGAGGGATTGTAGATTATGTTAAATTCCCCGTTTCTGTTATGGAAAGTAGAATAACGTCTACATTGAGCAAACAATATTAAGACCAGCTGTAGAATAATAAATAAGGATACAAAACGGTAAGCAATTGCGATCCAGTGGCTCTACAGTTCTCTTTAGTAGTTCAGTTACGTGTGTAATGTTATGGTGTGTCTGCCTATTCACGTTGTAACAGTCCTCAAGCCATAGTCTGCCAATGCAACTGCCGGCCTCACGCCCACATACGCAAGGCAGAGATGGAAGATCATCCAACCGATACGGGGAGAAAGTGTGGTCAGAATCACGCACTCCCAGCCGCAAAGTTGGCTTTCTTGTCCGAGATTCACTACCTATCGTAACTCCTCAAATTCCTCACGATGCTGAATGGGCACCGGTTCTATATCCGGAACTAAAAATCCACGCGCCTTAAGATTGGGATCAAACCCGTGCACTTTCCGTGGCAGGGAACCAACGAACAACTTCCTAACCCACTACCCACGGCGCAGGAGAACAATCACCATACTCATACCTGTATTTGCTTGAGAGTTTGGTGGCATTATCTCTGCTTGTGTACGGAGTATAGCTGGAGATACCCAGAAATGAACCCAAAATACTCAGGAACGTATAGGCACAATAACATAGCATTATACGGGAGGGATTGTTTACCTCTGAGAGCAGCGTCTGCACATGGCATACGTACGGACCGCCGGTACAGAGCTGACGAGGGATGTCCAGTAGCTACTGGCAAGTGGTCACATGCGGCACTTTGCAGGCTTCAGTTTTGGGCGCTGCGGTTCTAATCCTCAGCAGAGTTTTGGTGCACAGGCCCCGCATAGAGCAGCGCTGATGCTATCAAACTCTCAAGCGAATATAGGTATGAGCATACTGATCGTTTCCTTTTTAGGTGTTCTGTCTACTTCAGGTTAATCAAATAAACATTAAGTAATGGGTTTGTTATACAATTATTTTTAGGCACATTGAGGATATAATAAGCGTGACAGTAGAATATTTTAAGAGCTGGTCCCTCTGTGATGGCTTGGAATTTCTATTCTCTGTGCATAGCCAGGAGGGAAAAAATGAATAACGACTTTTCATTCAGAAAAGTATATTTTAAAATTGAAACTAATAACAATAATTATCAGGCTGGCCCGTAGCTCTGTCGGTCGAGCACCTGCCTGCCGTGCTAGAGGTCCCGGATTCAATTCCCGGCGGTAGGGGTGGGGATTTTTCTCTGATCAAGATAATTCCTCATTTTCCTCAGTCTGGAAGTATGAATGAGAGTACGAATGTGTGTGTGATGTAATGATTAAAACCAAACGATTACGATACCTTCAATGTTCCAAAGGAGAACAGCCGCCGATATGACCATTGTAGTTAAAGGCGGGGTATAAATGAAACAAAAAAGTATATCTTGGAAATAGTTAACTCTACAACAAATATTTCATACAAACTGTGCATTAACGAGACTATATTTTTGTGCAATAAGATGTCTGCCTCTTACTGTTTACCAATTATATTAAGGTATTTAAAAATAAAGAGGATTTCAAGGGGCTAGTCCCAGAAAATTCAAACTATGTATTTTGTTTTATGATATTCTGTTTAATCAAAATTATTACATCCAATTTGGGAAGAAAATTAATTTAGAAAAAAATTAAGGCATAGTTTGGAGTAAGGGGAGTTTCTTTATTATCTTCCTATCAAATTCTTGGAAGACAGTAAACTGTAATACCAAGCTTGGTACTTAACCGGCACTTCTATGTTGAATTATCCTGTTCACAAACACAGGAGATGCGTATTTTCAGGAAAATCTTGGTATCGAATTTTTGGTTGGAACATAATACCTTCTCTATCATTATAAAGGTATGTTATAGACAAAGTGAAAATTGAGAAAAATATATGAAAGTGGCCAGTAGTGCACTTAACTCAGAAACAGTTGAGTAGGGGAGAGTCGTGCAGTATCGGCCGGCATGCAGTACCAGCCACTACTGTGATTTCCCTTTTCGCCTCCATGTGGCAGAATTTCCAGTAAGCAGTAGTAAGCTTGTGCATCCACGTGCACTATAGTCGGATATCTTCTTCCTCTCTTCAGTTGTTTGTCTGCTCTGAGTGCTTGATGGTGGTTAGCACCATAGACCTATAGCAGTGCTATATTTGCGATCTCTGTAAACCAGTGAGCTAAACATTTGTGAGCTGAACAGAAATAGTTGACAATAAGTTCCCATGTTTTTCTATTCTATTATTGTTCTATATGTGGTAGTGCAGTGTATTACAATCTATATTGTAACAGAAAAGCCAGTGGACGATACTGCAAGACACTTTCTACAAGCCTTATAATTCTAGCTTTTTTACTTTTGATGTAATGAAGTGATATAAATAAAAAATAAAAATCATTTCGTTACACTATCTATAGAACATGTCTTGAGGTACAAGAATAATATAGTAAGATTCCGATTAACCATCACAGTTACAGAATAAAGTCAAACAACTAAACCCGGCCGACACTGCACCACCTTCCCCTGTACGATCCAAACATTGTCGTATCTAAGTTATTTATAGCTGTTATCAGCAGATATGTGAAAGGAGTTTTGTTCTCATATCCACTACACAATTTCTTGTGGTTTCCAGGTGCATCAGAAGCAGAACAAAAAGGATCGCGTGGATAAATAAATAAACCAAAATAACAAAATGTAGTGGAGAGTTGTCCGTGACTGATGGTGCATTGAAGTTTGTCGGGTGATCCCTCCTTTTTTGTTTCTCCGTATAGTACAGCCACTGCAACTTTTACGTTGCACTAGTTATCAACTGCATGTAGGGCAACTAACTCCAAATACACATTTCACCGGAAATGCATATTTTGAAGCCCCTTGATTCTAAAAGCATAATTTTTAGAAAATTTTGAACTATATAATGGACGATGGACGATGGACGCTTCTTGCTATTTTTTATTTTCTGAAATGTGGTTGTAACGAGTTTTGTCAAAATTCCATGTGCCTCATATACTTAGATGTAAATAAAATGTATAATTGAATTTTTTCGAATAAATGTAAAAATCTTTGTTCAGGTGAAATTTCGTATAATTTGTATAACTGCAAAACCATAAGAAATAGATAAGAGCCTGCTACAGAAAAAATGTTAGTCTTTAAAATACAATGCACTTAAAATAAAGTTCTATGGGTCAGAAATTTTCAATATATCCTTTATTACTGATTTAAAATTAGCAATATTTTATGTTTTTTAATATTATATCACGACTCAGTTGTTTAATGGAACTATCACCTGTGCAATTTTTTTCAGAAGTTCCTGTTAATCTAGCAGATTATTTTTAATAAAAGAGATCAGCAATGTGTAAAACAAAAAGAAAATGTGTGAGGCTAAGTACTGGTTTAATTGATACTTAAATGTATCAGACAATTTTTGTGTTTGTGACAGATATTCAGCATATTTCTAGTACTTACTATATATATATATACTCTTACACCGAAGGAATCCAGAAAAATTCATGTTATAGTTGGACATTTAATATTTATAATTTCATTGCTGCGCAAACCCATTTCCTTCAAAAAATAAAAAATAAACAAGTTCAGATCAGAAGTAATCCTAAATAAACAAATGTTAGTTCGATACTAATAGTTCACACCGTTGCTCTGCTCTGTCGAATAATTTTGTCGTTCTTTTCAGATGAAACTAAAGCAGGACGTTTGTGAAAGAAATAGATTAAACTTCTAACAACTCAAGAAGTTTAACATTTCATACACTTCATATTGAATTAAGAATATATATTGTATATTGTTTATTAACGATGCTGTCAACTGCCAGGATGATATCAACATAGTCGGTGTGCTGTGATTTTGTTCTGTAGGAGTTCTCTTACGTGCCAGTAAATCACCTGAATGGAGCTGTTGTTTCCAAGCAACTTGCCAACTGAGCCGATATTCCATCGTGAGATTTCATCTCCTAAATACATTTCCGCTAAAATAACGTGATTCATCGTCATAATTCAGACAACTGCCCGCCTCAGTGGCGTAGATGGTAGCGTGTCTGCCTCATGTTCATGAGGTCCTGAGTTCGAATCTCGGTCAGCGTGAGTTATCTGAATAAGATATTATTCTGGAAAATGAATGCCGTGTAACTCTGGGCTCATTTGAGTATCATCTCAACCATTTCATTCATTGTAAGATATGACAAAATTAGAAAACGTAAATTAAAAAACCGCATTAAAATTGTATGATTAAATAACTTGCATTAACAAAAATAATTAAATAACGATAGGCAACAAATGTACCAAAAATTCTCATTAAAAAGGCAACAACAAAAAATAATGAAAACATCCATGCTAGGCTCTATGAAATTGATATATTTTACTAAATATGGAACTATATATACAAAGTCTACTATTTTAAACAAAGATACGGAATAAACAAATATAAAGCTCCACAAATAAAATGCGCAGAGTTAAGGCTTCTATCTGGAGTAATAACATGGCTGATTTCCATTTCTTCCATTTGTACGAGCAGGAATAACGTTATTGACAGAGCGGTACAATTATATCCTGAAAAGAGTTCCATAGACTATTGTATTGTTGACTTTTACTCTGTATCACTTTTCTTTTTTACGTTTTCCTATTTTAAGCTATGAACTTGCTTGTACAATTTCACAAGTACGGCAAGGCAGAATCGTCAACTACAGATGGAACAGAGTGTTTTGTGTATGTTTGTGTATGTGTGCGTGTGTGTGTGTGTGTGTGTGTGTGTGTGTGTGTGTGTGTGTGTGTGTGTGTGTGTGTGTGTGTGTGTGTGTGATTTACGTCCTCCAACGTTAAGTCATATCGGACGATGAATGGAATGGGTGAAATGCTCAATTGAGCCCAGGGTCCATAGAGCTTAGAGTTATCCGACATTCGTCTTTTAGGATAAGGGAAAACCCCGGAAAAACCTTATCCAGGTAACTCACCCTGACCGAGATTCGACCTCTTGAACGTGACGCGGACATGCTACCAACCAAGCTACCGAGGCGGGCTGTGGAACAGAGTGTTAGCTCCTTTTTTGTAGAGATAGATATTACTAACAATCACTCGATTCTGCCTGTAGATGTAGCCGAAGTCGTTAAGACTGGACTCCTGAACGTGAAGTCCTAGTCTCAAAACTGGATGATACCATAAGGTTACGCTAAACGTAGACCTGGGACTTTACATTCTTACATTTTCTTTCGCAGCTATTGGTCTTGCCGTTACACTTCATGTATCATAATGATAAGAGGTGATATTAAACATTGGTTTAAAAATAACCATTCTTCACGAAGCTATACAGATAAAAGTTTATTTTCTTATGAAACTTAACAGCCAAAACTAGGATTTGAACCACGTATCTCCCGGTCTTAACAAACTGAGCTACCATGCTCAACGTGCCTCATGTCACTAAATTTTCCAACTGACTCGTATGTCTCTCCGTAAACCACTAGGGTTTCTCTTATACAATGAGATACACACCCTCGTGGCGACTTACTAACTCTGGAAGTACTTAGTCCCAGGCTTTATAGTTGCCACTATTAGATAAATTGATGGAAATTAATTGTTCTTCCACAAGCCCTGTGTACGGCGGGTTTGGATATGTATTTTAATGTCTTTATAATTATTTCGTGGTATTTTAACGAAAATAATTTGAGTTGTTTTTAAGAAAATCAACATGTTTGAAAAAGTAACCATAGAAAAGGTAGTTTGGAATGGAAATATTGTTAAATTTTGAAGTGCAGGTATTCTCCCCATCACCTTATCTCCCTATCTAGTGGTAATATATCTATAATACTCAATTCCTCATAAATAGACGTCCGCGTTTCTGTGATCAGTAAATAACACTTCTTGTACTATTACTAATGGCAGTAAAATCTGAGATCTAAGTTCTAAGGTGTATAACGTTATTTTTAAATACTACTCTCAAGAACTAGCGGTGTTTGTTAAAGTTTGAGGCTTTGTTTATTATTATTATTATTATTATTATTATTATTATTATTATTATTATTATTATTATTATTATTATTATTATTATTATTATTATTATTATTATTATTATTATTATTATTATTATTATTATTACTATTACTATTACTATTATTATTATTATTATTATTATTATTATTATTATTATTATTATTATTATTATTATTATTATTATTATTATTATTATTATTATTATTATTATTATTATTATTATTATTATTATTATTATTATTATTATTATTATTATTATTATTATTATTATTATTATTATTATTATTATTATTATTATTATTATTATTATTATTATTATTATTATTATTATTATTATTATTATTATTATTATTATTATTATTATTATTATTATTATTATTATTATTATTATTATTATTATTATTATTATTATTATTATTATTATTATTATTATTATTATTATTATTATTATTATTATTATTATTATTATTATTATTATTATTATTATTATTATTATTATTATTATTATTATTATTATTATTATTATTATTATTATTATTATTATTATTATTATTATTATTATTATTATTATTATTATTATTATTATTATTATTATTATTATTATTATTATTATTATTATTATTATTATTATCATCATCATCATCGCCCGCCTCGGTAGCGTAGATGGTACAGAGTCTGCCTCAAGTTCAATCGGTCCCGAGTTCGACTCTCGGTCCGGATGAGTTACCTGGATAAGGTTTTTTACCGGGGTTTCCCCTATCCTGAAAGACGAATCTCGGGTATCTCTAAGCTCCACAGACGCCGGACTCATTTGAGCATCATTTCATCAATATAATTCATCGTCCCATATGACTTCACGTTGGAGGACGTAAATTACAAAAGAAACAAAAATCATCATCATTAATGGACGCTCCTAACTGATCTGATAGTTCTCATAATTTCGCTCAAAGACTTCTTTATCAGGTTTGTTTTATATGTCGTAAATGTACGACATGGGTGGCCTCACCGTGGTCGAGCGGTTAGA
The DNA here is from genome assembly GCA_030765055.1 of Mantis religiosa. Lineage (NCBI taxonomy): Eukaryota > Metazoa > Arthropoda > Insecta > Mantodea > Mantidae > Mantis > Mantis religiosa. Next base: position 23,144,645 of record CM060953.1, on the reverse strand, counting down.
ACAAGGCGGCTCGGGTTCGATCCCAGACGGCCGCATGTGGAATTTCTGGTAGGCAACACGCTGCAGAGGCATTTTCCCCGGAATCTCCAATTTCCCTCCGCCATTATGCCACCAGTTGCTCCATTATCATCTTTGCTTTCACTTACTCGCACCCTGTCAACTACCTCCTCACTCTCATATCAGACATTGGGCTGATCACCCATCCTGGGTTCTCTATCGGATCCAGAGTTTCTGTTCCTAAACAGGCATTTCCTCATTCTGGGGTCGTAAGTACTCTGTAAACAATTAAAAACGGAGAACAGTAAATTTACGACATGGGTCCGTTAGATTAGCTTACCTTTTGAAGGAAGCCGTAGTAAGGATGTTCACGTTCAAAACGTAGTCCGTCGAGTAAGAACGCGCCACCTCCAGAACCAACGCCTAGCATGTTACCTGCGAGGACGAATACTTCCGCTACGCTAACGTGCTGCCTCCTGAGGAGTTTTGTGAAGTTGGCATTGCTACAAATGAAAACATGTGTTACTGAGTATTTATCTACTACTTCGAGAACTTTCTTTTTGTGAAATATTATACATTTGGCGAGTAATTTTTTTTCATTGATAACCGCACCAATCTAACCTAGATTAGATTAGATTGCGTTCAGTTCACTCTATTTTTAGATACCCACACAAGAAATAATCCGGTGAGGTTAGATCAGGGGATCTGGAGGTCACAGTCCTTTTGAGATTATTCGATTATCAAAGAAACTGGTTACAAGTTCCATGGTGTCATTAGATGTATGTTACGTTGCTCCATCTTGCTGGAAATAACCTTCTGTCAATTCGATATCTTCCAGCTGTTCCACAAATGTCTTGAAGATACCCATATAAACTTCAGTGTCTAAAGTCTTATCAAGGAAAATAGGAACAACTATCCGAGAACCTTTTGAGATTATTTGATTATCAAAGAAACTGTACAAGAGAGAGTGTACAAGAATAGGCCACGGACAATTGATGTTCTCAAGGAATGCATTCGAACCGAAATAAGTAACATTGGCGAGGATACTCTCCGTAAAACTTCAGAGAATATGGTGAGACGAGTGCAACTATGTATAGATGCTGGTGGAGGACACTACCAACATTTTCTCTGAGATGTAAATAGTGTACTGTAATTTCCCAATTGTGTATTATATTCTCCCAAAGCTGTACGTGTGTCGTATTATTGGTTCAAAAGTTACGGGCTATTGAAATGGTTCAGGTTTATATGGATCGCACTGTATTAAAACACATAAAATCAAACACTTCTCAAATTGTTTTTGAAAGTGTGAGATAAATGTATACACAGTATACACTTTCTATACACCTTCAAACGTAGGTATGAAGACACATGCACTTCCTATTTGAATCCGAGCGTAATACTCATATCGTAATGCCAGAATTTTGCAGTTTACCATCTTCCTTTTTTTTTTTTTTTTTTTTTTTTTTCCTTTCCAAGTTTGATTTTAAATCGTTCTCTAAAGGGATGGCTACTTGAGCTACCATTTCGTGACTAATCACGACTCAGGAAGTCTCTGGAGCACAATTTTGTTTATTCCCACGGCCCTTTTTTCCGAAAAAGGAATACGAATTAGTTCCTTTTGTGAAGTATTCAGCGTTGTTCACGACAATCGTAACGTCATTGTTTCTACAACAGTAGGTGGGCTATGGACAGTGTTTTGTATCGCACTGTATCTTAGTTGTTTGTGCTTGGACTTTCGAATTTGATATGGCAGCTGTATTTTCTGTAAGACTACGCATCCTTGGAGTGGGGAGCTTGTTTTAGTAGCTTTTTTGTGTCCGAGCTCTCATTTTCTAAGCAAGTGCTTTGCGCTGATGCTTAACAAAGGGTTCGGTGATCGCCCTCAAGTACTGCGCGTGAAATTTGGGAACTATAGCTTCGGAGGAGAAGAATGCCGGCGTTTCTTCTCGCGTAATAGCATCCCATTCCTTTTCTCAATTCCTGTCATCCGTTTGGCGCCTATCTTATTTCTCTTTTAACTCACCTCTCATGCTGCATGTGAAGTGGAGGTATTTTTAACCATTTTGGAATCAGAAAAGTCGCTTTTTTTATCTGCGTACTTGACATGAATTTACAATTTAGTATTATTGTGATAAAAATGCTGTATTTTGGAAAATGATAATGCATCATAAAAATCATGTTCTAAAGGAATGATAGTGTGGTCAACATGCATCACTTATATGTTTTCATTTATTTTGCACAAATATGTTTAAGCAACAGGAGAAAATCTGATGTGTCGCACTGACATTCTCTTGTATAATCTATTGTTACAAAATCTTATTATTCTACCTATTTTATGTTAATAATTTGTATAAATGGTCTTATTTCATATTTCCATGGCCGCCTCGGCAGCGTAGATGGTAGCATGTCTGCCTCATGTTCAAGAGGTCCCGAGTACGAATCTCGGTCAGGGTGAGTTACCTGGATAAGGTTTTTCCGGCGTTTTCCCTTATACTTCAAGACGAATATCGGGTAACTCTCAGCTCCATGGACCCTGGACTCATTTGAGCATCATTTCGCCAATTCATTCACCGTCCGATATGACTTAACGTTGGAAGACGTAAATTACAACAAAAATTCATATTTTCGTGCAGGTACAATGGGAATTTTGGAGTACAGTATATTTAAATGATAGTCAAGTCTTTTAATAACTGGTCACTATGTGGTAGCTTGATATTCCATTCTCTTTGTGTGGCCTAAGAGAAAACACAATAAACGATTTGCCATTCAGAAAGGTGGTAGATATTAGAAAATGCAAATAAATAACAAGCAATATCTCAGAAATTAGCTGCACAAATAGGTTGACCCCGTAGCTCAGTCGGTAGAGCACCTAGGGGTCCCGGGTTCGATTCCCGGCGGTAAGAGTGGGCATTTTTCTCCAACCAAGAGTGCGGATGTGTACGTGATATAATGATTAAAACTAAACATCTTCGATATGTTCCAAAGGAGAACGGCCACCGATATGACCATTGCAGTTAAAGGCAACATTTCTACAAATAAGTAGAGCTAGAGGGATGGCTCAGCCGGTTTGCTCTGTGGTGTACATTCAGGACGTCCGATTTCGCTTTCCGTGGCTGACATACTTGACCCATGAGTTTTTTCCGGGGGTTCTCCCATGGTTCTCCCAGGCGAATGCCGGGTAGGTTAATTACATCCCCCGAATTTCCTCGGCCTATGGGCCGTTTCGGGCCCTCGGTGAGTGGAATGCCGGCGGTACTGGCCTACTAGGGAGTTTCCAACTGGTCACTAGTGGATGCCCTGGCTTCTGCACTGTCGTGGCTCGGTCGCCCTCTGTCTGCTCTCGTCTCATCTTTCCTCCCGGGAATGCCCCACTTATGGCATAGGTACAATAGATCAGTGCTAAGTACCCCCTGTATGATTCTATTCTACCCTGTTATTACACATAAATTGCGTTAAAGGAGCTGTGTAGTAAAGTTATTTTATCTCTTATGGTTTACCAGATATGCAAAAGACATCCATAATGAAGAGGGTATTACCAGAGAATTCATTTTTAATAAAAGTATCTTAAATATATTGTATTTTTATCAAAATCGTTTGAGGAAATAGCGCTTACGAAAAGTGTTGCACGTAAAGGGTGGTTTGTCGTGAGAAGATTTCTTAAAAATGTTATTTTGCATCCTTGAGAGGTGCTAAAACTCAAATTTCGTTTTTAAATTATACTGTTCACAGATAGATAGTCTCTCTCTCTCTCTCTCTCTCTCTCTCTCTCTCTCTCTCTCTCTCTCTCTCTCTCTCTCTTTAATTGCCTTGTAGAAACAAGTTTCTAATAGTATCTTAATCCATGCTTAGTGTAATTTTTCAGTTGATTTCTGGACCAACATATAAGCTTTAAAACGTGTTCAGTGTAAACAAACAAATGAAGGGAAATTAACTAACTCTGGTGACCATGGAAACGAATATTTTTGCTCGCACAAAAACTGACATTCATTCACTTTAACACAGCAGTTGCAATAACCAACTAAATTATTTTAACTTCAGTTGAGTTAAACAAACCACTTAAATGAATTAACGTGACAAATTGCTTGGCTAAAATGAATTACTAAATCTGTCATCATAACGTTTCGTTGCATAGCAAATGATTCCCTGTTTCACTCACACTCGTTATCTTTACTAGTAACATTTTGCTTTTTTAAGTTGAAAGAGAAACAGAAAAAGATATTGACGTAACTGTTCCATTTTCTTGTGAGCAAGTTATTTACGATGCAACAATTTGTGAGGTCAGAATTTCCATACGAGTAAGGAAGAACTTTCTTAGCAGCTGAATAAATACATTATATTACACGCTGTATCCAAATGACAGCATTTTATATAAATATTGGAACTCTTTTCGGATTGCTTAATTCATTTCGCCCTCATTGTCATCTACCTCTTTCTTTCTCATACCAGGCATCAAGCTAATCACCCACCCTGGCCTCTCTATCAGATCCAGAGCTTCTGTTTCTCAACCCAACGTCTAAAAGTACAGTGCGATCCAAATAAACATGGACCATTTCAATAGACCATAACTTTTGAACCAATAATAGGACACACGCGCAACTTTGGGAAAATGTAATACACAATTTGGGAGACTACACTACTGTCCTCCACAAGAGAGTAAGTCTCCGAGGCCTGAGACGCAGGGGGAGGGGGTGTTGGCGAGGGTTCCCACACCCTCCCTGGACAGGTTTATGACACCCCGTATCAGTACAGTTACAGACCATTCAAAAACATTCTGACGGCTTCTACTTTTGTGAATAAATCTTCTCGGTTTTAGTGTACAGAGTGAATAGGGCGGATGTTTTTAACGGTTCTGCTCCTTGTGTAGCAGGCGTTCCCTGCCACACACATTCGCTGTCCTTCTCCCACTGTGTAAGGCAGCACATACCTTTCAGGGACCTTTTTTGCGTTGCTGGACATTCCACTATTTACATCTCAGAGAAAATGTTGGAAGTGTCCTCCACCTGCATCTATACATTGTCTCGTCTCACCATATTTTCTGAAGTTTTACGGAGAGTATCCTCGCCAATGTTACTTATTTCGGTTCGAATGGATTCCTTGATAACATCAATTGTCCGTGGCCTATTTTTGTACTCTATTATTAGATACCCCCCAAAGAAGAAATGCAATGACGTTAGGTCAAGAAATCTGGGGGGCCACAGATCTTTTGAGATTATTCGATTATCAAAGAAACTGTTACAAGTTCCATGATGTCATTAGATGTATAGTTCCTTGCTCCATCTTGCTGGAAATAACCTTCTCTCAATTCGATATCATCCAGCTGCTCCACAAATGTCTTGAAAATACCCATATAAACTTCAGTGTCTACAGTCGTATCAGAGAAAATGGGACCAATGACCCATAGCTGCTGGAGGACACTTCCAAAATTTTCTCTGATATATCATTAGTGTAATGTAATCTCCTAATTGTGTATTATATTCTCCCAAAGTTACACGTTTGTCCTATTATTGGTTCAAAAGTTATGGTCTGTTGAAATGGTTCAGGTTTATAATGATCACACTGTATAAGTGAGAGGAGCAGAATCCCCTTACACCACAATAGTGGTAAAACTAGGGAAGTTAAAGAAGAAGAAGTTATATTTCTTCTTTGTATAATGATTAGTAAACAAATTATGGTGTTATATTTACAGGAGCTCCTCTGTAATTCATTGTTTATTTTTAGATTTATATGTGTAAATCTACTCTTACTATTGCTTATTTTTCTGTTTACTTCATGAAATAAATGTTTACAGAGAGAGTAGCATTATACATTTCGTTTTAAAAATGCGAGAAACTGGTGAATATCGATAAGACTGAAAAAATAATTGTTGCTAAAGGTTCAGGCTAATTTCAAAGGACGTCAGCTTCTATTTACCAGAAAATCCAATAAGTTTTGCCAGCACGCTCATGACTTAGAGGTATATGTCCCCTCCTCTACACCATCCCTACTGCACAATATTAGATACATTAGCTCTCCATATAGCGGGCGTCTAAATGCAATGTGCCTGAGGACACAAGTAAAAGGGTGCATCTTAAATGGTGAGATATTGCAATAGTCGCCTCCTTGCTATAAAGCAGCACCTTCACTCCCTCTGTTAAAGTAGCGGGTTGCTAGGTAACTTAGTTATCCGCTATCAACAAGGTGCTATAGAAAAGTATGAATGTACAAATACTTGATTTGCTATTTTTTCTGTTTCAGATGTAGAATTGCATGAAATAATGATTTATCTTTACTCCTTTGGTACAACTGTCCATTGTCAAGGAAGTTAACTATTATGTTAAGACTTGGATGTTTACTTTATAAGGTGGTCTTTATAGTTCACTAAATCATAATCCTGGGTGAATAAAGAAAACGTCTCACCTCACCCACGGGATTCGAAATCGTGATTTAGAACTCTCGATTTTGAGCACTAGTGTGATAACGATACCACAAAGGCAGACAGATTTTGTGTTTATTTCTTTACAAGTTTTGTAGTTTGAGGCAGCTTACTAAAGTAAATTTTATCCGAAGATCACAAGAAATCGTACAAGAATTTGTATTGTGAAGTTGTCCAAAGCTTAATGGATTTTAGAATTTAAAATCATATATGAAAAGCCAGGAATCGCTTTAAAGAACTGAACTACTTTTTGGTAACGTGGCCTTCCTTACTGCTCTTTTCATATTAGCGTCACAGCATTTTTAACGTGGTTTTAGGTGTTCTTTGTATATTATAACGTGCTTTAATTTAAATGTTGTTTGCCAGTTCGGTCGTTAGTGCCCTAGGATGAACTGAGAGTCTCCCTAGAAGAGACGATAAAAATGGACCAATTAGAGTTTATGCCAAGTGAGAATAATCAGAAACGTGGTCAACGTCTTGGTATAGTCTTCGATGACTTGCGAACATTTTTTCTGTTAATCTGTAAACTTTATTGTGTTCAATGTGACTAGTAGGTTTTGCTAAACATAAATCGTATAGAAGATGTATATAGATGGGATGCTAGCCAGAGGTAAGGTAGAGGTTAATTGTACATATGTATGTTAATACAAGAGAAGTCAGGTGTCAATGAGGAGTAGGAGAAGCATAAAGATGGCTTAGTAGTGGATGCTGGTGTTGAATACACGACCTGTACAAATTCTTATAGCTGGTGTGGAGGACATAGAGAACCTCAAGAGATTCTGTGTGATGTAGCAAATGTATTAGGGGTAACAAGGCGCAGATATGAGTTCATCTGGGAAGCCACAGCAGATCATCAGATGGAGGAGAGATACTGTTATATGAGTTCCGTAACAATGAGTATATAAGGCGCTTGAAACAAAGTTCCGATTATTCCCATGATCGCCGAGTTGTGAGTTATGCAAATGCACAAAAAAGTGCTGCTAACGTTAACTGCCAAACGTCATACCAAAGCACTCCGGTGCGTTCTTAATATGCTTATGAATTATGATCTACCTACTATTTACATACGTATAGAATGGGACCCACGGCCTTACACCCTTTCTGATAACATTCGGCCTCCGGATTAGTTCTCTGACGTGTAGGTCTATAGGGGGAGGAAATACTCATCGGGGATCTCATATCTGGAAACTTTAGCGACCTTGCTCTCTGCGGTCGTATCTCCTAGTTCCCTTCCAACTTGTTCATACTTAATGTATCTATAGAAGCTGTCTGATTCACGGAAGTTTAGGTTAGGGTTAGTTACTTCAGCATTTGTGGGGAGAGAACAGGAAGAAGAAGAAACAAATCAAAAATCGCCAATGTAGCGGATTTCGCTTCTTGTTTAAGTTGGCAAGCCGTAGCAGAATGTGTGCTGCCCTTATGCCGTTATTTTCCTATGCAAAGAAATGTCATACAACGTCGGGTAGAGAGATGGGTGAGTTGATGCCAGGCTCCATATTGCTCGCCTCTGTAGTGTCTGAGATCCTGAGTTCGAATCGTTGTCAGGGTGAGTTACCTGAATGAGGTTTTTGCTGGGATTTGCCCTTAACCTTGAAGATAATAATTCTAAGCTCTAACTTTACCGAGCGGATGGCTCAGACGGTTTCGTCAGTGGTCCGCATTCGGGAGGCAAGGATTCGATTCCCGTGGCCAACCTACCTGGCCCAATCTCTTACTTTGAAGAACGTAAATTTAAACAAAAATAAAGGAAAGGCTGTGCATCAAGTCTAAACATTTCTAATATATCTAATTCTTTCTCTCGTCGGTTTTATTGCTGGTTTTAATTCGGAACCGCGTATTGAGGTTTAGCCTTTGCTTGTAGTGCAGACAGCTGTCGTATTACTTGACGGATCCTGTGATGGTGTTTCTGTATTAAGAAGACAATATGAAGGCACGGCAATATTGTCGTGTTTATACACTTTATTGCCAAAAAAATCGGATATAGGACAGCGTTTTCGTGTCAACTAATGTTGATTATATCTTCTGTAAAAATCTCTTAAAAAGTTCAGTCTTCACTGAATCACTCAATTTCGAGTGAATTTGTCACACTTTTGGATAAATCTGGTTTGCATTACCATCCTGATGATAGCAGAACAAAATATATAATTTATATAATTGCCACATTAGGTTCTAGAATGCAGAAGTAGCGCAGTGAAGGGAGACAAGATGAACTGGTGTATAAAAGTTGCGACAAGATGGGATTATCACACTGCAGTAGACTCATCACTGCAAGCTTAGCGCGCCAGCTTTATGTCTCAAGTTAAAGGGATTACTGAATCCGCAACTACCTCTTGCTAAGATGATCGACATCGGCCGCGTTACTCTTTATTAGTGTCAAACCAGGGATTTGCTTCTTCCCCGAGGCAGACAACAAACACCGCTAAGCCTGGATACCGTCTTTTAGCGTCTAATGGACTTCCAACTTGAACACGCTCTTTGGTGTTGCTGCGAAGTTCTAACTAATGTTCTTAATTTACTTTATTATGTTTATTACTTATTTAAATGTATTATATTAAAGTACAACACCGAAATCTTAAAATTATTGCGAGCTTATGAATTTCTTCTGTTCTGCCACGTACCTAGGAGCCAGAGGTAATTGCATTTTTCTTACAAATTAGATATAAATATTCCATAAAGTATATCTTGAGATCCCATAAATAAAAATTAAAGAAAAAGATTCATATTTCTGTATGTAAGTCTACTAAAAATGAAACAATCCATAAATAACAAGAATTAATACGTAATATGAACTTCTTTCAAAGATGAGACACTAAGATTTCCAAGAAACTTTCTCCTTTATAAGCTACACACAGTTCGGTATTTTGTTTTTACAGAAACGCTTTCCAGATTTCCTTCATTATTAAGCTTCTATTTTTCGATATTTTGTCATTTCTGCGTTTTTCTCGATTGTAATATTTTAAACTTTTTGCCAACATTTGAAATGCACCTGATAACACAGTCTTTAATTTATTAGTGTGATACTTCGGAAATGATTTCTCCAATATATACCAAGTAACATTTATTATTTAGTTATTAGGATCAAGCCAATGCGTTGCATCTATGCCTATGCTCACTCCATACGATGTTCATTTTTATTCGTTAATTCCCGCCCTCCGATTGAGCAAGAATGACATAGTTGACTGATGAGTCTATCTTGAAATCATAGTGCCCTCTACGGAGAAAAAGCGGTAACCTTTGCGGAACAGTAAGCAAATTACAGCGCTCTCAGTGTGGTTGCGTTATTCAGCTTCCCCTGGATAAGATCACAGACGACCGTGTCTTTATGATTTAATGCTACTTTTGTACATTAAAATTGGTGCGGCATGTAAATATAATTTAAACCGCTGCATAAAGGAGTTCATGCAACACTACCCAGCATTCAAGGTAGTCCCTCGGAGTGTGTGAGAGCGGTGAGAGTCCAGGTACCGTCAAATTTACATACTTTTGTGTGTAACATATGCGTCTTACGTCTTATCAGTACACGATATGAATTTTTTGTCATTTTCATACTTAATTAAAATGTCTATTAATGTTGGTGTATCCTTATGTCTTTTAAAACCAATAGGTGCATCGAACATTTCCAAGATACAGGATCAGTTACACGCAAAAAGAGAGATACTGGACGCTAAGTGACTAGTCCCAATCTAGAAGCAATAAATAATGTTGTGACAGAAAGGCCTCAAGCATACCTTCTCGCAATACAATGTTTAAGGGGAAGAGAGTGAGGAAATATAAGAAAACGAACACATAAGGCTATGTACTAGAGATATTTTCTTGTTTAGACTTGGATAAAAGTTTTGAACACATTGTAACACTAATTTATTTTTCAATCCTAGAACATGTTCTGCTAATTTTCTGCTTTGTAATTAAATTACATTGTGAGGAAACTGTGGGTGATAGAAAAGAATTGAGATCAAATTGAAATATTTCTATTTTATGTGACAGGTTTACAATATGCATATATGTCTGCTATGACAGAGAAACATGTTCATTGTGAAATAAGTGTTCATTGACTTATCATTTCGTATATTCTTCATGGTCTACTTTTATGGCTGCATAATTAGCTTTGCAGTGCATTGCAGTATGTAGTCTTTTATAAACAGTTCACATCTATGCTCCAGGCAAAATTACGCACCTTTATATTACGCGGGCAAGACCCACCTCTCAAATAGTATATTTACCTGCCGGTAGAGGGAGGCCTCAAAGCTGCTATCAGAAAATCAAGTACGATCGCAAGCCGCTAGGGGAATCGTACATAAACTCACTTCATCAGTGATGCTATTGATGACGTCAAATTTTACGCGGTAAAATCACAGATAAAAATGAACACCATGTAGTTACATTTTAAGTAATCGCATCCCAGATACTCGTAGTTTAAATTTATGTTTTAAAATAAATAATCCAGGAATGACTTAATGTGCATCAAAGTTTTCAATCGCCCTTCTTTATATCCACAAAAGATGTTGCAACAAGTTCAAATATTTCTTTAAAGCGCCTTGAATTTTTAAAAATTAATATAGTGGTTCTCTTAAAGGGTGCGATATTATTAATTATGAGTAGAATGTATATCTAGTGAGAATAACATAGAATTAAGAATTGCTAAAATCGGTTAAGTGCTTAGATAATTCTCACACAAACCCATACACACCGGTACGTATATTTTTCTCCGTTATATTACCAGCACTTATATATTATAGGAAATAACTAACACTGATTCAAGTTTTCCTGGTTTTTGTTTACCTACACAAAATAAACTTTACAAATCAAACGACGAAACTAATTTAAATTTCTGCATACATTGCAATATCTCTGTTAATCCCTGCCCCATCTGAACTGCATTCTGTTCTTTTATAAATTTATAATTTTGCCCCTCCCCCCAACACCTATTCATCCGCGCTTGCTTGCCTTCTCCGCTCTCTTGTTGGCAAATACGTATGACAAAACCCCTTTATAGGTCACACTCTATAGGTCACTGATAGAGGCAGTGCTTTTGTCATTGAGGCAGGTTTAAACTGAACAACCCTCCTTCTTATTTGTTGATAATGATTCATTAGCTCTGTTACGTAGTACATTTGATCATGTTGGGGGCGAGTGGTAGCCTAGTGGTTACGGCAGTAGACTGCAAGCCAGGAGGTCGCGGGTTCGATAGTTGAAATTTATTCCCTGGTATAATCTCTCCGACCACAGTATGGCCCTGGGATTCACTCGGCCTCTAACAGAAATGAGTACCAGGGACATTCCTGGGGGTGAAGGCGGCTGCCTGGTAGGGCTGGCAAACTCAGTAACCTTGTATGCCGATGTCTATATAGATGGGTGCTGTAACCACCCGTTGGCCTCATGCCTCAAATAGGGACAACTTTTACCTTTACCTAATGATCAGGTTAAATATTGAAGTAGTTTTTATTACCTAAAAATTTATTTCACTATAGGAGGAGCACATATTTAAGACATATAGGTGAAAGCTATATGGAGTTGATTTACTCAGTCTCCCTTTTCTCGAGCACTATGAGCCTTCTATAAATAGAGTTCCATTTAGATACTTTTCTATTTCGTGTGAGGCTAACGAAGGCAAATTTTCTGTGTCTCACACGTCATGTTTTCTGTTCTAAGAACTTCGTGTAACCTCAGTTCGTCCTTGAATGTGAAGTAAGTCTTGAATGTGAATGAGGAATTCCTCGTAAAACTTTCTAAATTTGCTACATAAACTTTCGATTTGTTACACGAAGAGTTTTCAGTCAGTATTTATCTCGCTTTGTTTATAAAATGTATGAACTGTTCAAACAAATTCAAAAAGGAACAGAAGTATTTAATTATGATTCATGACCCGAGCGTCTCAAACAAATTCATAAAAAGAATGTCAGAAAATGTTGTGGAATTGTTAAGCCTTTGGTCTGTTACACTGATATTTTATAAACCATCCTGTACTGTGCACTGGTACACATTTTCCGTCAAGCAGTTTGTGGTGAAACATACAAAGAACTAAAACCTTTTTGGCAATTTCCGATACTCAAAATTCCTTTATTCTTCACTTGTATCTACAGTTTATCAGTTTCAAAGTTCAGAAAGCAATCTGTACCCCACACCTAGGGACAGAACACCGGAAGAAGGGTTTAGGAGGTTTCATTCCCCTTGGATGATGACGATGATGATGACCAAGAGAAACTTAGCTACAGATCGGTCAGTGTCAAGACGTATCCCCCTATCGCAGTAATGAACTAGGGTAAGCGACTCCTTGGAGGGTAAAAGAGCAAATAATACACCCTATAGGATGCTCTTTCTGCTATTGACTATTTGGGTGGACCTAATGAAACACTTATTCAAGAATCCAAATTGTGTTTTCGAACAGTATTAGCCACCATCTTTTTCAGCCTACTTCCCCATTCCATAAATGTTTTTTTTTTTTTTCCTCCTCAAACATTGCTAAAATAGCACGAGTTACATCTAGGCTGTAAATTATGCATAAAAAGTCGTAAAATACGCATTCAAATATGCACTAAGTATATTCAAATGTTTACTAAGAGGTATCCAAATATTTTTTTATTTGAGCCCTGTTGCAGACAAACTAGCTACAGAGCATTCTGTATAAGCAAGTTACTTTCTTAGTAAGCAGCATTAACCGATACATAGCATATAGTAATTTTTTCAGATTTTCTAATTCTCGTTTCCCGCCCCCTGTTATTAAACTCTACGTATGAGCGGAAAATGCCATATCAGTATCACACAAAGCGATGGAACATAAAATAAAATAGGGCAATAAACTTATGTTAATGTTCCTATTACCTGAGAACCTAGGGTTTCGATCCCAGGCGACCGCAAAGTGACATTTGTGGTGGACAACATGGTACTGGGGTGGGTTTCCTCCGGGTGCTCTGGTCTCACCCACCATGTCATTCCACCTGTGCTCCATCTTCATTTCATGTATCATCACTGTCATCACCTCCGATGCCGCATGTAATAAAATCGGGCGATAAACACTACAAACAAAGCTCAAAATCAAGGGCTCCCTTAAGGTCCTAAGTTTATTGTTGCTTTCAAATATGTTTTTCACTTCCTTCTTCGCGTGATGGCCGCGTGTTTCACTTGCTGTGCCTATACTTTTGATGGAAACATCAAGCACCTTCAAATTCGACTTCCTGCTTGACATTTCTCGTAACATCTTATTATCTACCTGCATTATTTTGAAGACAGCACTCTAAATGGAAGAGACGGAGAGGCATAAAAAAGATGGTATTCGCCGATTTTGCATACCTACAGCATTGCCAACAGTACAGGGTAATGCTATTTATTTAATGCCCTTCAACATTAGGTCAAATCGGACGATGAATGAAATGATGCTGAAATGAACCCAGGGTCCATAGAGCTTGAATTATTCGACATTGATCTTTCAAGATAAGGAAGAACGCCGAAAAAACTTATCCAGAAAACTCACCCTAAACGAAATTCGAACTCGGTACCTATTGTACGATAACTCTACACCACGGAGGCGGGTTTAAATGGTAACGCTCTGACAGCATTTCAACATAGACATTAAATGTATCAAAGTTCAGAAAACTCGAAATGTTTTTAATTAATTCCTGTAGTTCCTTGAGTGGAACATAGGGCCTTCTGAACCACGTAACCTCGAGGCCCGTAGGCAACGGGTTGAGGGTCAGAGGTTTCCTGATCAGGGAGATTCCGGAATGAGTGATCAGCCCATCGCCGGAACTGAAAAGACGAGAGAGATGAGGTGATAGCAAAGATGATGGAGAAATCGGTGGAATGCTGTCGGGGGAAACCGGAGGACCCGGAGGATTTCTTTTTTTCTTTTTGTGATTTAAGTCCTCCAACGTTAAGTCGTATCGGACTATGAATGAAATAGGTACAATGATACTGAAATGAGTCCGGGGTCCATGGAGCTTAGAGTTAACTGACACTCGTCTATCAGGATAAGGGAAAACGCCGGAAAAATCCTTATCCAGGTAACTCACCCTAACCGTGATACGAACTCGGGACCTTTTGAACGTGAGGCAGACACGCTATCATCTACGCTACTGAGGCGACTTGAAGACCCGGAGAAAACCCGCCCTAACACCATGTTGTGTACCACAAATATCACTTTGCGGTCGCCTGGTATCGAACCCGATCCGCCTTGGTGAGAGCCAAGTGGTCTAACCACTTAGCCATGGCGCGGCCATATATATAGTTAATGTGCTTTAATTGAGGTAGGTCAGATAGGACGATGAATTAACGAAATGTGTGAAACGAAATCCCCGGTATCCATTCCTGGAATTTATATGTAATAACCCATGGCCCATAAGAGGGCCAGGGCCTACCAACCCGACTACCGGCTTCACGCCCACTTACGCAAGGCGGAGGTGGGCAATCATCCAACCGATACGGGAAGGAGATGTGGTCAGCATCTCGGTATCCCCTAGCCGGAATGTTGGTTTTCATGACCAGGGCCGCTTACCTAGCGTAAGCTCCTCACTTTCCTCACCATGCTGACTGGGCACCGGTCCTATACCCGGGACCTAAAATCCCCACCACATGGGTGGGATCGAACCAGGGTCGCTTTCCGTGGCCAGGGACCAGGGCATGCTGGCTTAGCCCGCTACGCTACGGCGCAGGACGGAATTTATATGTAGTCACGCGAAAGTCGTCTTCTCAGAATAAGGAAAAATTTTGAAAAAAATCTTAGTCGGATAGTTCCTCCTTAACAAGATATGGACTCGGAATATGTTCAATGTTAAAATTCCATGAACCCGGGCTCATTTGAGCGTCATTTCACATATTTCATTCCTTATGCAACCTAAGTTAGCAATGTTAAGGTTATTCTTCCAAAGACACGCCTTATTATCCTCACCTCGTCCTATTACAGCTGGTGTTCCTCAAGGTAGTGTCCTGGGACCCACTCTCTTCCTTCTCTATATCAACACCCTACCTTCTTTGTTCCGCTGCTCACTGTACCTTTTTACAGACGACACAGCTGTAACCTCCATGTCAACTAGACATTATATGGCTGCACGTAGAATGTAACAATACGCCGACCTCCTCACCACCTGGTTCAAACATTGGCGCTTGAGCATCCACCCCCAGAAGAGCCAAGCGATTAGTTTCTCCAGAAGGCAGCTAGAGGACCTACCACCTGTTCGTCTAGCCGGAGAGGAAGTCCATTGGCAATCATATGTACGATATCTAGGCGTTTTGCTTGAGGTAAAACTGAAGTGGAAGGACCACATAACCTACACAGCCAACAAGGTCAGCAATCGTATGGGTATGTTATACCCATTGTACAATCGACGCTCAGGGATGTCCATATCCAATAAATCGCTCCTATATAAACAAGTGCTCCGACCAGCCATCACTTATGCCTGTGCCATTTGGGGTATAGCATCTAAGACTCACCTACACCACCATGAAGTCCTACAGTCTCGATTCCTCCGTATTGCCACGGATTCCCCGTGGTACACCCTAACCTTGTAATCCGTCGTGACTTACTACCCTAACAGACTAGATCCACACCCTCTCACTCCCATTCTATCAAAACCTCTTCCTTATACGCGGTCTAGGTGAGTACGACATCGACCCCGACGAAAAATACAAAAGACCAAGACTTGTTTTAGGCACATGAAAACACTGCACTATCAGTACACAGCTACCGTAATTTTCCCTAACTTATAAAACATTCTACTGGCAGTAGAGAGCTCAGCCCTGATCTGACTAGAGACTGAAAGTCTAGCTTCCAGACTTTCAAGTGTCCAATTGCATGTGCCAAAGTCACTGAGATAATAAAACTGAACTGGTTTCCCGAGGGATATTGTAAACATTCAAAAGTGTTGGTTTTTATATAAATTGCCCTGCATTTCATATGTCGTATAGCAATGAGACCAGCTTACCCAAAGCTCGAGTTGATACGTTTACGTAGAGCTACGGCATTAATATTCTTGAGGAGAGAACTTGAAACAGTTGACATACGTAAACTCGATAACATCGCTCAGCGTTCATTTAACTTTTCAATTACAGCTGTTGTTTAAAACATTTTTGCCATGAATAGATCCGTTTAAGACAAATTGTCGTGAAGATAACTCTTGAATTCTGGAGTACGTTTTTCCGGATACTCACTATTCCAGTCACGGACGGATTTTGCAAAATTAATGCGCATTCGTTTATCATTTGTTCCTTCAGGGACATTGTTATATAATGAGTATGAATTATATAACGCTTAGAGAAGCAAATGGCATTTATGTTGAATAGAACCTGCTCCTCTGGATATATTATTGTGCCCGATAGTTATACCATATAAAACTAACATGTATTCATAGTATCTACTTAGCTCGCTTGTCTGGCGTTACACGATTATACTTTAAACACCAGTAAAAATGAATTAATTTCATTTACCTCACGCGGATTTTTTACGAAATTTAAGTGATAGTCAAATGTTTTCGATACTTTGAAATTTCTTTCTTTTCCCATGTTTTCCCAACAGTTAAAACAATGAATAAACTTCCATTTGAGAAAAGATTGGAAAGTGTGTGCTTTAACGAATTCTACATTGTCTGTGTATTATGATTTTGTCTGTCTTACTGTGTGCCAGTTATACAAAAGTCATATAAAATTAAGAAGACTTCTGAGGACCTCGCATAAAATGTAAGATACACATTTGATTTGTCATAGACATTGCTTAAACAATGGTATTTTAATCAAAATTATTAGAGCCTTTTTTTGATAAGAATAAAGTTTTCGAACATAAGCTAGTTTGGATATTTAATTTTTGGATGGAATATAGTACTTTGTCCTAGTTACTATATTACGTGGGCAAAGCCCCAGAAAGGCACATCGCTGCAGTTTCCCCGTGTATGCACAAGAAACCATGTGTTTGTCGGTTTTAATAACAGGGAACAGTTGTCTTGGGGGCTGGCGCCTCTCTCCGGACCATATTTCACGTATGACAGGTGCAATATTGCCCAATTGCAGGTCCGGGCCGATATGAGGTGTTAGTTTGTATCGGCAGCATCTGTGGCTCCGGGGATATTACTGCTAGGGGAGAAGATGCGCTCGAACCCTTTGGCCTGGCGCACCTTCCTGTCTGTCCGTATATGTTTGTTTATGAACAGCGGAACTGAAAAACGAAAAGCCAAATCTTGTGACGCTGCGACTCGTATTTATCAAAATCCTACAGCCCAATCCTACATTCCCTTATAAGAAAGCTTTATAGAACTTTCCGATTTTCTCAAAATGGCTCTAGCAATTTTAATTAAAATGTATTATATTTAAGGCATTTACATGTAAAAATGGATATCTTGTGGCAATATCCTGTGAAGATCTTTTCATTCCGAAGGAATTTTGCTTAAGTTTGATAAACTGATAAACCATAACAGAGAAATAAAAACGCACTAAACAATAAATGTGGATATGGAAAGGTAGAGTCAGACTGAAAAATGCAATGGCATAGCCGGGATTTGAACCACGGATCTTCTGGTCTCCGCCCAGCCGCTCTAACCATTGAGCTACTATGGCCAACGTGCTGATATGACATTAAATTCTCCAACTGACCTTTCCATACTTTCCATACTTTAGCTTACACACGGCCAGTGTGAAAGAACAATTAATTTCCATTAATTGACCTAATAGTGGTCCGAACTATAAAGCCCGGGCCTTAAAGTACTTACAGCAGAGTAAGTCGCCATTAAGGTAGTTGGCTCATTTGTTTATGAGAACTCCTAGTGGTTTACCGGGAAAGACACGAGTCAGTTGGAGAATTTAATGTCATATCAGCACGTTGGCCATAGTAGCTCAATGGTTAGAGTAGCTGGACGGAGACCAGAAAAATCGTGGTTCAAATTCCGGCTATGGAATTGAATTTTGCAGTCTGACTCTACCTTTCCATACTTAAACCTACACACGGCTAGTGTGAACGAACATTTAATTTCCAAATGTGGATATTTTTAAAACATATAATTTCTTCCAAATAACGTTTCCTCTGCCCTCAGTAATGTCTAGAATGTTCGATATTATTGATTCAAGCTTTTCAATACTTTTGACATGTTCACTCCATCATATGCATTCCAAGTACTTGAAGTAGGTAAAAAAAAAAAGATATTGCATTTCAGTCGAACACTTTATTCCACCAGAATTACGTACAAGTTTTAGTCACCTTCAATTATAAAAAAATAAATGAACACAGGGGAGAAGTTGTACACGCGTACAGCAAAACTCGGAGACGAAATGTTGATAATATGCGAGGTAAACGTCATCCCAGTACTAACACCTGGGAAGGCTCTTCACCTACGTTCTTTTACCACCTCAAAAGTTGTATTTGCATGATGATGGGGTATATAAACTACGGACATTCACATGGAGGCTGAGTGTCAGAAACTTCATTCGAACATCCATTGTCATTACTATTCTATAGTCAACCACGTTAATGCAACAAATCTTTTGGAAAAATAATCAAACCGTATTTTGGTTTATTTACTTGGAGAAAGCGTATTACATATTCTTCATAACCATAAACGAGAATTTGTGTGGGATAGGATATTTCAGTACAAATGTGTTCTGTTTTATTCCATGTGTTTACTCAGGAGAAGGGAGTACAGCAGGCCTCGGAATATTTAACCGAATTGAAGAATGTGTTCGTGGATTACTTCTCCATGTTGTGGTTTCGGGCACTCAGATCTGTCTTGACTTCATCTAAACGTAGAGCACCGAAAATGGCTTTAGCTTTTCCGCCGATAAAACCTTTACGTGAATCCCCGGCATTTTCTTCGTCTTTTCCACATCTCGAACCAGTTCTTCCTTTTGGAGGTCATATGAACCTTTTGAACTCATTTTGTATACAAAGTCTTTATCCTCTTACATATTTAAACTAATATGTTGTGCGTTTTAATCTGTACGTTCTGGGAAGTTGTACCAAGCGTGCTGTTCACTGGTCTGATTGAAACTTCATTATTTATTTTTTGTTGTTTATTTTTTATATTTATTTGTACAGTATCCATTACAAATTCAAAACAATAAAATTTAACATAAAACATGTTGTATTATACCCCCTATACAAATACATAATATTGTTGACCCTAAGATTTACTTACTGATTCAGGTCCTCTGGTTTTCCTGAGCAGCTTGATGCCATTTCTTCCTTGACCATCACTTCATTTACCCTAATCCACTTTTCTCTTAAGCTATATAAGAAATCTCCTATACATCTATTTTTCTTTTCTTCCATCCCCGTTAACATGCGTACCGCCAATACCTCTTTACGTACACTGTTCCATTTTTTATCCCATAGTTTTCTCCTGCAAGCTCCTTACTGTGACTTTGTGGGTTCGTGAAATGAAAAGTCCAATTTCACCACTCAAAAATGTTCTTTATTTCCACCGACTTACAGTTTAACACTTGCCAATTACACAGAATTACGTGCTGCACACAATTACAATTCACCAGTTCGTCCGTTACAATTTCCTTGTACTCGCGATTACGTAAACTCCGATGCACGCACAGTCTTCTTGTTCATTAACACGTCCTTCGCTAGCACGTCAAACACTGACTTCTTACACCAAGAACTGTCCTCATTCACACACTAACCAACTGACTGACTGACCAAACCAACAACTGACTAACTAACTCCGTCTGTCTGTAACCCTCTTTATATCGGAATATCCCGCCTTCTGGTGTTTACAGGATTGTTCTAGTAACAGAAAGATCGAGAAACAGGTGTAGAGAAAACAGGCGACACAGTCATGTTTTTTCCCTGACCACACTGCCAGCTGCTTTCACAGGGTGTTCCAGCGCTCCCGTTACATTACATTCTACCAGGTAATGAACAGTACTCACTTCATCTCCACAAAATTCACATATTCCTACCTCATTACTTCTCAACCCTTTTAGATATAATATTCCTACTCTCGTCCATGCTATGCCTTCTCTTCCATTTTTGCTGTATTGATCTATATATTTTTCCCTACCGCATTCTGTCTTTAATTGCTTATAAAATTTCAAAAATTTATTTTCTTCTATACATTCCCATATCTCTTGCCTATCTCTGTGGTGCGGGCGCTGCGGACCATTAACACTCGTGGTACCTCGACGTTACTAGAGGAACCTTGGGCCGACATTCGAGCCCCTCCCTGTGAGAGTTGTTCGGATTGGGTTGGTGTCGAGGGGGCAGTGGTTCCCGATACCCCTGGGTGATCGGGTACGTCTCCGGACGGGGTTGAGGGAAGCCATCAATATTCCCGGGTACTAGCCTGCAGAGCTAGTAGGTGTGCTAGATCACCAGGCGGCCCCACCGAGGTCATTTCGGTAGCCTTCACCTTTTGGTGTTGGCGCGCGTAAGTGGCGTACCCACTTTCATCCCGTCTTGTGTCCTTGGACCAGATGGGGGGAGGCTTGTAACCCAGGTCTTGTCCTATGGAAAGCACCACGGAGGACGCCGGGCGCCCTTTGGGACAGCTCGGATACTCCCTGGTTGAAAGAGGCCCAGCTCTTGGTCCTACGGGTCCAGGGCTGATGGGAGTAGAGCCTCTGGACTCAACTCTTGCCTATGTATGTCTTGTACTCTATTTCTTACTTCCTTCCAAAAGCCGCTATAATTTGTCTCCTCTGCTCTCCACAGCTCTACCATGCCTTTCTTTAGTATCATTCTTTCCAATTCCGACCACCAACTATTTTAATTTTAATGTTTTTCTGTTACTTCATGCACAGATTCAGTAATTCCCCTTTCTACCCTTTAAAACACTTATACCAGAATTTCAATATTCTCTATATTATTATTTCCCCTCCGTTTTATATTACCTGGCTCTAGTAATGTCACCTCTCTTGATGCCGATTTTGGCACCCCTAGTAGTTCTTTGCAAAACAATCCGTACATTTGGTCTAATTGTGTTCCTATCTCTGATGTATCCCATACCTACACTGCATACATTGTTCTGGATTCAACGACCTCTTCATAAATTCTTTCTAACCATCTAACTGACATCTCCAGTTTATGTTTACATATTCTTACCCCTGACATTGCCGTCCTGCCATTAGCTATCACTTTTCTGGCTTGTGCAACCCACCCCCCACTGCTACACATCCTTACACCTAAATAGTCATATTCGTTTACCACTTCTACCTTTCGGTCTATCTATAATCTACTTGACTATAGGTGCACTGGGAATTCTTAGGCGTGAGCTTCAATTTAAATTCACATCGTGGCTGACTAGCGGCTCAATCCGTTATCAGTCCCAAATTCCGCTGTCTTAACGGCGCGATTTTCCTGCAGCTTACCTGGACATCCGTCCTTTAGTTTATTACTTAATTCTTGGAACGTCAATAAGTTCCCCAGCTATAGTCCATCCAGGTGTTCTTGGACGTCACTACTGCTTACTGAGGGGAAACTCGTTTTGTTAAAAGACTGGAATTCTAACTGGAATTGACGTTCACTGCAAATTTGGTTACCATTGCACTCTTTCAGACGTTGTCCAGGTTATATATTTGTAAATAATTTTACACAATTGATCTCTATTTCGCACATCTACTGCACCAGATCGTATCCAGATGTTATAGGGTCGTCCTCTGCCCTTCTTTATGTTCCATTCCTGCACGATTTTGATTGTCCCGTCTTCTTCCATTCTACGTACGTGGCCGTATCACTAAAGCCGTTTCCTTTCAATTATAACAATTCCATGTTCATCCACTTCAACAATTCGTTGTATCTGTGCTTCTCATTTTGTCTTTCCTGGAAATTTTGGCTCACCTTCTTCAGAAGTCCCTTATCAATGCATTCTGTTCGTTATGTTCTTTAAAGAATATATTTTTGCTCCATACTAAGTACTCCCTGTAATACTATTTTATACTTTAGAATTGTTAATGATGTTTCTACTCCACAAAACTTAATTTAACATTTCCATCACTTTCTTCCCAATGCTGAAGTTTATTAGTGACCATGTTAGATGCACTCTCTTTTTGTACAACTGAGCCTATGTAATGAAAATTCTTCCACTCTCTTTGGTTATATTGCAATGTGCAGGTAGGAAGCAGTAATGCTGATACATAATTGCAAAAGCATGTACAAAGTGTGACATATACATTCTGGTCAACCCTCCTTGCTATAAGATAACGCAATCAGCTGACAAGCTTTCCTTTAGTCCCAAGTAAAGTGTAAAGAGGTTAGGAACAGGACGTTGAACTCTGAGACGATAGTGTAGGGTTGGTGAAGCAATTTCGTCCTGTCTTTTTTCATTACTTCCTAATGTTAAGGGTCAAGTGAATTAATATTGGCAACATAAATTTATTTCTGAGGAGCGCAGTCAAAAATTCTACGAAGACTAAATAATACAACCGGCAATATTGTACGAGTAAAATAAATGACTTTGGATGAACTTATGTCCAAACAATTATGAAGGTATGGTCATATATGATGGACAGAAGAGACCATAGAGAACTCGAGGATATATGTTGACTATTGTGTCAAATGAGAAGAATGGAAAGATGTGTGACACATTAAAAACCGATTATTTATAATAATATTAAGTTGAAATTTTGATAGTGAAGTCATTAGTGTTTCTGCCCTTTAGTATCTAGCAAATATCTAGGTCTTCATAGTATTACGATGCTTTTCCCTCATTTCTTCAGGCCTGAAAACCAATTGCTAGAAGTTGTTATTTTAATGAAATATTTTACCTAGGAACCACATAACCTAAGTTTGGTTTTCGGACTGATTACGTCTTATCTGTAAACTTTCTATTTAACTCTTCATTATGAAGATATTTCTGTGTGTTTTATTACAATTTTATAATTTTGCTCTGAAGTGATTGTGAGAAAATTCGCAATGTATTGTTTTCTGCCAACACATTACTTTTGCGGTGATAGTAAAATAGTGTGGTGCTACTGTTTAATCTTTTATTTCAGTTTAAGCCGCTTAAGACATTCGGTAAAGGAGTTATTGAAGTGTGGCATGAATAAGTATGTGATACGATTATAGCAAGGAAATCCTATACCTGTACTGCTGTCTTTTTGGTGCTCCATTTGAGTACTTGTGTAAGCATTCTTTTGAACAACTATTACTATTCACAATTTCCACTGATATGGATTCAAGATTTTTGTACGTTAATTGATTGGTAGGTCAAAGTTTGTCTTCGTCTTTGAATAAACTGATTTGAATCTTCCATGTAGCATTTTAATAAGTGAATTTCTTGATTCCCCTTTTATTATTGGTAAGTTCTAAGTATTTCCATGCTGAATGAGTGCAAGGTCATTTTATATGGAAAGATCATAATGGTTTGCATTGTTGATTTGAAGATGATTTTGGCCAAGCAATTATGACGTTTGAGTCTGTCAAGCTTTTAATTTATTGAGGTTATATAGTACACAGCAACTATTACCTCATCGCAGTAGTGAAAAGTTTTCAATGTAAGACATATGACTAACATACAGTAAATATCTGTGTTTCAGGTGGCCCGATAAGACCCCGTTCGGTAGCCGGGATCGCCATGGAGATGTTCGAACAGCACCAGGGTACTCACATCTTACAGGTATGTTGCTAAATATGCACGCATTGCCAAACTGCGTTCATCAAGCTGCATAAGAAATATGGAATAATGAAATAGCATTATAATTGTTCTTCATATACATCGAAAATACTGATTATACAGTTATAGGAATTCTCAAGCAGTTGACTTCAATTAGCTGCACTACAGTCTCGATTCACTAGAACGTACACAATAGCGACCGTGACTTACTGATGGCAGGTCTCCTGATTGGTCTAAACACGCCAACAACTAAACAAAATACCTATTATTTAATACGATCACTGTATAAAGTCCGATAACAGTTCAAACTGACTTAAATGCTTGGAAATTCCTACGCCTGATAGCATAAGGCGGACGTAAGTTTGTAGTGATGAAAGACGTAAAATAGCCATATGTGTTACTGTCTTGTTTCCGCTCGGAACTCGTAAATTTGTAACTTCACATGCAGCTTCATTATCACAGGATCAGTAGTATCCCTGCCTCGTACACTGCATAGCTGATTACCGGCTAACTATGTTTAAATTACCTTAAACATTGTAAAACACATTAAAATGAGAAGACCTGAAGCTTTCCTGGCGACGAATGTGTTCAAGTACTTCTCGGGAAACAAGCCAGGTGAAAAGACGATTAGAAATCGACGTTTTGGGAGCGTAAATTGCTCCCATCATCAGGATAAATATTAAATGTTATAATCACAAACTACAATACAGCAAGCGCCAGAGAAGCCCCTGCATCCATTTACCGGCAATCTATCCGGCAGAATCATCAGAATTCTCGCCAAATACAACATCAAGACCATGCACAAGCCACCTCCGAAGATTAAACATCTGTTGAGACCGGTGAAAGACAAACTGGACTTCCAAGTTCCGAGACTGTACCGCATTCCTTGTGAATGTGGGACACCGTGTATAGGACAAACCGGAAGGACCATCGCTACCAGAATAAATGAACATGAACGGAGCATTCGTTTAATACAACCTGAGAAGTCTGGACTGGCACAGCATTGCTTTGATAACAACCATCTTGGCAAAATGCAACAGATACTGGGAGCGGAGAGATAAGGAGGCTTTGTCATTTCCTCCGAGAGGAGCACGCTTAATCGTGATGCTGGATTTCATTTCAGCTCCTCTTGGAAACCGGCCTTAAAAATAGAAATCCGCTGACTTAAGAAGCACAGATCTATACAGCTTGATCATCAAGTTAAATAGTTACGTTTCTTTGAACCAATTAATTTCTATCCTCACGCCATATTCTCACCTGTCATTTAATTTACTGAAAACAGACTTTTGTTCAGTAATGCGAATTTTGATAGTGGTTTGTCTCAGTTTATATTTGTGTTATACCCAATGATTCATTTGTGGTTATAACATTTAATAAATATCCTGATGATGGGAGAGATTTGTGCTCCCGAAACGTCGATTTCTAATCGTCTTTTCATCTGGCTTGTTTCCCGAGAAGGACTTGAACATTAAAATGAGAGTGATAGAAGATAAAGGTAGTGGTGGTAATACACGTCGTTTTCTTCCTGATACTATTGCAATCCAGGAGAACAATGCATTGCAGCATTCTTTGTATTAGATAGTGATTATACACCTTTATAATAGTCAGCAGTAATACACACCTACAGAAAATTTGAGGCAACCACTTCCAGACTCCTAGAAGGGTAGGAAAATATTTTACTCATTGTAGAAACATTGAACACCCCGGTCGGTAATTGAACCTGGACCTTCGACCATGAAGCCAGAATTTTAAGCATTTCACCACAAATGCAATAACTTGCATTTTGTTAACATTACATTTTCAACATATAGACTGTTAAGCATCATATTTAGTTTGGTGTTATCATTTCTCTTCTTGATCGCTTGAAGTGTAATGGCCTACTCATCGGAGAAGATCTATACCACAAAGCAGTCCCTAACGTCGATTCGTCTGACATAGATGTCTCGATACCAAACTGCAAGGTCTAATGTCGGGATCCTAATGCTTCTTCGCGCTCCTCCGATAAGGTCGGCGATCCTCCTTCAGATGGGCGAATTGCCACATGATATCAGTAATCGAGGTAATAACTGACTCAAAGGATTTTACAACTTATTCAGACGCATAGGAACGCCGCTAGTTCCCTTGAGCTATGATCTCTGTTCATGTTGAACCATACAGCTTCCATTAAAAATAATTTACAGTTCTTCACATTCAGGTTGGTAGTTTCCACAGCATTTAAGAGGTCGAGGCCTTCATGTTGCCTTCGAATGTCCTTTTTTGTTTCTTTATACTACTTATGGCATCATAGGGAAACTTATTGGTAGTATATGAATGAAATTATAGTACATTTAGTAAAGAAACTTTCAGAAGAAAACCTTGCCATCCTTAGCATAGGGAAATACGCACCTGGTATTTGCCAGAGGACAAGAACAACTGGCGAGGAATACGGTCAGCTTTATGTCGTTCGAAATCTAGAAGGCAGATATTATTATGTAATTTTACATTTGTTTAAACGTAGTTTTCTCAGTGGCAGTACTACCCGGGACCCAGATAAAGAGTTTGCTCTAAAAGTCGAGTGGATTGTCTTAAGCTGCATTCCAAATGAAACTGTAAAATAAGAACGGTATAAAGACGTAGGGCAAGGCATGTCTTTTCCTGCTACTAGTGTGCCAATTCTACAACTTTTGGTAGATTGACTTAATTTTTATTATAAACTGTGTACTTTAATGGGATTTACATCTTTTGCAGAAAGATTTCGTCTGACTTTTGCTTTTTGTCTTTTGTTCGAAGTCATACTAAGTGATTAGGAGAAGAGGTTCTCATAAAACGTAAGTGATATCATTTCTGTTGCAAGGTGTGTTGCCCCTCAGTTCGGCACCATTATGTCTCAGGGGTTTGACTCCTTGGGTCGTCAGCCTCGCCAATGATCACTTGAAAATATGGATGTCCTCGGCTGCTCTCGGAGTTATCCTAACATTCATGAATATAGGATCTGTGACAAGGATCTCTTGATACAGGGCGTTTGGGTGCATCAATTAGGGCACTTGAAAAGAAACACAGTTTAATTCTCTTGTGACGATCGGTTGTATTTCAATTACTCACGAAATACATGTTAATTTGACGAACTCTGAATGGTAGGCTTCGCGCTGGCGTGGTTGTACACCAGTGTCTATGCCCGGTTAATGGGCAGGACGGAGGCTGAAGCCTGGAGTTGTAGAACCAGATTTGGGCAGGTATACTGTTGTTCCCCGTGCTGAGATATATGCAGTCCTGGCTTGTGTCAGGCAGGTTTATAGTCGAAATGAGTTTGACAATGCCAGAAAGTTTGGATAGACTCGGTTCTTATCTGCTCATTTACGCTGTTTTTTAAGGTGGAACGAAGGTATGAAGTTATTAGAGGCACTTTCTTTTTAATACACATCATGTGATATTAGTTTACCTATCGTTTATCTCTGTAATCACATTATTTATGTTAGTTTATATATTAATTATGGGATAGATATCTTACGGCTACAGAAAACTGCGTTAATATCTGGCCACACATACAGATGGGAAATTTAATATCCAGGTAGATACTACGCGAGTACAAAGGATTAATCCTTCATGATGAGTATTCTTTTAGTCCTAGACAAATATCAAGGGAATGGTTCGTTTTGTCGAATTATTGGATTTAATTGAAAGCTCAGTTTAAGAGATACAGTGAGCTGTAAGAGCCTACATGCACACTTCAAAATAGGCCACTTACTTTTTCATCATTGTCAACCAGGTATACAAAAATGCTTGTACACACAGACATGCTTATACAAACTGTGTAAAACAATTCTGTTTAAGCACACGGTTATAGTCCGGACTTATTTACATTTCCCACTGGGAAGTACTAATATACAGCCCTTTCCTTAATTAAAGTAATAGCCGTACAATATGTGTAGATAAGTGAAAATATCGATTGAAACATGAATAATTATACATTTAATTACTTTTTGAAAATCTAGATGTAAAGTCGTCCCCAAGCATGACGACATTTAAGAAATGTTTTTGTAACGGGTAGTAGTAACGGTCCAATTATTGTTTGAACTTAATTTTTATTTGTCATACAGTCCAAATGTTAATACTACAGCAAAAAACCCCTTCTCTGCCCCTTTCTCCCTGCTGGCCCGCCCAACCAATTTGTGCTGGGTGCTTCTTCTACATTTTCCGTCCGTCCATCCGTTCGTCTTTCGTTTTTCATCCCTTTTCCTCCTTCGTCTTTTCTTTTCTGGGCTGACGTCTGCTCCCTCCGGTGTGTAAAGAATGGTTCTCACATCGTGACACGAATAATATTGTGGAGGGGGTGGGCCAGTTGGAAGAAATGACGAAGCGCCTACCCAGTGTGCCCTGCTACCAACTTTACGTGCGAAATCTTTCCCTTCCCGTTTTAATACCGTTTTCCCTTCAAGTAATAATGATAATGGTGATGACGGTCATATGTGATCGGGTTGCGCCGTACGTCAATGTAAGGGCAACACGTGGCGTCGAAAACTTTTTAAGGGCTATCGGGCTGTTAACGAGAATCTTCTGGAACATAAAGTGCAAGTAAGTTGAGAAAATTGATTTTGGTTAGCAAGGAAGATAGATGCCATTTATGTGCCAGCGTGTCGAATGGCAACATCGGTTTCCCAAGGAATTGAAAATATATTCTGGTTCGAGGAGGGAGTCATCACCATATTCTGTGTTGCATTGGCATTTGATGAAGTTGAGATGCAATCTCAGACAAGTCTGGGAGAGAGTCTCCTGTTAAACCGACTCCACTGCCTCATCAGCCAGTCAGGAGACTCGGGTTTTATCCTTACCTGGGGATGGGAATTGTTATTCTCTATACTCCCATATTTTGAAAATATGAATGAGTGTTAATGTGTGTGAGAAAGAGAGAGAGAGAGAGATATCTGATGAACAAAAATCAAACAAAATCACTGTCAGCATGTTCCAAATATAAAAGGCTGCCCATAAGATCACTGCGAGGTGTAAATGGAATACTAAATCAAGGAGCTGACGTTAAATTACCTCATTGTGCTGACTTCTCAACCCAGAGGTCCCGATATCGATAAGCGCCAAGGATATCTTCCGCAGTCTGGAAAAACGGATGTAGAGTGAAAGTCTGTGTGTATTTAAAAGTAAAAAGCCATAAAACCTGAGTTGAAAAAGGTATAGTTCAACGACTTATTACAGCATCATTGTCTTAAGTCAAGTTCTCGATAGGTAGAACTTAGAGGCAGCTATGGAAATGAAGCAATAAACAATAATAAAATAATAATAATGATGATGATGATAAAACAGCCATTTTGAATCTAGGATGTGAAGCATCAACTAGTATGTATTTTGGTGTGTAGAGTCCGAATATACCTTTCAGAATATTCTAGAGCGTACCATTTTTTAGTTTAAGTATTTCGCTTTTTGCTGTTCTTCTGTTTTGATGTTCATATGTTCCTGGAAACGTAAATGTGAACAGTACTCCATTGGTTGAACCCGGTAACATGCGTTTGCCTCCCCTTCGTATCTAGTTGCGCCTTATCAAGAGCTTTGTAAAAACTCTGGATAAAGAATGTGACGCCTTAAAAGGAAAGTTTATCAAATTAACGCTTTCACCAAGACATTTTACCATGGAACACCGTTACCAAAGCCATTGAAACCCTTCGATGATGGGTGACAACCGCTGGCGTCTTGTAGGAAGAGTGATGAAAGGGCAAACAAAGGAAGAGCACCATCGTCACAGTTTTAAAAAGAACAGAAGACGATTAAAGGTGAAGATATCTTGTGAACTAATTTGGACCTTTTATTGGCATCATATCCATATATCCATACAAAATAGTATTGATTTCAAACGTTCTGAAAAGTATATTTTTGTTTGACTTAATTGAGTCAATTTTCGCCATTACCATTTTTATTCTGCTGTGTACCTAGAAAATGTGACGTCATAGAGAAAATCTTATTTTACCAGTATATTCAGCACCCCAAAATTAGGTAAATCCACCCATTTACAAACCAGATGCAGAGAAAAGGTTTAAATTTGTTAACTAGTGTAAACAAATGATCAAATCAGACAGAAATGCAATGTCTTAGGTGGATTTAAACCACGAAACTTTGGCTTCGCCCGCCGCTGCTATAACCATTTACCTATCACAGCATTG
Organism: Mantis religiosa; assembly: GCA_030765055.1. Classification (NCBI taxonomy): domain Eukaryota; kingdom Metazoa; phylum Arthropoda; class Insecta; order Mantodea; family Mantidae; genus Mantis; species Mantis religiosa. The sequence continues at coordinate 23,114,565 of CM060953.1, read as the reverse complement.
ACTAAGTGCGGATCCTAGGACTTAAAGTTCCTCCGATCACTCGTAATTTTTTCCAGGATGTCTTTGATAGCTGAGTTGGAGCACTGGTACGGAAGTCGATGAACGTGGTTCAAACCCTAACTGTGGCACTATAATGTTCAGTGTGATTATGTATTTCTAACAATAGCCTACACATGGTACTTAATTGTGGAAACAAAATTGTCAAGTGTTCGTTTTCTTCAATCTGTACTTATACAATTGTTATAGTTATTTCGATATCAGTATCGCAACGTATCACATTACAATACGAGATTGGAATATTGTCAGACGAGACCTTAGGTCGAATATTGTAATTTGATGTTACGGTATAATGTTTTAACTACTTTGATAACAAATATTTTTGTGCTTAAAATTTTTACGATGGTTATATACATTGTTTGATGTAGATGTCATTAGTTTAGCTACAGAAGTCCCGTAACTGGGGGAACATACTAAAGTAGCTAAGAAAATCATGGGAGATAATTCAGTAATTCCTACTGTGAAAGACAATACTACAAATCGTTTAACCTCAACATCAGGAGTACGTTAGACACATTGAGAGAATTTTACAATAAATATATAACAAATAAATATCAACTTCGATTTACTTTGAAGCTTCAGTTATATATTTAGGTGAAATTAATTTTAACTTTACCGCATCTACTTTTACACAAAGTAGATAAAGTTATTTATGCTTTATGCGTTGCTTGATATACTACATACATTAGTTATAGATTATAAGAAGCCTAAAAAAGGTACGGCCCTCTCTGTTTTGTGATGGTACTCTGTGTTTTGGCGTTGCAGTCGCTGGATGGTTTCGCCTTTGCACTGGCAGCGGACGGCCGGTTCCTCTACATCTCCGAGACGGTGTCCATCTACCTTGGCCTCTCTCAGGTAAGTTCTTCTTTACTGTTGGCTCTAGCTTTATCAAACTTGGATCTTTTGCACTCTTCTATGATTGATGTCTACATGTATGTGGTAAATTTCAATACGTCACAAAAATGTTCTTTACAAATAAGATAACCAGTTCTTTTTCCAACATTAAAATGTCCTTTATATACGATTTTCTAAGTAAATTTTGTAGATTATTTATTTAAATATATTAACATTATTTATGCTAGGTTTTCCTTCTGAGTCTTTATTTTATATGACTTTTTTAAAACCAACGTTGATGTTTTTTCAACTGTGTGTATTGCTACCATTTATGAAATTTAATACCTACAAGTACTTCCTCACGTCGATTTGTATCTTATGCATGTTATACAAGTTTGTAAATTTTCGTCAAAATCTATGACATAGTTAGTTAAATATGGGTACAGACATTTTGAAAAATAACAAAGGTCAAAGTTTAGAAACATGCAACAACGTGTCTTTTGTTCATAAACGTTGATGTCAGTTCAAGTATGTCTTCTATACCTCCTGTAACAATAAATCACTGCCACTAGTAAACTCATATCTGTGACTATGAGGTTTTGGCAACTTAGATATTGTATTCCATTTTATTTAAACTTCTAAAAAAACTGAATGAAAAGATATAAAAATTAAAAATTTTGACGGTATTAATTATCATCTTCCCTTAATGATACAACCTGAGGCTTCCAATAAAACAAAGGCCCGCCGCGTAGCTTAGTTGGGAGAGCACCTGCCTACTGTGCGAGGGGTCCCTGGTTCGATTTTCGGCTGGAGGTGGGGACTTTTCTCCAACCAAGATGATTCCCCATATTCCCCGGAGTCTGGAAGTATGAACGATACTGCGAATTGTGTGTGATCTAATGATTAAAACCCAAAGTATACGAGTTAACACCTTCGATATGTTCCAAAGGAAAATGGCTGCCGATATGACCTTTGCAGTTTAAGAGAATGGAACAAATAAACAATAATAACAAATAAATAGAACAAAATCACAATAACATTATATCATAGTAATAGGGTTAAAAACTGGCATGGAGCTATAGATTTAAACATCCTGGATGTTCATTGGTGAAATGGTTCAAAGCTGTTCAGGAGATCTCGTAGTACTCATACATTTCAAAGTAATCAAAACTGGATATCGCGGATAGGTACTGGGTAGTCGGTTATGTGACTTTACTTTGCAGGAGCTCTATGTCCTCAGCGGTGAGTGTTACTGAGTAGATGTGACACGTAACCTCCATGTTGAAACTTGTTAATGTACTCCATGAACCGTTCTTTAATCGCGTTAGTAAAGTTATCGGACCCCTAGCACTCGTGGTACCTCTGACGTTACTAGAGGAACCGGCCGAACATTTGAGCCCCTCCCTTATTGGGAGTTGTTCGGATTGGGTTGGACTCGAGGGGACAGTGGTTCCCGATACCCGTAGGAGATCGGGTACGTTCTTCGGACGGGTTTGAGGGAAGCCATATATTCCCGCGTACTAGCCTGCATAGCTAGTAGAAGGTGTGCTAGATCACCAGGCGGCCCTACAGAGGTTGTTCGAAAGCCTTCCCTTTTGGGGGTTGGCGCGTGTAGGGGCGTATCCACTTCCATCCCGTTTTGAGTCCATAGGACCAGATGGGGGCGCTTGTTAGTCTCTAAGTCTTGCCCTATGGAATGCCCAACGGAGGCGCCGGGCGTCCTTTCGGACAGCTCAGTAACTCCCTGGTTTTGAGAGGGGGCGTCAGTCTTCACTCTGTGTGGATTGCCCTGGTAAATGCCAATAGATTGCCCTGGTAAATGCCCTGGTAGAGAGAGAGAGAGGGGGGGGGGAGAGAGCATCCAGAAGACTGAATCAACGAATAAATTGTTATTTTTTGAAGAGTTTAGTGGACAGGTATATACAAGCACTTTATAGCCAAGCGTTTGCAGTTAATTGACTAAACGGTACCCTTACCTCCATCAACTCAGACGACTACAGAATCTTGATCAAATGATGCGTCAAATTGGCTACTACGCATGCAACAGAATGCTGTAAGGAACGCCATTGTCGTAAATCCTTGGTGATGTGCACGAGTGTGCAATACCTTTAACACCTTCTTTAAGTTTCTAGTACATACATCAATAAAAGCCCCTGCAGTGTCCGGTTTTTAGGCCACCCAACCTACTACTCAATCTCCTCGTTAATTTCTTCATATCATATGCTTGTTTATTCGTCATGTTGGCTGACACGCTTGATTCATAAGGTCAAGGAATCATTCACAAATGATTCAGCAGTAGTTTTACTGTTTCGTTAATGAGTAGGGTTTTCTACTTAACATTTTGATGATGTTTCTACAGCCACCCATATATTTAATTGTTAAGTAGTGTCCATAGATACACAAGAACGCAAGGTAGAGGAATTCTTAACGTAATTGCGTTTGCGGTATTTATCCTCGCTTTCCGGATATGACAGGTTCACACTGCTGTCACATAACTCACCCTTACATAATACCTATCACTGCATTTACTGAAACGAGCCTTAGATCTGGCTGCATGGTGATTCATATCTACTCTCATACACTCATTTCATATCAAACATATCTAAAACAGTTCTAGCCGCTCTCCTTCTTCACGCCCCGCTTTCCTTCTTGTGGTGGGTAGACAATACATAATACCCGTCACTGCAGTTACTGAAACGAGCATTAGATCTGACAGCATGGCTGACTCATGTGTACTCTCATACACTCATTTCGTAGTAAACAGATCCACTAACAGAGCAGATAAACAGTTCATGCTCCTCTCTCTCTTCATGCCCCGCTTTCCTTCTTGTGGTGGGTAGACAATACATAATACCTATCACTGCAGTTACTGAAACGAGCATTAGATCTGACAGCATGGGTGACTCATATGTACTCCCATACACTCATTTCGTAGTAAACAGATCCACTACCAGAGCAGATAAACAGTTCAAGCTCCTCTCTCTCTTCATGCCCCGCTTGTCTTCTTGTGGTGGGTAGACAGTACATAATACCTATCACTGCAGTTACTGAAACGAGCATTAGGTCTGGCAGCATGAGTGACTCATATGTACTCTCATACACTCATTTCGTAGTAAACAGATCCACTATCAGAGCAAATAAACAGTTCAAGCTCCTCTCTCTCTTCATGCCCCGCTTGTCTTGTGGTGGGTAGACAGTACATAATACCTATCACTACAGTTACCGAAACGAGCATTAGATCTGACAGCATGGATGACTCATATGTACTCTCATACACTCATTTCGTAGTAAACAGATCCACTAACAGAGCAGATAAACAGTTCAAACTCCTCTCTCTCTTCATGCCCCGCTTGTCTTCTTGTCGTGGGTAGACAGTACATAATACCTATCACTACAGTTACCGAAACGAGCATTAGATCTGACAGCATGGATGACTCATATGTACTCTCATACACTCATTTCGTAGTAAACAGATCCACTACCAGAGCAAATAAACAGTTCAAGCTCCTCTCCCTCTTTAGGCCCCGCTTGTCTTCTTGTGCTGGGTAGACAGTACATAATATCTATCACTGCAGTTACTTAAACGAGCATTAGATCTAACAGCATGGATGACTCATATGTACTCTCATACACTCATTTCGTAGTAAACAGATCTACTATCAGAGCAGATAAACAGTTCAAGCTCCTCTCTCTCTTCATGCCCCGCTTGCCTTCTTGTGTTATGTAGGCAATACATAATACCTATCATAGCAGTTACTGAAACGAGCATTAGATCTGACAGTATGGGTGACTCATGTGCTCCTCATACCTCTCATACTCATACCCCCCTCTCTCTCCCTCCCTCCCTTCCTCTCTCCAGACCACGCTTGCCTTCTTGTGGTGGGTAGAAAGTACACCAGTAGCATTTACAATAGGTGATCTCAGGGATCGTGAATGGAAATGACAATTATACATTCTTTACTCATAAGTTTAAGTTGTGAAATAATAAGCAATTATAATCAGCTAATCGAACGTCTAATATAATTTTTATCTATAGGACCCATTAAGTCAGACTAAGTATAAACTGTAAATTGGGACTTTTATGTATTTTTATAGATATATGAACGCTGTTTAACTGCTGTGAAAGGCCTCTTGCATCTGCTCAAAGGCCTTTTTATAACGCGTGAGGAGCTTTTATGTGCCGTAAATCTACAACAATGGAGCACCAGTTTTACTTCACTTCTAAAGGAAGCCTTGCTAACTATTTTTACTCCCGAAAAACTCCATTGCCCGCCGCCGGGTTTGAACCCGCGACCTTTGGAACTAGAGGCTAGTGTGCTACCTAGAACCACGGAGGGCGACACTAAATGTAATGCAATTCTTTTAAGGTGTCCTAGTTAATGAAGCTCTTGCACGCAGCGCTTACTTACAAAAGTTTAATCCATGTGACATTAGAAATGGGTTTTTCATGACCAATCATCAGACATTCAACCCACATCGCCATTGATATATTTCAGAGAAGCGTTTCCTGCTAAAATTATCGTGAATTTTGCGGCATTCGCTTCCGATTGCACAGAACTGACTACTGCATATAACCCCTCTCCCCAAAAAGCCCGCCTGTGTATCGTATGTAGATTGCAGCAAGGTTCTGCCTCACGTTCAAGAGGTCCCAAATTCGAATCTTGGTCAGGATGAGTTTTCTGGATAAGGTTTTTCTCCGGTTTTCTCTTATTCTGAAAGATGAATATGGGTAACTGTAAGCTCTATGGACCTGTACTCATTTGAACATCATTTCATTCATAGTCCGATATGACTTAACGTTGGAGGACGTTAATTAAATATTTAATTATTATTTATTTATTCATTATATACATTTAGAAAGCCTATAACTGCTTCGGTGTTGCATAAATTATGTGCTCCTAATTAGCTTCAAATGAAACATTCTTCTATTCAAATAAAATTCGTTTTACTATATTCCTATTTCAGAGCTAACTATGTTTAGTTGAACATATATCCCTTATTAAAGAATAACTGTGATTATCAGACATCGGATCCCGTACACCTTAGCAATTAATGTACGCGCACAAGTACCATACAAGGTCAAGCGCGACATCAACAAACGTCCGTGTCAAGAAATATACCCAAGCGCTGTGTGTGTACAGTCCAGTACAGATACAAAGTGTAAGCTACGTTACAACATGCCATCCTTCTCATTGCTTTTGGTGCGGAAATTACAGTTAACAACCAAAATCTTTCGTAAGTTGTCGAATGTGAATTTTCTGCGCCTCTTGCTGAAATAATATAAAAATATTGGAAGAAAGTTCGTACAATGTCACGTGGCGTTAATGAGTAGTACAAATCATTTTCATGTGTTTGTCCGAGACTTAGTTTATTTCTTATATTACGCAGCACTGACAATCCACTATTTTTGTGTAGAACACTGGAGAATTCATTTTTTATTTGTTTGGTAGCTGATGCATTCTGTATACTGTTAATTTTTGCAGATACCTGCTCGACTGCTTTAAGACAGCTCGAAAGTACATTTCTCAATCTGTTTAATGGTTGTTGATAATACCCAAAACTTTTTATTTATAAAATGAAGATTGTCCAATAATTGTTGTGAAAGTAATGCTATTAACACAATTTGTCAAACATCTTGCATTCCCTGGAAGACAGATCTACCTGCGTGGCGAGCAGTAGTTGTAATGAAACTAAAGCTACACGTTGCAAACCGGACTATCTCTGCGTGTCGTCCCCGGGACTGACGTCAGCGGTTATATACTGCGACACTAGTAAACTTCATATCCCTTTAAAGGTGTATAGGCTCCGATGTCTGGTAATAACTAATGATATAAAAGTATGTAAAGAAAAGGTGCCAAAATTTAAAGAAAAGGTTTCCAAAATATTACTAAATATCCATTTAAAAGTAAACATAACTTATACATAAGATTATTTCATTTCATTAGTTTAAAAAGCTAGCTTTGTAGATGTATGGTCATATCTCATAATAATGCCAAATGAATTATGCGTAAAGGGACGAAATTCCCGCACACCAGTCGCGCTCTAATGTTCATGGAAATTGACATGTCGAAAACAGACAAAGAACAGTCAGTCACCTTCCATTGTGAACCTTTATTTTCCTTTCATTAACACCATTGTATTAGCAACGTTTCTAAGCCATAACCCCAAAAACCCTCACAGAACTAAGAACAAACCATAGAACAATAACGAGTATTTAATGTCTAGATATGGTCTTCAACTTTCACAGAGGTAGAAAATAACTGAAGTATATGGCTAAGGCTCTGTGTAAGGGGTTGAGGGAAATTGCCACATCGACCAGTTAAATCTCTCGTCCCTATCCCATAACATGATACCCCTCGGGAGGGATGGGATGAGAGGATACTATGGGTGTCCGGAACTGAGGCGAGATAACAGCAAAGGGGGTTCCCTAATAGCTATAGATTTAAACTCCATTTTGGCGGTTCCCACTCGACTTACACATATGAGGACTGAGAAAGTTAGGGATAACAGAAAGATTTGAACCATAGATCTCGTTCACGAATCTAAGCAACGTGGGCCACCCATGTCAGTACATTACATATGCACAATTTATATACAGATTGTTTCAAAACGACACCTTACGATTATAGCCATTTCGTAGCTTATAACTTCACCAGTCCAAATTTGGTGTCGCAACTTCGAAATTCTCTTAGCTATAATTTTTGCACCATTAAGTATTACATTATTTTGTGATAATGGCAGCGCAGGAACCACTACTGTGCGAACCTCAAAAGTTGTTATTGGGACGTACCGGTCACGAAAACAAAAGCATTACTCCTTGCTCTTTATCAGTAACCCTAACCTATCTTTCAGGTAATGGGGCAAAGGGCAGTTACTTGTGAAAAAGTCTTCTAATGACTCGGACAGTTGTAAGGTTGCTCAGTTTGCAATGATCTTAGTTGTATAGTGCTTTCAACCAGTTACTGTAAAATCAACAACTTCCTTTTAAGTTACAAATTATTTATTGTATTATTAAACAGTGAAATAAAATGCTTGTCTCATTGCATAAACCATTTAGTTTTGGCTACCTTAACTACAATTCTTTGATATTGTTTTCTGTTCTTTTTATCATTTAATGCTTCCATTCTCAATCTCATTAACATTAAGTTCCCACTAAAGGGTATAAGTTGCATATGTCCACCAGCTTATTTACCGTCGTCGACTGTTATGACGGGATGTTGGCACACGTTAAACTAAAGGAATAGCTTCTTTATTACGGTTTCATAAGCCAAAAAGTTTCTTAATAGTAGCAAGCTACTGCGGAGTATATCGGTATGTTTACAAACAGTTACAACAGGCGGCATGCTGTGTTACCTACTTGCCAACTTCGATAGCATGAGACACACGGCAGGCGCCGGCGTTCCCATAACTTTCCGTAGGGAAGGGATCCGTCCCCTTCAGCTGCTTTAGCGCGAGCGCTGCGGACCCTTAGCACTCGTGGTACCTCTGACGTTAGTAGAGGAACCTCGGGCCGAACTGCCGAGCCCCTTCCTTCGGGGAGTGGTTTGGATTGGGTTGGACTCGAGGGGGCAGAGTGTTCCCGAAACCCACGGGGAATTGGGTACCTCCGGCCAGGCTACGGCCGCCAGGAGGGGGCAGAGGGTTGCCTAAAAAGTCCCGGGTACTAGCCTGCAGAGCTAGTAGAAGGTGTGATAGATCACCAGGCGGCCCCACCCAGGCTTTCGGTAGTCTTCCCTGCGGGGTTGACGCGTGTAAGAGGCGTATCCACTTCATCCGCCTTGACGTTGTTGTCAACGGGAGGAGGGGGGCCTTTTTAAGAAATCAGGTATTGCCAAAAGACCCCCGTAGTTATCCATCTCTCCCGGGTTGAAGGAGGCCAATGTCTTCGAACTTTTGGGTAGCTCCTCTGCACTTAACTAACTGTCCCCATAACTGTCTTATCCACACTCATTCGTTTTATGCAGCTAATTTAGCAGTAAAAACTATCTATATGTTTCACACAGAAGCTGAGTAACTATTTCTCTATATTCGTTCGGTGTAGTTTTGAAACATCCTGTATATACACTCATAATGAATCATAACCTTGTAAGTGAATGTAGGACTACGAGCACTACGTTTGGATTTTCTAGGTGAAGATGAGAATTCTACAACTCCTCTCTTTTATGTATTAGTCTTATAACAAGGTATGTCCCGTCCACTCATTGAGTAGTGGACCACATAAACAAAGAATTAAGGAAAACAAATTACAAAATATTTCTTAAACAGTATATAAGAATGGAAAAAAAGTATGTACTATTAGAAGTGTCCGAAGTAAGAATAATGAGTATAATAAGGAAGGACTGCTGAGACGCAATATCAAGACGCAACACACTGAAGACTAATCCTTAAAGTGCATAATCATGATATTATACAGGTGTCCCAAAATTAGACCGACAGACGTTGGGAGCTGATAGATACAGTATTTTAAACACATTTTTAAGGAAAGTTTTTCTTGCTGTGCTGATTCGCTTAAGCGTTAGACGAGTTAATTGTCAGAGCAAATGTTGGAACGCGCGCCCATAGAGTGTATCGGCGTGTCATATTCTACTATACTCTTGTAAAGACACCAGCCATTTCTCCTTGGATATACGAGCAGATGCTCAAGGGTGGCCACGTGGTGTACGGGTTCCTGAAAATGAAGCGTATGTGTTGCGGTGCATTGGCTATAATCCTGCAGCTTGGCTGGCCCCATAGCTCAGTCGGTGGAGCACCTGCCTGTCGTGCTAGGGGTTCCGGATTCGATTCCCGGCGGTGGCGGTGGGGATTTTTCTCCGACCAAGATAATTCCTCATCTTCCCCAGAGTCTGGAAGTATGAATGAGAGTGTGAATGTGTCCGTTATCTAATGATTAAAAACCAAAGATAACGAGTTAACAGCTTCAGTATGTTCCAAAGGAGAACGACCGCTGATATGACCATTGCAGTTAAAGGCGGGGAATAAATGTGTACATGATCTAATGATTAAAGCCCAACAAATACGAGTTAACACCTTCGATATGTTCCAAAGGAGAACGACCGCTGATATGACCATTGCAGTTAAAGGTGGGGTATAAATGTGTACGTGATCTAATGATTAAAGCCCAACAAATACGAGTTAACACCTTCGATATGTTCCAAAGGAGAAAGGCCGCCGATATGACCATTGGAGTTAAAGGCGGGGTATAAATGTGTACGTGATCTAATGATTAAAACCCAACGAATACGAGTTAACACCTTCGATATGTTCCAAAGGAGAACGGCCGCCGATATGACCATTGCAGTTAAAGGCGAGGTATAAATGTGTACGTGATCTAATGATTAAAACCCAACGAATACGAGTTAACACCTTCGATATGTTCCAAAGGAGAACGGCCGCCGATATGACCATTGCAGTTAAAGGCGGGGTATAAATGTGTACGTGATCTAATGATTAAAACCCAACGAATACGAGTTAACACCTTCGATATGTTCCAAAGGAGTACGGTCGCCGATATGACCATTGTAGTTAAAGGCGGGGTATAAATGTGTACGTGATCTAATGATTAAAACCCAACAAATACGAGTTAACACCTTCGATATGTTCCAAAGGAGAACGGCCGCCGATATGACCATTGCAGTTAAAGGCGGTGTATAAATGTGTACGTGATCTAATGATTAAAACCCAACGAATACGAGTTAAAACCTTCGAAATGTTCCAAAGGAGAGCGGCCGCCGATATGACCATTGTAGTTAAAGGCGGTGTATAAATGTGGACGTGATCTAATGATTAAAACCCAACGAATACGAGTTAACACTTTCGAAATGTTCCAAAGGAGAAAGGCCGCCGATATGACCATTGCAGTTAAAGGCGGGGTATAAATGTGTACGTGATCTAATGATTAAAACCCAACGAATACGAGTTAACACCTTCGATATGTTCCAAAGGAGAACGGCCGCCGAGATGACCATTGCGCCTAAGTCAAAGCACTGTTTGAAGAATTCTGCCGGAAACGTTGTACCCTCTTCATTTTGAAGAGGTCCATACAATGAGGCCTGAAGACCATACTTTGCAACAGCAATTTTGTTAGTGTCATATGGACAAAATTGAAAACGATGACTGTTTGCAGTCCATGTAATGTTCACGATGAAGCACGTTTCTTACTCGAGCAGTTATTAAACTGTCGGAATTCACATATTTGGTCCTTCGAAAATTTCCATGCTATATTCCAGAGGTCACATCAACTGAGTTTTGGTGTTAATGTGTGGACTGGTATTATGGATAACTGCTTAATAGGAGCATACATTTTGCCGACCAAACTCGATGCTTTAAATTACTTATTTCTGCAACAAGTTTTGCCTGGAAACAGTTCCCCTCCATTTCAGATAACAAATGCTGTTTCAGCATGTTGGGGCACCAGCTCATTTTGGTGCTGAAGTACGTCATCTTAAGCCTACATATGGCAATCATTTGATAGGCAGAGGTGGACCCATTGCTTGGCCAGCTCGCTCCCCTGACCTTACTCCACTTGACTTCTTTTTGTGGGAGCACATGAAGACTGGTGTATGAAACATCGGAAGAGATCCTTGTGGCACGAATAACCTGCCCTTCTTGCGAACCATTCTTTGGTGAAAAACTTTTTCAGAATTAGGATTTCTTTATTTTCTGAGAAACAGCTCTAACGATTTTCATTACCAATAGCCTCTGAAGTCCACTTTATTGTGATTGACCTTTACATGACTGATAAAGAGTAAGAAAGAGACGAAATCGTATAAAGAAAAATAAGGAACTTGTGTAAGCTCACAATTGAAGACATGCCTTTCATAAGTGCACAAGTCCACTTTTTGGCACTGTATGAGTTTATAAACTAATCGTCTCACTGAGCTCTATCGAATTACATTAAAAACAACTCAAGTTTAAGGCATCTCCACTTGCTATTGAGTCCAGGGACTTGAGTTGTTCTGTCAGGCATTGTACTCATAAGCAAAATAAAGTACTCATCCAAGAACATTACAGTATGTGATGTTTAGCAGTCTTTGATTAAGGACTAAAGGATGTCTTTCAGCAAGGTGGCCAAAAAGCAAGGGAAGTGGAAAGTGACCACATATAAGATTATCGAATATAGATCACTGCTAGCAAGAACTCTAGTGGTTTAATGCATCTTTAGACGTAATTCCTCTATGCATTTGATAATACAGTCCTTTCAATGCATTTGTACATCCAGATAAGTTTCATAACTGCACAAGTCCAACGAATTCATAATAAATATTATGACAGTTACAGCTACCATTGTTGAGCCAAAGTTCATATGTTACAAAATCATATTATTGGATCATCATTTCCAGAAGTTTTGAAGTTTTTGTTGATTTTCTCGAAACTTAGTTGACTGGACTAACTTATGAAAGTCATGTCTTCAATTTGTCTTTTTGTGGGGTAAACCGTTTCTGAGATGTTTGTTATTGGTTTAAATTTCCTAATACTAATACTTATTCACACTGGAAGTCCTTTCTTTTTTAATTCATTCATTCATTCTTACTTATGCAAAAGGAACGGAATTTCCAAAATATTACAGTTCTAAGATTTGACGTCCCATGTGTACCTACCTCAAAGGCAGCCATTTACAATTATTTTTAGAACATGCCAGGTACAATGGCTGCTAGCAACCCGCATGTCATTTGTTAACCCATCATCCCACGCTTCCTTTTACCATTTGTTATTTTTACCTCGTGGCTTTTGTCTTTTATGTCTGCGTTGCGTATGAGAGATATCTGAGAAATTTTCAGTCGGAGGAAAGAAGGCGTGGCGGGGGCACTTTGGCCCCTCCCCTGTTCCTAACTTTGTTCTTTCTTTTTTCTGTGTGTGTGTCTGTGGATTATCTTTAGTTTTCTCTATTCTGCCTTTCTTCATATGTGCCTTACCTTGGGAGTGCAAGGTTTCTTTTGTCTTCACGTAATCTTGATCGTTATCACTTGTCTGCCATTTCTGCGCAACGTAACAGGCTTTTTAAACTTCCTTATTTCCAAAGAACTTCATTCGCAAAACATGCAACGGTTTACAAGCAGTCTCTACCTGTCAAGGTAAACGTTTGTACCGAATCGCTGTTCATTTGTGCTCTGCAGAATGATCCACTGAAAATTGGCTTTAAAACAACGAAATAGTTCCCTAGTAGTTGACAATTACTAAATCTTCCCACTCTAGCAACATTATTGACAAATCGCTACATTGTAACAATTGCCATTCAAATATTATGGAAATAAGTCCTTAGAGAATGTATTGCGTTTAGTTTTAACTAATGAATAGATGTTCATGATAATTATCTGCTTGTAGGAACAACAATATCTTATGTCAAATTCAAATATGAATATGATTCATTGAATTATTTAGCTCCAATAATAAGAGAGAGGCTCACTGTTGAAAACATAAAGGTCTTACGAATTGTTTTTCTTTTAATTTATTTATTTAGAGTCGCTTTAACAACTAGGTCATATCGCGACTATTCTGTATATTAAAATGAATTCAATAAATTGGTTAAAAACATGAAAACAATAACTGACAAATCAATATAACAAAGATATTCAATACCTATAAATCATAAGGATAAAGTTCTGAATAACAATCAGTAGAACAGAAGTATTTAGACAATCAATTTATTGTATAATAACTTATGGATATTTTAATCCTTAGAATTAGATTTTGGTATAGAAGTTTCTACTTTTGAGGAATAGCAGTACGTGTTTGACGTTGGATGGCGTGTTGAGAATGTTAGATAAGTCTGCAGTGATGTGATGAAGCTGTGAGGAGATGGTTTACTGTGAGACAGGTGTTGCTGGCCTTTGCTAATGAGGTATGAGGACCTGCAGAGATAATCGCACAGCTCGAGGAGACCATCATAGAGGCGACAGCAAAGAGCTTCCACACCTTTCTGACCTTCTTCACATCGGAACTCGCAAAATTCTCCGCCCGCCTGGATCGAATGGAGGATGTCATCAACAAACTTTCAGAAGCTGAAGACAAGTACCATAACCTAGAGCCACTCATCAAACAAACACACCAATCTGCCACCATTGACATCCCATCTACACTTCAGACCTTAGCCAACGGACTAGACAACAGCAAGATCGACCTGCACAGGATCGTTCGAACACTCCAAGCCCACCACGACTCATACGACCACAAACACACCATCGGCGAACAAATTAGAGCTATCAACCTAACAGTTAACCCATACTTGGGCCATCTACGCCGACAGAACACTTAGTACCGAGCACACCTCGACAAAATCCACCCTGACTCCCCAGTTTGGCTTCCAGGGCGCAAGCCATGCCTGCCATCCTGGCCATATACTTACGCCAGGCAGCAAGATAGATGCTGCTAGAAATATACAATAATTATCAGAGTGCTTATCGCGGGATCTGCATAAACCTACCCACACTTTCCCTCACCTAACCCCGCTTCCACATTAGAAGCGATGATCCTCGTTTTTGTTTCAATAAAGCTTTTAATAAAAAGCAATGCGGAGACCTGCTCCTTCCTGCTAAGAGAGTAGACAGGGGAAGAGTTATTTAGTGTCCCCTTTCCTTACCATATATAACTTTTCTGGAGGCTACTGATTCCAGATCTGTTTCCATTTTGTATTTATTACTCTGGAGAAGTATTTTGTAATTGTTCTGTTAGTTGACTTGCTTCTTTAGCAGCTTTGTCCGCTTCTTCATTTCCCTTAATGCCGCAGTGAGAAGGGACCCACACGAAAGTAACAATTTTCTATTTATTTAGAGCAATGAAATAAAGACTGTGGATATCTTGAAGTAGTTGAAGGTCAGTTGATTGGTCTTTGAGCCTTTGGAGAGAACTTAATGAATCAGACATTATAAGAAATCTGCTCTCATTAGATTGGATTATGCAGGGGCGGCCGGTGAGGCACTGTATTGACGGTGTCATAAATAAACAAATAAATAAAATAAATAATGAATGAATAAATAATAAGCAATAAATTAATGAATAAACAATAAATAAGTAAATACATAAATAGGGGTTGTTAAAATATAAATATGTGTAACAAATTCGAACGATTTAGGTAATCTTATCAACAATCCATCCTGTTTTATAATATACTGTACCAAACAGGGAAGCGGAATTAGATATTTATTACATCCGTACTCTTGTTACGCACAGGTGTAACGAGCACAGTAAAAGTTTGATAATACAATTCATGGAGAATGTGATACGAAGCGTTCGTGTACGATTTCGCGACAGAGAGACAGTTATTTTAAGTCCCGTGCTTTACTGCACTCTAGCGGATAAAGCGTAAGTTATGTGCCAGAGAAATCTCGACACCACCTTCTTCCATAAGAAGCCGTGTATAAGCAGACATCCTAGGCTTATGAGCGTAGATGGTGCCGTTCTGGAATCGGCGCCAAGCCACGGAAAACAACCAGGACAGAGCGCTTGCATTTAACGCGCCTATTCACACGAGGGAGCAGACACTCAAAATAATCCTTTTTGCGCAATTCCTATACACTTCTCTTTCTTTCGTTTTCATACAGATGGTGCCATGGCACAGTGGCAGTACCTCAGAAGCCGCCCCTGGGATTATGTATGTCAAAGCTATTTTAAGTGCAGAAAGTTCGCAGGAGAATATGGAATAATGATTCGGAAGTTTCAACTGAAGCTTCCTGTCGGAGTAATTACAACTAATCCATTGTCGTTATCCGTTTTGGAGCTATCAGTGTAGATGTATGTATGGTTAGGGTACATATTAGTTATTTCTTGAAAAAATTATTTATAGGTAGAAGCATCTGTATGAGATTTATGATAAGCGTGATGTTCAAATTTAGTTGAATAGTCGGTATTCTCCAAAGTGAAAGACAATGAATCTTTTTTGGCATTATAGCAGGAATTTTTATATCATGTTCTTCACTGCACTTACGAATTTTTGTAATGTTTATTTTATAATATATAAGCAAGGCGTCCTATCTAGTCCAATATAAGAATCGGTAAATTCAAATGTTCAACTGCAAAAATAATTTAACACTTACCTTTATTTGAAACAACCGACTAACCGAACCTCTTATGAATTCCTGTAAACAGCAGCCATGGCTGAATAGATAACCTACAGCAGAACATTTTAATATATTGCAATGTTAATGTATTTTAGTATCTTAAAGCAATGCTTTCTAACATATTACAAATGTGATGCTGGTTTATGAAACTGAAATGGCTGGTATCTTTGCTCCAAACATGAAGACTTATAGCAGATTATTTAAGGATTTTCAGGTATATAAGGATCTACAAGTAAAGTTTTCTATTAAATTATGTAAGATGGTTGCTTCACTTCACTCTATGCTAAAATACATATCTGTCCACTAAAGATTATTTTGAGAGTACTGTTATTTATTGAAAATAAAACTCTTGTGATAGCACGTTCAGCATTTAGGAAGCCAATAATCAAAGAAATAAGGAAATTCAGGACAGGAGATTGTGGACTCGTCTTCCATACGATCTCATTGCACCTTAGTACTCAAGAGGACGAACATAAAAAGAGAAGTCTACATTCTCCGCCTTTTTCAGTATCCAGAGACTCAAAGAAAGAAGTAAAAACTCTATTCAATTAACATCTTCCAAAGTGAAGTCATATCGAATGATATGACCAGGGTCCATAGAGCTTAGAGTTACCAGACATTCATCTTTCAGGAGAAGTCAAAACCCCCAACGTTAAGTCATATCGGACGATGAATGAAATGATGTTCAAATGAGTACAGGGTACATAGAGCTTAGAGTTACCAGACATTCATCTTTCAGGAGAAGTCAAAACCCCCAACGTTAAGTCATATCGGACGATGAATGAAGTGACGTTCAAATGAGTACAGGGTACATAGAGCTTAGAGTTACCAGACATTCATCTTTCAGGAGAAGTCAAAACCCCCAACGTTAAGTCATATCGGACGATGAATGAAGTGATGTTCAAATGAGTACAGGGTACATAGAGCTTAGAGTTACCAGACATTCATCTTTCAGGATAAGAGAAAACCTCCAACGTTAAGTCATATTGGACGATGAATGAAATGATGTTCAAATGAGTCCAGGGTACATAGAGCTTAGAGTTACCAGACATTCGTCTTTCAGGATAAGGGAAAACCTCCAACGTTAGGTCATATCGGACGATGAATGAAATGATGTTCAAATGAGTACAGGGTACATAGAGCTTAGAGTTACCAGGCATTCATCTTTCAGGAGAAGGGAAACCCTCGGAAAATACCTTATCCAAATAACTCACCCTGACCGAGATTCGAGCTCGAGACCTTTTAAACGTGAGGTACATACGCTACCACCTACACTAAAGAGGCGAGCTAGAGAAAGAAAGCGAAGCTATTGAAACTCTCGGCTTTAGGTGATCTGCAATTTCACTGCATTGAGATGAGACCAAACGATACCAACATACTGCCCCCCCTCAACACAAGAAGGCAAGGCAGAGAAATATATAACGTAATAACTGTTGATGTCCGAATGATTTTTATGCTCGCCTTCCGGATATGATGAGGATGCTAGGTTCATGCAAAATACACAGTGTTGTCACATAACTCACCCACGCATAGTACTATTACTGCAGTTATTGAAACGAGCTTTAGATCTGGCAACATGGGTGATTCATATGTACACTCATTTCGTATTAAACAGATCCATTACCAGCGCAGATAAATAGTTCAAACACCTCTCCCTCCTCATGTCCCGTTTGCCTTCTTGTAGTGGACGTAGTTAGTTGATCAATCCAAAGCTCGCATTCAGAGCACCTCATAGGTGAGGTTTTGTCTAAATAAAATTTAAAATAACTCATTCTTATTACGGATATACCTTTTTTAATATATTGATAGGAAAATTTTATAAATGAAAGATCTACAGGCTATGACATCATTTACAACTTGCTTCTACAAATTTACTACTACAGCCACTCGATGACTCTGGTTTACCTCAGCCATGGCTGTTTCACGGCTTATTTTGCCTTCTTTAGCTTCCTCTCTTATTTAATTGCATGAATAATTTCATTTGTCTCCGAAAAGGTTTGACTGCTATGGGTATAAATCTCAATCCACTTGGTCACTTTCTGTGTCGATATTTGAAATGTAGAGTGTTTCTTATGAGGAGCGCCACTACGAAAGGGCTGAAAATAAGTATCAGGAAAGAATAAAGATATACATATCAGAAGAAGTGATTGGACATGAACAGCAATTTACACTACGACGTAGCCACTGCCAGGGAAGAATGAAGTTATTAAAAGGTGACCAACAATGATGCTGGCTGCCAGTCAAATGTTGAACGGATTGTCTAAATTTCATACACTATGCTTGGGGTTCCCAAAAAAACTATCAAAAATGAAGAACAGGACATTAAGGATGACCAATATCCGATAACGTTGTATTTAAGGCCTAAAGGACATGCTTCTTTGATGATAGATGGCAGCATCGGAAGTATCAGACTTTGCCACTATCCCAAGATAAAGCTGACAAAAGTTGGTAATATCCAAACATCTGTAAGTTACTTCAGTATTCATTATCTATGACTCTCTCTCATATTCTTTTTTCCATACTTACCACTTTTAATGTCTTTTCATAATTTGTGTCATTCACTGGAGTTCCTTTATCAGTGTTCTCTTCACACTTTGATGTTACACACACACACACTCTCTCTCTCTCTCTCTCTCTCTCTCTCTCTCTCTCTCTCTCTCTCTCTCTCTCTCTCTCTCTCTCTCTCTCCGGTTTCTCTTTTAGACTATGTCCTCTTCTCTCTTTGATGGTACCCGGACCAGTTCCGGGATGCAGCTCACGTATTCAGCCGGAGCAGCGTGTCTGACATCCGTAATGTGCTCCAGGAAGGTTTACAATCAATAGGGTGCCTGCCGTGCTGGGAGGGTGGTAACATGGCCGCCAACAAGCCCTGCCTGCACTGGGGCCCAACAAATTTGGTCTCCCTCATGGACAAACGTCAACTTTTCAGCAATGCCTATCACAAACTAGATTATGGCTCCATCCTTGCTAAATCAATATGTAGCATGAATACCCACAAGGAGGTATATACTCGCTCTTCGGCTTCAGACTTTGCACTGCCAGATTTGTGGCTCTTTAAAGTGAATGAGTGTAGAGCGGGCTGTGAATTTATGTCCTCAGGCCCTGAAAGTAAAATACTACTCTTTCTGACCCTCTAGACTAAAACAACTTCTCACGTGTGAGTTAAACTACTTTAGTGGAAAGGTGTGCTGTCTTGTTTATCAGTTTAATCTAGGAATAATAATGGCCTCCCATAAGCGAGGATTATCTGTTTAATCATTTCAAATTAACAAGATATGTGATTGTAAAGCTTTGGAGCATTGCACTCCTAAGCAGTAAGTTTCAATAATAAACACATTTGCTTAGCTTCTGGGCTATAGTTCTATTCTAGTCCACTGGTAACTACTTGTAATGTTTTTTATCTGTTGAAATGGTTCCTGCTTTTTCTACCCTAGTCTATTTGACTAGAAGTGTCATAGCAGAGTAAACAAATCATTGTTTCACACATTTTATACGACGTATGGACTTTAAAATAATAACACAATAAACGTCTATCGATGTCAAAAGAGGTGAACGAGGAGGCCATAAACTGGACCACCTCTTCCAATCCGCCGCACCATAATACTCATGTAGAATATTTTATGCACCCCCTGAGAAGTTAAATAAAACAAATGTTTTATTTCTTAACGACACTGTCAATTGCTAGGTTCATATTAACGCCACCGATGTACCAGAATTTCATCCTGTAGGAGTTATTTTACATGTCAGTAAATATTACCTGTTCTGTCGGTTTCAAACCTCCAGTCTGGGTGTGATGTGAACCTGCGATCAAGACCTCACTAGGCCAGCATGTATCCAGACCAATCTCCTGAGAAGTGAGCGAGTGCACCTCCGTGCAGTCACTAGGAATTTAGTTAGATCCGAAAGCTGCCGTAAAATTGCCCATTTAAGCGCGCAGACAAGACTCATAACTATCAAATGATCATGTAGTATGTCAGCATAAACGTTGACTGAAAACTGCTATTGATAGTGTCTAAAAAAATAATGTACTATCTAAATAGTTGTCGGTATAAGACCATTGCATTTAGGTGACATTGAATAAATTTGTCTTTAAGAAACATAAAAATTCAGAATCAATAGGACTTCACAGACTACTGAAACATATGATATTTTAAATAAAATCGTTAAATTATGCTCTTAAAATCTCGTTGGATAAGCAAAATTTCGCATGTTCTATATTACACATGACACTCTCTATCATTATTAATCACTTTTATACAATCTATAAATTCGTTCCATACGAAGGTTTGTTCCACAGGCTGTCCATTTGTAGTGGACAACACGGCGCTGGGGCGGGTTTTCTCCAGGATCTCCAGTTTCCCCGCCATCTCATTCCACCCGTGCTCCATGTTCATCTCATGTATCATCAGTGTCATCACCTGCGGTGCCGTATGTAGTAAAAGCGGGTGTTAAACACCACACACACAGACACACACACACACACACACACACACACACACACACACACACACACACACACACACACACACACACACACACAGGCTGTTCTGATACTGAACGTAAATGCCAGGTTTTATACTTAACGGATATTTCATTTCTTAAACCCCATTCACACAGAAACATTTGTATTAACGCCAGAACTTGTACATATGACATGAACATGAAATTCGCTTTGCCGTTCAGAATGACATTATAACGTCAACATCAAAATAAAACAATAACAACCTTATCAATCTTATTAAACATTTTTAAAATACTAGTATCGGGGTGTTTTTGAATTAAATTTGTAGGACACTATTAACATTTCACAAAACTACTCTTTTTCCAAACTATCAGAATAATTTAACACTCTAAAATATTCATATATTTCCCAACTTCAATGCCAACTGATGCAAGTAATAATAATAATAATAATAATAATAATAATAATAATAATAATAATAATAATAATAATAATAATAATAATAATAATAATAATAATAATAATAATAATAATAATAATAATAATAATAATAATAATGTTCTTTTTCATATATAAAGAAATCAAAATATTTTATAGCCTACCTAACCTAAAGTTTATCACAAAGTCCACAGATACCATGGTAAATAGTGTAAACAACTCATGCCTACTTTACATATCATTTCATTCGCAATTTGCTTTCAAATATTTTTCTTCAGCAAATTAATTATCTTTGTAAGTTTTGTGCTTTTTGTTCTGAAGACAACAATGATTTTGAAATAAAATAATCAACTTCTCGTCAAAATTACCCTATATCTGTTCTTTTATGTTCCTGTGCAATGCGAGTGTCTCTCACTCTCTCTCTCTCTCTCTCTCTCTCTCTCTCTCTCTCTCTCTCTCTCTCTCTCTCTCTCTCTCTCTCTCTCTCTCTCTCTCTCTCTCTCTCTCTCTCTCTCTCTCTCTCTCTCTCTCTCTCTCTCTCTCTCTCTCTCTCTCTCTCTCTCTCTCTCTCTCTCTCTCTCTCTCTCTCTCTCTCTATTTGGCAAACGTTAACATAAAATCTTGGAGTTCGCAAGGTTTGGCGCTAGCGCCTGGCGATGTTCATCTTTATGTTAACGAAAGTCTGTCACTTATTAACCTGTCCGCCTCGGTAGCGTAGGTGGTAGCATGTCTGCCTCGCGTTCAAGAGGTCCCGAGTTCGAATCTCGGTCAGGGTGAGTTACCTGGATAAGGTTTTTCCGGGGTTTTCCTGAAAGACGAATGTCGGGTAGCTCGAAACTCTACGGACCCTGGGCCTATTTGAGCATCATTTCACCCATTCCATTCATCGTCCAATATGACTTTACGTTGGAGGGCGTAAAATACACACACACACACACACACACACACACACATATATATATATATATATATATATATATATATATATATATATATATATATATTAATCTGGTAACAAGTTTTAGTCTTCGAGTTTCGTTTGCAACAACTTTTCTATGGATAAATAAATGGACGAAAGCGCATGTAGGTCTTTATCAAAAAATGCTGCTTTTTTCATACTGGGATTATATCTAGACATTAAATTGTTAGGTAGAATACGATACTTCCACTACTTACTAAGTCAGCTATATGGCAGTAAACATTTAATTCGACTACATGGTAAATTGATGTATAGAGATTTTGAAAATAGTGCCGTGCGTTTTCTAAACGCTCATTTATATAATCTATTAAACATTAGCTTTAAACCTAAAGATAAATTCAAGCCACCCCATAGCTCACTGACAATAAATGCAACTGCTAGTTTAACTATAAAAATATCATGCCTGTAATAGTGCTTTTACATATAACCACTAAAAGCGGAAGATTCTTTGTTATACAAACGTCCCTTCCTCTCTAGGAAAGCCAGTAACAAAGTGCATTTCAGGAAAAGCAATCGCTCTATCTGAATTCCTCGATTGCTGTGAATCATCGGAAGTCAGACATAAATATTTGAATACTTCCCGAAGATGACGCGTGAAACGAATTATCAACATTGAATAGGCGGGTGTATTGTCCAGGTGCACATTTCCTTCTCTCATGTGCGCTTAGTTAATAAAACATGTGAACATCTGGCGGGAATTCCCCTATTTGAGATCGACCGCCATGCTTCGTTTTGGAACACAAAATAACTTTGCTTCCATTGTTTCTCGATATTCCAATACATCACCCAAGTGTATCTTTTGTAGAAAAGTAAAATTAGCTTGGGAGAGTCACTTTCGCAAAAATACGGCACAAGCTTCATCTATCTCTCTGGGCCAAACAACTTATTTGACACATTTTTGAAAGGAGCGTTTACTGTAAATTAAAATTTTGGTTCTACCTCAATTGCCTTCTAAAGAGGGAAATTTCTAAATATTCATAAGTATCAATATTTTTTCGTCAGCAATATCTTTCATGAACTTTCGTTTCATCGTGTAATGCACAGTGCATTTCAGAAAATCTACTAACTTCATTCGAAATCGAAAGAGATGTGTCAATGATAGTAACCGGGTAATAGAGGGAATACCTTGTACCTCTTCTGTGCTTACCATACCCAGGAGGAGCGGATGAGTTGAAGGAACCGTAAGAGGCCATAGGTTGACCAACAGGGATGCGCAGACTACATGCTGATGAGCCGCTCGCGCTAGCGGGTTGCTCTGGCTGAATCGCTTGAGGTAGCTCAGAAAGGGCTGCCATCGGGCAGGTTCGAGCAGAATTTTCGAAAGAAGAAATATCTTCAATCTCTGTACAATATCGATCAACATTGCACAAACTCTAAACCTATCTAAAATATGAAAACTGAAGCAAAATGATAGACAATGGGGGTAAATAGAAGTTATGGTGGAAGAGAAATCATTTCAGCATTTCACTTGCCAACCAGCAAAAACTACAAAATCTCATACCCAGAACTAGCCGGCTCCAATTGTATAATCCAGGACCTTCGGGACGCGAGAATCGCAGCCATTTTACTAGTTTTGTAGAAGATATCAAACTACGTCGTTCTTTTATATGTGAACAGTTCTGTAACCCTCAAGTAAATTCTGTAACTTGATTAATCTCATTGTCACTTTAATAAAAATATTTTAGGATGACTCGATGATTAAAACCCATCACTACTTTACTGCTTTTCTTTGTACACCACCATTTTGAAAGGAGCTTATATTTTAGAACTGATTTGAAGGAACTGAAACTGAAAAACACTAACTGAAATTATGCTTCTGTACAAAAGATAAACTTGCGGATATGTGATATATGTTCAACCACATGAGGGCTGCGTGTACGATTTTTAAAATTGGACATGTCAGTTTTCATTCTAGCTCTTCTTCGTCTCTTAATATTGGACACACTCCTGTTCATTTGTGGCCCTCTACTCCTTATGCCATTTTCGGGATCAGGCGAGGGAGCCACAACTATGAATCAGAGACCGAAATGCGGCCTGGTTTACGGAATTAGAGTGAGGAAAGTAGATGAGAGGAATGAGGAGGAAGTAGATGAGATCATTCTAGCTAAAGAGACAATTTATCCAGATAAATAAGGATAATGTAACATGATATTTGTATTTTACTCTCTGAAGTTCACTTAAAATTAAGTAGGAAGCTTAGTTGTCCAAGCCAATTCACCTGAAATTGTAGGAGAATTATAGATCACCAAGATTTGTGGTGGAATTTCCATATTGATATTGTTTCAGTATTGTAGTATATATTATAACCTCTTTCATTAATTGCTTATTTAAGTTATCGTATCACTGTTCTCCTCAAGAATGTATGAGAAACACAAAATAAATTAGCATCCCTAATTCTGTTGATACGATAACATTGAATGTCTTCATTTGTTTGTGTAGACAGTGAAGTACGTTAATTGTTTCAGGTTGAAATGACGGGGAGTAGCGTGTTTGACTACGTGCACCACCAGGACCACGCCGAGGTTGCCGAACAGCTGGGACTGGGACTCGCTCAGGGGCAGAACCTCTCATCGCCGAACAGTGCAGGTTCTGAGGAGGGCGTTAACTCCAGCACGGGCACCAACAACCCTGACGGTAAGTTGCAACTTTAACCTGTGTTACATGATAGTGATTATAATCATTTCCTGTAACATATGACCCTAGATAACGTAGGAACCAGTAATTGAATTTATTATTATTATTATTATTATTATTATTATTATTATTATTATTATTATTATTATTATTATTATTATTATTATTATTATTATTATTATTATTATTATTATTATTATTATTATTATTATTATTATTATTATTATTATTATTATTATTATTATTATTATTATTATTATTATTATTATTATTATTATTATTATTATTATTATTATTATTATTATTATTATTATTATTATTATTATTATTATTATTATTATTATTATTATTATTATTATTATTATTATTATTATTATTATTATTATTATTATTATTATTATTATTATTATTATTACTATTATTATTATTATTATTATTATTATTATTATTATCATCATCATTATTATTATTATTATTATTATCATCATCATAATCATACACCAAAAGAGGTTGTTGGTGTAACATAACATTTTTATGTTTTAACCATTATAAAAATGTGTGCTAGAGGTGTCTGCACATAAAATAGTAGCTGATTGAGTATCTGCCATGTCTTGATACGTCCAACCAATCCTTTAGCCTCCTTTAGCTGTAGGTGCCAGTCAGAAACTTGTTTGATGTGCCAAATCATAAATATACACGGAATATAAAATACACCTCATTCATAGCGTAATTAAGTCTAAATGGTTGTAAGAAAGCCAAAAGATTTGCCATTACCAAAGTTTAATTCACGGTTTAATGAGGATAAACTTATAGATTTGATTATTGATTTTGTTCATTTTCCACTGACACTTTACTTAGTCCTCACTGACACTCTCACTTCACTAAGTCGTGCTAGTTGAAATTTCCTGCTTTACTTCACTTCTCTTCGCGAAATTGTGCCGTGCTCAAATACTCGCGAAGTACTTTTATCGTGTGTTTCTCTTGCGAGGGAAGCGAACATAAGACTTCCCTAATCTCTCGCAGTAGTAGTACTCACTACGTCGCCACTTACAGACACTCACAGAATACACTGACTCACTGATTTACTTGGAGATACCCTAGCTTCCATAGTCATCAGAAGTTTCCACAGAATATACTACAGTATTCCACAGGAGAGAAATCTCCGGTGCATGAGACGCAGGGTGAGTTGGCGAAGATTGCCACACCCTCCCTGGACAGGTTTATGACACCCCATGTCAGTACAGTTACAGACCATTCAAAAACATTCTGATGGCTTCTACTTTTGTGAATGAATCTTCTCGATTTTAATGTACTGAATGAATAGGGTGCATGTTTTTTAACGGTTCTACTCCTTGTGTAGCATGCACATTCGCTGTCCTTGTCCCACTGTATAAGGGTGGCACTGCCTGACACATTCCTTTCAGGGACTTTCTTTGCGTTGCTGGACTGTAGAATGTTCTGGAGGTGGGGAAGGGAAATGTCCATAAAATAGAGCTTCTGGTATTTACGTTGGCAAGAACACTATGTCCCTATTTATTTCTCCAGCTGCCCTGACCAACCTGCCGATAAAGTTGGATGAAAATTTTTGAAAGTGAATTATGCCCCGTTGATGTATCATCTGATACAAAGTAATTGTGTTACTTGTCAACTAACCAACTGCATTCCAAATTTGTAGCCACGGTTCTACACTCAGTTGTATTAATTATTAATTATTTATTAAACTCACTTGCCTAGGTACTGGATACCAAGGTCGAGAGGGTCCATATCGGTAGTTTTACTGACATGTAAAAGAACTCCTGCTGGACAAAATTATGGCGTATCGACAGAGCTGATATGTTCTTGACAGTTGATAACATCGTTATCAAACGAGATATTTATCTGTTTACCTATTTAGCGAGTGAATTTGAATTACACTTATCACATGTATCATTGTGCTGCTCGAATGCTTGCCCTGGCTTTATCTTTGTTAATAGATACCTCTCAGATAACGCACTGATTATTCCACGTAGACATATTCCTGCGCATTGCATTGGCTGAAGTGATGCGTTCATTGGTGCTTAGCATATGACCGAGAGGCGCGCCAGTATCCTTCTCACTCTATCGAGAATAATCAGTGCGTTATCTGACAGATTTCTATTAACAAAGATAAAGCCATAGTAACGTTTAAAGCAGCAGGATTATACTTACATATGGAAATAGTCAAGCTATTACAAGATATAAACCAAAAAATCGAATCTGTTACATTCACGTTATCTTCTTTACTTATTCAACAACTAAAAATACACTTTCAACTAAATATCCTTGTTTATGTCGCCAGATCAAAACAAACCTAGGTATTTACGTTAAGCATCTTCCAAAAATGTAACACTAAGACATTCAAATGTCGAAACATTTAATTTTCTCAAAATAGCTAGGGTGATTTTGATTAAAGTATCATATGATATTTTCAGGACAAATGAACTGTATATGCACATTTAACTTTCTGGAAATAGTCTCTGAAGTCTTCTTCATTTTGAATGGCTTATGTATGACTATAAACTTTAAGAAATAGACATCTTCATATACACAAAACGTAGATCTCGTTAAAACATAATTTTTGTGTTTCTGCTTTTCTCAATCACGAGGGCTGTTCAATCAAGAATTAACATAACTTTTTTACGGTCATAATTTTTCGCACTAAAATTCAATCTTATTATATTCTATAAGCTTAATGTGAAACAAACACGCCGTAGTAGTTTCATTGTTGGTACTCCTGGTTCCCGCCTGTGAGAACCAGGCAACTTCAGTCATGTTCAGTATCGCCTACCGCTGCAATGGAGGTAACACGCGAGGAACAATATACGGCTTTGAAATTCTGCTTTCGTCTCAACAAATCTTCAGTTGAGGCCTATACAATGTTACAGGAGGCCTATGGAGAGTCTGTTCTTCCCTACAACACAGCTCGAACGTGGTTTAAAATGTTTAAAGGGGGGAGACAATTTAAAAGGAAGGTGGACCCGGTGCTCCAGTTACTGCTCTTACGGAAGAAAACATCAACACTGCTGCTACCATTGTGAGAGACGATCCACAAATTACTTTAAGATCACTTTCTAAAATACTGAACGTTTCATTGGGTGCCACCCACACGTTGGTGACAGAAACATTACACATGAGAAATGTTTGTGCGCGATGTGTTCCAAGACTGTTGATTCCCGAACAAAAGGAAATTCATATGCAGGTCTGCATGCAATTAATTAAAGTTGATATTAGAGGAAAATTCGGAGTTTTTTTCAAACGTAATCACTACTGATGAAACTTGGCCTCATCAATTTGTTCCTGAGAGCAAACAGCAAAGCTCAGTGTGGAAGTCTCCTTCATCACCAACCCCCAAAAAAGCAAAAGTGGTTGCTTCTGCTGGGAAAGTTATGGTCATCTCATTCTTTGATATTCATGGAATGGTTTATCAGCATGTTGTACCTGCACACACATCAGTAACTGGACAATACTACAGGGACGTCCTGAAAACATTTCAAGTCCATATCAGGCGCAAAAGACCACATTTCCCTGAAGCAGGCAGGATGCTGCACCACGATAATGCGCGGCCGCATATTGCCAATGTTGTTGCTGAATATCTTGCAAAAATCAACGTAAAGTGCATCCCTCACCCTCCCTATAGTCCAGGTTTAGCCCCATGTGACATTTTCTTTTCCCTAACTTGAAGAAACACCTTCGTGAAGGCCATTACCCACCATCAGAAGCAGTGGTGAAGGCTGCGGAGGCAATTTTGAAGGATCTTTTCTAAAAATGGTTTCCAGCATGTCTTTGAAGACTGGCAGAAACGCTGAGACAAGTGCATGGCATTCAGGGGAGACTATTTTGAGAAGGACCATCAAAATTATGAGGATGAGTAAAGGTACGTTGTCAAAAAGAAAATTGTGACCATTCTTTATTGAACAGCCCTCGTATAAGGATGTCATTCTTGTTTTTATGCACTAGCTGTGCATAGAGGATGGAATATCAAAGCCATTACGTACCGAGTAGCACTTAAAACATTTGTATATCGCTTAAATATTCTCATATTCACCTTGTACCCTTAAAAGAACCCAATACAATTATTTCTACATTCGATTGGCATTTAGCGTGTGGAATAGAATAGTTTGTTAAAGAAATATATGTGAATGTGAATATTGTAACCTTTTGGAGCACATTTTGGTGGACGAGGAAGTTGAGCCATTGCTGAATGTAACTCGTAGAAAGTCGATTCATCGAAAAGGAAGGAATGCGAATTGTGTCGCCGTACTCATTTGCATTCCACAAGCAGCTTATTGGTTACAAAGTCGGACTTGGTAAAGAATACGAGATGACTCAGATTGAGTCTTTTCTTCGAGCGCGGTTCATTGGTCCAAAAGGCGTTAGCCTACTTTCATTTGTTGTTGCGGCATTCTATTGTCCCAAACGGTGCTCTTACCTCGAAATGTTGATACTTTACTGTAAACCACTGTTTTAGCTCTCTTTGAAAAGGCGAAAGTTATACCAACACCCGATATAAATGTGTTGCAAATCCTGGACTTTTTTAAATGAACATATTAAAGACAAAATGAAAACATGTTTATGGAAGGTTTGCTTAGTTGCAATCAA
The DNA here is from genome assembly GCA_030765055.1 of Mantis religiosa. Lineage (NCBI taxonomy): Eukaryota > Metazoa > Arthropoda > Insecta > Mantodea > Mantidae > Mantis > Mantis religiosa. Next base: position 23,085,491 of record CM060953.1, on the reverse strand, counting down.
CATTAAGCAAACGCATAGATGCACTTGTTTTTAGTTACATAAACAATTCATTCCCAATGGTAGTACAAACTATGCAGGAAAATAAAGTTTTAAACTGTCTGCAAATGCTCAGAATGTGCTGAAATATTAAAATTTTGCTCAAGTTTATCAATGTACGATATTTGGGAATCTACCTACACGGTAGATATTTCAATAAGGAGAATTAATTCTGATAACAGGAGAACATACATTATAAAACAAAATATTATGGCAGGTTCTAGGTCTGCATCCAACATTGTTATGGATATTATGCATTTTCGTTTTATTCTTCTGCTTTTGCATTAGAATCTCTTTTTGATATGATGTGCTTCAGTCTTTATCAATTCTTTTTGTTTACTCGCTTCGGTAGCGCAGATGGCAGCTGGTCTGCCTCACGTTAAAGAGGTCCCGAGTTCGAATCTCGGCCAGAGTGAGCTACCTGGATAAGGTTTCTTCCGGGGTTTATCCCTTATCCTTGGAGACGAATGTCAGGTGACTCTAAGCTTCATGGACCCCGGACTCATTTCAGCATCATTTCACCAATTTCGTTCATCGTCCGATATGACTTAACGTTGGAGGACGTAAATTAAAAAATAAAATACAAAATAAATCTGTTTTTCTCTGTGTTGCTTAAATCTATATTAACTTTAAGAAACTGAAATTTTACTGTATTTATTTTTATTTTAATAAAAGTTCTTTGCAAAAGTTATCTTAATTTTACATTAACGTTATATTATAAGTAATTGCCTGTTTATTGGATAAATTATACAAAATCAAAATCAAAATGTTTTTATTTCAAAATGCTAAAAATCTCACCTCCTATCATCAATCAATTTGATGATAATTTCCTAGTTAATCGAATGCATATGTACATTTCCAGAGTGGATCCACTTAATTCTTTGAAAATGAGGACTTCTTGTATGTAGTTTACATATTAGGTCTTCTTAGAATGTTCAGTTTGTTACTTTATCTGTCACCCGCTTCAAATAATTACGCGCAAAAGCTCTATGTTGCCATCACTTCAGAAATGCATCTTTGTATTTACATGCAAGATAAACTGTATAAGTTAATTTTGTGACAGTATAGCGTTCTACTTTTAAACTGTAAATGATTCAGTTTCTTCTATTCTCTGGGAATGTGTAATGGAACTACGTATTTCTGCAAAGGTTTAAAACTCCTGGAAGCTCTATAATACTAAACAATATGAGTAGAGAAAAACATATGAAATTAATTAATTTTTTCCTGTTCTTACAAAAATAGTACTTAGCTTCAGCAGGTATCATTTTGAAATTTCTTATAAAATAAAATATTTTATAAAGAAAAGGATAGTTAATAATATAAAAGTAGTTATGGAAAGATTTTCACACGAGAATGGAACAAATGACACTATTATAAGGTATAGTCTACAATATCCACCGTCTGTTGGATATACACATATATTAAATTACATAAAACACCTGAATATTCGTAAGTTTCTGATTAGAATATGAACAACCATTACGAAAGCATAAATAAATCAATGCGGAAAAGCAATTGATTGGGTGATTGTTGAAGTGATCCGTTAATTTATGAAGCGATATTTTGGTTTAATTGTTAATATTGGAAGTTATTCATCATGTAACTGCTCTTAATCCCATATTTTAATATATCTATTTAAGTTGTTTCTGATTTTTTCTATTCAAAATCGACTTGGCTACTTCACCTTGTAGAGTAGCTTTAAAAACTACTTTATAAAACTAAACAATATGCGTAGAGAAGAACATATGAAAGTAGTTAAAGTTGCACATTGCTTTTCAGCATTGACTTGTTTATACTTTCGTGATGCTTGTTTAAATGTTAATCAGAATCTTAAGAATATTCAGTTTTTTATGTAAAAGTCCCATTTGTTTTATGCTGGTGTGAAAATGGTTATATCGATACAGCTTCACCTCAACGTAAAGGATTTATTTCTCTACCTAAACTTATTACCGTTACAATACAGGCGCAATTTATTTAAAAAAAACTGATTTTTCAAATTTGACGCATCCTAAGCGTTTGTGGCCTTAAGAGCGTTTGCTACTTTTTCTTGGCTAGTAACCCACAGTTGAAATGAACAAGTCTGCAGTAACGGAGAGGACACGTAAAACAAGCGGTGATCGGCATACTTAGACGTCTCTGTACTATTTAACGTCCTTTAACTAGGTAGGATGTATGGATTAAATGGGCGAAATGATGCTCAATGAATCCAGGATCTATGAAGCTTAAAGCTACCTCACATTTGTCTTTTAAAGATAAGGGAAAAACTGAAGAAAAAGCTCTGCCGGGCAACCCACCCTCCCGATATTCAAACGACCCCTACACCGCGTGAGTGATGTCGACTTGTATTATTGTCTCCGTGTAATTTTTGTAACACTGATACATGATTTTGCTTTCAAGACGATAGAATACCTTTAGAGGAACTGTAGCACAGTGTTCAAGTGGCTGTTAAATTGGCCTTTCAATGGAAACAAATGAGCTGTTGGAGGTGATGTTTCAACAAAATAAATACGGTAGCCAAGAGTGAACATTTGTTAAGTGTTAGATTTATAAGCCGCAGGAGTGGGTGTGGAATTGTTTAGCAGCAGTTTGATGTCTATATGCAAGCAATGTCTTCAAGTTACATTATACCTCTGTATCAGCAATGTCGGTTACGCGTACAGACTGAACAATGACGTGCCTCTCCTTCCCCCCTCACGAGGGGACACGCCAAGGAATGCTTGACCGATGCCAAACACTGAGGCCACTGCTTTATGGCGCAACCAAGCACCCCGTGCTAAAACCCACCAAGTGCCTACCTGCCACTGCATTACACATTTGCTTTCGGCCTTCAGGCATAGACCTGGTTCTTTTCTAACACAAGTGTCTGTAAGATAAGTAAAAGGCAATTACAAGTCATGGGTAGCTAAAGTCAATTAGATTTTTAGTGAAATCACGTCGACAAGAAATCCATTAACTCAGAACTTTCAGAGTTTTGTGCAGAAACACGCGTAGACAATGTCCTAAATTTAGGAAGGAAATAGAATTACGATCACTAGCGAATGAGAGGCCTAACATTTGGTAGGAACTTTAGTGGCAATGGTAATGGTATAAGCAGGACCGAAATTTATAAAAGAATATGTATTTTTAAAAACTCGTGTCTTTTCCTTAGAGTTTTACAGTTTTACTGTAATAAATTGTTGTTAGTCCGTAGCGTCCAAAAACCGTCTTAGGGCGATCTTGACGATCTCCTCAACAAAATTCTCCAAAAGACATTGCAGTGATTCATGGCAAGTTAGGTTTCTCAGTTTCGTTACGAAAACAATTATTTAAGACCGTAACGTCAGAGGTTAGAAAATACAATACTTGGATAACACATTTTATTAGATTAACGCCGGCCGTGAAAACCTAGTGCTAAGATTCAGTATACCCTTAAACATTCGACAACTCGCTTCAAAGAGTTGATGTATTATTCTCTGTTAAATGTATCAACCTATAGGGATGTTGTAGATAGTATAAAATGTGATGCTTAAAGGAAGTAGTTATTAAAGGATATTTCCAAGTCTAAAATAGTTTTTGCACAAGTTTTGAAAATATTATAGGACATTACTTCAAGAAGCAATACGTTTTTCACCTTGAAAATATTTATCCCCAGAATATGAAATTTTAAGAACAAGATTTCTGTTTGAGGAACTGTACACTTTGCCATTTAATTGTCCTTATTCTTCAAACAGCATTCTCAAGTTGACTCTAACAACCATATTTAACTTTGTTGCTTTGGAAGTAATGCGCTTAACATTTAGCATTATTAATACTATTTTTAACATAAATTTTAAAAATACGTATGTTAAGTGTTAGTTGCATTCGAAATGTTGATAAAATATACAATTAACTACACTATAAAACGATACGTCCCACACAGAAAAACATGAAATACATTTTAAAACTTAACCCCATTTCACAAGTAAAAGCAAATCTTTTGTCCTTCCTTTATTACTTTTTATCAATGCACCTTCATATTTTGTTATAAGCAAGAAGCCGTAATAGAAATTTGTATCAAAGTTAATATGGGAAGAGTGGAGAAATGCTACTTAGTTGCTTTTTTGCTAATATTGCTTGCAGTTAACTAGTGTTTTCAACCAGAGAAACTTTAAACTGCATATCTAAACGTTCTACCTGTTTATATGGTTAACAAAACTTAAAATATCACAATGTCCATTATATGTTTGCTTTGTTTGGTGCTTAGGAGATAAATGAATGAGAAAAGGTCAATGTTTAATTTCGAATATCTTCCTTAATTATTTTATAGAAAGCACAGAGCATGCGCTTATTCCCATTAAGAACGAATGCGCTTCCACGTGCATCTGAACTGCTCCATGGAAGACCTTTAAGAACATTGGTTCAGTAATTCGTCCAACAGCTTGCCAGAAATGATCTTGGAGATCTACCAACTTATTGAGTGTTGCTTGATGGATTTGGTCAAGTAATTCTAAACACAAAGCTGCTCATATCGTGTAGTCTTCTTCGTGAACAGCATGACTGATACGTTTTAAGATTCTTTCGGTATACCTACTTGATATCAACAGATAGTTGCAGGGACATACGTAGTGTGAGGGGCTGGAGGTTGCAACATTCTCCATAATACTTAAACATTAGTCCTTTTTGTGGGGAGGTTTAATACTGGTACACTAAATTGCTCGTGTTAATAAACAAGCAAACAGAAGTACTCTTACCACTTTTTATTTGTAAAACACATTACATAAATAGTTTAATTAAAAATGTAGGCAATCATGTCGACACAGAACTTAACAGAAATATTCAAATAGATGCTCTTTTCTTGTGGATGATTAAGCTCCAACAACTAGTAGTTAACATGATCTTCAACACGCTGTTCATAATTTAAATATAAACGAGGAAAGATATAAGATGGAAAGTATAAGCATAATTGTAGAAAAGAAATATGAACTAAAATTTGTATTCGAAATAACATTCTGGGCTTATTCGGTTACCTTGGTTAAAAATTGCTCCTTGTTGATAAAACTTGATATTTCAGACAAAATCATTAAATTTAACAACATAATAAATAACATCACGAAGCGTTCTCTGGTAAGGTATACATGAGAACTCGTGTAATTTGCTATGGTAGTCAGAAAGATGAATGAATGCCGAATAAACCTAGATTATGGTAAATAGGACTACAAACGTAATGAGGAAGTATCAAAATAACTTAAGGTACAGGTCATGTATCAGTACGAACAACATTGTCTCAAAATGGGGTTCGTGCTGAACTACCATCTACAAGGAAAGAGAAGTCAGGGACATCCACGGAACACGTGCAGAGAAAACTTTCCCCATTCTCTTGGAAATGCTATGAATTTAAAATAAAGTTTACAGTAATTATATTTTTTAACATCTGAATATTGATTCCCTATCCTCTGTACCCCTTGTACCTGTAACTAAATGTATATTGAAATTGTTTCTGGGTTGGTTTATTTCAGTTAACTTAAAACTAAGGGTAATAGACGATAATGTGTGGAGAAAATAAAGTGACTATAGCACATTGGATTATTAACACCTCAGCATTCATAACACTTTTGATCTCAATTAATATTAAATCTGTTTGCATTTATACTTGTGCCACTCTGTGTAGTTGTGCTATCAATATCGCCATCACCTAGGCATGAAGCTTTGTGCCGAGAGATAAAATTACTTTTCTGGTACTCACTTGGTACACTTTTCTTACTAGTAGAATCAACTAGAATGTTCGTAATATAAGGAATTACAAAAACAGTGCTAACATGATAACATGCTTATTGTAACATATTTCTTGTTCTCTGCTGTGTGTCTATATCTGATTTAGCTTAATTATTCACTGTCAATTCCGTTAGGTAAATATCTCATATAAACACAAACTTAAAATTGTCTGTTTGTTCGCATATATTGTTTGGAATGCGTTAACACAACTGCCACAGCAACTGGCCTTCTGACAACATTAGGTTAGCCTATGATTCACTGGTCCGATATACTTAACTACTCTAAGCATTGATTTTAAGATATGGAAGTTACTATGTTATCATTGCTTTCGTGATTTCGCTATTAATATGAAGCATGTGATTTGTGGTACTTTGCCAAACGTTTCTAATACACCTAGCCCTTGCACGTGTCAAGAGAGACAGCTGGCGCACAGCATACCTAGGCTGTTTAATTCTGTCGTTGTACAAGCTGCATACATCTCTGCAACATTTTGTTCGGCATCACACTTACAGCTTTTAACTTCCTCTATCATATACATAGTAAGTAAAGAACGTTTATTTACATTTTACCTAAAAAGTATAATACGAAAATTCATTGAACGTCACGTTTGAGGTCAGCGATTCCAACAAAGTATTAATAGAATTAAAATAATGGTAATAACGTAAAATATAGGGAAAACGAATAATTTTTAATGATCACTTGGATAAATGGTAGACATAAAATAAATATGTGGGGAAAATCAAATGTTTCTTCCCTTCTGTAACACTAATGATCGAATATTGTTCGCGCTCCATTTCTTGGACGACCTCAAATGAAGCTTGAGTATTCAGATACCCAAAAAGGTCGATCTCAGCAATTCCATTTGAATGGCAAGAGCCAGAAAACCAGTGGAACAGAAAACAAGCCTGGTCGTCAATAATTCACATTCTCGTCACGAACAACCCGCACCGAAACATCATCGTCTTGACCGGAACCCTCTTTTCCTTTCTGTACGGCGGCCCATTGTGGCGGAACTGATAACGCTGGACACAAGGTATGTGTAACCGTTCTGGTAATTGACTGCCTGCCACCAAAAGTGCCAACAAACATTCCATTATCACCACACCAGAGTCAAATCAGCTTTTATGAAATAAACCGTTTAAAGAGTTCTGATGTGTTAGACTTACATGACTTTCTGTCCTCTTGTACAAATTATTCTTGCAAACTTCTATCTTCTACTTTATGTCCATAACGTAAACATTACTGTATTGCTAATGTTCTTGTAGGTACAAGGGTATGTGGGATACGATAGGATACAATTTCAAGAAGGGGATTTGGCACGTCGACCAGATTGGTATTTTGTACCTTTACCCCCAAGTGGGGTATCCTCGGGAGGGAGGATGAGGCTACAGAAGACAGAGGGGGTCGACCCCAAGGTGTCACGATAGTGTAGAGAGCAGGGTCCCTACGATTTACCAACTTGAAATTCTACGACCCCGGAATAGTCCAACACCGGAGGCCACCTGGGAAAGCTCACTGGCAGGCTTGCACAACCGGCATACCTCCTACTGTGTTCCTGAAATGTCCCACTAGGCCGGCTCGGAGACCGGAGACTGTCCTACCGGGAGCATATAACCCGCGGTGACCACCAGATGAGAGAAGATGTGAAATGATAATGGAGATGAACTTGAGGTACAGGAAACTCGGGGATGTAATTAACCTACCCAGCATTCACCTGGCGACCCGAGGAACTCCCTAAAAATCCAATGGGTGAGATAGGTTGGCCACGGGAATCCAACCCGGACCTCCCAAATGCGGGACACAGAGGAAACCGCCTGAGCCAACTTGCTGGGTATGGAATATGTTTTTGATATTTATTTGTACAGTTTCTATTACAGTTTCACAACAATGACTTTGATAACTAACAATCACTATTACACCTGCTGTACAAATACATGAAATTGCTGACCTAACATTTACCTGGTGACTCAGGTCCCCTGGCCATAAGACTTTGGTTTTCCTGAGCAGCTTGGTGTCATTTCTTCTTGACCTTCGTTCCTTTAGCCTAATCCACTTCTCTCTTATCCTATATAAGAATTCTCCTATACATGTATTTTTCTTTTCACTCATCCCCGTTAACATGCTTAACGCCACTACCTCTTTGGTCACACTGTCCTATTTCTTATGCCATATTTTTCTCCTACAATTTGTTAGCTCCATACATTCTACCAGGTGATGAACAGTGCTCTCTTCATCTCCACAAAATTCACATATTCCTATCTCATTACTTCTCAACCCTTTTAGATATATTATCCCTACTCTTATCCATGCTAAGACTTCTCTTCCAGTTTTGTCACACTGATCTATATATTTTTCCCTACCCCATTCTGTCTTTAATTGTTTATAAAATTTCAAAGTTTTCTTTCCTTCTATACTTTCCCATGTCTGCTGCCCATGTCTTTTACTCTAGTTCTCACTTCCTTCCATAAACCGCTATAATTTGTCTCCTCTGCTCTCTATAGATCTCCATGCCTATCTTTAATATCATTCTTGCCAATTCGGAACACCAACTGTTTGTATTATTAATGTTTTTCTGTTGTTTCATGTACAGATTCAACAATTCACCTTTCTGCCCTTTAATACACTTATACCAGAATTTCAGTATTATTTCTATTATTCTCCTCCTTTTTGTATTACCCAACTCTAGTAATGCCACTTCTCTTGGTGCCGATCGGTAGGGAATATGGGAATTTATAGTTAAATAAATATTAAAAGCAGAAACATTATTAACAGTGAAGTATTCTTCATATTTAACTTTGATTTATGAGTCACTATGTTTACACTCAAACATCACTTACTTGTTGTATAATTGAAACGTTTTCAAGATCATTCGATCTCATCCTCAGCTGTTTGGTGACTAAATGAACCTTCCTCTTCTTCCACTAACATTAAACTGTTAAAATCTTTAGGTACACCCATAGAATCGGATATTTGGAAAAAAAATACTCATAACCAAAAACCGTGATAAAGTTGTAAATTTTGAAATCCCGGCATTAAATGAAGTATTAAAACTTAGTGCCCTTAACACCAGATGGCAGAGTGATCGGAGCTCCGTAGTAGTGGAAGAAGAGGAAGGTTCATTTAGTCACCAAACAGCTGAGGATGAGATCGAATGATCTTGAAAACATTTCAATTATACAACAACAAGTAAGTGAAGACTGAGTGTAAACATAGTGACTCATAAATCAAAGTTAAATATTATAGTTAAATGTTTGAAACTTGTTAGTTTTGTACTGACGTTGAAACCCTTTTCTCTTTCTATTTCGAAGGGAGAAAAGAAATAAATAACGACTTCCCATTTGAGAAAATATACCTATTGAAAACTCTAATAAATATAAAGGAATATTTCGAAAATGGTTCTGTGTATTTGGCATAAATATACATATTTAGTGTGCAGTGAGATTTTGCCCATCTCTTACAATTTACCAGTCATGCAAATCTTCCGGAATAAAGAGGCAATTCCCAAAAATTCAAGATAAATCAAATCAAAATCGTTGACAGCCGACTTTTATAAAAATCAAAATACTCCATGCATACAACATACTAGGGTGAGAGATTATCTTGAACATCTGCGTGACCCATTCGTGGAAGATGTTGAACTTAAATCCCAACGTTGGTGTATATCGTTCACTGACACACCGACTCGTGGAACTTTATTTGTTCTGGGGGAGATCCCTGGGAAACTTTGTACCCTGGTTTGATTTTGAACACACTTTTATCATTACTCCCTCCTCTACAGATCTATAATGTTACCTAGCACTTCCTAGCCCGACTAAGGTGTCCGACCTCTGTAGTTCCAGAGTTCCATCCCCGGTTACCAACCACGAGAGCCCGTGGGTTTTTCGTTATATTCCCAAGTCGCTAGACAGAGATTATTCGTTTTGTACCACGTCTTGCCTATCCATCACCTGTTTCATGGTGATATTCAACTGGTCGGTGGATGTGCGTCGGAAGTTAATGACGTGTGGGTGGCCTCAGCAACGTCGGATGTATTCGAACGGGGACCCCATGCATGTTTGCCTACATTGTTCATCCGGTCTCTTCCCTCATAACTCTCTGCCTGGCATCTTGTGGTGTTCCAGAGACTTTTAGCTTTATGGACCGGAACTTCCTTGAAAATGTGTTTTCCATCTATATTCTCTGCCCATACAGTGCGTAGCAGTAGACTCTGTACTTTTAAAGCGTTAAGCTCAGTATTAATTCATATTGTTGTTGGTATCCTCATCAATATTAGTAATAGCAATAATAGCAGAGCATTAAAATGGATAAGCACCGATAGTAACACGGTTTAAAATATAAAATACAACTTTAATTCACAGTTTAAAAATTGCATTGATAATGATCATAATAATAACAACAAGAAAGTACTTTTCTTAATTTACGTCCTCCAAATTTTTCATATCGGACGATGCATGAAATGATGTTCAAAGGAGTAAGGGTACATAGAGCTTAGAGTTACCAGACATTCATCTTTCAGGATAAGAGAAAACCTCCAATGTTAAGTCATATCGGACGATGAATGAAATGATGTTCAAATAAGTACAGGGTACATAGAGCTTAGAGTTACCAGACATTCATCTTTCAGTATAAGAGAAAACCTCCAACGTTAAGTCATATCGGACGATGAATGAAATGATGTTCAAATGAGTACAGGGTACATAGAGCTTACAGTTACCAGACATTCATCTTTCAGGATAAGAGAAAACCTCCAACGTTAAGTCATATCGGACGATGAATGAAATTATGTTCAAATGAGTACAGGGTACATAGAGCTTACAGTTACCAGACATTCATCTTTCAGGATAAGAGAAAACCTCCAACGTTAAGTCATATCAGACGATGAATGAAATGATGTTCAAATGAGTAGAGGGTACATAGAGCTTAGAGTTACCAGACATTCATCTTTCAGGATAAGAGAAAACCTCCAACGTTAAGTCATATCGGACGATGAATGAAATGATGTTCAAATGAGTACAGGGTACATAGAGCTTAGAGTTACCAGACATTCATCTTTCAGGATAAGGGAAAACCTCCAACGTTAAGTCATATCAGACGATGAATAAAATGATGTTCAAATGAGTACAGGGTACATAGAGCTTAGAGTTACCAAACATTCACCTTTCAGGATATGAGAAAACCTCCAACGTTAAGTCATATCGGACGATGAATGAAATGATGCTCAAATGAGTACAGGGTACATAGAGCTTAGAGTTAGCAGACATTCATATTTCAGGATAAGGGAAAACCTCCAACGTTAAGTCATATCGGACGATGAATAAAATGATGCTCAAATGAGTACAGGGTACATAGAGCTTAGAGCTAGCAGACATTCATATTTCAGGATAAGGGAAAACCTCCAACGTTAAGTCATATCGGACGATGAATAAGATGATGCTCAAATGAGTACAGGGTACATAGAGCTTAGAGTTAGCAGACATTCATATTTCAGGATAAGGGAAAACCTCCAACGTTAAGTCATATCGGACGATGAATAAAATGATGCTCAAATGAGTAGAGGGTACATAGAGCTTAGAGTTAGCAGACATTCATATTTCAGGATAAGGGAAAACCTCCAACGTTAAGTCATATCGGACGATGAATGAAATGATGCTCAAATGAGTAGAGGGTACATAGAGCTTAGAGTTAGCAGACATTCATATTTCAGGATAAGGGAAAACCTCCAACGTTAAGTCATATCGGACGATGAATAAAATGATGCTCAAATGAGTACAGGGTATATAGAGCTTAGAGTTACCAAACATTCATCTTTCAGGATAAGGGGAAACCTCCAACTTTAAGTCATATCTGACGATGAATAAAATGATGCTCAAATAAGTACAGAATACAAAGAGCTTAGAGTTACCAGACATTAATCTTTCAGGATAAGAGAAAACCTCCAACGTTAAGCCATATCGAACGATGAATGAAATGATGCTCAAATAAGTACAGAATACAAAGAGCTTAGAGTTACCAGACATTCATCTTTCAGTTAAGGGAAACCCCAGAGATAAGAAACGTTATCCTGGAAACTCATCGGGACCTCTTGAAGTGAGGCAGTGACGCTACTATCACGCTACAGAGGCAGGCAATAACAAAGTGAGGTGGTGTTATGATTGTGATAATAATGGTAGTGGTGGTTGTATTATTGACGACGGTGGCAATTATGTTAATAAAGTTGCTGATGAAGGTGATAATAATTAGTGCTTGTAGGGGTTATATAGTGATAGTTTTGGTGATAATTGAGACTAACGCATTTCTCTAAGGGAAAAATACCGGTATACAACATTGCTATACTTTTTTCTGAATAGTTTTTGTATTAAGTGCTTAAGTTATTAGTTATATTTAAATATAACAACTTGTAATTTATAAAAATTGGGTTATCTATATGTATTATTAACGAGCGTAAATAAAAATAAGATAGCGGTAGATATTAATGGAAAGTGTCTTTCAATTGTTTGCAGATTAATCTTCTTTTATGACAATTAAACCTAGATATGTAATTAAAAGTAATCAAAAGACCATTTTTAATGTTCTGTTGTATCGTCAGTAATTGTGAATTGAGTTTGTTTTGTTACAGTGGCAACGCTGATGTCGCTGACTAGTTCATCGCCATATAAAGGTTTGGATAGGGCTTTCTGCGTTAGAATGAAATCGACCCTAACCAAAAGAGGCTGTCATTTCAAATCTTCGGGTTACCGGGTAAGTCTGCACCCTCTACATTAGCTATTCTTTAGGATTATCTATATTGAAATTGCTTACTAATTTCAACCAATTTAGCTGAAATTATTATTATAGATTATGTAATGCAAGAAAATTTCCTTTAGCACTTTTATACTTTACGTATGATTCGTCGAATATAAACATTCGTGATTTAAAATCAGAGTTATTGTTACTCAAAATCTTTTTTACAAATAAGTAATAATCTATGTAACCATATTCATATTCTAAATGTTAATTATTTGTTGAAATATTAAAACCTCTTTAAATAAAACATTCTTTAGATGTATTCACCTTCAGAAATACAAACTCGGAAAGAAACGGAAAGAAAGTTGCGTAATAATTAACATTTTAAACTGACAAAATACAAGAACACAAGGTAAGAAAATGACATTTGAAAATTTCAATTGCTATTTGCACACACCTCAAAGACATTTCAACGCCGCGTATTGGAAAGTCCGGCTTTCTATCCGCCGCACTTCTGAGTAACAGTTTTTACGTGAACTGCTTACCAAACCAGTTGCACAACCCCCTACCAGGAGGATCAAAAAATAATTTACAGAAAGACATATACATGTTATATAAAACATTAAAAAAGTGTGAACTACAGCTTTCATTGATTAAAACAAAAGTTATTGCATTTTTAGAAAAATGACCAATAAGAGAGAAAGATCAAATAATGAAAGAGATGTAAAATTGTAATTATCTTAAATGTCATATAAGTTATGTATGTCATAAGGATTTACAGAATAAAATGTACGAGTACCAAGATATATGTGTGGAACTATTAGAGCAATTTTAATAAAACACAAGGAAATAAACACAAATTTTATAAAGTTATGGTTTCACTTGGGGGGAAGTGTCTTAGCACGCTAGTCTCACTGGCAAGTGTGGGCCCTCCACTAAAACCTCACCAATATACCTCACAGCACTATGGAAATACCTCTCGGTATTAGTTCATAATGCTGCTACCATTATTTCTTACTGTGCTTCGTCCTTTTTTTTTAGATTTTAAAATATTTGCTATCATATTTTGTATTAAAATCCAATTTTGTATATTATCTAACATTACTGGAATTATATGTCGAATGTGTAGCTCTTGGTTGAGCTTTACCAGACATTTTTGTCTAATTTCCGTCCACTTACAGCATAGAGTTAGTCAGATTTTAGGATAGAAGTGGTACTCGGGTAGCTGAGGGGAAATTTTTGAGAACAGTTGGAGTAATAACAAGATGGGATAGATTAACTAATGAAGAAATAAGAGAATATTTAAAGATTAGTGCTATAGGGCATATCATAGAAATTAATAAACAGAAATGGAAATACCATTTCAGAAGAATGGACCCAAGCAAACTACCAAAAAGGGTGTTAGAATACAAACCTAAAGGAAGAAGATCATAAGAAGGTGGAAGTGAGACCGGAACAGGCCTGTTAGAAGAAGAGGAAGAAGAAGAAGTATTGGAAAGTAAATGGGCACATGCGCAAAAATACAGTTGGAACCAAAATAAAAATATTAAAAATAGGGAGTTGTTTACCAAAAGACCACAATGTATATAGTATATAGTATGAAGAAAGATAATGTTCTAATATGCTGTGTTGTTTATAAAACCTGAATACAAAAGTTGAAGGTGCTTCGTAGCAGATCTCGCCTATATCTAGAGGCAAGAACAGACTTGTGAAAATAAATTAGTTGCTTTTCTCTACAGGAAAACTGAAAAACTCTCAGATACTATGCGGCAAAATAGGATAAAATTGTATGTCAATCTCCTCAGAATGAACTCTAGCAGATTAACTAATCAAATCTTTGATTTATTCCGTAACCGTAACACAAAACCTACCTGGCTTAAAGAAACTGAAAAAGACTTAGCAGAATTAAAAATCACAGAAAGTTTATTACTTGACGGGACAGCATTAAAATCCAAACCTATTATCTCGGCAGAAGAAAGGAAAAAAAAAAGATCAGATGGAACGAAAAAAGTACTGGGAACTAAGAAAAGAACAAAACATAGGGAAATGATTGATTCAACGTACCCCAAAGAGGATGAAACGAAAAGAAGAAGAAATTTCCGTTGCCCTAATTAAAAACATGTTTTCTGATTACTTGTATTCCCTCACCGAACTATTTTACAATCTTTTGAACTATCCTATATCTACATTTAATAATATGTTTCCTGAAATCAGTTTAAAAGAACATACCGTATATAACGCTACAACAAAGAGTTACTCTGCCAAATACGTTACAAAGCTGAAAATATCAAAGCAATAACTCCTAGCTAAAATGATTAATTATAAATGATATGTTTAAAAGTCTAAACCGTTCCGGATATAAATGTAAGGTTAAAGATATTTGAACTGTATAAAAATATAGTGAAATAATGATCATATGGTTTCAGAAATTAATGCGTGTTATTAAAGTCTGTGCAGTTTTCCACACATTTCAGACAGGGATAGCCGATGCGGTCATAATGTAATATCATGGTTAGGCAAGACAAGAGTAAAGGAAAGGTAGAGTCAGACTGGAAAATACAATGTCAGGTCAGGATTTGAACCATTGATCTTCATTAAGTTGCTCTAAGCGACTGAGCTACCATGGCATGACACTGATTGCCCAACTGATCACATAAGTGTGCCATATATTTTTGAGCACAAAGGCGACTTAGAACGTCTAAGTGCTTTAAGTCCCAAGCTTTATGGTTAATACCACCTTTAGGTCAATTATTGATAATCGTTACTATACACAAGCCGTGTGTAGGAGAAGTTGGGGAAAGGTAAAATTAGACTGAAGAATACAGTGTCAGAGGTGAAATTTGAACCACAGATTTTTCGTTTCTAATCTCTACCCTTTTAATATTGCCCTACACATGGCTTGTGCGCAAAGAAACTATCGCGAATGTTAGCAAGATGGGAGTCCTGCTCACTAAGAATGAACTTTGCAACACTTTTTAGCCAAATACTTTACGGAAGTGTGATTAGGGTGAAGCAAAGCAACAGAAGACCATCGGATCTTACCTTTTAGGATTTCTTTCTTAGGAAGCTTTCTAAAGATGAGGTTTTTGCAAGAAAATGAGGTATGATTAGATTAATTTTATTATGGTTTCAAGACAAGAAATTGATACAAATTAAAAAGATGCTTGAGTGTTATAGATAGACAATA
Organism: Mantis religiosa; assembly: GCA_030765055.1. NCBI lineage: Eukaryota > Metazoa > Arthropoda > Insecta > Mantodea > Mantidae > Mantis > Mantis religiosa. The sequence goes on along the minus strand of CM060953.1, from coordinate 23,069,815 downwards.
ATATCGTGTGAGTACTAAACACCAACACTTTCCATGTTTAATGTTATTATAACTTCATAATTCTATATCGAGATATGACAGTGTTTTGCCATACTTCACATTTAACTACTGTACACTTGATTTTACCATTCAGCTGCCCTGAAGAACTCTTTGATAATTTGTAAGACGTAGTATGTATTGCTTAAGGATTTATAAAAACTAAATGTATAAGAAAATTGTACAACTCTTCATTCACTTTCATTAACCTGTTCCATAGTGTAAGGGAAACAGTTGTGATTTAGTAATTCTTGAAAGCAGGATGTTGTTTCTGCGCATGTGTAATGCTGGCGGTGGATTGCCCAGTTAGTATATAATGTTAACGGCCGGAATATTGAGACAAATTCTGTCGTTATTACACTCACGTGCGCCCATTAACCTGCTGTTATCTCCGTAACATCGCCTTCAGTGGGCTACAGTGTTTGTCTTGTTTATTTGTCCCGACAAATATCTTCAACAGAACCATTACACTGTTACAATTGCTATCCATGAAACATACAAGCGTTAAATTAATTTATTAATACTCTAGTATTTTATTGTTAATATTCTGACGTACCTATAGTCAATTAAACCATAAACAAAGTATTTTGTGTCCCTCTGTGATACCCATTTCCTCCCTTTCTCTACTCTATTATTCCTTCCAAAATTTCGGAACGACATTCCATCGGAAATAGATATTTTGAGATATTATGAATCAAATACATTTTTTTTTTTTTTGGAAAGAAGCATGTGTGTTTCAACTGCATACTCTAAAAAGTCGGTTGAATACCAAACTGTTGTTACATATGACTTTATTTGGAACTTAATCCATTATATTTGATAACTCATTTAACAGGAATTCGATACAAATTACAAATAATAATATAACATGTGAACTTGGGGAGATAAACAAATAGGCAAATACACTAATAAACATATTTAATTTACACTGTCAGTTTTAAAATGTCTCCGGCTTTCCAGTATAGATTACACATATCGCCCTGGTTCTGGAGATCTTCGTTTAAGCCTGGGCACACCAGAAGTTAGGAGGAATTTATGACATGAGCTCTGCGGATGGGGCATTCGCTTGTTGGTAGTACACCTATCCTGTTTAAATGCTCATTCAAGCTAACATGTCCGGTTGTTAACGTAAATTTGGTTATTGCTTCTTTTCTTGGTTTGTTATTGTGTACTTTCCAGATGTCTTGAAAGTTTTCCCAGTTGTTTTTTCTTTGGAGCTGTCTTTCAGTTTTTTTCTGAAATATGGAAGGACAACTCCAAACGTCAAACTTGCTATTTAAGTTAACCATCTTACAAGAATGCAACATGAGGATTGCCTCACCCCTCACTACCCTTTGCATGAAACATTGTTTTTAAAATGTTGATTTTCTCAAAAATGGCTGTAAGGATTTTGATTAAAATGCGACATCTTTAAGGTATTTTTATGACAAATGAAGCATATATCGAAGTTTCTGGGAATGTTTTTCAGAAGTCCTCTTCATTCTGGGTATAATTGATAAAATGCAAGTCAAATACTTTCCTTGTCGAATGAACCACTTCCCAGACATTCCTAATTCTCTGTTAGAATTTTCCAATATGATCGTAATTATATTCTCTAGAAAAATTCTGGAATTATTTTACACCCCGCAGATACATTAATTCTGTCAGAAAAGGAGATTTCAACAAATAATTTCCATGTTATCGTTTCTTTTTCTTTATAAGCTTTGGTTTGCTTAGAGAGAGTTTGTAGTCCTCAGGCTTGAAATTATGCAGAAAATAATTACTTTGAGGCAATTAACCAGGAAATGTTCCAGGTTTGCAGACAGGAATCCCGACCCCACACCTATTAAACATAATTAATTATAATTGTAAAATTTACCTGAAAATCCTGTTCTGCACGTTGAGTTGACCATAAACAATCTAAAATCTCCATTTTGAAGCTAGGCATAAACAGTTTAGCTTTCCTCTCATTTTTGCTAGATTTTTCTAAACAAACAAAAAAACAGTCATGAGGATACCATGACATTTTCAAGACTTTGGACATATCTTATTGATCTATTAACGCCGAATATATAGTTCTAAGTTTTGGTATTTGTTCATTTCCTCAATTAACATACTTGAACATTTCTAATGAAGAGTATTGGCCATATTCAGCTGTGAGCTTTACAACTGAAACAAAAATAAATCATTAAAGCATTAAAATCAAAGTGGAAGGGTATAAGGTCGATCTGTCACTGCACTATAGGCATTTAGCGCACAAATAACAAACCATCCGCCATCTCTCATACATATTTTAGTGTTTGCAGACATCTTCACCAAACCTTAAACTTGCTAAGGATATTTAGAGCCAAAAGCATCCATCACCATCCACGACCTGGGGAACCAGAGACTATGAAATCTATCAGTTTCATTGTATCGCGGTAGATACCACTTTCGGACTGTTGGTGCCGTAGTCCACATTTGTATTCTACCTGCTGCCAGATGGTGCTATGTACGTTGTATATTTCAGTGACTCAGCGAAAGGAAATGATTTCACCAATACCTACTGCCTATAGAATGAAATCAGATTTCTTCTTGATTTTGTCGAAACCGAGCTTGACAAGAATAGAATAAATATCCATTGTATTGCTAATCTACTCATTTTAATATCATCAACTATAGACCGTACAGTGAGATAAATATTACGGATATGCGCCAGATAAAATATAAATATATGTTTCCCCTGATTTTCATCTAATTTCACAGTTCTCTATGACGTTTTGTATGTAAATGAGTATTACTGTTTACATGTGTATACCCTTTGCCCTAGTTAAGATGAGAGAAGTTTTGATGTGATGGTTGCAGGTAGTATTGGTGCTGTGTCGACTGAGGCCCCAGTACACCTTCTCACACTCGAGGAAGTCCTCGCCGCCACTCTTGGGGATGGTGGCCATCGCCATGGCCCTGCCGCCTCCAAGTGTACACGAAATACGCCTGGAGTCCGACATGTTCGTAACGCGCATCAATTTTGACTTCCGGATAGCACACTGTGAACCAAGGTAAGAGCTCATCTCCTCTTTCTTTATAGAGTAGCGCCACCATCTGAATTATAAATGACGGGTAACTTCTGTAACACTTGACTTATTCAAAATACTTCGATAACTATAAATTCACCATCATTCGCTTTCACGGGTCAAGCCTTTATCGCTTCCTCAGGTCCTCATAGATCTCTTAAATCCGTGGTAGTGCGTCTGCTTCACGTTCAAGAGGTCCCGAGTTCGAATCTCGGTCTGGTTAAGTTATCTGGATAAGGTTTTATCGGGGGTTTTCCCTTATCCTGAAAGATGAATGGTAACTCTAAGCTCTATGTACCCCGGGCTCATTTGAACATCATTTCATTAAGCGTCCGATATGACAACTTTGTACGATATAAATTTAAAACAAAATAGATTTTCAAAAAATGAGATTACATTTCTTTTGTTTACCAATATTCCCTTCATCTTTTGGCATATAATTAAACATTTCTATGCAACCGTCTTGTATTCTTTTGGCATGTTCTCACCACTTACTTCTCTGTCAGCTTCAAAATATTTAACTTTTTTTAACATCTTCAATTTTGGAAACGTAGAGTCAGAATGAAAAATTCAATGCCATAGCCGGGATTTGAACCACGGATCTTATGGTTTCCGTCCAGCCGCTCTACCATTGAGCTACTATGGCCAACGTACCGATATGACATTAAATTCTCCAACTGACTCGTATTTTCCTGGTAAACCACTAGGAGTTCTCATAAACACATGAGACAACTACCTTAATGTAGTAAGTCGCCTTTTTTCGCCATTCTTTTGTAGTTTTTTTAAACAGATGGGCTTTCTAGATTTTCTCCATATTTAATAATAAACATTAAATGAAATGCAAAAAATTGCAAGTTTTATACATTTTAAGAATTGTGTAACCTTTAAACTTGGAAGAAAAGAAGTCACTGGTTATTTTGTCCTTTCAAAATCCAATAAAAGCATCGTCTCGTGAAAGTAAGACGTCTTCAAGAGTAGATAGTGTTTAATTTCGCGTGTGACGTCATATAGATGAAATGTTACATTTTTTCAACTGTACTTGAAAGTGCAGTGCAGATTTTTCCACACGGGACTGCCCCAATAGAATATCCTGTTTATTCTTAAAGGAAATTGTTATAACTGAAAAATCGCAAATGTTCTAAATTTTGAAAATTGACAGAAAATATGAAGATTTTACCAAAATATAATAAAGTGTAATAGTTTGTCACATGCACTCAATTCCACACACTGTACAACTTGTTCCCATAATGACAGTAAGCATGTTTTGGCTGTTTGTGTTGACATCATATTCCTATTCTGTTTCAGAGTGTCGGACTTGCTGGATTACTCGCCAGACGAGCTGACTGGGAAAAATCTCTACACTTTGTGTCACGGACAAGATGCAAACAAACTTCGGAAATCCCATGTCGACTGTAAGTACCGTACAACATTAAATCACCATTTGGAGTATACCTCTACATACAGTATGGACTCGGATAATACGGTCATTAGTGCCTGCATTTTCGAGTAATATACATCATCCGACCGTCTTGTGTTTCGACCAATCTTCCCTGTTATTGTATTTCTTTCCCAAAGTCATGCTAAACTCCTATACAACTAAGAATAGCTATACTTCTTTGGCGGTATCAGTGATATTTCTTTACTTTCTTCACTTCAACGAAGAGATATTTTCTTTCTCGTATCTTCCTTTTACTCGTTTTTTATAATTTCTAGAGTGCCCGATGCTTCTTTTTTCTAAAGAATTATCCCTGTTATTTAAAAAATGATACTCTTTCTTCACTGCTGGCCTCATGTGCATTTAACAATAGTGTATTTCCTCATTTATATCATAGAATCTATAAATTTTACATTTTCACCGTCTGAATTTTGCTTATTTCCTTATATTTTGTTATCAAAGATTCTCTTGGGGCACCGTGGTCTTGGGGGAATTCCAAGTTCATTTCTTCTTGCTTTGTTGTAGAGTTCTTGTTATAGTTTAATATATTATTTACTGAAGTGTATTTATTTTATAGATAGTTAAATTATTTATTGTACATATTCCAAAATTTTAAGATTTACAACTTTAGGCTACATTTATTTGTCGTTACCTTGTTGCTACCTTGGCTTACATGACACCCTGGTCTTCTGTTCTGCCAGGTAGCTCTTAACCTCCATGCTTCCTTGTTACTTAATTAGTCCCATTCTTCCCCCTCATCTTCCTTTCTTATATTCTTTACATTTCTTGTCCATTTTTCTTTTACTTTCTGCAGAAACTCGCCAGTACTTCTTACCTTCTTTTCCTCATTTCCAGTTAACATTTTTATAGCTACTATCTTCTTCTCTACCTTCTCCCATTTTCCCTCCCAAACCTTTTTTCTCCACATTGCAACCTCCTCGCATTTTATGTCAAAATGGAGTAATTAAAATTTAGGACTCGTTACAGACCAGTATTTCTAATACATATTTTTATTTTCACTAGTATTTTCCTTGTTATGACATTAATTTTGTACTATTTTGACATTTTAAATTAATGAATATAGAGTTACAAATTAATTTACAAAATCCTGGTGAAATAGGTGAAAGTCTGCATCCTTGTGTTATTACTGCTTGACATTTAAAATACGATACTTGGAGATTTCAAGCTACAAACTTTCTCTTCTTAATATCTTATCTATATGCTACTGAACCTACAAATAATGGAACAAACGTGTATATTGTTTCAACTGCATTCAATGAAGTAGATGTTGCTCATGAAATTTCAATTATTATAAAATAATGTATATATTAAGTTTCCATTAATCGTGATGCTAGATTTAAGTTCAGCTCCTCTTGGAAACCAGCCTTAAATTGGAAATCAGTCGGCTTAAGAAGCACAGATCTATACAGCTTTATCCTCAAGTAGTACCTCTTCTTTGACCTAATTAATTTTCTACGCTACAGCAGTCTTTTGTTCAGTCATGCGAGTATTGATAGTGTTTTGTCTTTGTTGATATTTGTGTTGTATCTGTTTTGTGGTTACAAAAGATCCTCCCGAAACGTCGATTTCCAATCGTCTTTTCACCTGGCTTGTTTCCCGAGAATATCGTGAACATAATGTGTATACTTTTTGTGAAAAATTGTATAAAATTAGGTTAAAATATAAAACTACATTTTGTACTGCAGTACGAATGTTTGTAAAAACATCGAAACCCGCCTCTGTGATGTGGAGATAGCGTTGTCTGCCTCGCGCTCAAGAGTTTGAATCTCGGCGAGGATGAGTTATCTGGATAAAGTTTTTATCTGGGTTTTCCCCATATCCTGAAAGATGAATGTCGAGTAATTTTGAGCTCTATGGACCCTCGACTGTTATTCATTTTCCGATATGACCTAAAGTGTATTGCTCCGGCACTTGCATCTGTCTACTTCGAAGGCGGTGGCATTAAGCTTGCAGCACTACACGCAATGGAATATTCTGCAACTTTCCTCCCCAATACACTCTACCTGGGGAGTTTTTAAACACAAGTTGAGCACACTTTATGAGATTTGTTCCCTTCTCTCACGGTAAATCCATCAGCCCCCTCGCTCCCAGTGACGGATAAACACTTCATTGCTACATTTGCATCTATTTTACTGCACGGAGGACTTATTCCTAACTTGAACTAGCACAGAATACTTCAGTGCCATCTATGAAAATGTTGCATTCTTAAATGGCTCATTTTCTAGTCAGACAAAGGCAACAAAACTCCGGAGAGAACGTTATATAAGATGGGTATTAGCTGGTATGGCGATTGAAAGAGTAATCATGGAACATGTCAATAAAATGATTTTATAGTACACACTTCAATTTTTGAGTAAACTATTCTGGCCTGTCGGGTTTCTACTTAATTTTGAGAGTATACTCAAGTAATGGAAGAAGAGCAGAATATATATACCACACATGGTATAAAAGCACTAGTGTTACGTTTTAATAAACGTAATTAGTCAACTTAAAATACGCGGCTTATGAAAATAATAAGCTCGATAGTTAAAACAGATATCTAAGGAGGCACAGAAAGAATTGTAAACAAGTATGGCAGAGGTAGAGTTATTGTAAGAGGATACAGAAATGTTATAGATAAGAAGTGAATTGGGACCATCGCCAATAAGGACAACATGCCTTAATGTCTCTTTGATAATGACACTTTCGTTAGGCCCCACTTTCACCTTGATATGAGGACACCACACTTGCCTTTGGGGACCTTCAAACAACACTTCATTTCATTTTGATTTTATTATCGAAATACATAGATGTAGCATATCCTAGTTATTTATTTTTATTTTGGACCAAAGTATTGGGGCTTATGTTCAAAAAGTTCTAGCCTGTGACCTTTAACTATATAGTTATTCTTTCCCCTTGTTTCATATGTGTGGACATCGGAATTTGTGGAGGTTATATTCCTGTTATGTACAAAAAGTATTGTTCGCAGAATAAATATGCAGGGAAGAGTAAGTATGTTTAATTTTATAAAATACGGCCTGCATGAGCACGTTCGTGTTATTTTTGCCAGGTATCTGGTAGCTCTTTTCTGTAGGAGAAAAATGCTGTAAAGTTTAATTTGGAAGTGTCCCCACAGCTCGATGCCATAAGAAATGTGTGAATATATTAATGCAAAATATACTGACTTACTAGTATCTAGTGAGAGAAAATTGGCTAAATATCGCAACACAAAAAGTCCTGAGCTTAATTTACTTTCTTGTTTTTCAATGTGGTTGTTCCAAGTTAACTTGTCATCAAGGATTAAACCTAAAATATTTACACTTTTTACACACTGGAATAGACTATTGCCTGTATTAAGCTGAGGTTCGAAAGGACGTCTCTTAAAATAAAATAGAATTAATTCGCTTTTTTGTGCATTATACTGATTCTAGGCCTGCAATATGTAACTAAGATAAATGGCAGCTAGAGCGTGATTAACAGTCAATATAATTGTATCCTTTCTGGATGTTTCTGGTAGAAACTCTTATCTTCCATAATTTCGTCCAGTCCTTGAAATACAATTTAATTTCATATTCCTAGTTCCTGCAGTTAGATTTACGATAGTTAAGGTTATAAATAAAAATGATTATAACAAAGAATATGCAAGTTTGCCAACACAATGAATAGGTTAACTGGTCAACGCCTTGTAATAAATTGAAGCATGACGTTTCTGAAATGCCAACAAGTAACATTTCCGTCATTGGAAATTAATTATGTAAAAATGTGTAAGGAAATGCAAATTCTAATTAAACCAAATTGATTTACTAATCATGTGTAAATGCAAAGGTCAATTGTCGTGCGATTGGACTTGAAACCGAAGTTAGTAACAATAGAGTGGCATAACAAAGTTATCACAAGGGTGTAATAAGGTCCAACATTTCGTTCTTGTGTCTTGTGCCTAGCTCTGTACAAATTAATTTGACAAATGTGTGGTAACTGAAACAATTAGTGTAATAGTAGGGTTGCCCATGTCACTAATGCACCTCAACAGCATTCAAGAATTACCGTTCTCCTTGAGTTGAACTTACGTTCCTCAGGATTGGTACTAATGTTACATGTTTATGAGGGCAGCCGCGGAAGATCCATGGTTCAAATCCCAGGTATGGCATTAAATTGTTCAGTTCTAATTCTACCTTTCAAAGAGAAAGTCATGTTAATGGACATATGGGATTTGTTTACTCTTGAATATACTTTCATTCACTCCAGACTAGCAGTATCCTGAGGAGAATGGGGAACCAAAGGTCACAGACAGGAGTTAAATCCAAGAGACAACAGAAGTCGGCTGACCTCTCTACCAGAGAGACAATTTTGTCTTAAGTAAATTTTTTTTACTTTTTTATTTTTTATTTATTTGTGTACTAAGCTATTACAATTGTTGAGCTGATCACCAGTAACTTTAGTAAAATAGTTGATACAGACAAGGGATTTGACATCGGAGGAGTCTAAAGTCAGGACTTCAAAACTATGCAACGCCACTGAGAGTCATCCATCGCTTGGCTGCTTCTGTAGAGGAGAGAGAGAGAAGACTATTGAATTGTGTGTTGGCACGACTGTCTCCCCGTCAGAAGCAGTTGGAGAGAGATTTTGAGTATTCACATCTCGTGCTATGTCTCCGGATGTGCTGCACATCTCAAGTTAGTTGTAACGTCCCTCTTTCTATCTCAAAACTCCTCCCTTTTCCTTCCCTTCCCTCCTCATTTTCGTCGTATCACGTTCAGAAATTTTCTTTCTCTTATTTCTAACTTCTCTACGTTTCCCCAAAAACTAGACTTTCTCCCACCTTTCTTCTTCGGACTCTGTATCTTAGTTCTTTACGGCGGCCACCTTCCTCCTCCTGACAAGACAACAAACTGTAACAAAGACACAAACAAAGGGATGGCAAAGTTTCCCCCAAGTGTTGGAATAAATCCAACCCTTTCTGTTTTCCAAACGAGCATCGCTATCAAACTTTACGTAAAGTGGATGCATTTCCTGTTGGATAACAGCCACGTTTATGAGTCCACTTCATGTTTGTACAAATGTAAGGCATCGAGTTTATTTTGGGGAGATGTCGCTTTGTAAATTTGGCTCAAAATCTAACCTCAAATTTGTCTTATTTACATACTCAACTGTTTTATGTTTCGTTCCTTTTTAATTGACAGTAAGTCATACACAGGCACAAACGTGGGTGTGGATCTTTTTTCTTTTTTCATTCAGGGAGTACCCAAAATTAATCTCGGTATCAAATTATTGGCTTCAAATTGAATGCTTTCTCCACTTGCTTACCATTTATCAGATAAAGTAAAATTATTTATTATAAATAAACCAAGTTCTTCTTTTTATAGTGACAGTATTGTAGTATAATTTTTATTTGTACTTTTATTTTGAAATATATTTCTAAAAGCTGCTCATAATAAACCTCTGTTTTGAAATCTACTTTTTGCGTTAAAAATAATTAGACAAAAACCAACAATCAGATTTATGTAGGAAACTTAATTGCTTAATGTTTTTGAATATATATAGAAGTTTAATTTATTATTATTTATTATTATCTTTAGATACTGAAATTAATGGATTTCTTCCCTTTCTATATCTAAAGCTAATAAGAAATAATAATAAATTAAACTTTGGCATTCATAGGAAGTCTACTGATTGATAATTACATAAAAATAAAGGTTTTAACCCTTTTTCACATAAATTTGCTGCTTTTGGTAGTTTGATTTATATATTAATAAATATATCCCTGAATAAAGATGAATTTAATAAAGAGTATAAACATATTATTAATACTTCTTTAATTAATGGTTTAAATAAATACTTTATATAATAAAAATGAAAAATTCAAATATCAAAAAACTATTAATGATATTTCTACCCTTAAACAATAAAAGATGGTTATGATTTTAAAATATTTACTTACCATTCTTGGGTTAATAAATATTTTCAATTTTTTTTAAAGAGTTTGGTATAACTTTAGTTCCTCAAAATAAATATAGTATTAACATTTATTGCATTTCCTAATAATAAAAACTCTGGTATTTATCAGTTTAATTGTTTCGATTGTGATAAAGTTTATATTGTAAAGACAAAACGTAATTTGGAAATCAGAACGAAATAATACTTTTGTAATACTAAGTATAAGCAAACTTATAAATGGCCGTTGCAGATCAATTTTGGTCATTTAACCATGAAATAAATCCAGAAGATAGATTTAATGCTTCGGGAAAATATATTTATTTTAAAAAACAAACATCACGTAATGGATTTTGAAATAACGACAGTTGATTCTGTTTTTAAATTTGTTTTATTTTGAGATTTTGGCAATACTAACAAGAACATATCAACTTCTAGCGTTCGTAACGATGACAACAGTTTTGTTGTTTCGGCTGAGGATGTGTAAAAGTTTTACATGAAATCGCGATCACGGACAATTTATAAGTATCATCATTTCTTATACCATGCTTTAAAAATCAAAGGGAATGCTTTAGTGACCTGCATTTCGAAAAAGTCATAAAAAGATCAAGAAGAAAAGCTGAAAGAGCATTAACCATTGCTAAGCCATAAGTTTGTTGAAAACATTCACCAGTGATGTGAATGAGTATTCACGAAATCGCGATTCTCATCAGTTAATAAGAAAATGTTCATCTCCTTTAAGCTAAGTGAAGTTTTATGTTACGAATTATTATATTTGTATAGTATTAAAGAGATGCCTTTAATGTAATTTTTATGTTCAATGTATTAGAGTTACGTAACATAGAGATGTAATATTCCGTAACTACCAAAATCTAAACAAATGTCAATAAATACTTTATAAGTTGCAGACTCAAAGATGAAGTGAGAATAATTCCGTAGATATTTTTAAGTCTTTGTCTTTGCATTTAGAAACCCATGTTGTTCCTGTTAAACTCTCATACAGAACTCATTATTTCTGGAGTTTCATTTGTATTGCTTACCGCGGTTTCTGATCAATGATTACAACAATTGTATAAATGCCAGAACATGAGGTGTATCCTAAGACCTTATATCGGCTGCGTCAGCTTCCAACCAGAAATGCCTGGGCCTTTTGAGGTTTTCTCTGGTGGTCGGATGTTTTCTACCACGATATTCTTCTTATTTCCCTTTCTTTCTGTTAGTTTCTCATATTTCAAGCATGCTTTCAGTGAGAGAGTGCCGAATGATAGTGCAGTTGCCTCTTCCAAGAACGTGGACACCAGAAGGCTGCCTAGGTTGTATGGACCGCTCTACTTTGTTCTTTCATTTTGTAGGGGAGGGGTGTCAGGAAATAGATCTGTGCATATCTGTAAGTCTTGTATGCGGAGTAAATAAAATTAGTCCTAACGTACCTTCTTTAGTACAACAGTCCGTTTGTCCACAAAAGTCACTCACTTGTGTGTTATTGTATTGTTGCAGTGATCAACAAAGGACAAGTAATGACGCAGTATTATCGAATTATGAACAAAAATGGAGGATACACGTGGATCCAGACCTGTGCCACTGTCGTCTGCAACTCGAAGAATGCAGAGGAACAGAATATCATCTGTGTTAACTACGTTATCAGGTATGTAGTTGCTTCATAAACATGTTGTTACTGCATTTAATATCATGCATAACTGGTGTAATGAGTCGAATGTGCAAAATGTGTTGACAGAAAAGGGCAAAATAGATAGAGGGATAGTTGTGATCAATAAGAAATGGTTAACGGCGAAACAAAAGAACTATATGGAGACATATTTTAATGAGGATAAGCAGATACGTTGACCCCAAAGGTTTCTGTAAAGTCGTCATGCTTCCTGAATTAAGCATAATAGTTGAAATCTAACGTGCTATTTATTTTTCCTGTTAGCTTATTCAAAGAGTTTCTAAGATCATGACAATCTACACTGATTTTTGTCAACCTCGTCTGCTCCTACAGCAGCTTTTCTATTAATTTGTAGAACAGAAATGACCAGACAAAGTCCATGTACTAGGATGATTGGCACTACAACATTTTTTACAGGAACCATATATTCAACAAACTAATTCAGGTAACATTACAGGTATTCCCCACCAATCTCTATGCACTTCTTCCATCGTTCTGGCATCTTTCGTATTTGCGTAGCAAACCATTATTTGGAGGTATCATAGAGCAACTGATGGACAGCTGCATTAAGTTCGTCATTAGTGGCGAACTTCTTACCTTGCATGACCTCTTTCATTGAGTCGAATAGAATATATTCACTAGCAGCCAAATCGGGTGAATATAGAGGATGTGGCAGCACAGTAAACCCTAGTGTACGAATGGTGACTGACATGTGGTCGTGCATTGTCTTGTTGGAGAACACCACAGCCTCATTTTTGATGGCGACGTTCTTGAATGCGTCTGCGGAGCTGTTGCAGTGCCGCTCATTGTTGAAGATCGTATTGGGAGGAAACCAATCTACCAGAAATATGCCTTTCTGATCCCAGAACATAGTTGCCATGTGTTTCCGAACAAATAGTCCTGGCCTTGACCTCTTGGGACGAGGGCTGGCATAGACTGCCGTTTATTTTCCAAAGCCTCGAGGAAAAACTGTGACTCGTCGAGGGTGATCAGTTTCGCAAAGAATTCCTCTGGATCTGCACTGTACTATGGCAGCAACTGTTGGCATACCTGTTTTTGCGCATTAGTGAAGGTATGTGTACCCATTGTGCACACAACTTTTTTATCATCAAATATTCATGGATTATGGTGTGGAGGGTTCCCCGTGATAGACCTACTAATCCGCACTAATTCATCGAATGTGATGTGCTTGCTCTCGAATATCAGGTCATTGTTTGGTTTGTGTACAGTTGCTGGACACCCAGTGCTTTTGTGTTTTTAGCACGTCCCTGGCGTCTTTGAGTTCCGACACCCAACAAAACACGGACCTCGCATTAGTGCAGACTCCCCACATATGTCTGAAGCCATCCTTCCCTCCAGAGAAACCACACAGTCCATCTTTGCCCGTGCTTGTCTGCTTCTTTGTTGTTTCCCTGATGTCCACAACCATACACACAAGACGGTACAATCGCTGCTCCAGTGCATCATCTATAGGAAGTAACAACATCAACTGGTGACAGTACTATCGCCTATCTTCACCCATACTGCTACTTTGCAGCAGTTATAGGGGGAGTGCCAATCATTATTGAACGAACTAAATACCCCATTTAAGTCCAATACAAACACATAAACAGAAATTGAAGACCCTTTTTAGCATTATATGTATTACAAGTAGTTTTTTATGAATGTTTTAGCGGAAGAGAGTACGAGAATGTAATAATGGACTGCTGTCAGTTGGAAGACAGTGTCCAAACAGTCAAACGAGAGGAGGCTGGTGGTAACGACCCCGAGAATGGCTCGCCAGACGCCGATCGAGGTGGTAAGTATATATCAACACATTTCTACAGGAATTTAGCCAAAATAGGGATTTCTATTCGGTTAGCTAATGTATTTTAATATTTAAAACCTTTGTTACCACATCTGGATTGTTGCTGAAGTCATCTTTTCCATTTTGAAGCAGTATTAAGTGTAACTACGGCAGGTAGGACGCTCGTCTGGTTTAACTTATCTCCTGAATGAGTCAAAAAAGAGAGAGATAGTTTACATTACCTCCCGAGCATTACTACAACTGAGGAATATATCTATCGATTGTAAGTTACTGAAGTTTTAAGATCTACAACTAGGACTGGATAGTGAAACGCCAGTTCTCACCACCATGTTCAGCAGTTGTTTCAAATGTTTTCTTGACTATATCTCAGTGAATTTTGTGTTGAAAATTCAAGTTACGGAAGAGGAAATTATATTAACCTTCATTCTACGATAAATTGGAGTTAGTTAAAAAAGAAACAGCTACTTCCGACTTGAAACGACTTAAAAACAAAAACAAATTGAACTTCCTGCACACATTTAACAATAAACCTTATATAAATGTCGTTAAATTATATGCTACTGGAACGTACTCACTTTGCTGGACGTATTTACTGCTTTGGTGCACTATTGCTCTTGTAAATTGTATATAATTTCCATATTTGAAACCTTTTCGTATCCCAGAACATAAACTAAGAGCTCTGAATTTCAGTTCTTTAAGGGAGGCTAATATTAAATCTGCTAAACTCAAAATCCGTCATCTCTGGAACCATAAGGATAACAGACTGAATGTACTACCTGCTAAGTCCTTTTATTATTTATATTCAAGTACCAGGACGTTGTAATATGAGGTGCGTGTAATCTATATTCCGTTCATGACGTCATCACGCGTCAACATCGCCTGACAATTTTCCAAGTGCACAGCCTTGTGATCATCCGTCAGCATTCGTGGCACCCACATGGAATACATGGATACTTTTCGCATTTTCAGATCTTCATGCAGGATTGTGTGCACAGATCCCACGGAAATGGCAATTTTGGAGGTGATGTCTGCAACTGTCTTGGTTTGTTGTCACACGATGTTCTGCCTTCATTGAACTGTCGCACCCAGGATCGTACATTAGACACATCCATGGTACCATCACCACATGCCTCACTTAACTGTCTTGGTTTGTTGACACACGATGTTCTGCCTTCATTGAACTGTCGCACCCAGGAACGTACATTAGACACATCCATGGTACCATCACCACATGCCTTACTTAACTGTCTTGGTTTGTTGTCACACGATGTTCTGCCTTCATTGAACTGTCGCACCCAGGAACGTATATTAGACACATCCATGGTACCATCACCACATGCCTTACTTAACTGTCTTGGTTTGTTGTCACACGATGTTCTGTCTTCATTGAACTGTCGCACCCAGGATCGTACATTAGACACATCCATGGTACCATCACCACATGCCTCACTTAACTGTCTTGGTTTGTTGACACACGATGTTCTGCCTTCATTGAACTGTCGCACCCAGGATCGTACATTAGACACATCCATGGTACCACCACCACATGCCTCACTTAACTGTCTTGGTTTGTTGACACACGATGTTCTGCCTTCATTGAACTGTCGCACCCAGGAACGTACATTAGACACATCCATGGTACCATCACCACATGCCTTACTTAACTGTCTTGGTTTGTTGTCACACGATGTTCTGCCTTCATTGAACTGTCGCACCCAGGAACGTATATTAGACACATCCATGGTACCACCACCACATGCCTCACTTAACTGTCTTGGTTTGTTGACACACGATGTTCTGCCTTCATTGAACTGTCGCACCCAGGAACGTACATTAGACACATCCATGGTACCATCACCACATGCCTTACTTAACTGTCTTGGTTTGTTGTCACACGATGTTCTGCCTTCATTGAACTGTCGCACCCAGGAACGTACATTAGACACATCCATGGTACCATCACCACATGCCTCACTTAACTGTCTTGGTTTGTTGTCACACGATGTTCTGCCTTCATTGAACTGTCGCACCCAGGAACGCACATTAGACACATCCATGGTACCATCACCACATGCCTCACTTAACTGTCTTGGTTTGTTGTCACACGATGTTCTGTCTTCATTGAACTGTCGCACCCAGGAACGTACATTAGACACATCCATGGTACCATCACCACATGCCTCACTCAACTGTCTTGGTTTGTTGTCACACGATGTTCTGTCTTCATTGAACTTTCGCACCCAGTAACGTACATTAGACACATCCATGGTACCATCACCACATTACTCACTCACTGGCGATTAATTTCAATAAGTGTCACACCACGTAAATGGAGAAAACGAATGATTACACGTTCTTGCAATGAAAACGTCGCCATTTTAAGTATCAAAATCAGTCCTAACTCTCGTCGCTGCTACTAGAGTTCTATGCACTATACAGTGCTGCCATCTCTGTCATGCATTCACAAAGAGTTCACGTGTATTTTAAAGAATACTAGAAGTTCCTATCTGGTCCTAACATGAAACGCACCTTGTACTTTAGCAGACTGTGAAATGTCGTTCAGAACGAATTGAAACTTTCTCTGTGAAACATTTATCAGAATCATGAATTAATTACGCTACAAATAAATTTTATATAATTGGACTGAATAATAAATTTTGCCCGCCCCGTAATGTAAGTGGTAGCGTCCAAGAGATTCCGAGTTCGAATCTCGGTCAAGGTGAGTTATCTGGATAAGGCTTCTTCCCGGGTTCTTCCCTCATCCTGAAATATGATTGTGTAAGCTCTGTGAACCCTGGGCTCATTTCAACATCATTTCATTCATCTGCCTATAGGACTTAACTTTGCAGGACATAAATTTAAAAGGAAAATAATATAAGGAAAAATAATCAGCAATTATGCGGATAAGGCATTGTAGAGATGACGAACATTTCGTTGATGTAACTTGCTTGCTTCTTGACCTCGTGTCCAATTAAGGCTCTACAGAGATAAACGTAGCAGTAGCTGCTGGTTTCTAATTTGCATTAATGGTCCCGATGCTGCAAAACCTCTTCGGTTTAACAATCACTTTGGCTTGTTACAATTTGCATAACAGGGGAGTTTTGACGCCGTGATCCGTAGACAACTTCTCTCGTTAGCTTGTACCGCGGGCAAGTCTACCTACAGGCGACGTTCTTACTTCCTGTACCAACATTGCACTGGAAAATACCCGTTTTGAGGTCTGTTCAATTCAAAGAATTAGTTTTATAAAAATATGATCGCGCGAATTTAGTATTTCAGTTGATTATCTTCCGAGGATGTAACACGAAAGTTTAAAACAAGATCCCATTCCAAATTAACCTTCCCAGGGACTTTGATTAACATTAATTTGACACGTAACCATATCCGTTATGTGCTAATAGACTGTGAGGTCTTATTCACTTGAAGAGAACTTTTAAAGATAAACATAAGAGATAAATAAAAATCTATTGGACACAAAATTGAAAACACTATAACACGCACAATTTTGTCAAATAATTTTATGACATCAGCCATTTCTGATATATTTCTTATTATTGCTCTAAAATTCGGTATTAATGTTGTTAAAATATTTTAGAAAAATAATTAGTGACTCTCCTATAAGTATTTGCTACTACTACACAAATATAATAATTTATAACATAAAACTTCACTTATCTTAAAAGAAAGTGATGACAATTTTCTTATTAATTGATGAGGATCGCGATTTTGTGAATACTCATTCACATTATTAGCTCAAACAACCTCGTTGTCAACGCTACAATCACTAGATGTCACTACCTTTTTGCCAATATTAACAAAATCTGAAAATAAACAAATTTAAAAGCAGAATCGACTGTCGGTATTTCAAAATTCATGACGCGATGTTTATTTTTTAAAATAAATAGTTTTTCCCAAAGAATTAAATCTATAGGACCATTGAATTGTTTTAATCATTTAACTTCTGGATTTATTTCATGGTTAAATCACCAAAAATGATGTGCTACGGCCGATTTATTACTCTAGTAATACCTAATGTTACGAAATTATTCTTTCGCTCTGATTTCAAAATTACGTTTCGTCTTTCCAATATAAAATTTATCATAATCTAAATAATTAAATTGTAAATACCAGAATTTTTATTATCTTTTACGTATTTATCCACTACTAATTTCGTTTCATTTATCCTTCTTGCCTCTACAACCAAATCTATAAATTATTTCTATATCTCCAGTAACATGAATTAAATACACAAATAAACTTTCCTAACATTAGTTTACAGAATCTATGTAAAAATAAACAATAATAGGTAGAAAAAGCAATGTAAATATATTGTGTTCTTACGCTTTGTTTATTTTTCTCTCTGTTTTTCTTAATCTGTTCTAAGCGTTTTCAGACTATATATGCATAGCGAGTTTCAGTGTTGCAGAAGTATTGGATATAGTAATAATAATAATAATAATAATAATAATAATAATAATAATAATAATAATAATAATAATAATAATAATAATAATAATAATAATAATAATAATAATAATAATAATAATAATAATAATAATAATAATAATAATAATAATAATAATAATAATAATAATAATAATAATAATAATAATAATAATAATAATAATAATAATGATTATGGTGATGATAATGATAATAATGATAATGATAATAGATGCCTTTCTTTCCCTGGTCGTTAGGGATTATTTAATGTACAGACATCATAATTCGGTTTATTTATGTATTTTGTACTTAACTCTTCATAATATTCTGTCCTTTTTTATTTTATATTTTTTTCGAATGTTCTTTTATTGAAATTTGTCATCTTAGGTACACGATTATACAAACGACGTAACAATGCAGAGCTTTTGCAACCTTTGGATATTTCTTGATATAAGGTACTATTCAAATAGCACAAGATACAAGAAGTCTTCCTCCAGAAGATGGAAGAGACTTAACTGATATGTTTAAAACATATAGAAAGAATTTAGTTGCAGCTCTGAAGTGGCAGAGAGGATGTCGTCCATAATCACTGTCTTATAATAAAGATACTTAACTGCAATGTTAGGCTGTTCTTGGTTTGTATTTCCATTGGCATTTGGTTTAATAATTGAGGTCACCTGCAGTAACACCAAACATATGGTAAAAAGTTAAGGGATCGGAAATACACGCTCCATAATATTTGTAAATTTTAAATTTTATTAACTTTGGCCTCATTCTGTATTTCACCCAAAATTTCTATGCCGAAGTCTTTCGGAAACACGTGTTTGAGGCCCTTTAAGTCTAATTAGAAAAACACTTTAGAGAAAATCTCTCAAACAGTAAATACGAAGCTTAGTACTGTCCTCTAAGTCTCTTCCAAAAATTACCGGTATTTTTGATTTTCTGAAAATGATAAATAACTTTCAGAGACCATGTATTTTACATATTTACATCACAAATAAAGCGTGTATTTCGAATTTTTGGAAATATTTCTGACCTCTCCTTCATTCAGAAGGAGCGTGAACCATAAGAGACGAGAAAAAAATATCAGGCAAAAATTGTAAATCTCTTTAAAGAACACAATTTATTTCCAATATCTTAATTTCGTATCAGTGATTGACAAGAGAATTTATTCTTATCGGTTTGAATTTTGCAATATCTTTCTCATTTTAAACTTCTGTCACTATTCATTTGTTTCCCCGATGTTATAGACTGTATAATTGCAAGGCCAGCATGTAGCGTCCTGCTTTTAAACATCTGACTTTCGATTCTGTTTTCTCTGCCCTTTTGAAACTATTTCTGTAAAGATAACATAAACTACTGATTTTATAAGAACAAAGACATGAACGTTGAACAGCACTAATGGTAGTGCTAAAATTCTATGTACGAAGTGATATTTTAATAAAAGGAGATTATTTGCTCGAGCAAACCAAAGTGAAATGATGAGCACTCTTTTGAGTTGAGCCGACGTTAGTGAGTTCATCTCTCCTGCAGTAATGTGAGAACCTCATGCTATCTAGTGGATGCTGTGCAAATTAACTGAATCCGCGAGAATCAATATCGACGAAAGGGAGACGTCGCATTTAACTAGTTGAAACTCGCTTGTCAGATGGCAGCACCGTGCAGGTAAATTCAAACGTTCTAACAAACAGACAAATACGCGTATTAGAGAAATGGGTTAAATCGCAAAGCTGGAGTTACCGAAGTAGTGAGAGCCCGCCTCGGTAGCGTAGATGGTAGCATGTCTGCCACACGTTCAAGGGGTCCCGAGTTCGAATCTCGTTCAGGGTTATTTCTGGGTTTTCCCTTATCCTCAAAGACGAATTTCGGGTAACTCTAAGTTCTATGGACTCTGGGCTCATTTGAGCATCATTTCACCCATTTCATCCACCGTCCGATGTGACGACGTTGGATGATGGAAATTACAAAACGAAACAAAAAACGAAGTAGTGAGAGGCTAACTTTTTAAATTCGGTACTTAAAAGAGACCCAAAAACGGCCATAAAGTTTCATCATGACTTTCGAGGTTAAAAAAAAACGTCTTGGGATTAAAATATACATTAATATGTTTTAAAAATGTTTATTACGAGGATATTTAGTGCATTATTAATTAAATACGAGGTTCGTCATATTAAGTAAACTTGTTATTGCACATGATTGTTTAATTTACCGTCTTAAGTAATCTCTAAGCATCCATCAGCAGTGGGTGTCACAGTTCATTTAGGCGCTGGGCTACTTCATCCAAGGTGGCCCACATCGATGTTATGAAGTATGCTTAAAGGCGAGAGCCCCACGTCAGTAGAGTTGCGTTAACAAAGAAAGACAAAGCCTATTTTCACTTTATGCAACTCGCTGGTTACCGAGAACCTAAAAGCAATGACAACAGCTCCTATGTAACGATGTGTCTGTTTTTTAACTCTGAATAACTGTATATTTTATTTCAGCATTCGCAATTTTAATTGTACTATTGCCGTACTCTCAAGCCTTGTTATCAAAAAATAACGCTTATCATTAGATTTCAAAGCCATGCTAAAAGTATTTTTATTAGTTTAAAAAAACCGAAAAGATATTTAAAATTGTATGAAAATGTTCAAACTAGATGTTG
Organism: Mantis religiosa; assembly: GCA_030765055.1. Taxonomy (NCBI): domain Eukaryota; kingdom Metazoa; phylum Arthropoda; class Insecta; order Mantodea; family Mantidae; genus Mantis; species Mantis religiosa. The sequence goes on along the minus strand of CM060953.1, from coordinate 23,048,821 downwards.
TCCACGTATAACAAGGTTTATATAGACGAGGCTGGTATGAAATTGTTTGGGAAAGAAGGAAAGGTGCTTTCTCTGAAAGAGAAATTGAGGCAAACATATTGTACGTTTTGCTGTTTCGCTGGGAGGACTTACGTCACATTGCATTGATGTGTAGATAAATAAACCCTTCAAAGAGAGGAATGGAATAAATGGATGGTTGATAACGTCAAACAGGAGTTCATGCCAAATGGTGTTTTAAAATTTCAATAACAATTCAATTTCAATGGTTTAGAATCTCTGCAGCAGTTGTTCATTGTCACAATGGTATGCTGTTACTGCTGCCAGATGAATCCACTGTTGCCATAGGATAGGTTTAGAATATTGGCCATTTATTAGATTACCAGGAAGTTTAAATAGTGGTCATTTTATTCTTAGCTTCAAGTATAACACACACCTAAATTCTGGAGCAAATTTCTAAAAAATTGGAATGGATCTTATGGTCCGCAAAATAAGATAAAATCAAGAGAAAAGCATCAGAATAATACGAGAAACGTAGACACTTGCCGACAATAAGGAGAGACAGCCGCATTACACAAGAAATTGAAGTAATAAGCTCACCGGACAAAAGCTGAGTCGCTCCTGGTCTACTTGATGTTAATAACGCCTAATACCACCTCTGGATCTGTTAACTACCTGGATTCGGTTCGGAAGTGATTCCACAAGGTTCTGCAAGTATCCAGCTGATACTACACACATATGGGCTGCTCGCTAAATCCAACAAATTGTCGAGATGGTGACTTCGGCGTTTCACCCGCTGTTCCAACGTATCTCACAAATTTTCGATTGTGTTCAAGTCGGGTAAGTTTGTAGGCCAATTGAGTTGTGTATGTTCCACAAACCAGTCCAACACTCTTCTAACCCTATGAACCCTGCAGTTGTCATTAGAAATATAGTAGAGGCAACAGCACAATCACTAGAGATATCCACTAAATAGCAACATCTGCTCATTCAGGATACTTAAATAAACTTCCTGGTTCATACTATTGGTCACCTGATGGAACGGGTCCAATCCATAGTAAGTAAAACACTCTTAAAACATTACTAACCCACCTCTGGCTTGAACCTGATCGTGTACACAATCCGGATGAAATGCTTCAAGTGGTCGATGGTGCACCCGACGACGTGCGTCATTCTAATAGAGGCAAAAACGTGATTCATCACACCACATGGCATTCCGCCAGTCATCTACTGTCCACGTTTGGTGATTTTTAGCCCACTGAAGTCGCGCAGCTTTATATGTCTTAATGAGCAGGAGCCTCCTTCGAGGTGTCCGAAGGTGTCATGGAATGTAGTTCTCACTGTAATATCATCTCGCTAACAGATCGGCATGGACTTGCATTCACGGACTGGAGCAATTCCTGTCGGGTTTGGAAGCGATTTGCGTTTACTAGTCGTGAAACTTGTCTCCGGTCCCTCGATGACAATTCCGACGTCGTGTTTCGTGGCCACATGTATTGCACTACTGAGTGTAGCCCCGTTGGACAGTCCGCTTTGATAAATCCGGACACTTCACCTATCGTATGGCCAATCACGATTGTCCCCTTTTGCCACTCTGTCACGTCTTAACATTTCCCCATATTGCATTACACTGAATGCTTCACACACTACGCCTCATAGCTTGCTACGACCCCCTGATCATGTAGCGACATCGGGCTAGCAGTTAGCCACATGACGTAACCACAGCACCATCTGTCGAGTCCTAAAGATTCATCGCTGATTTCTAGAGGAATGACTAATTTTTTGTCCGGTGAGCTTATTATACCAGCTGGCCCAACTGCCCTGTCTTTAAGATATCCCTTGGTGGTTAAAACAGTTGCAGAATGCTCGGCAGTGACTTGAGCGAGACTTGGTTCTGCTCCGTGCGTTTAACTGGAACTGCCCCGTTTTGTTCTGCAACTCTTTTAATGCAGTGCTTACATGAAGGATGGATAGTTAGGCCACCTGATTTACGTATGCAAATGCATATTCTGATCAATCTATTACTTTTCTATCAATTCAGAGACGAATCGAAACCTTGTTGGGAAACATTTCAGTCTCTGCACAAAACTGATATTTTATTTTGTTCTTTTTTATGTTTTAATGAACCAAGATAGTATTTTGCCTTTGTGTATCCAGTATAATGTTTATTGAGAGTTTATTTAGTGTCCCATTGCGTGTCTAATCCCTATATTCCCCGTTAGAGTTTAAAAAAAAGTATTTGGATAATATGGACATTTCATAGATCAGTGGACTATTTGTTTTTTAAACTACATTTGAATGTTCAGTTAAGTCAAGAAAAGGTCTTGGATTTTCAGGTCGTAGCAGTGGAGGACCTCAGCAAGATCCACATAGATCACCTCCAGATCTCGAAGACGGCTCCTCAGAAGGTCCTGGTGATCAACATGGAGGTCGGGGAGGAAGAGGTCATCTGGACCACGTGACGCAACTGCAAGGAACCGATCATAATCAAGTAAGATATCAGAATAAATATAAGCTCAGGCTACTTTAATACGGAGGTAAACTTAATCGTCCTGGTGTCATTAACTATCTTAAGCGATAGATGGGACTAAACCTCTGTAATGTTCGGTTACACCGATCAGCCGTAACTGCCATGGCTATCGAAGGAGGTGGGGTAAGGCGACAATGTTACATCACTAGTTCGTAAGAGCAGAAGTTGCACTTCGCTGTTAAATGATAATAAAAATCGACTAAGGCTTATTGCTTAAGTAAATCCATCTCTAAGTTTTAAGGCAGTATTATCAGACTTTAGCTGGAATTGTTTTGTTTATTTGTAGATGTAAAACAATTCACACTTCGTGAACAACAAAATGTGTAGGAGATGAAGGTATATAATATTCAGTAGTGAACTGTAAACAAAAAAGCAATGCACCGTGTAATTTAAGTACCGAAATAAAAATTGTCACTGATACGAAAGAAATGACACGAGTTTTCGTATTAAATATGTCACTTTTAGTCACTTTACTTAATCAGGATTAGTTATTTGTGGCTACTAGGATTTGCAGTATACTATTCGTTTGCATTTCTGGTGATTCTAAATAGTAACTTAGAGACGGCCCGGGTGCCACCTCTGTAGCACAGGTAGTAGCGTGTCTGCCTCACGTTCAAGAGCTCTCAAGTTCTAATCTCGGTCAGGGTGAGTTATCTCCGGGATTCTCCCTTATCCTAAAAGATGAATGTCAGGTGACTCTAAGGTCTATGATCCCTGGGATCATTTAAACATTATGTTATCCTTTTCATTCATTCATCGCAGATGGTATTGCATTGTGGGGACTTCATCGGTTGAGGTCCATTCAACTTAAAAGTGGCACTTATTACGAAAACGCCTAACTATGTGCGAGTAGATTTTTGTTTATGAACAGTATTATTAAAAAAATGAGAGTTTCTATACCTAAATATCAAACTTAATATTCAAGCTAAAAAGAATATGACACGAATAGATTTAAGAAAGTTTTCCCAAATGGTTATTAAATGTGATGTATAATTTTATTAGGTACTTCACAGGAAATATCCAAACTGTATGTACGATTATACCACTACTCTTAGTCCAGTAGACATTTGTGTCAATTTTTTGCACATATCATCATCTAGTATTTAGCACGTGCATTAGTTCAGATCTTGAATGTCAGAGATACGTTAAAGTGGTCGAGTTATTGATGCATAGTTTGTGATGTTGTCAGCTTGGTGGCGCTAATCTCAACATCAGAGCCCTTAAGAAGATGTCCTCGACGGAGAAGGACGCCACACGAAGGGCACAAAAGAGGAAATTGCAGCAACAGCCCGAAGATGACAGCAGCTGCTGCAGCTCTGACGACGAGGAGGAAGACGAGGAAGATCAAACGGCCGTGACGGGAGTTCGTGCGAGCGGAAAATCCATGCATCGGGGAGCTGTCCTCAGCCCTGCCTCTAGTTCCTGCCATTCTTCCACTACGACATCATCTTGCGTGCCAACAGCCGTGGGTTTAACCTCGGCGGCTGCTGCTGGAGGCCTGGTGATACCAGCGGAGCCAAGTCCAAAAGCTCCGACAGCCTCCCAACAGCACGAAGACAGTGACGGAGGAGGTGGCACTACGTCAGTCAAAGACCTGGAGCACGCCATGTCCAAGCACCTACCAGCAGTCAGCAGCCTGAGTAAAGGCACTCCTCCACCTCATCAACCCACAGACTTCAGCACGGACGCCCTTCTCAAACAGCAGCAGCAGAGAAGCACGATCCAGTGGATAGGAGCACACCACCATCATCACCTCAACCATCTGAATCACCATCATCACCAGCAGCTTCAGCATCATCAGGTAGGTCCACATTTGGACACGTATTTCACATATATTAATGTTCAATAGGAGCTCATCGCCATCATCACCTCAACCATCTGAATCATCATCATCATCATCATCATCACCAGCAGCTTCAGCATCATCAGGTAGGTCCACATTTGGACACGTATTTCACATATATTAATGTTCAATAGGAGCTCATCGCCATCTCAATCATCTGAATCACCATCATCACCAGCATCATCAGTTAGGTTCACTTTAGAAAAACCATTTCCTTCAAAGTGTATGAATGAGATAAAAGTGAAGTTTTTTTTTATACCAGCATGTCATTAAAAGCTTGGTTCCAAATTATTTTTTGAAGGAGACTTTTTGTGTTACAATACTTAACATATAAATATTAATAATTTGAAAATGTTCCTGATGTAAATTTGTTTCCTTTTGTACCTCCACCCTTTTGATGCAAACATTTGAACATTGTTTCCGTATATTGTATGATAAACACTTATTGTTGAATTTGAGACCAAAACAGTCGTGAACAATGTAACGTAGTGGGACGACAGATTTAGGTCTAACGTCCCACGTCAGTAGATAACATATGTCGAAAATGACATCCTTCTTTTTGAATGCAATTGCCTAAAACAGCCTGAAACGTCTTCTCTACTGTCACTGAGCATTCTTCTGATTCGTTATTGAGGTGTGCTGGGTTGTTTACATGCACGTTCTCTTTTAAAACTGAACGGAATGGCTCAGGCAGTTTCGTCTGTGGCCTACATTCGGGATGTCCGAGTTGGATTCCGATGCCAGCCTATCTGACCCATGGGCTTTATCGGGGGTTTTCCCGGGTCGCTAGGCGAATGCTGGGTAGGTTAATTACATCCCCCCAATTTCCTGTCCCTCCATTTCATCTCTGTTATCATTTCATATCATGTCTCATCTGGTGGTCTCTTTCAGGGTAGAAGGGTGTCTCGGTGTTGCATGGCAGGATGATATGCTCCTGATGAAACTTCCTCCTCCGGTCGGACAGACTCCGGTGCCCAAATCTAGAGTCTAGATATAGACCAAACCTGGTCTAGTAGAGTCGTTTCCGGACCACATTAGATTCGGATATCTACCAGGGCAATCCACACAGAGTGAAGACTGACCCCCCTCTAATGACCACGGAGTTACCGAGCTGTCCCGAAAGGGGCGCCTCCGTGGGGCTTTCCAAAGGCAAGACCTAGACTAACAACCCCCCCCCCCATCTGGTCCGAAAACACAAGATGGGATGGAAGTGGATACGCCACTTACGCGCGCCAACCCCAAAGGGGAAGGCTACCGATTAACCTCGGTGGAGCCGCCTAGTGATCTAGCACATCTTCTACTAGCTATGCAGGTTATGGCATCCCTCAACCCCGTCCGGAGACGTACCCGATCTCCCACGGGAATCGGGAACCACTGCCCCCTGGAGTCCAACCTAATCGAAAAACTCCCCTACGGTAGGGCCTCGACAGTTCGGCCCGAGGTTCCTCTTGTAACGTCAGAGGTACCACGAGTGCTAGGCGTCCGCAGCGCCCGCACCGCAGCAGCTGAAGGGGATGCATCCCCTCCCCTACGGGAATTAGATTGGGATGCTGGTTATTGTGGCCTTCCAGAGAGTTTTCAACTGGTCATTTGTAGGAACACTGCCCTCTGCACTGTCGTGGCTCCTTGGGACAGTCGCCTCTGTCTCCTCTCCCCTCATCCTTTCTCCCGGGAGTGCCACACGTCACTGTAAACAAAAGATTTATTGCAGTTGCTTGGTTTTTTGTTTTTTTGTTTTTTTAAATACGTTAAAATGACCTGAACAGTCGGACAGCTGGCCAGTGGTGACTAATTTTCTACCTATGCGGGAGTCTGCTGTTATCCGCTGTAAAGATCCTCTGTGTATATAAAATTTTCCTCTCATTTATCAGGTAAATTCCAGATTGTAAATTCCAGTACCAGAATCCCAGCCTGGAGTTAATGCAATGTTTTGTTAAAGGGACCGTCGGCTCCGTTACCAGCGTCGGCTCTACTGAGGCAGCTGTATGCCAACAGGGAGAGCGTCATCAGAGCGAACGTCCATGCAGCTGCCAGTGGGATAGCGGCGGCTGCGGCAGCTGCAGCTACTGTAGGACGTGCTGGGGCCGGTGGCGGTGGCACTGCGACGTCATACTACGCTGGAGATGTGAACCAAGTGGGGCCCTTACCGACACCTCCTGGTAGCGAGGGTTCCTCCACCTACGGCGACCACCAGTTCGTCCTCGCGCACAACCAGAAGACTGGCCCTGTGAACGGGGGTGCTGCAGATGCCTTCACCAGCCTAGTTTCGTCCTACTCCACTCCTGGCACGTACTCCGTGGACTACCACTCCGCCATGACCCCACCCTCCTCGGTGTCTCCGAGGGACAAACATCAGCAACAGTTGCACACGGGAGGTGCGTTCGATAGCCCGGTGTATACAGACATGCTAAGACACCAGTACTTGAGTGGGGCAAGTGCAGGGGGAGGTGGTGGTGGGGGAGGAGGTGGTGGTGGTGCTGGTGCAGATGGTGCACCGGCACAACCACTGCCTCTCAAGCCCCAGGTATACTCTGCTGTCCATCCGAGTGCACTGGATGCTGCTGCTGCTGCGTATGCAGCCACCACACCTCTGGATCAGTCGCAGTTCTACCACCACAGTGCTGCCAGTAGCACGGGGTTCCATCTGTACCACCCCACTGCCAACAAAACGGTGACCGCCACAGCAACTGTTTACCCTGAGGCGCTAAAGAACTCTACCAACTGGTACTCTACAACATCATAGTAAGAGCGAGCTGTATGGAAGTGATTAACGTTATGTGCTGATCACACTTTTTACTTTGCAATATTCATTTCCGCTATATTCACTTTCTTACACTGTGCTGCAGCTCGTTCTTTGGTTACCTGAACTTAAGCCATCAGAGGCAAAAGTGCTGAAACAGAAATGAACTGCGAGTGGTTTTGTAAGATTGACAAATGTAAGAAAGGTTGCTTTATAATGGTGAATAATAAACACTGCCGTGCGAAAGCACACTGACCAGTGAATGTGTATGTGGCTCTATAATGCATTGCTGTATATTTCAGCTAAAACTGTACAAATAAAGCAAAATGTAGCATCAGAGAATTTCTGAAGTCTTCACAATCTTCTTACAAATAAAAAGACAAAAGAACTGTCCATTATGTACTTAAAATGTTATTTACTACTTTATCAGGAAAGACGTTCCGTGACAAAAAGGAAGCAGGTGCAAAATGTTGGATTTGTGTTCAGTTTTTTTCTTTATTTTTCAAAGTACTTTACAGTTTTAAAAGAAAATGTATCCCCAAAGAACTTATGCTGAAACATGAAGTTATGCAACTCAGAAGTATTAAATGAAACAGCAACAACAAAATGGAAAGGCAACTGTAACGCAAGATAGCATGATGGGTAGGAAAACAAAAGAGGTTTTTGCTGAAATTCCAGAGCATACAAGAGAACAAATATTTTGCTCTGCGCTGCAGTTTCGGCACATTAAGAAAACTACAAATATGTTTGTTTATACCTAGGACAAATGCTATTGCTAATCAGTTTCAGTATTTATGGAAATGTGAAAAGAGACCTGGGTCCCTCTGTAAATATATGCCGAGGATCTTGACATTGTTTTGAATGCCTCCCCCCCCCCCTCTCCCGCTTGGAAAAGCTCCGTTTATTTTCATGCAAGATATGTTGACAGTTTATGTTAGCAGAGTAGCACACAACTTGTGTATAGAAATTACAGTGAAACTGTAACGTGCAAAAACTATTACCTTTTTAAGATAACTGTATGAATTAAGAGTCCCTATTGTGTTATATGAAGATATTTATACTGAATGACGAGTGAAGTGTATGAAGTTGTTTCACAAAATTTTAATTCATAATCATTAATTTTTCTGTGATGGGCTATTACAGTGCTCATATGTTAGCCACTTCAAGATAACCTGGTGCTGTTTAAAAACACACTTTTTATCTATTATTGTAGTAAGTGTGAATCAATCTTTATTGCAGAGATAGAATTCCTTTCAGTGTAGCAAAATCTCCAGGAAAGTCCATGGAAACTAAGCAATTACATGTTTAAATACAGCATAAACATTTGTTGGGAATCATTAAAACTGGTTTCAAGTCTTTCTGCAAAGCTCAAGAGTTCTTTAAATGACATAGTTACCTGAACTAATTAATTTTATGATAATTGCAAAGGGAAAAAAAATGTTTTTTAGGGATCTGAGTCCAAAGATGTTAAAACTTAATATGCTATTTCTGGCATCATTTCATTATGTGTTTAGGAATAATTTGTCAGCTGTTTTCCTCTGAAACAAAGGAAGTAACATGCTGGTCAATTTAATGGGCATTGGTACAGCAGACTAAATAAATTCTGTGACCTATCTTGTAAAACAAAAATTACAAGCAGCAATGACAGTATTACCTGCTGTATCATAAAGGGTGTAAATGTGAATTTAATTAAGGTATGTGTGATAAGTGTTAATGTTCTGTTTGGAAGAAGAAAAGAAAAAATTTAAGTTCTCATAAGCTGTTAATTTCTCCACAAAAGAGAGCTGTTAAACACGTGTTTTTGTTTCTTAAGATTTGTTTTTGATAGTTGTTATTGAAAGAACTAAACTGGTATTGTGAAACAATTTAAATAAACAACAAAGTTGTACAACTGATTTCTGAGTGGTTTCATTTCCTATAGTTTCCACAGGTAAGTAATGTAAGACACTAATATAGCCTGATATTGTAACAGCCATGGTAGGAATTGAACCTCCACCGGCTAGATTACGACATTTGACAAAAAGTGTTGAAAGTAGTTCAAAGTATTTGAACTGGCACAATGTAGGTCAATGAGGCAGTTTTGGCAGCAATTGATGTGTAGATGATGAGCAGTCTATAGTGAGTTAATAACTGGTCAGTTAACAAAACCATTATACACGTCATCGCAAGAGATGAATCAGCACCTCCGAGTCTACTATGAATTTCAAGGTAAGTTTGGGTGTATTCCATTAGGCCAAGGCTGCCCTTGGACATTGTGTATTTATTCAATTAATAAACCTGGCTCATATACTAATTTGGGATTAATCAACCTTTCTCGCCCACATGGCAGTTACGTTCCCTAGTATCAAACTTCTTTCCAGGGTCCGCTACAATATGAACTATGGACCTCATTTATATTGTACAGAGATTAGAGTTTTGAGACAATTTGTAACATACAGCTACTGCCTCTGCAACATTCTAGTGATCCTAGCCAGGAGTTCCGAGGGCTTATAGCCTCCCTTTAATTATTGAAAATACTTTGTGAGTGTTATGTAAGGTTAGGGTTACTTTTCTTTGGTAAATTCAAAATGAACACTTCTAATACTATGCTACTTACTTGAACAAGAAGAGCATCTTTTTCTTTCTGTCAGTGAGTGAATTTAATGTAGTGATAGATCATAGCCGCACCTTGGCTGTATAGTTAAACTGCTTGACTTTCACCAAGGTTTGATTCCAGACGACCACAAAGTGGGATTTGTGGTGGACAACACGGAGCTGAGGCAGATTTCTTCCAGGACCTCTAATTTCCCCCACCAGTTCATTTCACCAGTGCTCCATCTTCATCTCACGTATCAGTGTCACCATCTGCTGTGCCATATATAGTAAAAGCGGTTGTTAAACACTACATATGTAGTGGTAGACTATACCTCAAATTATGTTTCGCTAACCGGAGAACAAAAAGACAGAGAAATTCAGTACATTTACTACTAAATAAACACTGAATAGGAATTAATCTCTCAAACAGTGAGAAAAAGGTAAGTTACAGTAAAACTAAATAATTTAAGTACTTTAATGTTATATTTAAAAGGCTGTTTATTTCTTGTTTACTTCCAAAGAAAGACCCATTGGTCACTTCTATGAAAATCCAGAAAAGGTAAAATGTTCTAATACTGACAGCATTGCTCTTTGGTATATTCCAAAATACAATAAGTTTCTCCCCTGACAACATAGTCACTAAAATACTTAATTTCAGTTCATACATTACTAAAAGATTACAAAGAATTTACAAAGCCTTTATTAAAAATGGTGTAGAGCAGAAAGTAGATGCTGCATTCCTCAGAGAATGTGTGCAGAAACAAAAGTCAGTCAGCTGCTTAACTGAACAAAGAATGTGTGTTAAAATAAAAGCAAGTTACATTTTATTCAAGCAATGACTATGATGTAACAGCAAACAATACTATAATCTTTATTATCTTATTGATTTTAAAACAAATTTCCAAGCTTGTCAGAGAGAGAGAGAAAATTAGTTTTATTTACAATTCATCTATTCTATACAGACCCATCTCAATTAAGTATATTTTTAGATTAACCTGGAATTAATGATTGTTAGAATAGCCGTACTTCAATAAAGTCCCTGCAATTGAAATAACTAAGCTTAGAAACGAGTCCCATCCAGCTCAGTGGAAATGGTAAGAGGAGTGATGTTGGTACGCTACTCTAAGGGGATTGCGGAAGCTCTGTGATGTCATCCAAATCATTGTCTGCTTCACTTGTGTAAGAAACAATAACAATCTCATGTGCTAATTTCTGTTTATGCAAGCTTTGCCACAAGTCGCTAGCTTATCCCCCTTAACTGACTTCCCCGCATCCCTCAAACACACAGAGCTTGGTCCCATACAGTACTTTACTCGTCTGTAACCAACAGTATACTGACTATCACGCATACAGGTTTGTGAATGTGATGGCTGGATGGCTTGTATACTGGAACCGCTGCCATTGCCAGAGAATTTATGGAAGTACCGCTACTCTATCACTCAATATTTATAGTTGCTTTGGTAGCTTGTTATATAAAGTTTTGCCCATTATGAAAGCATCTTTTTCTGTAGCTTTTTTGTTTACATATTTTCTATAGAAATTAGTTTTTGTTCTTGTACTACAGTTGTGACAGTCTTTTATTTGAATTACATTTTTACAAACAGAATAACTTATATATATAAAGAAACGACTGTTAGTATTCCAGCTTACACAAAGATCTCCTTGCATGACATTCTACTATTTACAGAAATATGCATCTTAAACATTTCTTATGCAATAGCAATATTCTGTTTACATTTGGTATTACTGACTCACCCCATACCTCAATTCCAGTTTAATTTTGCTTTACTCTGATAATGGAATTTTTGAAGCGGATTGAATTACTAAGCTAATTGGATCCGCACTAAAATTATTTTAGCCCGCCTCGGTAGCGTAGATGGTAGCATGTCTGCCTCATGTACAAGAGGTCCAGAGTTCGAATCTCGGTCAGGGTGAGTTACCTGGATAAGGTTTTTTCCGGGGTTTTCCCTTATCCTTCAAGACGAATGTCCGGTAACTCTAAGCTCCATGTACCCTGATTAATTTGAGCACCATTTCACCCAATTCATTCACCGTCCGATATAACTTAATGTTGGGGCGGACATAAATTAAAAAAAAAAGTACCTCAATTCCATACTGAAATTGAGGGTAGATCACACCATAATATACTATTTTTAGATAAGATGGGCTTAGATATTTAGCCTAACTTCTCAGTAAATATAAAGAAGAACTAATGTTTTAGTTAACTGATGGAATTAACCAGGAGATTCGTGGTTCAAATCCTGGCCATGGCATTCAATTTTTCATGTTGACTCTATCAAAGAACTAAAGTTTCTGCACACGCTTTAATATGAGCTTTAAATGACATGTTTTCGTCAATGATAACGTCCCAAGAATTTCATACATTTTAACTTCTCAATATATTTGTTGTCAGTTTTCAATTTAGAACTTCATTAGACCTAACATTTTGGTGTTGGAACATGATTACTTTGGATCTTAGAGGATTTACTTTTAGTTTATTAAGTTTTAAGTAATTACATAAATCTTGTATTTCTGTGATTATTGACTCCTCTAAGCTACTCACATCTTTTGTTAGCAAATATTATTGATGTATCAGAAGGTAGTACCTTAAAGAGTATAAATTTATCTTGTTTATGATGCTACTCATTTATATAACATTCATTTATTTGTCATTTATCAAATACTGAGATATATGTGCAATGAAATTATGAATGAATAACAATGAATAACGTTTATTAACGTTTATTCTTATTTTATGGATGTGTGCACTGAAGTTTATGGATGCCAAAAGCTTCCAATAGCACTCATATAAGAAAGTTTTACTTCGTACTTGTGTTATAATCAAGTTCATTAGCAGGGCATGCTAAATGACTGTACAAAGAGAGAACATTTCTAATATTAGAATTCAACAAACTGATATTTCATAACAAACAACTGACTATGTGTCTTCTCCAAAGAGATTTAATTGTGCCCAGGGAGTGAGAATCTTCATATTCCCCAGCTTCACATATATATATCAATGCACGTGTGTGTGTATTTCTTCCTCTTTTTGAGGTTTTCTGCGTTATGTGAAAGGTATGTAGCTTTTCTACATTATATACATCTTCCAGGTTGTAGGCCATGGTCCAGTTGGTTTGGACGCTGGCCATGAAAGCCTCAGCACTTATATGTAGCTTTTATTTGATCAAATAACTATGGAACAAAAGGAAAAGCTGCATAAGTATAAACGTTCATTTGTGATTATCTAAAAAAATTAACTTAACCATTCAAACTGGGGATTATACCATGACAAATAACCTTATAGGCCATGCAGCATTTTCAGAACTTGGAATAGTGTCAGAAAGGAAGGTTTTGGACGTCAGGTATTCTGCCAATATTTCACATCCTTTCAAAAGCTTTCTGCCAAAGCTAAACAACAATAATCAAAATATGGTGGCAATTCCATTACAAAGATAATTCCACAAATTTTTTCTTTTTTATGCTCTTTGTATGCACATCTTACACCCTTCTTACAAGTGCATGCCTGGGTATGATGCCCCTCAAGGAGCTCAGGAACTCTAGAACCAAGAGAATATTCAGGATGAAGAATCAACCTAAAGCTTGGTATGAGGGCGAAAAAGTGGATGACATGAAATGTCAGTCATTGGATAAAAAGAAATATGATTATGTAACAGGTGATGGAATGAATACGAGAGGAAAGGAAGGATAACCCAGAAAAAAACCAACCCAAATGCTGCTTCATCCATCATAAAACCCAGCCACAATCCCCTGCAATTAAACCTGGACCACCAAGGTGAGAGACACGCAGACTAACCACTTGCCCATGTCATCACCTCCAGAACAATGTTGTGTTTATAATGTCTGTACAGGATTTGGAGTTCTAAAGCCATATTGAGATTTCCTCAGTTGCTTTACCACCTCTGCTTTAATTTGATTTAATATGATTATAGTAAAATAAAACAGCTTGGTATGTTCACTATCAATATTATATGGAAAACAGTCTAGTTGTGAACAGACAAGACTTAGGATCTCTGAAGATGCCCAACTGAGTTACGGGTGAAACGTCAGATGTTTTCATCGCCTAGATCATGGCCTTCAACCCCGGAAACAACATTCTAATGAATTTCAAAGAAAGCTGTATAAGACCAAGGCAGAAGGAAACTGAAATGATAAAGAGAGCAGAACTTAAATGAAGGCTCAAACTTTGAAACATGAATCAGGGATGAATGATCCTACGGAAGAAATACACAAGATATTATCTTCAAAATAAGGAAATTACGAGGATGACATCAACCAGAGTGCTGCTACTCCGAGGAAGGTTGGTAGTTTTCCTTGGTACCCACTAAAATACTCATAATACAATATGATATAAGGAACAAACCATTGGAATTTGTGTCCATTGCACCAGAAAATAAAAAAATACTTCCCTTAGTGACCTCAGAATTCAATATGTAACTCACTACTACAGGCATAAATAACTTTTTATTGCCATTTGGATGGTGTAATTTTTCCAGAGTACAAACTATTAAAGTTGAAGTTTCACTTGTACATGGGATTCTATACCAATTTCCATAATGTATGGGAATGTAGCCACTAATTTACCAAATTCTGTGATCAACAAAGAATGCATCTGAAGATCACCACTGCAACATATAATGGAAAGTATCAGAAACAATGAAAATCAAGTGATACTTACTCTGCCATTAACTGTTGGATATGCCACCCCTCTATTGTGTTGACAAGCAATGACAGTTTATAGAGGAATAATACAACATGTGTTATTACTATATGTAATGGAGAATGCAGAGAATACAAAGTGGTTTTAAAAAGAAGAAACCAATGATTGAGATGCTAACTAGCAGCAACTAACTCCAGTAACCGCACATTATATTATCTATCATAAATTCTCAGCTTTGTCTGGGACTTCCAAAGTTGTATTTATATTTAAACAAAATATAACTAAAATATTGCTGAGTGAATTTGATCAACGCATATTCATGCTGTCAAATGTTTCATTCATACTGCAAATTCTGCAAATGGCCTCTCATCCAAATATTTCATCCCTCTTTCCTTTTTGTATTAAAATCTAACCAACCCTGCTGTAACAGCCCTTGTGAACCAAAACCTGCCATTCTGACTGCTGGCCTCATACCCATATATGCAAGGTGGAAATGGGTGATCATCCAACTCGGGTTCGCTATCTAGCGTAGCACCTCAATTGCCTTACTATGCTGAGTGGGAACCGGTCCTATACACGGAACTTAAAACCCACACCCCAGGATCGAAACCGGGTGCACTCCATGGAAGGGAACCAAAGCAGGATGCCTTAGCCCACTACGCCATGGTGCAGGACAATTTTTGTATTACCAATCCAAAAGAAGAGAATGAAGACACTAACAGGCTCATCTCCCAGCCACCAAATATTCTCCAACCACTCAGACTTTGGATAACCTGTTTGTATTATATCCCCTCTAAAATAACAAAAAAGCTAATGAATTATATTTTTACTTCATAAAATGCTAACAAAACTTAAAAATGCTTCCTGCTGAATACTTTTCCTTCTTCTATAAGGAGTGTCTTTTGTAATAGCATCCCCACAATAGGTTCACTGGTGTTTTACAGAATGTAAATTTTCCCATTCGTGCTGAAGATTCTCCTATGGAATAACTTTTACCCTTATCTCACATTAGGG
This sequence comes from Mantis religiosa, assembly GCA_030765055.1. NCBI lineage: Eukaryota > Metazoa > Arthropoda > Insecta > Mantodea > Mantidae > Mantis > Mantis religiosa. The sequence continues at coordinate 23,033,445 of CM060953.1, read as the reverse complement.
GTGCTTTTAAAATTAAGATTATTTTATTTAACTAAATTAATGAGAACTAAATTCATGCTGAGAATCTTCAAAATATCCCTCTGCCTAATAATTCCACTCCATTTTCTAATGGGCTATTTTCTTCTAGTGACAGCCTCTCACAGTCTTTTTTTGTTGTTGTCTTAAAGTAATGTGTGTCATATTTGGTCCAAATAGATGCAAGGATGTATGTCCCAGCATGCATCCTTATTACTAGCTGCCCAATGCTGCACAGATAAATTATACATCTATTTCATTTTTAAAGAAATAATTGTATAATAGTTCAGAACATTTTTATGATGAATTCCTCCTTTAACCTTTATTAATGTAATTTCATATAGTCCCAGTTATTACCAGCAATGTATATAAAGTCCTTTTATTCAAGTAATAAAGAGTTAAACATCAGCAGAACTCCAACTTATTTAATCTCTCTCTGACAGCCTTCCAAGTTCTGGAAATGCTACATTACCAATAAGTATCCCTTCAGTAGTCCAACAATTACAGGTAAAATGGTCAAATAATGTTTTTAGATAGCCACCATAATTGGTATTTTTACATTTGTATATTCTCTTCAGTCTCATAACATAGAAACTACATTGTTTTAATATAATACATATACTCTTTAACATTAGAGTGAAAAGAAGGTGATGGTGCTGAATATGAATATTTCCCACAATGCACTTTTGAAAAGATGCATAGTCTGCAACCCAACCATTGAGGAAAACTTAATTACTTTTTAGTCATACATTTAGTTTTAACATTAATTTTATTCCTGGAAGAAACTGAGTGATTTGCATCAAAAAATTTGATTCAGAGAAAGCACTGTTCAAAGTAAACATGGAGGAAAAAAGGTTTCCCCCATATTCTTACAAAGAAATGTCATATTGCTTGGACATACGGAACTGCATATTTATAAATGGTTACAAATTGTAGAACAAAACTTCTATGAGATCAATAACTCTGTATACCAAAGGATCATTATTCTTTTTTGTGAAAAGCTGCAAAATAGCAAAGTAGAAAAGTTAGTGCATTACCATTTTAAAACAGTACACACACATTATATATACCAAGAGATCCGTGGAAAACCTTACCCTATATACGGCTAGTGTGAAGAAATGATTAATTTCCATTGATTAACTTTAATTAAAATGTAACGTTTTGCAACATTTCCCAATTTGTCCTCACTTAAATATCCCACTAATGCATTATGAGTCATTCTTTATTTTAATTAGTTGAGTACAGTCCAAAATACATAAAAGAACAATGTCATATAAGTATGCAGATTGTATGTTGCAAACAAAATGCTAATTAGACTATTAATAAGTACATCCGCAGAATTGTAGGCTTAGTCGATAATAAGAAACAGAGCTTTACAGATTGTGTGATATAAATACAATACTAGCTAGATTTGTCAATTAGGTTGTATGATAAAAATAAAATACTAGCTAGAATTAATGAACTCATCCACACAATAATAGACTTTGTCAATTAAGAAACATTTCAGCCTTGGTTTAAACTTATTATCTTTACATTTCCTGAGAGTAACTGGTAGAAGGTTATAACATTTTATACCCATATAACTAGGCTCTTCTCATAACAGTGCAGTCTATGGGTAGGAATTGCTAAGTCGTCTTTATGTCTAGTGTTGTGATAGTGCTTTCAGAGTTGGTTTCAAGGTTAAGTTAAATTTTCAACAATGTATTATATAAAACTAGGAAGGGTTAGAAGTTTTAATTTTATAAGTGCTGGACAGCAAGATTCATTATGTTTTAAATTCCCAAGATATTTGACAGCTTTTTTCTATAATATAAAGATCTTGTTAAAATTGTTGTGTTATCCCATAATTTGACCCCATATGAAAGGTAAGAGCAGATTATATAAAGAATAATAAATAGCTTTAGCTGTAGACATAGGTATATATTTTATTAGATATTTCAGAATTATTAAATTTTTACTGATGCTATTACAAAGTTTATCAATATGTTCAGTGAAGTTAAAGTACTGTTTAATGTACCACCTAATACTTTAGTATATGTAATCAGTTTTACTGGTTCATTGTTTACAGAGAGGCTCTTTAGTCTTAAGTATTGGATTAGCATTGAATAGGAAATTACAGACACTTGGCGGTTTACGCCTTCAAACTTAACCTAATTTTTATTTGCAATATGTACCTATTGTCCATAACCAGTTATTCTCAAAACACACACATATGCATACATATTTGTATTGGTGATCAATATATAAGCTCTATCTGGTGAAATAGGGAGATAGTTCTGAACAAACCATTACTTTTATTTTAGTATTACTGTTAGGTTGTACCTATTTATTTGGAACATGAGTATGAGTCATTGTTCACAACATAAGATGTTAAGCAGTAACAGTGTGTACAAATGATCATGGTTAATGCCTTGATGGTAATTCCCTGATCTCAAGGGCAATAGGTAACGATAAACAATTGCAATACCCCAAAATGGCAGGGTAAAGTGCTGTAGTTGACTTAAGGAAGTTATCAATTCTGTCAACAGTGCAGGCTAGCTTTTAACCATACCAGTCACACATACTATTTCCCTGAAATTCCTGTTTTGTATTTATCCTGAACATAATACTCTTAGGCTCAATTCCAGATCTTTCAAATATTATTTTTCTTTTATTTATTATTTTGAATTCAAATTTTGAGATCATGATGAACATTGACAAGAGAATATCTTTGAAGGTTTAGGATTTCCTTAAAATAAAACTGCTTCTTTAAGTAAGGAAAACTTTTTGGATGTATAGTCAACTTTAAAAATGCAATGCCATGGCCGGGATTTGAACCACGGATCTCAAATCCCAGCCATGGCATTGAATTTTTCAAATTGACTCTATCCATCCAAAAACCTTAGCCTATATACGGCTAGTGTGAAGAAATGTTTAATTTCCACCAATTAAGTAATAAAAGGAAAAGTTTGTTTGTAGTAGATAACACTAGGACAATAACTGGTCTGAGACATTATGAGTCACTAATGTAAATTAATGTAATGTAACTTAACTACATTTATTTACATTTACACATATTACAATTTTCTTTTATTCGGAGTACTTTAAATTTATCTTTGTATCCCATAAAGCCATATATCCAAGGTGACCCCTTCTCCTAAGCTTTAGTAATTATAATAACAGACCAAGTATAACATTACTGGTAATATTCTACTCTTTTCTTTATTCAAATAGGTGATTCATCTTTCCTTAAGTTCAATGTTTACCGATCGAAAATCATATCATATCTTGCAAGGGCATCAGTCTTTAATCCTCAAGGGGTAAAATTACGCAGAAGCAGAATAATAATGCACAAGATTTAACTTGGCACTTTCTGCACTATCCTTGTCTAGCAGAGGTGCTGGGTTTCTTTCCTTGAAATGGTCAGTCCCTTTTAAAGCGCTTTTGTTTTCCCTAATTACCTGTGTGGTATGATGGTTGGTTGTTGCAATTTACGTCCTCCAATGTTAAGTCACATCAGACGATGAATGGAATGGGTGAAATTATGCTCAAATGAGCCCAGGGTCCATTTGTCTTTTAGGATAAGTGAAAACCCCAGAAAAAACCTTATCCAGATAACTCATCCTGACCGAGATTTGAACTCGGAACCTCTTGAATGTGAGGCAGACATGCTACCATCTGCGCTACTGAGGCAGGTTGCTGTGGTATGAGGGTAGGCATGATGACAAGTGGCATCAGTTGTGTTGCAAGTGAAGTATCGGTTAATGAATTGGAAATGTGAAAAATGTTCTTAGAATTTGAGAATTTTGTGATTAATTTAAACATAGGTAGTGTTGGGAATAGTATTGGTGTCTGTCAAAGTATAAACTTGAAAGAAGCGTAGGGACAGTGAAGCACAAACTAGTACAAAATTGAATCGAGAATATATTGACACATTGCTTCACTCACACTGTTTATTCACAGGACATGTTTCAAGAGCTCTTGCTCCTATCCTCAGCTGATACTCGACTAGTGCAAGTAGTAGTCGAGTACTAGTCGAGTATCAGCTGAGGATAGGAGCAAGAGCTCTTGAAACATGTCCTGTGAATGAACAGTGTGAGTGAAGCAATGTGTCAATATATTCTCGATTCAATTTTGTACTATTGGTGTCTGTGTTAGTTCTAGGAGGCATGAGAAGAAAGGGAACAGCTATAAGAACAGATGGGAGGGAAATTGTGATCAATGTCCATACATTTTTTACAGACAAATGCAAGGCCCTAAAGTGCAGAAAGCCAACTATATCTGAGTCAAGCATAGTGAAATTTAGATTTGTGAAGAACTCATGCAGAGGAAAATTTCTGACAGAATGGCCAGACATTGTGCAAAAAGTTTCGCATTCTAAGAAAAATGTGAGATAGGGTATCCAGTGACCCTATTATTTATTTAGATGAAACGTGGAACAGTGTAAATTATACAAAAAGTGTAGAAAAGTGAAGAGGACGATTTTGAATTTCCACTATGCATCCTAAACGACAAACACCAGTGCGGGGAGTTCAACGATTTCATTCCCAAAGCTCTTCCAAGTTTTAAATCAAAATCAAGCAAAGACTGTAATGAAGAAATGGGTAGTGATTCATTTAAAAATTGGTTTATTAATCAGTTGTTACCCAACATTCCCCCAAATAGTCTATAGTAATAGTAATCTTATCATTCTACTCAAATCAACAAGGCTCCAATATCATCATCACTTAAATCAGTATTGTAGTCATGGCTCCATGACAATAATATTGAATTTGATCCACATTCCAACAAACTTGTACTATACGAACAAATAAAGCTGCAAAAAGATGGTCTCAAAATTTATGAAATAGATTGCATAGCACAAATACACGATCACAATGTAATACGACTACCTCCGCATCATTGTTCCTTAACGCTATAAAACTTATATGAGCACAGATAAAAAATGATGCCCCAAAACACAACATATTTAAAAATAATGATGTAAAAGTGTTTGATAGTGCAGTAGGTAAAGTGTCCGAACAAAATCTGGCAGGGATCTTGTAAACATGTTGAAAAGATTGAACAGTTTTATTGGGAGGAAGAGGGATTAACAAATGAAATTAGTGATAGGTTCATAATTAATTTAGAGGCTGATTCAGATAGGAAATATGAGGAACATTTTGAAATTTTGACAGTGATGAAAGGAACACACACCAAATTTGGAGGATGATAAAGGATCCTCCGCCACTAATGTGTCTTCCCTGCTTGGCAGGCCATAAAAGAGTGGGGAGGGGTTTGAAAGAGATAGTGAGTACGTATTTCTTTCTCTTTCTAAAACCCAGGGGACAAGTTAAATCTCGTATCCTATGAGTACTCAAACTACATTTGATTTGGATGCATATTTTTTAGATGAACGTAAAAATTTTATTCGTAAATAATATACAATGACTCCGAGGTTTGATAAAGAGAATTCTGAGCCAAATTAAGGGGTGTTTCACGCCCAATATCGAATGGTACGCTGAGAGCTCAACGGTTAAAGAGCGTCCATAAATAAAATCTCAATTTCAATGAGGAGGTTTCGCATGCTCTAGAAGCATATCAACTTCTAATCATGAAAAAGAATTATTGATATAACGCTTTAAAATAAATTCTGTAGGTTATGTTCATGATCTCGCGATATATTTTAAATGCAATACTTTGAACAGCGCGCATTATATCCACAAGTTACATGGTTTCAGATCGTTTCTATGTCGGACATAGTGTTCCAGTCGCTTACTACTCTATGTGAGAAACCTTTCGGACTGCCGCGTGGTTACTCCTCAGCGAGTGTAATCACAGTAAAATTTTACAATGTTCTCTGTGCTCGACAGGTGTTTGGTTTTCTATGCTGTCTAAATTGACATGTGCATATGATACCTTGTGACAGAAGGTATGGAACGTGTACCGTAATTTTCTTAATAAATAGTACTAATAAAAGCACATGCTGTAAATAAAGTAGGGTACATTAATCAAATATTACAGCTTCATTTGCTGTATTAGGTGCTATATGACAGAGATCCTAAACTCAAACTTCAATGAAATTTTCTGTTAAGTTCATTAGACTTGTAAATATATGGAATTAAGCATTTCAAAGAGAAACTATATATGCTTCACAGTGTTCTATATGGACTCACTGCTCATATGGTTTTCAGGATTTATCTTGACCGTGATGTGGATATTTGGCTATGGTTCCTTAGTTTGGAAAGCAGATTTTCCATATATTCATCGCTTTTCTGGCTACATAAAAGGTTATGTGAGGAGATTTTGGCAGTCTAGTGTAGACCATCGTGGTGTTCCCGACAGAGTAAGCACGTTACTTATTCCAACTGTATATAAATATTGTACTAGCAGCTTGTCAATAAATAATAATAGAAAACATTTTAATAATACTAACTACTCAGACCTCTTTATTATGCCTAATTACGACAGAATAGTAGAAAGTGTAGGTGAAGTAAATTAAATAATAGCTGTCTAGGAGCTTTAAATTGTGATATAAGGTCTCAGAATTCGTATGTTTGTCAACTATAGGGAAGTGCATATGCCTAGGATACTTCTTTAGAATTTTAATATAATACATAGTATGCCAACTATAAGAAGCATATAACAGTTGAATGCTGATAAGACTCTTTATCCTTGTAATTCTCCAACTCTTTTTCAGCCTGGACGAGTTGTTACTTTATTACCATCAGATTCAGATGTAAGTATAGTGGTAGCAGACAATTGTTAGAAATTACTGTCTGTTCACCATCTCATGATCTATTTAAGGAACAATAATAAGCAAAGTATGTTAAACAGATCTCACAAATAAAAGCCAAATATTCTATCTATGCATGCGTGAACGCACCAGCCTAAAAACATATAAGTACAAAATTTGCCACTCATTTTTGAAAAAAGAGTAAAATGTTTTTAATTACACAATTATGTCATGATATCAATATGGTGAACCAGCAGTTTTGCACTCCTTGCTTCCTTACTTTGGTCACAAAGATTATGAGTTGATAAACACGATCTCGTTTGCAGTTGCACATGAAATATTTGATTCTGTCCCATTTAGTATGATCATAGCAGTTTAATATAAAATGAAAAGTGTACAAATTTTACAAAGAAAATCTAGATCTAAACTGAGGTCAAAATGAGGGAGTATATTATCATTCCAAGTATGCTGATTTTTGTATCATATTAAGTTACCTATATGTTTGATATTTTGCTAAACAAACGTTAAATTTAAAAGTGTTGCCACTTCATAAGCAGGATATTGCACCTCTTTTAGTAACCTCTAAAAATAAGACAAACATTTCATGTACCTATCATGATGTGTAACTACTCTTTCCCTAATCAGCAAGAAAACTTCATACAGAAAATTTACATCTCATCCCAGAGCTACACACCTTTTCCAAAATGTCTTCAAAGAGCACAACGTTACTTCGGCCCCTCAGAACAAATTCAGTGTACAACACCTTTTGAAATCACATAATACAAAGGAGATATCTACAGACAAAAAATCAGGTATGTACCAGAATACTGCAAAGGCTGTGACAACTTTTACATTGGAAAAACTAATAGGAATTTGAACATTAGGCTTAAAGAGCATTTTAGGAACATCAGGAACAAAGAAATTAAGCATTTCTGGAACGATATAGAATGAGAAATCCATTTATTAAAAAGTGCCCAAGGTCCAGCTGCATTAACCATGAGGGAAAATATTGTCATGAAGAATTATGAAAGAAAATTGTTCAATTTCGATACTATCTTTGAAGAGAACCCAGATTTCAAGTTCATCAAGATACCCTTTCACCTCCAAGGAATTTACCAAACCAACATCATTAGTCAACAACAACTGATGATGGTAGGAAGGTCCTAATGAAACGCATTCTAGGTAAACACTAGCAATAAGTGGAGCATTGAGTACTAGTTCAACTAAAGTTATATTACCAGAATTTATATTTATATTCACTTTCTTCAGATATGCCACAAACATTATTAAGATAATCCCTTTCTACCTAAAAAATACTATTTATGCAGAAACTTTTTGTTATTTTTTTTATTTTCTGAAATGTGGCTGTAATAATTTTCATAACCCTACCATATATTTAACATATTTACATTACAAGCATATCTGGAATGAAGTCCTTTTTATTTGAAAGAAACTTTATGTAAGTTTGTATAAGGTTTATGAACACAGATAGAATCTTAGTACACAGAAAATATAAATCTTTTACCAATATGCAAGGCATTTCAAATTACATTTTTCATGGCTACAACAATTTGCAAGGTACCATTGTTATGGTTTTGAATTTTTCAGTACTTTTGTAATTTTCTGAAGTGCTGTCACTATTCGTTTGTTTCTCCCAATTTTATGAATGAATATAGAATTTCAGGGACAGTATGTAGCAGCTAGCTTTTAAACGTTTAAGTATTGCATTGTTTTTTTGGTTTGTTTTTCTATTACTTATAACAACATGTGTAATGAAACTTAGTTTTGCAAACTTTTATGTTGGTTAGCATGAAGAATATAGGAAAATGATTTATGAGAATTATTTGTAGAAGCTATATAAAAGTAAATGGTAGTGTGTAAACATAATCATGTAAATGTAACATTGGATTTTTAAGTGAAGTTGCTGTTTAAATAGAATATTTTGGATATTTTTTATTATATGACTCCTGTTTAGGCCAGCATGATTTCTCAAGTTTCTCTGCAGATGCCATTTGCTACTCAGGTTCTTGCAGAGGTATTCAGAGTTACCACATGTGCATAAAAAGTCTGCCATTGCAAAATCCTCAATGACTCATTTGGCATATCCGAGGGACTGAATGTCCTAAATGAGTGAAGCAGTTGCTGCCATGACTGCAACTGCAAAGCAATGACAGAGCATATCTACAGGATCTGAGTAGCTAAACCACAAAGATACCCATCTGAAATATGTGTATTATATGTTACAAATTGTAGCGTGTGCATATATCAGTGGGAAGCAAACAGTGATTCAAAGTGTAAGACTTGAAGGTTTCACGGCGAGCATCACTAATCAAGGTTTCGCGGGTGATCAGGCCATGGAGTTTGCAATGGTCAAAAGTTGACCTTTATTAACTTGACACGGCTGATCACCCATGAAATCTTGATTAGTGATTCAAAGCATTGCCTACCCAGTAACTCTTGCTTTTCATTTATTTTACGTCCCTGATGTGCATGTTGAGTAGCAGGAAGATGGCAATGTTTGTTGATCTTACACTATCATTTTTGCTTTAAAAGAAAACATCTTAAAAAGGTTAGATGGCTTCCAGATTTTACAGTTGACAACACCCATAATGTAATAAAATGCTTCTACTTCACTTTTATCACAGTTTTTCTTTCAGATTGCAGTAGTAAATATAGCTGGAAGCTTTTTATGGAAAAAATACCCAAAGCAATCTTAAGTAGCGGAGAATGAGTTAATGACAAACGGATAACCAATGCTGAACACTTATTTTCAAAATGTTCCATTAGAGCTACATGATTGTTGACTAGTGCTGCAATCTTGCAATGTCCTTGGGAACTTCCTGGAACAAAATCAGTCTCTTTGAACAAAGTGTTCTCTGTGTTAAGTTGCATTTATCATTTCCAGCAGTTTTGTTCGAGATCTTCTTGGAAAACAAGCCAGGTGAAAAGACGATTAAAAATTGACTTTTTGGGAGTGTACAGCTCTCCTATCATGAGGATATTTAAAACTTGTTATAACCACAAATGTACTACTGGCTATAACACAAATATCAACAAAGATAAAACACTACCAATATGCGCATCACTGAACAAAAAGTAAGAACAGTAAATTAAATGCCAGGTCAGGAGATACATTTATGGTTATAACAATATTTAAATATCCTGATGATGAGAGATGTATGCTCCCAAAACGTTGATTTCTAAACTTCTAAACTTGTTTCCCGAGAAAATTCGAACATATTCGTTGCAGGAAAGCTTCAGGTCTTATTTTCCAGCAATTTTGTTATAATGATGCTTGCAAAAACAACTGAAAGTACATGTTAATTACATTAGTTATTTTGTCTTCTAGGGTATGTATCATTTTGCATTACATGTTTAAACATAGATTATTTTTGTTAGCATGTTTTCATGGTTGTTTATCACGAAGTTTCTATAATGTCATTGTGGGCCAGGGCAAACAGTGTTCATGATTGCCCTCCCAGTGTTAGCTATTGCCTTATCCCTTAATAAATTGTTACATGTTATGCTTACATCTACTCCTATGAAAGAAAGGCTTGAAATAAAAGAAGTGAATAAGAGGGAAAAGCAACAAGGAAAATAGCTATTGAACACAACTTTCATAAAGACCAAGAAGACAGCTTGAAAAACACCAAATAGGAAAATTGACTTCAGTTTTTCAGAAGAAAAGAAAAGAGAGATTGAATTACTATATCAAGATACTGATGATGATTGCAACAAACTTGATGTGCCAAATGTTATTAAAAATAACACTGACATTTATTCTGTGTGTGGAGATTTTGGGAAAAATAACAAGCTCTGGTACAAGTGCTGTAAATGCCCAGACTGACCTGCAGCTTGCATGGTTGGAAAACAAAAACATCGGCTAATGTTTGGGATGTGTGTACCTAAGAATAAATTCCACATATCTAAATTTGGTAGCTATTTGTTTATATCATTTACTATCTTTCATAGTGGTGTGACTGTAATCATGTTTCTGGCATGAAAAACATTTGAGCAAGTGTTTTCATAAATGATAAGTCCCTGATTCATTAATTTCTTATCTGCATCTTAGCATTTTAATATGATAAATAACATTTTGTATAATTATTTTTCTATCAAAAATAAATTGATAAAGTGGTTCCCTTTGTCATCTCATGGAACTTCTAGAAAATAGGAGCAGTTGTTCGCCATTGCCGTCTGAGGGCAGGCAATGGCGAACATCGCTTAGTTTTCATTTTTTTAAAGCTTTTTGAGGCAGTAGTAAATAAAAGTAAAATTACATATTGTAAGACAAATAAATAGACTACATTTTAAATAAATTAGATTTTATGTTAGGTTCATTATATTCACAGAACAAGAGAGATAAAGCTTAAGTGTTTGCCATTACCTTACTCTCCCCAACATTACTGGAAGTTAATGGATTAATATAGTGAAAATATTGTGTCTGTCCATTTTCAAGCTTACCATATTCAAAATATGAAAAAGTGAACTATTTTCAGAACATAGGAATGAAAATTTAGAATTTTGTTAGATTGACATATTCACTTATATACATTTTTATTTCTTACAACAATATGCGGTTATAACATTCCAAATCAATTTTCAGGCTCAAGTTTGGGGTGTAGCATATGAAATTGCCAAAGAAGATGAGGAGGCTGTTACAAAGCATCTTGATTATCGGGAAAAGGATGGATACAAGAAGGTTACTACAACATTTTATCCATATGAAGCAGATATGAAATCCAACAAAGAATCACATGATTGTTCAAAATGTGCTCCACTTCCTAGTGAACCTTTTGATTTAGTAATTTATATAGGCACAGAAGACAATGCTTATTTTGCTGGGAAAGCTGATATTGAAGACATTGCTCAACAGGTGATCAATTCGGTAGGTCCAAGTGGAACAAACAAGGAATATGTGTATAATCTGGCTGCAGCAATGCGTCGTCTGGCTCCAGGTGTTGTAGATGATCATTTGTTTGCAGTTGAAGCTGCTGTGCGGCGTCTAGATAAAGAAAACAATAGCCACTCATTAACATAACATAAATGTAGTATCTTTGAAACTGACTTGACTTGATGCCTAAGATATGGTAAGAGTTCCTTGTTTTCCTATGGTGTTTGGAAAGGTTTATTGTTGCTAGTTTTTCACACTAAAACCTGCCAAAGCTTCAAGGAAAATTATAAATTATTTGCCATCCATGATTTACTATATTAATAATTTAAAAGTAAATAAGGGTTCATTTGAAGACATATTCACTGGAAACAAAGTTGAAAATTGGAGACAAAAGTGAATTCTGAAGCCAATTTAGTGGAGCAGTAATGGCAAATATTGTAATCTTTTGGTATTTTTTTTTTATAAATTTTCCTAAATTACCAATATTACAGCATGAACCAGTTTCATTTTTTTATGGTACGGTTATAGCAATTTCTAATTCAAATACAAAATGTATGGGTTCATATGCACGTTATAAAATTTTAATTTCGCTTAAATGGAAAGTTTATACAACAGTCTGTTCCCCATTAAATTTGTATTTGTAATTTCTTAGTATCTCCTCAAGTAGTCTTCATGGATACAAAATGCACAGATATGTAAAGTATACTGTATACAATGTATTTACATTCCACCATTTGCTTTAAATACATTAAATTGGGTGCTGGCGGTCTCCTCTGGTGTTGTTCAGGTGTATTATAAAATCCTGAACCATACAATATGTGGCAATTAAATAATGATATTGGCATCAGAAATATGATTTATTTCAAACAAAGCTACAACTAACTTTTATCCCCTTGAACATATTCCCTTCCCCTATCTATATACCGCTGCATACGTGTCTTCCATTGTTCTAATCAATATTGTAGGTCTTCCTTTGTCATCCTCTTCAACAACTTTGCCGTTTATGCTTTTAACTTTTCAAAACACTGAAAATATGTTCCCTTCAATACACTTTTCACTTTTGGAAACAGAAAAAAGTCACAGGAAGCCAGATCTTGTGAATATGAAGGATGTTCGAGCACAGGAATGAGCTTGTCCGCTAAGAACTGTTTTACAGTAGGCTGGCATGTTGTCCTGATACAGAATCCATGCATCATTCTTCCGCATATCCAGTCTTCCTTCTGAATGACCCTCAGGCATCCATTCAATCATATTGAAAAAAAAAAAAAAAAGCATTGCCTTCACTTTTGACTTGGCACGTTCTTCATCTTCAACCTCTTCCTGACCCTCTGAAAACCAGTGCGCCATTTAGATACTCACACACGTGACATAGCATTATCACCAAACTCTTCCTTTAAAATGTGAAAACATTCTTTTGGAAACTTTTTTAATTTCATGATGAATTTGAGGGTAAGAGATGAATTTGATTTTTAAGTTCACCATGCCTGTAGCACCACTACAAGACGTCCTCTACAACCAACACTCAGAGGCAAACTAAAGCAGATAGAGACAAGAAACTAATGGTGGTTGGTCTTGAAGGTTCAAGGTTCAACTACATTCCACTACCAACCTCTCACCTTGTGTCTGTGGAATAGGAGATGCACAATCTCATTATTTAATTGCCACACCTCATATTTATGTTACTGTCATAATCTTGCATATCCTTGAGATAAAATTGCTAAAGTTTTATCATTGTAGGGAAAAGTTGGACAAAACGAGATAGTTTGCCTTAAACTGGTTAAATTTTCTTTTTCCTCTGTAATCATATTAGGTACCTAATTAGCTATTTCAGTACACAGCAACTGTGAAATTCATTTAATGGTAATGACTTTTATGCAGAAATTTTTTCTTTCATTTCTTTGTTTTTTCGCTTTCCAGAAGTATGAAATCATCTTGTTTTGTCCAACTGCATGATAAAAACAGCATAAACAGTGTAAAACAGTTTCTACCATGTATAACAGCTTAAGCAGTATAAAGCAGTTTCTACCATGTATAACTATAAAGAATGTAACGGATGACCCACAACAGTATGGAAGAAATAAGCACATAAGAATTTGTCTTAATTCAGACAACTGATAAGTATCAACAAGTGTTTTCAAGCATTGAAGAAAATGCAAAAGTAAACAGTATTATAGATTTAAACATCAACCAAATCTATTAATAATGTTTTCTAGAACACAAAGTGTAATAATTCTGATCATCCCTGTTGCACTGTTTATAGGCCCAATCCTTATAGTTGCAATATGGAATTCATCTTTCAGTGGATATATTGAGATAGGTCTGTTATAATAGAGGCAGAATGTTAATCTTCATTCTCAGAGCTTTTTTTCCCCCTCTGCTTCAGCGTTGCTGTTTCTCCTGTTAGATCTTAGTCATTTTCCATAATCCAGTTCATATTTGGGGAAGATGTCAGCATTGTTGCTTCCTTTATTTAGATAATTTTCTGTTGGGTCTTTGTCCATGAGGTGGCTTTGAAATATGTTTTGTCTGCATCTCAAATTCACTTGTTTGAATAAGAGGATCTGAAAAATGCCTGTTGTGAACCTGCAGAACAGCTACCTGGCTCATTGTCTTCATTTGGTTGCTTTAGTCTCTAGAAGCTTCAGTTAGTTTCAGATGTGTGATCTGGAAAAAAGATTCTCATGAAGGTTCAGAGGTGAATTAATTTTTAGACGATAGTACTTCCTGGATGATTCATCAATTTAGATACTTCTTCACAGTAGTAGATGCTGTGGGTGTGATGTAGGTAAATCAAATTTAAGAATTAAATTGGAATTAAATCAGACTGAAAATTGCAATTCCGTAGCCAAATTGAATAAAGGTTCTTCTGGTTTCCACTGGTTGGTCTAAACCACTGAACTACCATGGCAATATGACAGCATGACTTAAAATTGCCCAAGTGATTAAACAATTACAAGATCTCAAATTCATTTTCTAATTACATGCTCCCATTGGTGATTTTGAATGTCCTAGGCTTTTCTGGAAGTTACGTCTTCCGGTAAACTCGGTCCATATAGGCACTGCATCACACAGCTCCCTTAGAGTGTTCGTTACAAAGAACTCCGTGATATGTAGCAATCTAACCAAGATGACCCATCAGCTTCCCCTAGTATTGACGCCGAATGCGGTTCACCAATTCGCAGATAGATTGCCTTACGGAACGTTGCAGCTTCGGTTACTTCCCCTTTAGTCCTGGTAGGACAGTAGAGTCACATGAAGTCAGTTGTCTGGATCCGTCGCTTGCCAGCGTAAGTTTATCCTGGTAAGGTCTCCAACCTGTTCCTCGGCTTTCCGATATTGCGCAGTTACATCCTGTTCCTACTGTGTGACTGGGGCCGACGATTTGTCGTGCAGATATGGCATTGCTGGCGCTATCTCTCCACCTCGCTTCAAAGATGCAGTCAATGGAACTGGTGATGTAGGTTCTTCAAAGTCTTATTCACACTCAGAAGCCCACCGGTGATACCGCCATGAGTTTCTTCGAGAACTTTCTTCACTTTACTCCTTGCAAACATCCACTATTTCACCTTGGCTTTCGTGTCTGCGATGTTTAAACTCTATTCAGTGCACTTACTGACCACCGGATAATCCCCCCCCCCAGGGGCCTACTACGGTAGGTACGGGCATTGGCGATCCCGGGGTCCCGAGCCAATCATCCCCATCGTCACCCTCTCACCCCATTTTGGTTGTGCCACGTTGGTCACCCTTAGCTTTAAGCTTCTTCCTCTTCTAGGTTTATTGTTCTACTTTAGCTTTAGCTGTTTAGGTTTATAAACTCCTGCCTCACCACCAGGGATCTTTCTTCTGTCTCCGTGGTTCCTGTCCCACGGTTCAAGCGCGGCTTCCGACTTGCGTGCTCTCCGGAGGTCTCAGGCGTGAAGGTTGTAGTGGACTCCCTACTGACCCTGTGTGTGACCTTAGGTGCGGAGCCCGTCCACACCGTCATGTACACTCACGTAGTCTCAATGAGGCCCGGCTGGTTTTAATGGTCCGAAGGCCGTGAGTCATTGGGCCAGTATTACCAGCCGGACGTGTTACCGCTGACGGGAGCCCCGGTGTAATCAACCACAAGCCCCCTGAATCCGTGCATGCGTCTGTTGACTGCTGCACGGCCTAAAGTGGGGGGCCACAGGCGGTTATTCCTGTGGTAGGGGCCTAAAGCCGGGGTGTCACATGGTGAACGGTTCTCACATTTGGGCAACAGTAGTTGGACGGTAGCTCTTCTGAAGTACAATCGAGATCGGTCGTGGGAGGGGTCTCTCATGACGGCGCAGACCGTGAAGGTTTGGTGTCTTTTTCTTTCACCCCCGGATGGCAGGCTGACGCCGACGGTTCCGGAAGGGGGTCCTCTAACCATGGCTCCTCCGCGCAAACCTCCCCCATTTGATTCCTTTTTGGTCGTGACCCTGACTTGTGAAAACAAGACAATGCGAGACATTAGTCCTTTCTATATCCAACGCGAGCTTGATCGGATATGTGGCGTTCTAAAATCTGCAACTCGGTTAAGAGACGGTACCCTTTTGGTAGAAACAAAGAACCAGGATCAGTCCAGTAAACTCCTGAAGGCTTGTTTGTTGGGTTCCTACCCCATTAGGGTAGCCCCACATAAGACTTTGAATAGCTGTAGAGGGGTCGTGACAACCTCCAGTTTGGACGGCCTCTCTAACGAGGAAATAGCATCTAATTTGACTGACCAGAATGTGTGCGAGGCGTACCGTCTCCTTGGTAAACGTGATGGACAGTCTGTTCCGTTGCGGACAGTCTTCCTCACTTTCAAAGGAACCACATTACCGGACGCTATCTATTGTGGGTACGAACGTGCTGCAGTGCGACCGTATGTCCCAAACCCTATGCGCTGTTTTAGGTGTCAGCGGTTTGGGCATACTCAGGCCCGTTGTACTTTTGATGCTGTATGTGACCGTTGCAGTTTACCTCCCCATGGCGACGCTATATGTACCCGCGACCCGGTCTGCGTCAATTGCGGTGGTACGCATCCCTCCAGCTCCCGGCAATGCCCGCAGTTTCTTGATGAGAAGGCCATTCAGGAACTGCGCGTCAAGGAACGTCTGTCCTTTCTAGAGGCAAAAAGACTGTTTGAGCAACTGAAACCCGCTGCCAGCTTAGGATACGCAACAGCAGTTCGCCGCTCTCCTGTGCATGCGACGCAGTCTGTTGCCACACGGACCCTCAATGTTTCGGATGCTTCAACCCAATGCGACTTCCTGGAGACTGCCACACCTTTTAAGGCGTTGGCATCAGCAGCCTCGTCTAGCTCCTCTACTGCCCCAGCTGCAGTTTCACGTTCTGTGTCGGTCAGCACTACTCCCGGTACTTCTACGGGTTGCCGCTCCCGTAGTCGCATTCGAGGAACCGGAAGGACTTCTGTTCAGTCGGTTTCCCGATCCCCTTCTCGAAGGGACTCTTCCGACTCCCGCACATCTGAGGAGTCGCCCATGGAGCGACCGTTTGTCGGTCCCAAGTCCGCCAAAGTGCGGAAAAAAGAGAAACGACGTCCGACTACCTGAACCCGCATTCCTCGCGCCCTGCAATATTTAATTTTCTCCCTAACACCGCCGCTCCTCCCTAGCTCTTTTCCATGGCTCTCTTAACGTGGAACATTCGTGGTGTGCGCTCACATAGGGCAGAGCTCCAGCTCTTGTTGAGGACCTACAACCCTATAGCGGTTTGTTTACAAGAGACCAAACTTCGCCCTCAGGATGCTTTTGATTTGCGTCATTATATTCCGGTACGCTTCGACCTTGTGCCGGAAGTGGGCTCTCCTGCTCATGGTGGTGTCATGATTCTCACACGTGCTGATGTTTTTTGTCAACCTCTGCCCCTTAACACTACTTTGCAAGCTGTTGCTCTTCGGCTCAGTCTTCCCGGTTTATCGTTTACCTTATGCACAGTTTACCTCCCCCCTTCAGACTCCGTCCTTCTTGCCGACCTCTCTCAACTCGCGTCGCAGCTCCCCACACCCTTTCTTCTTTTGGGGGATTTTAATGCCCATCATCCGTGTTGGGGCTCTCCTAGGACGTGTGCAAGGGGAACCCTACTTGCTGACTTCTTTGACCAGTTTCCTCTCCGTGTTTTAAACACTGGTGAACCCACCTTTTTTTCCGCTTCCACCGGTACTCCCTCCCATCTCGATCTTTCTCTCTGCTCCACACAGCTTGCTCATTGTTTCCAATGGCATGTAGTATCTGACACTCATTCCAGTGATCACTGCCCATGTGTGCTAACGTTACTCTCCCACAACGTTCCCCGCTCGCGTGCATCCTTATGGCAACTCTCCAAAGCTAACTGGGCGCTCTTTTCCGAAGCTGCCACATTCAAGGATTCACAGTTTACTTCTATTGACCTTCTGGTCGACCATTTCACTTCAGCTGTTGTCTCCGCTGCCGAGCAATCTATTCCGAAATCCTCCACGGAGCCTCGGCGTTTGCCTGTCCCGTGGTGGACTCTTGAGTGCCGCGATGCCCTTCGCGCACGCCGGAAAGCTCTTAGGGTATTTAAACATCACCCCACCGTCGAGAACTTGGTAGCTTATAAACAGCTGCGCGCACAAGCCCGACGTGTTTTTAGGGCTAGCAAAAGAGCGTCCTGGACTTCCTTTGTTGCCTCTTTCTCGCACAACACCCCTTCTTCTGTGGTTTGGGAGAAACTCCGTCGTGTTGCGGGTAAACGGCCACCCTCATTCATTCCTGGACTTCAGGATGGACCTCTCACTGTTGTAGATGCCGTTGATGTTGCTAACTGCCTGGGTAGCACCTTTGCTGCAGCCTCCAGCTCTGCCAACCATGTTCCGACGTTTCGGGTCCTCAAGTCTCAGATTGAGGCCCAGGAATTATCTTTCCGCTCTGCTAACCTGGAGTGATACAACGCAGAATTTAGCTTCCGGGAGCTGGACTCGGCGTTATGCTCCTCTCCCTTATCCGCTCCTGGGCCTGATGGTGTTCACGTGGCTATGCTTCAACACCTCTCCTTCGCTGGTAAAGACTTTCTGCTACGCATGTACAACCGCATCTGGCGTGACGGAGTTTTCCCTACAGCTTGGCGCGAGGCAACTATCATTCCGGTCCCAAAACCGGGTAAGGACCGCCGTTTGCCCTCCAGTTACCGCCCCATCTCCCTCACCAGTACAGTGTGTAAGGTGATGGAGCGCATGATTAATGGGCGCTTACGGTGGTGGCTTGAGTCGGAGAACCTTCTGTGCAACATTCAATGCGGATTTCGCCGTTACCGTTCCAGCACTGATCACCTGATTTCCCTCTCGACTCATATCATGAACGCCTACCTGCGCCGCTGCCAAACTGTGGCCGTCTTTTTTGACCTTACGAAAGCCTATGACACCTGTTGGCGGACTGGCATACTACGCACCATACATCAGTGGGGTCTTCGTGGTCGACTTCCCATTTTCCTCCGGGAATTCATGATGGAGCGGTCCTTTCGTGTTAGGGTGGGGTGTAATCTATCCCGCGTTTTCCATCAGGAAAACGGGGTACCCCAGGGTTCGGTCCTCAGCGTTACCCTCTTTGCCATCGCCATCAATCCTATCACTGAGTGTATTCCTGCTGGAATATCCTCTTCGTTATTTGTTGATGACTTCGCCGTATATTGTAGCTCTCGGCGGACGAGTATCTTTGAGCGTCGGCTCCAGGTCTGTTTAGATCGCCTTTACACTTGGAGCCTTCACAATGGCTTCCATTTCTCCACCGAGAAGACCGTGTGCGTGAACTTTTGGCGCCGTAAGGCGTTTGATTCACCCTCACTCCACCTCGGTCCCCATACGCTTCCTTTTGCAGAGGAAACTAAATTTTTAGGATTGGTGTTCGATAGGAAGCTTAGCTGGGATTCTCATATCGCTTCCCTGAAAGGTCGCTGTGCCCGGTCCCTCAATATCTTACGTGTCTTATCAGGTACATCCTGGGGAGCTGATCGGACCGTGCTCTTACAGCTCTATCGGTCCCTGATACGATCAAAGCTTGACTATGGGAGTGTGGTATATTCGTCGGCACGGCCTTCCATTTTGAGCCGTTTGGATCCTGTGCACAATCGGGGGATACGCCTAGCTACTGGTGCTTTTCCAACAAGCCCCATCCCCAGTCTGTACGCTGAAGCAGCTGAACCTCCCCTGTGCTATAGGCGAGATATTCTTTTAGGCACCTATGCATGCCGTCTATCCTCTCTACCCACGCACCCAACGTACAAGCCTTTCTTTGACTCGTCTCTTGATCGCCAGTACGCTGTCAGCCCCCTTGCATTACTTCCGCCCGGTGTTCGGTTTCGCCTGCTTCTTCGGGCCCTGGACGTCACACTACCGCCAGTATTACCTCGCAGGGAATCTATTTTTCCTCCTTGGTCGCGGTATGACACCCTATTCCACCTTGGGTTGACGTCGATGCCCAAGTCTGCGTTTCCGACCACTGGCATCCAGTCCGCATTTTTAGAACTTAAGCAGCATTTTAAGAACTACAGTTTTATTTTTACGGACGGCTCTAAAACCGACCGAGGTGTTGGCTGTGCCTTCGTAGCTGCTGCGGAGAGTTTTACGTTTCGTCTTTCCGGACAGTGCTCGATTTTTACCGCTGAACTTTTTAGTATCTATCAAGCCCTACTTTTTATCAGCCAGCAGCACTCTAACCACTTTGCCATATGTAGCGATTCTCTGAGTGCTCTACAGAGCATTCGTTCGCTGTACCCCAGCCATCCCCTAGTACAGCGAATACAGGATCGGCTGCATTCGCTCCATAATTCAGGGTTCCGCGTGTCGTTCGTTTGGGTTCCCGGACACGTAGGCATTCCGGGCAATGAGGCTGCTGATGTCGCCGCGAAGTCTGTTATTTTATCCCCCACTGTTTTTAGCAATTCTGTTCCTTTCGAGGATCTTAGTGCTTCCCTTCGCCGAGCCATCAACACTCGCTGGCATGATGACTGGTCCGCGCTCGTTGGGAACAAACTCCGGGAGGTTAAACCTCTTCCGATTCCCTGGGCCACATCTTCACGTTCTTCTCGCAGGGAAGAGGTTATTTTAGCTAGACTTCGCATCGGGCACTGCCGTTTTAGCCATCAACACTTGTTACGCCAGGACTCAGCACCTCATTGTTCTCACTGCGGTGAGCCTTTGACGGTGCAGCACTTTTTAGTGGAGTGCCGATTTTATTCAACGTTGCGCTCCTCCTTGTGTTTGGCACCCAACCTCAGCGCAATGCTGAGGGATGATATTGCTGCTGTGAAGTACCTCTTTGACTTTTTACAGCGCAGCGGAATGCTTGGTACCATATGATTTCAACATCCCTCGCCATGCCTCATTTTAGGTTCATCTCGGCACTCCCATTTTAGCTATTTTAACAGTGTGAGCATCTTTTATGTTTTTTGTGTTTCGGACCTCTTAGTGGATTTTATTGTTTTTAGCGTTTACATTTCAGGTGTGCTTTTCCTAGTCTGAGCTCGGGCGCTAATGACCTCAGCTGTTGTGCGCCCCTAAGCCCCACTACTACTACTACTACTACTACTACTGCTACTACTACTACTACTACTACTACTACTACTACTACTACTACTACTACTACTACTACTACTACTACTACTACTACTACTACTACCGGATAATCCCAGTTTCAAATAGCTCTTATAGGTCGGGACTCTGGGAGCAACATCCGCCCGTTCCAGTCGTGTGTCAGATTAATTATTCCTCAGGATCGGCCCTCTGTCTCAATCCTCAAGTCCTACTCGTCCCAACCTAATACAGGTGTACCGTGACCGAACGTAGGGCTTTATTACTTTGTTTTGTCTCCGCCGTCATGCGTTGGTTACAATTTTCTGGTCATATTTCGGGAGGTGGGTCTGCGTTCGAATTACATCGCCTCCCAGCCATTGCTCCATTGTGAACCTATGGGAATATGATGGATTGATGTAGCCCTCTTCATCTCGCCTCTCAACACTTTTTCCTCAACCAGCTATTTCTGGTAGCCTCTCCAGAAATGTAACCTGGTGTGCCAGTAGTTCCGCCTCCACAGAAATTCTTGAACGTTGTCACCCGTTTTACACTTCTTCGGCTGGGCTTGTAAGCGGCCAGGCGATGTTATTCGTAGTGCCTCTCTAATATTTAATCAAATCATCGGCCGAGTCTGTGACGGGGAGAACACAAAAAATTCCCGCCTCTCCCTTGCAGGGTAGTCAAAGGTTGTAACGTCTTCTTCACGTCCATCCGTTGTGGGTAGTAATGATCTCAAACTGCTGCTTTAACATTACCCACAACGAAAGGCCGCCAAATTTCGGAGATTTCAGCGCTTTTTTTTATTACGGATGTCTTAATTGCTAGACACCGTATAATTTCACCGCGATTGCAGCGCATTTCCTACACTGTACGCAATCTTTTGTTATCCTTCAGTCTTTTCCTTGCTGATCTGGATGTTTTTTCACTGCGTCTTGTTCTTCATTTGCTGATTTAGTCACTCGTCCATTGCATTGCTCTGTCCTTCCACGTCAGATGTAATTTCTTCCAACTGAAGGAAATCATTTTTTAGTCTTTGACTATAATAGTTACTTCAGTAATCGTGACAGTCAAGCTTGGATTTAATTTTCACAATATTTTTCCTTTATTTTACAATCGTCGTTAATACTCATTTTAGCCATTGCAAATTCAGTTGTGTCTTATCTCACATCTGGTCTTAATCTTCCATTCCGGATTTCATGACGTTTACTTCACTTATTTATTATGTTTTTCATTGAATTGCTTAAATCCTGATATACTCTCATGCGAGCGCTCACTATAATACCAGCTAGACATTTCTAGAGAGTTCGAGAACATTTGGGAGGTGGGAACAAAGAAAGTTCCAGAACATTGCCGCTGTGCCTCATAACGCTTTCGGAATTTACTTTGGTTGGTGATCGGTTGGCCGGCTAGCCACCGCTTAACTGCCTATTGCTCGGGCTATAGCTACTGCATTGTAATATATTATCCTTTAAATTATTTCTGTGCTTATGTAAGTTTAAATAAATATAATTATATATATATATATTTTCATCTGTACGAAATGTGTATACATATGGATTATTACGTGAAATAAATATCCGTAATTAAGTAGATTCATGCATGGAATACATAGTTACTTGACATATCTTTTAGTTTTACAAGCATAAAAATCAAGAGTTCACAAGTAGAATTGAGCAAGGTTCAAGAAAACATGGTATACAGAATAAAACAATGTGAATATTTGTGAATAAACAACAAATTTTTAATTGAATTATTAATTGGCTAAGCACAGAAAAAAAGTTAATTTAAATCACACTGACACATACTGCTACCGTAATGCTTTTCTGCCATTAGCTATAGGCGTATTAAGTAAAACTAATGAAAAACTTCTTCAAACATACTTCCAGAAAGAATCAATTATCAGTAATTCAGAATAAACCATTCATTCTTAACATTTCTCTCCAAGGCCTTCGACTAGTTCAATTGTTGGTGAAAGATTCATCTAATAGATGCGAGTACCATGTTTTGCCCAATCCTCCCCAAAATGTTATATTTCTACCCCTTTGGACAGAGTATCATGAAACTACAAATGGCTGTACTAGGGTTCAGATCCAAACAAAACTAACATCAGTATTCAATGAAGTAGGGAAATTGATATATACAAGGAAAGAAAAACAATTCCAGCCGCTCCAAATGTCCGTTTTAAAACTTTTGTACAAACAATAGTTATATATATTGTTTTAACATTACAGATTTGCTAGTTATAGATTTTGGTTAACAATATTGTAACGCGAGCGCTGGAACACCCTGTGAAGCAGCTGAGAGCGGGAGACAGGGAAGGTTCGGTCAGCCACGCCCTCGCCTCGTTTGTCCTATAGTGGTGACAGGCTGTGGTCAGGGGAAAAACATGACTGTGTCGTCTGTTTCTCTACACCTGTTTCTTGAAATTACGGAATCTGGAACATTCCCCTGGTCACTAGAAACCGGCGATATTCCTATATAAACAGGGTTACAGACGGACAGAGTAGAGTTGGTTTTGTCAGTTAGTGAGTGAGGAGACAGTCAGTTCTTGGTGTAAGAGTTAGTCAGTGACGTGTTAATGTACGAGAAGATTGTGCAACGGAAGACTGTACGTAACTGTGAAGGTGTACCGGAGCTTACGTAACCGCGAGTACAAGGAAATTGTAACGGACGAACTGGTGAATTGTAATTGTGTGCAGCAAGTAATTCTGTGTAATTGGCAAGAGTTTAACTGTAAGTCGGTGGAAATAAAGAACATCGTTGAGTGGTGTAATTGGACTTTTCATTTCACGAACCCACAAAGTCACACTGGTGTCAGGAAGCGGGAAAACAACATCACCGAACATTACAACGATGGAGGCAGCATTAGAAAAGATTTTAGCGGAACTGAAAGAAATGAAGACGGCTAAAGACAACATCACCAGGAAGATGGAAGAAATGCAGGCCGAATTAACAGAGAAGCTGGAGACTAGAAATAACCTGGCCGCGGAACTGAAACTAATCAGGACGGCTAGGGACAACATCACCGAGAAGATGCAACAAATTAAGGCCGAGTTAACCACGGAAATGAGAGCAGCGAATGACCGTCTGGCTACCGAAATGAAGGTGGCGAACGAGGCTCTCGCCGCCAAGTTTGAGGAACGGTTGGCCGGCGTGAGGGATGACGTCACGAATCTGGGCAAGCGGAAGGGTCAAGTAGACGACCGCCTTAACGATTTAGAGGAAAAGGCCGACAACATCGCAAAACCCCTCACCCGCCTGACGGAGGAAAACCGGCCTTATGTGTGGACGGAGGACGCCGAAGACGCTTTCCAGCACCCGAAGGAGACCCTGTGCAGTGCTCCAACTTTGGGTTTCCCACAACCGGGTGGCGCCTTCATTGTGGACACCGACGCTAGTGACCATTGCATTGGAGGTGTCCTATCGCAGAACCTGGAAGGCCAGACAGCACGTTGGGTCCAGAGGCTGCAGGAGTACGACTTCACCTCGGAACATCGTAGAGGGAAGAGTCACGATAACGCAGACGCCATGTCCCGAAGACCCTGTTCAGTAGAGTGCGGTCAGTGCACCAGAGTGGAAGAGAAGGAGCGTGCCGCAGCAGTCCGAGTAGTTGTGGCAGTGCCTGCTGAAGGCTGGGATAGCGCAGGCCTGAGGAGGGAGCAGCTGGCGGACGCAGACTTGGGGCCACTCTTGAGGGAAGTGGAGGCAGGGACGAGGCCAACCTGGGAGGACATCGCACCGAGGAGCGCCACCTACAAGTCGTACTGGGCCCAATGGGACTCGTTGAAGACCAGAGTGGGCGTGCTGTTCCGGGTATGGGAGTCACCCGATGGGAAGGCGCAGAGAGGACAGTTGGTACTTCCCCGGAGCAAGGTCCCGGAAGTCTTGGAGGAAGTGCACGCCGGTACTTCAGGAGGACACCTGGGAGCGAACCGCATGATTCACAAACTACGACAGCGCTACTTCTGGCTGAGACTCCGAGCAGATGCTGGTGGTACACCTGGACCGCCTCGCACGCTACGATGGGGCTGTTCGGGGCGAACAGCTTTGAGGAGGGAGCAGTGTAACGCGAGCGCTGGAACATCCTGTGAAGCAGCTGAGAGCGGGAGACAGGGAAGGTTCGGTTAGCCACGCCCTCGCCTCGTTTGTCCTATAGTGGTGACAGGCTGTGGTCAGGGGAAAAACATGACTGTGTCGTCTGTTTCTCTACACCTGTTTCTCGAAATTACGGAATCTGGAACATTCCCCTGGTCACTAGAAACCGGCGATATTCCTATATAAACAGGGTTACAGACGGACAGAGTAGAGTTGGTTTTGTCAGTTAGTGAGTGAGGAGACAGTCAGTTCTTGGTGTAAGAGTTAGTCAGTGACGTGTTAATGTACGAGAAGATTGTGCAACGGAAGACTGTACGTAACTGTGAAGGTGTACCGGAGCTTACGTAACCGCGAGTACAAGGAAATTGTAACGGACGAACTGGTGAATTGTAATTGTGTGCAGCAAGTAATTCTGTGTAATTGGCAAGAGTTTAACTGTAAGTCGGTGGAAATAAAGAACATTGTTGAGTGGTGTAATTGGACTTTTCATTTCACGAACCCACAAAGTCACAATATGCAGACACAGAGATTTTTCTAAAAATGCTATGTGTGTATTATGTGTGCGAAAAAAATATTGTTATATATTCTTTTAATTTGCCATTATGATAGGACGCCGAATGTGCAGAGGTAAGGATGTCTGGATGTATTTTCCTTTTCAGCTGCATAGCTACGGCAAGTTATATTACATTAAATGCGTATGTGCCAGCTTTGCAAATGAATGGTTGTGAATATTTTGCTACAGAAGAGTATCGAAAATGCTCTGTGCGGGCGACAGTTCAAATGTAAACGTGCAACGTACTAAAATGGGAAGCTAATTCGCGTTGGTGAAGCTCTGCTGTCTCCCTCTAACTTGTTTTCCTAACAAATACAGCTTTTTCGAGGCTATACTTCGCTTGATCCAAAAGTGCGGAATGGCACCAATGCGTATTGCGATACGAGGAAGCTTTTTCGTTATTAAGGCTAGCCAATTGATACTAGCGTTTATTAGCTGTTTCTGCTTCACTGTTCGTTTTTGTCAGTTTAGAATTTTTGATTGAAAAACGAATAAACTTGTATTATGCAGTGACAGTAGACCTTCATATAACAAATGATTGTATCTGCGTTATTGCGGAAAATAGCTAAATAAAATATTAATTTAATCCAACACTATTTTTGAGGATACAAGTATTAGGCAGAAGAAAACTGAGGGAAGAAGAGGAGCTAGTTTATTAATAGAAGAGAAGGTAATGAGGTATATTCTTCAGGATGATTTTGGAGTAGTGACTGAAAATGATCAGAAAACCTATGGCTGTTTCAAGTAGAAGGTCGCGGGTTCGAGTGCCGTCTTGGGCAGGGGTGTTTATGTGTATAATGAATATTTTTGAAACTAGGAAACGGGAATAATGAAAAATCGGTTAAATAAGGAAAATATATATACATACATAGATATATATTTTTTTTTTCAAAAAAAAAAGTCGCACGTTTGTTTTTGAAGACTGAAAATTTTATATGAAAGGTTGGATACGAGTGTGGACATGAGTCACTACTCAGCTTTTCCGGGAACGCTGATATTCAGAGAGAGGTAGTCTGTAGTGAGACGTGCGTTTACGCACATGCTTCTCACCTGAAGGAGTAACACTAAATCTATTTATCATACTTCCAGCAATATCAACCACATGGATTACACGTGATCAACCTCTATAACTGTTTCCAGTTAACTTTCTTGCATTGCTTCTATTCCTTTACTTTACCGTTCCTTTACTTCTTCCTTGTCTGAATTGCTGTTATTTTCCTTATCTACGCTGGTTTCCATTCCATTATCTTGGGTAATAATTTGCTCAGTCCTTCCTTCTACTATGGCATCTTTATCCCAGCATTCTTGTTCAATATGGTGAATGTATCTCCCACGATATTGTTGACCGTGAAATACCATGGGCTATTCAGTCTTGATATGTTTGGTCCTGGAGTTTTAGGGTAATCGGTCTATGATGCTAACGGTGCTGCTGAACATAAACCATAGCAGAGTTTTTTATTCTTCTCTTGGAAACTTGGTTCTTGCATGCGACTTATGTTTATTTTAGTTTCTGAGACAGTTATTAGAAACATGAAATAACTCAAGTCTCCTGATTGTGTTAATACCGTGACAACAATGTGCTCTAGCGTTAAAAAAAAAACTGTTAGGGCTAAAGGTGTAACAGTGAAACCAGAGATGTGCTACTGCTTATACGTAACAAATGAGTTATGAAATCATTAATACTTGTAGATATTTCTGGCTAAAAATTCCCAAATAATTTATATAGTCTTATGTGGTGCCTTGCAATAGACATAATAGGAAGTCACTGAAGTGAAAGATCAGATGTGTGATATGTGGCGCAAATGGTATGCCTGGGTTTGGTACACAATAATTATATAAGCGCAAAATTGGAAAACAAGATTTCACAGTAATTGAACAGTAAAGCTCGTTACATTTGTGTTGAATATTTGAAGCTACTCCATCGACGAATATCTTGACGTTCACATAAGGTAGGAGTTACACTATATGTTTTGGATGAATAGTCGGTCTCTGCAGTCTAGAGGCAACAAGCTGGCCTCTGGTTCCCGCAGATACAATGCATTTTTTTCGTGTAAAACTCCTTAGCATGATTGCTTCACAAAGGAAATAAAGTAGGTGGTCCCATGTCATACTTTTATGGCACGCAGAGAAAACTTCAAGACAATAATAGGATCTTGAGCAGTCTCTATCGCCCAATATAGAATGTAAGCTTAAAATTAGAGTATTTAAGGAGTGTATAAATAAAACTTCAGTTTGCAATTGTTTTGGATGAAGCTTCACAGTTTGCGCTGTTTTGTAATATCCACTGAAATGCGGCTCAACGTACCCTGTTCGTAAATTAGATTACAGATCTATGATCTTTTATGTGAGATTGACCAATATGTATTTCATAAGGTATACCAAGTCTTTCGGAATATCAACAGGATGTGAGCTTCAGGATCTGTGTATGAGAGTCATGAACAAGGCCGTGATCACGCCCTTACTGAAAATGGAATGCTGGATTATGAATGTAAGCTCCACAGGGTTTAGAAATTTTAGAGTCTGTGGAGCTAGGTGATCGAATGTTGGTAATTGTGCATATATGGTCTGTTTGTTGTTCCATGATTGACAACGTGTTTTGCTTTTAGACGATACTGCCATCTATTGTCGCTGTCATTCTATGTAGCTGTCAGTGCGGATCTGATGGCAATGGTCGTAAATTTGGAAATTGCGAAACGACAATAGTAGTAGTGGTTGTATGGATGTTTTTATTGTCAGTAGTTTTTAATTTGGTGAATAAACGTGGAATACGATGTACGGAAAGTGAATCGTTAGAGTAAGCAGTGAATCCGCGAATAAAAAGTTGGCCTGATACATTTTTAAGGTAAGAACACCAATTTTCCTCTGTATATTAAGAGGTGTGTCTTATTTATATGAATCATTTTGCATTCAGGTAAGAGATATTAACATAACTAATATGTGCTCAGGTGTCTCAAATTGCCTTAGAGTTTGTTTACCTTAATATTTTTGTTATTTATAAAGATAAACAATATCTGTGCTACAGTATATACTTTAGTTCAAGGTGTTTTCGTTAATGTCTATGAGGTAGTACTTCGAAATGTTTGGCCAGGATGCACATTATTTCTTAATTGTTGATGCCGAGCTTCGAAATCACATTATTGCGACTTACAGGCAGAAGAAACGTTGTTTTGAGTAATTTAGGTTACTCATGGCCACATGATATTTATCAAGAATGTGAGGGAAAAAATGCCAATGTGATTTCACAGTATTTTGTTTTATAATTTATTTCTTGAGGCCCGCAAAGAGATACTGAACATTCATCCAGTGAGCATTGTAATGCTTAACCTTATAAATTAAGAACAAACGTTTTATACTTGCCTTAAAATGTTGACTTTGTATCTGAAATCCTTTCGGCGGTAGATGTAAAGGTCAGTTTGTGGCTCTTCTGTTTATAGTGAGGATCATGTGGTATCAAAATGTTAGTTTACAACACCTAAGTTCATATGTGTATATGAACAGAACGGCCGAGTAATTTTCCTTCTTTAAATTGTGTTTCTTCTGCATTTACTTCATAAGGCAGGCACCAAACATTTATTCAGACCTGTAGTTTTTAAGTGTGCTTAAAAGTGACAGCCCCATGACAGCAGATTTACTATAATGTAAAGTAACTATGGGCAACATCCCTGCACACCAATGGCTCCGTTATATTCCTGGCAAATGACAATCTCATTAACAAATGAAATATTAATTTTTTTACCGATGCCACAAATATTTTACACATTTACATATAGCCATTTCTTCATGCTTTAGGAAAAAATACGGTTTGGTTTCAATTATATAAAATTCAGCACAACCTGTTCAGTTATGTGTTTTGAAATCATACCATGAAATCAGTAATTTTATATTATTAACCAGCTGTCTGCTCAGTATTGCATGGGCAGCTTTTTAACTTAAATTACAGTTTAATTAACTGCATTTATCACCCTCCTGTTCTTTAGAAAATTATTGCACAGTTATCTAAAAGATTTCTATGGTAAAGCCCCCCCATTTACCCTCTCATAATTGTGATTTTTTACAGCTACCCTTAATAACAGATGGAAAATCTTGATATTCATGCAGAAGGTTGTGAAATATTGGCGTAATGTCTGATGATGTGCTTGAATGTGTTGGTCCCGGAATGCTGCATAACCTATAAGTACCCTTCGATGCTCAAACAGTGAGCATTTGAAATAGTCGAGTAATGTTTTAGGTAATCATAGTAGGTGACAAATCTTTGTAATACTTAATGCTCTCAGAATTATGTAGTAAAAGAAAAGCCACATAGTTTTCATATAATATTTAACCCTTAAACTGTACAGCATCTTATCTTTATAGTGGAAGAAAATTTCAAGCCTAATAAAGGGATCTCTGAGCAAAATTAAGCAGTCATTTATGCCCAATGTAGATGGGGATCCAGAGAATCATAGCAGTTAAGAGCATCCATAAACAAAATTTCAATTTCTCAATTTTGAATGCAATTATTTTTATATAGTGACATAATATATCTGTTGGAAAATTGATTACAAAATATTTAAAAATAAAACACTTGTAGTTGAGGGTTATTAAAATACTCTGTATGTTGGCATTGGTAATGCTTGCATTTTGTAGCATTATAAGAGTAATTGATTCTCTTTTGTTTTTCTGTCTTCATTGCTAAATTAGGACCTTCTACATATATATTGCTTCGAATGATATAGTCATTTCATTTGTTTTATTTTACACACATTTTCTGTGGAGTAACAACCATGGTCTGTTCCATAGAATTCTTGTGTAAATTCAAAGCTGTCTTTGTAAACAGGTTCCTTTATAACTTAGCATGTTAATTTTAATTAATTTATGGAAATTAATCATTTCTTCACATTAACCGTATATAGGCTAAGGTTTTTGATAGAGTCAACATGAAAAATTCAATGCCACGGTCGGGATTTGAACCACAGAGTTAAGAGTTAAATGATGAAGCCTGGGACTCAAGTACTTACGATAAGTAAGTCACCACAAATGGCGTATCTCGAATGTGAGAGCCCTAGTGGAGAATATATGAGTCAAATGGAGAATTTAATGTCATGACGGCAAGTTGGCCATGGTAGCTCAATGGGTTAGAGTGACTGGACTGAAACCAGGAGATCCGTGGTTCAAATCTCGGCCGTGGCATTGAATTTTTCATGTTGACTATCTGTTAGCATGTTTATGTTCAAGTATGAAGGCTGTCTAAACCTTTTTAACGTTTTGGTAATTTAGGAAATGAAATTAGTTGTGTTATGGATGATTTCCATCAGAATTTAGCTTTTCATTGGCGAAATAATTATCCAAGTTGGTTACTATACACATAGAAGTATATTTTTTATAATATCAGTATAGAAATTGATTGATTTATCTGTTGTCTACAACTCCTAGTTTTGTTGAACATATTATGTGCAATTTGAAAAGTAAAGTTGTAAAAATTTGTAAATTGTACTGAAAAAGGTAAGTTCTTATATTATATACCAACGTTGAACATCAACATTTATGCAGAAAATGGCAATTGGATGTATAAAATTGTATGTACCTATATGAATTACTGAAATTATTATTCTCTGTGTTGAGGACGCAAATGTTCCATTGACTTGTGCTGCCTTCCTCATGAATGAACCAGATGATTCTGTCAAGCTCAGCACTTGTTTCTGCCTGCCGTATGTAGTAAAAGCGGGCATTGAACACTACACATTTCATTTCATTTCATTTCAGCACTTGTTTGTAAGCTAGGAATTTTTGCTGTAATCTTTTTTAGGTTTAAGTTGCTAATTACAGATATGTGAGTTGTTTTTTAATTGTGATTTCACATGAATTATGAAGTAAACAGATGAAATTACATTCCATAAACAAACAGAAGAGGTAGGCATGGGCAAAAGAACACAAAAACTGAGCAATTGACTGGAAATGTGTTCTTTGGATAGATGCATAAAACTGACCAATCATGTTATATGGTAGATGATTGCATCCATGTTCGCCAATATTTGTTTTTTCTAAATTTTCATAAGTCTTGCACTGTAGCATATTGTTCTAAGGCATTGTGCTTTGGTTCTCTGCCACGGAATGTACCTGGGATGGATTCCACTCCTGGGAGGTGCAGATATTAAATCCTGGGTATAGGACTGGTGCCCACTCAGTATCGTGAGGAAATTGAGCTAGCTCTGGTCTAGAAGGTCAATTTTCTGGTTGGGGTGCCGAGATGATGACCACATCTCCTCCCATATTGAATGGAGATTGCGCACCTCTGCCTTGCATATGTCAGCATGAGGCTGGCAGTAAGGTTGGCAGGCTCAGACCCAGTTTGGGCTGTTAAGCCATGTGATTTTATTACAGATCTTGATAACTTGATTCACAAGTACTTCTATTCTTATGCCATACAGTAGGTGATTGGATAATAGGCAGATTGTCCTTTAGGCTCAGATATGTGGAATTGTGTACTAGAGCTGTTGATCTATTGGTAACAAAGTTCGAAATATGCTGCATGGTGTAATCACTGATCTGACTGAGAATAGTGCAATTTGCAAACAGAATTGTAAAACCAGAATTCCGCTTATGCAAAATATTGAGCATGTCCAGCAAAGTATGTGATTGTTGAACGTACTATGTAGAGAAATAATTTATACTGCTATTTCTGAAATGCTCTGTTTCAGTGTTTTAATGATCTTCGTGAATATTTTTAAGATTAAACATGTAGAACCTTACAGCACATATTTACAGTTTTTTCATTGAAAAATAGTTTAGCTTACAGATATACTATTTATCATTCTCATTTTACTGTTGAAGTTGGCTTATAAGTTCCTCTAATGCACTTATGCAAAAGTATGTGCTTTGGCTGAATATTGTACAGATATTTTCATATGGCTTTACTGCAACACATATTTAAATAATGTAATCTCCTGTCAGAAAGCTATTCCTATTCTGCTTCTCTCAACCCTTAACAGTAAATGATGATTTATAGAAGACTTCTCTGTTTAATGTGTAATTTGCTTTAGTTTATGAGGAACCATACTATTTTACTTTTAAGTGCTAATTGTTGTAATTGAATTGAAACTACTCCATTGGAAGATCTAAAATTTAGATGAGAGGAGAGTATTATGGAGTTACATTTCTAAAAAATAACTGTTTTTTAACTAAATATTGCCAAATCATCATGAGTACATACTGTAACTAATTATGATGAACTGTCAGCTGTTAAAAAGCTGCTATACATTTTGTTGTTATGAAAATTATGTATTTAGAAAAATGTTACAAATTGAGGTTAACATGAAATAGTTATTGTGGAATAGGTGACTTAAAACATTAAAAAATTAATTTTATTTCATAAAACATGAAACATGATTAGTTTAAAATATACAAAATATCTATAAACAAATGTTTATAGGTCTAAACCATAGGCCGGAAGTCTAGAATAACATAAAAAGATATTTCGTTTGTATTTCAATGAATTTAGTTTGTTTTTAAATACACAGTTTATTCAATATACAGTTCATTTTTTAGTTAATTGATGGAAATTAATCATTTCTTCACACTAGCCGTATGTAGGCTAAGGTCTTTGATAGAGTCAACATGAAACATCAAATGTCATGGCTAGGATTTGAACCACGGATCTCCTAGTTTCCGTCCAGTCGCTCTACTCCATTGAGCTACCATGGCCAACTTGCCGTTACGAAATTACGAGTCAACTGGAGAATTTAATGTCACGACGGCACGTTGGCCATGGTAGCTCAATGGATTAGAGCTACTGGACGGAAACCAGGAGATCCGTGGTTCAAATCCCAGCCATGACATTTGATTTTTCATGTTGACTATC
This sequence comes from Mantis religiosa, assembly GCA_030765055.1. Lineage (NCBI taxonomy): Eukaryota > Metazoa > Arthropoda > Insecta > Mantodea > Mantidae > Mantis > Mantis religiosa. The sequence goes on along the minus strand of CM060953.1, from coordinate 22,999,819 downwards.
AAAAACCTTAGCCTACATACGGCTAGTGTGAAGAAATTATTAATTTCCATCAATTAACTAAAATAATAAGAGTTAAATGATGAAGCTTGGGACTCAAGTACTTGCGATAGTAAGTCGCCACAAACGGAGTATCTCGGATGCGAGAGCCCCTAGGGCTCTACCGGGAAAATATACAAGTCAAATGGAGAATTTAATGTGATGACGGCAAGTTGGCCATGGTAGCTCAATGGGTTAGTGCGACTGGACGGAAACCAGGAGATCCGTGGTTCAAATCCCGGCCGTGGCATTGAAGTTTTCATGTTGACTCTATATAGTTCATTGTTGACAGCCATATGACCTGGCCAGTGTGATAGCTGCGATTGAAAACGGGGGGGGGGGGGGGGGAAGAGTTTCGTGCTGTTATTAAACGTTTTCATTTGAAGGGCTGTACTGCCGCGGAAGTCAAAACTAAATTGGATAAAGTTTATGCGGACTCTGCACCAACATTGAAGACCATTTACTTTTGGATCAATGAATTTAAACGTTGTCGTAGAAGCACCGAAGATGAATTGCGCTCTGGTCGCCCAATTGAAGTCACCAGACACGGCACCATTGAACAAATACACGATCTGGTTATTCAAGATCGCCGAATCAAAATTCGTAAGATTGCTGAGGCTGTAGGCATCTCAATTGAGCCAGTGCGCAATATCCTGCATGAAAAATTAGCAATGAAAAAGTGTGCAAGATGGGTGCCGCGATTGCTCATAGTCGACCAAAAGCGCATCCGGAAGAACACTTCTACCTACTGTCTGGCGATGTGTGACTGTGGATGAAACTTGAATCCATCATTACACACCAGTCAAGACAGCAGTCAAAACAATGAACAAAGGCTGGTGAAAGTGCACCAAAGAAGGCAAAGACCACTGTTTTTAGGGGAGGGGGGAGTTCTCGAGGAGTAATCCTCATAGACTACTTGGAAAAAGGAAGAACATAACTGGAACCTACTATGCTTCATTGTTGGATCGTTTGCAACATGAGTTGATTGAAAAGAGACCGAGACTGAAATGCAAGAAAGTGTTCTTTCATCAGGATAATGCACCATCGCACACATCAGCAACCGCAATGGCGAAAGTGCACGAGTTGGGCTTTGAATTGGTTCCTCATTCACATTATTCAGCAGATTTAGCCCCAAGTAACTTCTTCTTGTTCCCAAACTTGAAAATTTGGCTTGGTGGTAAGAAATTTTCATCAAATGAAGAAGTGATAGTCATCGTGAATGAGTATTTTGCTGACCTTTACGGAACCTAATTGTCCGAAGGGATGAAAAAGTTGGAACATCGCTGGATCAAGTGTATAGCCCTTAATGGAGACTGAAATAAGGTCAGTTTTCACGAAGAAAAAAAAAAAAATATTTTTTTTATTTTTACCAGACTTATCAAACTACCCTCGTACTTTGTAATTTATTTCTCATCTTTCATTTTACATCATCAAATGGAAATACAAAATTAAGATTACAATTATAAAACCCATACTGGAAAACGCCATATATTCCTAAATCCTGAATGTTGCCCGCCATTGAATAATAATTCGGTCCCCAGGCTGGCCCCGTAGCTCAGTCGGTAGAGCACCTGCCTGCCGTGCTGGGGGTCCCGGGTTCGATTCCCGGCGGTGGGGATGGGGATTTTTCTCCCAAGATAATTCCCCATGTTCCCCCAGAGTCTGGAAGTATGAATGAGAGTGTGAATGTGTGTGTGATGTAATGATTAAAAAAAGAAAAAAACTAACGAAAAACGAGTTAACACCTTCAGTATGTTCCAAAGGAGAACGGCCGCCGATATGACCATTGTAGTTAAAGGCGGGGTATAAATGGAACAAGTAATAAAAAAAAAAATCGGTTCCCATACACCTAACCATAGCTTTTTGTGTATTGGAAGCCCTCTACTTCTTTTTACACATTTTGCCATTTTACCTATCCTAATCTATATTTTTCTCTTAATTGTTCTTAGCCATTTCTCTTTAACTTTCCCTAAATATTTCCCTATATTTCTCCTGTTGTTTTCTCCTTTTACTGACAATTTTTTTTCTAATTACTCCTTCGCCCCCTCAAATTGTCCCATTTACGTAGACAGGCCTGTTCTCTTCATATCTTTGTTTGACTACAGTATAATATACAATGAAAGTCTGCATTCTCTTCTCCACACAATGGACATTTATCTAGTTCCCTCTCTTGACCTATACCTTTCAAGTTTCTCACTCCTGTTCTCGGCCAAGCTAAACCATCTCGCCCTAACTTATTACATATATCTATATATCCTTCCCTCCCCCAGGTTGTTTTTATTTCTGTATATAACCTCAGTGAGCTTTTGTCACTTGTATTGGCAAAAATGTATTTTCTGTCAATGTCCTCTAATCTTATCTTCTTTCCAGAAGTCTCTATAACCATACTCTGCATTTATCCAAGAGTGTGTAATGTGTAGTGTTTAACGGCCGCTTTTACTACATACGGCACCGCAGGCGGTGACACTGATGATGCATGAGATGAAGATGGAGCACCGGTGGAATGAGATGGCGGGGGAAACCGGAGTTCCCGGAGAAAACCCGCCCCAACGCCGTGTTGTCCACCACAAATCTCACTTTGCGGTCGCCTGGGATCGAACCCGGGCCGCCTTGGTGAGAGCCAAGCGGTCTAAGCACTGAGCCACGGCGTGGCCTTATCCAAGAGTGACCCATACTTATCTGCTTCAACACGTCATTCATTTTATGTGCCCAAGACCCACCCCAGTTACTTCTACTTTGAATATGAAAACATTCTATAATTATATTGCCATCTTCCAAGTTAGTGATTCTGTATAAATATTTCATTGCCCTTGACAAGATTTTAATTTTAGTAGAATGCCTGCCTAGTTCTAATTGTGCTGCCCCGTTAGGTGATGCTATCGGTAATCCCAATATATATTTACAAAAGAATCTATGCCCTCTATCACTGTCTCTCCAAGCCTCATCTACTCCTCATACCTCTGATTCATGTAACATTCTATTTTCTACTACTGCCGTATAATTCCTCTCCAACCATTTGACATTTATATCTGACAGTTTACTGTAGCATGATCTTATCACCCTCATGGCCATTTTACCTTCTGCCAGTTATCTTTTTTTGTTCTTTCCATCTACTAGCTGAACTCAACCTTGTCCCCAAATAATCAAATCTGCTTAGTACCTGTGCTTCTCTTCTATTAACCTCCCATTTCTCATCCTTACGTAACCTGTATCTTTTTTTGAAGACCATAATCTTGGTTTTATTTTCATTCACTTTCAAATCCCATTTACTGCAATAATACACTCCTACTTGCAGAAACAACATTCAGCAATTTATATCATAAGTCCTAGACGTGGCAGTACAAAGCAAAAGATAACAGAAGAACCCTAGGTCATAAAATGTGGTTATATAAGGAATATTTCGAAATAGGTAACGGTACTAAAATTGGCACAATGGTTGTATTGTACAGTTCTGTTTACTTTTTGTTTCAAGTTGAGAAGAGGAAATGAATAAAATTGTAGAAGGCATAGCAGGATATGCTGTATATAACATGGTAATGTCTCAAACATATACTGTTCTAATCAGATTTTTAGAAAATAAAATATAAAAAATGTTTCTTGCAAACATTACGTGTTATTTGGGGAGTTTGAGTACCTTCGTGTTCCTGCTGAAGCTAAGTATAAATGCGAAGTTTATAGTATTATATATCAGGAATGTTTTTCAAAATGGATTTTTTTAGTATAGACATATTTCCGGTGACTTTTTGTGGCATGCAATATTTCCCCCTTACTATGGGTAAACTATAGAGGAAGGAAAGGGGGAAAACAAAATATGTAGGATTATATTTCACGTCTTGTCGTTCCATATCATATATCCTGAGCCAAAGGAGGGAGCTGCTTTCGAGGGAATGCATGTTATTTACGCGGGTTATAGCAGCATGCGGTTGTCGCTATGAATGCGTCATGAAAGGATCATTAGTTTGGCCGCCACATCGATCATGGATATTAGATTGACCTCGCTTGTGCCCATTCTGACCTTAGAGGCCAACACACCTGCTGCCCATAATCAGCTGATTGCTCTTTCGCGCCATGATGCCAGCGGAAGCTGGGAAAGCTCTCCATAGTGAATGTGCTCTTCTGATGTTAATGAATCAACTTTCAAAAGGATGTGAAGTCATAGCCTCAGGATAGTACACTGTTTTATGTCGTGTTATTTCAAAATTAGCTTCCGCAGCCCTTGTTCTGGTTATATCATTTAGCTTCTACTTTACTCTGAAATAGTAAATGTTATTTTGAAGTGGTTGTGTTTTATCCAGTTTTATCCATATTTTCCAAAGCCGTAGGAAATGGAAAGAAACCCCTTAAATAAAAATTGGCATCAGTGTTTCCCGCGTAAATAGCAAGCAGTGATTTTCAAGGTATACAGTAGGTACGCTGTCGAAGTTAGTAACAATGTAAAAGCATCACTCAAGCAATTAAAATCTGTAACAGTTGTTTTGATTTATATTTAAAAATGGTTTGAAAAATTTATAAAAGAAAAACAAACAAAATTGTGTAAAAATACATGTAATTTTGTGATTGGCCGTAGTAATAATTGTATTACGGTATGTGGTGACGTAGTAGTAAATCAGCCAATCATATAAAAGTAATATATGGGTAGCGATAGTAACGAAGGATTAAATAATCTTGGTGTAGAAACCGAAAGAAAATTCGTCTTTCTTTTTGGAACGCCGAAGAGATCGGACGCTTTTTAGATTGCTCGAAAATATTTAAGTGTTAGTTCAATTTGAAGTATTAGATTGATTCCGATCACAGTATAAAGTTTTGTGATAACAATTGTAATGGATTTGGTGTTAAAAGAAATAAACGAAAGATTTATTTCTTATAGAAATTCAAAATAAAAATCTTAATGATTTCTTCACTCGTTACCTTGTAACTTAGAGTTTTCATTGCTCGTAAGTAACAATATAACAGAAGAATATTAAAAGCTAGCCGAGGCATAATTAAGGATTTTCCTGATAACTACGGGGAACATCTTCTTCATCAAGTCATAATATTTTGAAGGAAGGTAAGATCGACGAGATACGAGCACGAATCTTCATATATATGTTGCCGTAATTTTGGAGCATCGAAACCCACAATAACGGAGGAAACCTGTTTCAAATCCTAGGATCCTAAAATAGCAAGTCAAACATGGTCAAAATTGTACAACTTCGATATTTCAATATCGCAGAAAGTAGGAAATTAAACGAAGTGGTCTGTGACATCGCAAATTAGAGAAGTACTATACCCTTTACAAAGTAAAAACACTTGTGGTAAACAAAATAAAAAGGCAACATAGAGCATGATGTGTGGTGAGTACTCTCAGCCTAAGAGTAGAAAATAGAACTCATAGTTTATTTTAAAATGGGCTAGTGAATAAGTTAATGATTTTGTTACAGTATTCTACATTTTCATATAATTTGCCAATCAGTTTAATGGAAGTCAGTAATTTAAATACAGCAATTTTGCAATATGTGCACGTGTTTCTTAAAGGCAATCCAATGCATCGCTGCATTGGTTATATACAGCAATCATTTTTGCCACCAGTCGTAGCCTTTTCTGTAACATTCCAACTGCGAATTTTAAAATAGTTTAAGAAATTATTGCCTTGTTCTTTAACTTGCTATTTAATGATAATTATTTCAGGATTGCTTAAATTTGTGGGCAATAATGTTTGTTCCTTGGCAATATTTAACAAAAGGGATGTTGGAAATTAATTGTTTTTTTCACACTGGGCGTGTGTAGGATAAAGTATGGAAAGATAGTCCGACTGAAGAATTCAGTGCCATAGCCGGGATTTGAACCACGGATCTCCTGGTCTCCGTCCTGCCGCTCTAAGCATTGAGCTACTATGTCATATCGGCACGTTGACCATAGTAGCTCAATGGTTAGAGCGGCAGGACGGAGACCAGATCAGATGTTCAAATCCCGGCTATGGCATTGAATTTTCCATACTTTAGCCTACACACGGCTAGTGTTAAAGAACATTTAATTTCCATTGATTGACCAAATAGTGGTAAACTATAGAGCCCGGGCCTTAAAGTACTTACACGTTGTAAGTCGCCATTAAGGTAGTTGTCTCATGTATTTATGAGAACTCCTAAGTGGTTTACCGGGAAAAACACGAGTCAGTTGGAGAATTTAATGTCATATCGGCACGTTGGCCATAGTAGCTCAATGGTTAGAGCGGCTAGACGGAGACCAGAGGGGATAATATTGGAGTTATCTGAGTTACAAAGTACCAAGAGATCCAAATACATCCAAATCGGCTGCACGGTGTTTGGCCTGTCCGCGCCCTCGGCACTCGCTGCCGTCTGTCGCTATCATAGAAAGGTGCTCATGAAAGCATGCAACATTTTCAGAATTACTTTTAAAGGCTTTATGTATACGTGTCACTAAAGGAGATGCTGAAATGTGACATCTCAGTGTCAATACCTGTTTGTCACCTCTGTAGGAAAGTATCCATCACTCGTCGTAGCTCGTTGAGAAATGTTAGCAGTTTCCTGGCGGATATTTTGTTTGAGTTTTTCCAGGATATCTGGGTTTGTCTTGCTTTAAGTTACCCCAGAGATAGAAATCGCAGAGCGTTAGGTCGGGGTAGTAAAACAGAAAGGAACGAAGTGGAGAAAATTAATCTGAACTATTGTCATATCATTGATCTTGTAAAATTGGAAGTAGGTATTGCTATCAAGTACTAGAGGAATGACATTGATAGGAATAAATGATGTATGGCAAGCTTTGAAATAGCATCTGAATCAATAAGGGAACGTTTAGATTAGCAGGAGAAGAAAAACAATGTGATGACAGACGCCGCAATAAATGAGTAGGAAAACAATGATAAATGGAGCAGTGAAAGAGTTCCATGCCGAAGTTACAGCTGATGCTAAAACGATCGAGCACCCAAAGTTCGACAGTTGGTACTTTCTCGTGGGCGATGTGAATTATGAAGCCAAAAAAGCGTGAGTTACGCTTCTGTATACGAGGGCTGTTCAATTAAGAATGATCATAATTTTTTTACGGTCATAATTTTTGCACTAAAATTCAATCTTATTATATTTTGTTAGCTTAATGTGAAACAAACACGCCATAGTAGTTTCATTGTTGGTTCTCCTGGTTCCCGCCTGTGAGAACCAGGCAAGTTCAGACATGTTCAGTATCGCCTACCGCTGCAATGGAGGTAACACGCGAGGAACAATACGCAGCTTTGGAATTCTGCTTTCGTCTCAACAAATCTTCAGTTGAGGCCTATATAATGTTACAGGTGGCCTATGAGAGTCTGTTCTTCCCTACAGCACAGCACGAAGGTGGTTTAAAATGTTTAAAGAGGGGAGACAATCAGTTTCAAAGGAAGATGGACCTGGTGCTCCAATTACTGCTCTTAAGGAAGAACACATCAACACTGCTGCTGCCATTGTGAGGGAGGATCGACGAATTACCTTAAGATCACTTTCTGAAATACTGAACATTTCATTGGGTGCCACTCACACGTTAGTGTCAGAAACATTACACATGAGACGTGTTTGTGCGCGATGGGTTCCAAGACTGTTGATTCCTGAACAAAAGAACATTTGCATGCAGGTCTGCATGCAGTTAAAGTTGATGTTAGAGAAATATTCGGAGTTTCTTTCAAACGTAATCACTGCTGATGAAACTTGGCTACATCATTTTGATCCTGAGAGCAAACAACAAAGCTCAGTGTGGAAATCTCCTTCATCACCAACCCCCAAAAAAGTAAAAGTGGTTGCTTCTGCTGGGAAAGTTATGGTCATCTCATTCTTTGATATTCATGCAATGGTTTATCAACATGTTGTACCTGCACACACATCAGTAACTGGTCAATACTACAAGAATGTCCTGAAAACATTGCAAGTCCATATCAGGCGTAAAAGATCACATTTCCGTGAAGCAGGCTGGATGCTGCCCCACGATAATGCACGGCCGCATATTGCCAATGTTGCTGAATATCTTGCAAAAATCAACGTGAAGTGCATCCCTCACCCTCCCTATAGTCCAGATTTAGCCCTTGTGACTTTTTTCTATTCCCTAACTTGAAGAAACGCCTTTGTGAGAGGCATTATCCATCATCAGAAGCAGTGGTGAAGGCTGCGGAGGCGATCTTGAAGGATTTCTCAACAAATGATTCCCAGAACGTCCTTGAAGACTGGCAGAAACGCTGGTACATGTGCATCGCATTCAGGGGAGACTATTTTGAGAAGGACCATCAAAATTATGAGGATGAGTAAAGGTACGTTGTCAACAAAAATTGTGATCATTCTTTATTGAACAGCCCTCGTATATCCCGTGTGTTTGTACAGTAAGGTGAACTGCAAAAGACCAGGTATTAGCAGAATCCGAAATGAGGTATGTGAGAGAGAGTCCATTATGATACTGACTCTCGATTGATTAGTTGCTTATGTTGGATATTAGAACTTAGGTAAAATTCGTGATACTTCGTATGTGCAAGAGAAGTGGTGAGATTTGTTGGTGAGCAATGCACAGAACTTGAGGTGGCCATACAATGTTGTAATGATCACATTCACAACAGAGGGAACACTGATCTACACTTCTCTCATATTATGCAGTGAGCTGGTCAGTGCTGCCGGGTATATTTGTTTCAGGCGGGGGCATTTTATATAAGCTGTTACATAAGCATTAATATATACAAATATATCAATTAGTAACTTAAAACTTCACTTATTTTATAAGAAATGATGATATTTTTATTATAAATTGTCCGGGTTCGCGATTTCATGTAAAACTTTCACACATCTTAAGCCGGAAACAACAAAGCTGTCGCCATCGTTACGAACGCTAGATGTTAATATGTTCTTGTTAGTACTACCAAAATCTGAAAATAAAACAAATTTAAAAACAGAATTGACTGCCGGTATTTCAAAATTCATTACGCGATGTTTGTTTTTTAAAATAAATATATTTTCCCAAACCATTAAATCTATTGCACCATTTAATTGTTTTAATAATTTAACTTCTGTATTTATTTCATTGTTAAATGACCAAAAATGATCTGCTACGGCCGATTTATCAGTCAGTTTATACTTAATGTTACGAAAATGTTCTTTCGTACTGGTTTCTAAATTACGTTTTGTCTTTCCAATATATATATCACAATATCACAATCGAAACAATTAAGCTGATAAATACCTGATTTTTTTATTATTAGGAATTTTATCTTTTTTTTTTAGAGAAATGTAATAAATTTTTAATACTATATTTATTTTGAAGAACTAAACGTATATCAAACTCTTCAAAAAAAATTTGAAAATGTTTATTAACCCAAATATGGTAAGTAATTTTTTTAAAATTATAATCGTCTGTTATTTTTCTGAGGGTGGAAATATCATTAACAGTTACAAATTGTTTTTTTTTTTTATTTACGTCCGCCCCAACCTTAAGTTATATCGGGACGGTGAATGAATTGGGTGAAATGATGCTCAAATGAGTCCAGGGTCCATGGAGCTTAGAGTTACCCGACATTCGTCTTGAAGGATAAGGGAAAACCCCGGAAAAAACTTATCCAGGTAACTCACCCTGACCGAGATTCGAGCTCTGAACCTCTTGAACGTGAGGCAGACATGTTACCATCTACGCTACCTATATTTGTATATATTTGTTAGCTTTACTGTTAATAGCTTCATACAGTAGTGGATAAATCATTAGCAAAACTTGTGTTTTATCACAAATTTCTATTTTAATTGTATTTTGTTTAGTTATATGTCAGTTAGCTCCATTTTGTGTAGTATTTATTAATTTTCAACATTTCCCTTTACTCTCAGACTCCTTATTATGCTTATATGACACATGGGGTAATATGATACAATATATGAAGTAATATGTGGCACTATTGCATTTTATATACACTTTTCGTTTGGTTAACTCTCCTTTCGTTTTTCTCCTTATTTGCCTTCCCATTTTTCAAGTAATCTTTTTGTTGGTTACCTGTATGCCTTGAGGAGTGGCAGGATGGATAAGAAATGTGGTGGGGGTTGGTTTAGCAGGTAGATAGATGGTTCATTCAGCTCACCACATCAAAAAGAAAGTTTTCAGCCTAGTGTGAAGATGGGTAAAACTAGTGATGTTTCTCGAAGGAAAAAGGCCAAAGTAGAAGTGCTGTTGGAACAAAAAACTCATTGTCTAACAGAAATAAGTAAATTGCTTGGTGTTAGCATTAGATACGTGAGTAGATTTGCCAAAAAGATCAAAGAAAATCAAAATGCATCAGCAAAATCGCATGGGAATGTGGCAGAAAACGGGCCACTACAGATGTTTTTGATAGTCTTTTGTTCATAAAAGCACGCCAAAATAGGCGATTAACTTTAATCCAACTTCAGAGGGTTGCCAGAGAACATGGAGCTGAAGTTTGTGCAAGAACAATTCTCAGACGGCTGTTTGATGCTGATTTGAAGGAAAGGCGACCAATTAAAAAGCAGAAACTGGCTCTGGCCATGAAGAAGAAACGGCTACTCTGGACTGTAAAACACAAAGATTAGAGTCCAGAACAATGCGAAAAGGCAAGTAAAATCCATTAGGTTATAATTAGAGAAATTAAAGGAAAAAATGAATTTACAACATTTTTTTTTAGCAAAATTCAAGTTTGTTTTATCAAAATAGTCATTTTATTGAAATTAAAGGAATTACTTAATTTATTTTTAAAATAACAACAATAATTTTCATGTTTGCAATTTCGGCTGATATTCAGTGATGAATCCTAGGTTTCCGTGGAGGAAGACAATACTATTTATGTGAGAAGTCCTGGAGAGCAACTGAAGCAGGAGTGTTTGGTGCAGCGTGTGTAATATCCTACCAAAATAATGGTGTGGGGAGGTATCTCTACATATGGATCCGGGCCTTTGCACCTTGAATGCTGCTAAGTACAATGAAATGATAAACAACATTGTGGTACCCATTTACAGTGAATGGTTTTCATCAGGAGATGTTATTTTCATGCAAGATGGAGTGCCATGCCACCGAGCAAAAAGTGTCATTGAGAAACTAAAAACACATGGAATTTCTCAATTGGATTGGCCAGGAAACAGTCCAGACATGAACCCAATAGAAAATCTGTGGTGTATTCTCCAAAAGAAAGTGAAAGCAAAGGGTCGCACTACCAAATTTCATTTGATTGAGTCCAGTGTTTCCATATGGGGAGAAGATGAAATTCGTGATTGTGCAAAATCTTAATCCAAGGGATACAGAGACGAATTTTGGCCTTAATTAAAGCTAAGAGAGGTACACGAAATATTAAAATGCTTTTTCCTGAACATTCAGTGTTATGGTGCCATCCTGTGTATTGTATATTTTTCTTTAAGTACAAAAAATAAAAAGATTTTTCACTTTTGCTAATAATTTGTCCACTACTGTATTTTACATATTTATAAGCATTAATGTTTGCAAATGTTCTATGTTTAAAGTTTAACGCCATCTTTACGTCAGTGCATACATTAAAATACTTGAAAAAGTGTCTTTGCCTACGTTGTTTGTCTAATTTTGCTGTAATTATTATGGTTCGTAATGTCTCGTGTCGTTGGATAACGCTTGCAGTCCCCTGTCTCTAATTCAAACGCTGGCTGTAGAGAAACATGTTTTCACTCATTAGATGCCGTTGCATGTCTAAACATTTTATGCTGTCACATTTGGGGATTGAGATTATGTGTTGAATGAATCATATAACTTGCTCAGAGGTTCAACGCGTGCATCAAGGATGTTGTTCAACCCATTAGCGACAGGTCGTTTATCATCTCTCCCTACACGAACTGTGGTTGCGGGAATTTTATTTATGGAGGTTGTTTGAACTGTTGGAATATAGGTACATCGCTTTTTTGCAGAGTCGTAAATCAGAAACTGCTAGCATGGCATTACCTTAATGCGCTGTTCGATATGAACTTCGTGGCGGAGAACTTGCTGAAAAGTCTGTCAAATTGAATTTTAAACAGGCGTGTTGGAATAGAGTGGGTGTAGATGTGCTAACGGCATCTTTATTATCACGTAATCATAAGAAATGGTTTACAAAATGTATGAATTGCTCTACGCTGTCGTAACTATTCAATGACTGATTAATTTAGCAAAGGAATTCTTCCATTTTATCTTTCACTTGTTATACCCCATCTTAGCCTTATCCTCTGGTTTCTGATCCCTTCCTTATATACAGTCTTTTTACTTCCATTATCTTTTGCGTTTAATTTCTATTTAGCTCTTTCTGCTTCGGTTGCCCCTCCCTGGAGCTTAAGTTTCTTCAAACATTGCATTATTTTTTCATCGCTTCTTGATTCTTTCCATGGGAGTGGGAGTTGCTAATTACTTCCTCCTGGGGAATGCAGCTAATAAAGAAAGGGGGAAAGGATGAAAAATTCATCTTCTCAAAATTTAGTGAGGAACTGAAAAGATGGACGTATTCAGGAAAGTGTCTTCCTTAGCACACAGTATCAAAAAACTAGCCTACAACAGACCACTTATCTTTTATTTACCTCCTAGCGTACTGTCTCTACACTTGCCCTTTACGAGCATTCAACAACAATCGAAAAATAACTTATGGAAATATTGGGAAGTTTTGTCTATCAAAAGAATCAATATACCTATAAAAGGGTAGAGTCAGACTGAAAAATTCAATGCCATAGCCGGGATTTGAACCACGGAACCGGTTTCATAGTGTGTCCTACACACGGCTAGTGTGAAAGAACAATTAATTTCCATTAGTTGTACCTAATAGTGGTCCGAACTATAAAGCGGGACTTAAAGTACTTACAGCATAGTAAGTCGTCATTAAGGTAGTTGTCTCATAAGTTTATGAGAACTCCTAGTTGTTTACCGGGAGAAACACGAGTCAGTTGGAGAATTTAATGTCATGATGGCAGATTGGCCATAGTAGCTCAAATGGTTAGAGCGGCTGTACGGAAACCAGAAGATCCGTGGTTCAAATCCCGGCTATGGCATTGAATTTTTCAGTCTGCCTCTACCTTTTCAGAGTGCGTCCCACACACGGCTAGTGTGAAAGAACAATTAAGGGGTTTTATCCACTGCTTCACGTACTTGAACAGTTCCAAGCAGATTGTGTATACAAATGACATTTATTTCATGAGCAAGCAAGTTCACACTAACCACTTGGAAGCAGACATCCACTGATTGGCTACGAAGTAAATAACTGTAACGGCATGGAGTTTTTCTATTGGGAAGCTGCTTTCAGTTGCCACGGGCATTTAAAGTTTTATGTTAAAGTAATACCATGAAATAAAAAAAAAAAAAAATTGGTATTGTCCTTAAGTCATACTTTTGTGCATGGTTCCAGGAAAGAAAATTGCGCGTATAAGCAAACACTTAAAATATGAATTGTATGGGAAAATATTGGTTATGATTAAGCGGTGGATTTCTATGACCTAGAAATGGAAAATATACATGCATTTATGACCTAACTATCTTAAATATAGCTTACAATTAAACTTTAATTAACAATAATGTTCGTGCATAAACATTTGAATCGTTTCTGCTGGAAAAAAAAAAATTTCTCTACTTCTTAATTCAGCATTTTATGGAATCTGTAAGTTTAAAAGGACCTAAATTAAAGAATAATTATTGTAAATTAATTGTTCTGTCACACTAGCCGTGTGTAGGACGCACTGTGGAAGGATAGAGCCAGACTGAAAAATTCAATGCCATAGCCGGGATTTGAACCACGGATCTTCTGGTCTTCGTCCAGCCGCTCTAAACCATTGAGCTTCTATGTCATGTTGGCACGTTGGTCATAGTAGCTCAATGGTTTAGAGCGGCTGGACGGAGACCAGAAGATCCGTGGTTCAAATACCGGCTATGGCATTGAATTTTTCAGTCTGGCTCTATCCTTTCAATAATTATTGAAACTTAAGGAGAGAATAATTAGTAGAAATAATAATAAGAAAATATTCATACCTGGGTGTTAGTTTTCATCAGCAACAAAATTACATTTGATGATAATGTGCATTTTTAGGTTGTCAAACTGGAAGCCTCTTCAATTGTCAGACAGAATGATCTTATACCTGGATAAACTGCGTTCCATATCACATGATATTATAGGAGCATACTTGAAGTAAATTTATCTGGGGAAAATTCCGGTTCAGAATCTTTAAACTGTGCTTTAAGCCCACCTGTACGAACGTTTGCTACTGCTAAAGGAATCTTCGAAAAACAAGTGGACAGTGCTGCTGCCGACTGTTATACAGACACTGTTGATTTATTTTATTTCTAATGGCTGCTGACTACACTATAATAATCCCCAAAATATGACTATCATAGAAATAAGCATAAATATGACCAAAGATCTGAAAAAGTGAGAAATATTACTAAGGACCCAATAAAAATGGCATAATTTTCATCATAAGACATGTACTTACTTGAAACTTAGATTACAGGCTTCATTAAAAATATGACATGTAATAGGAAGTTATGATATTTTGACATATTTTGGCGTTTACATATATGTTTCAAAAGCCACTTTTGTATTTAAACAGGTATTATGACAATATGTGGTGCCACAGTAGGATCAAATTTAAATGCATTATCTTGCACGTCTAGACATAACGACCATCGCTTCACTGCACTCCGTAACACTCTCTCAAACATAGCTGGCATAATCTCAGCAGCCGCGGCTCTAATCCGCTGTATTAACAGTTGAATGCTATTGATCTTCACCTGGTATACCGCAGACTTGATGAACCCCAGTTGAAAAAGTCGAAGGGTGTCAGGTGTGGTGAGCGGGGAGGCCTCATCATTGATGCAGCACGGCCAATCCATCTGCCGAGAAAAATTACGTTTAGGTAGTCCGGAACTGTAATGGCAAAATGGGTTGGTGCTCCATCCTGTTGAAAAATAACAGTATCCATAATCCCATCAGATACCACTGGGCTTCCAAAAATTGTTTGAAGTGCCTCCAATAACAGGTTTTTCTGCTGAACATGAAGCGCCCGTAAACTGTTGACCTAGTTAATTCTAACCACACATTTACTTTGGGTGTGTCCCGTTCCCACATTTGCTTGTTCCTCTGCCCGTGTACTGTAGAAGTTTCTACTTACATGACCACAGGTGTGGAGTGTTGCTTCACCACTAAATAAGACATTTTCCATGAAATTGCCGTTTTCCATGGCTTTCTAGTCCCACCATGTCACACAGCTTCTCTAGTTGAATAGTTCTCAGTTTCAATATTATGTACGACCTGGATGTGATATGAACGTATCTTCACTGTATAACAGAGAACTCTCCTAACGGTGCTTTGAGGAATACCCAAAACCTCACTAAGTCCTCTGGTAGATGCAGAGGGATATCTGCGCACACAAAGAAGATAGAGCAAAACAAATCACACCACAATATAGTAACCTAGGATACAAATGGATAATCCTGATGATTATGGCCCTAGTGAATATCTGTATTGTTAGTGCGATAGTTTTTATTTGGATGTCATTTTAAGATTATCCTCTATTTGGATGCAGCATTTTATTGCAACGTAGGATATAAATCATTAAATAATTTGGCATCCGTAGCTGATATGTCTTCATATGTTATGAGACCGGTGTTTTTTCCAACTTTGTTACTCAGAGAAAAGAACATCGTTGAATAGTTGCATCATTTCTCTATAACTTATAAGAACGATTTTATGTCATTACTATTATTGGGTCGTGTGCCTTAATGAGGGAGTTACGCACAACGTGTCTGTTTATAGAGCAAGGGTTGCAGATAATAAGTTACCGCTGTATGATTATCAAACCGGCAAGATCAATAAGTGTTGACACCAATTAATAATAATAATAATAATAATAATAATAATAATAATAATAATAATACTTTTACAAGCATTGTTGAAAACAGGCAAGTTGTCAATTATATACAATTAAAGTTGCTGGATATTTTGATGTATATATATATATATATATATATATATATATATATATATACGGATATTAGAAGAAACTAAAACTTAGGTGATGTTATTCTAAATGTATAATGTCTTGTACACCTAATACAATGTCTAGGTTTTAGTCATAAGTATTGTAAAATAAGAAACTAGCACTCAAACGATAAATTCTGAAGTTGTAGTCTTAGTTTAGAAATTCATCAAGTGAATAAAAACATTAATTAAATATGATTTCAAGAAAAATTTGAATTTGTTAAGTTACTAGACACTTTAACTTCTGCTGGGAGTTTGTTATATAGCTTGGCTCCCATGTAACTAGGCAACTTGTCACACAGGTGGAGTCTATACATCATAGTAGCGAAATTATTCTTGTTTCTTGTGTTGTGGTTATGGATATCCGAATTTGTTTGCAATGGGATGTATTTTATCATATATTAAATTGTTTTGTAGATGTACAGGCTTGTCAGCGTCATTATTTTTTTGCTGACGAAAGGCTTCCCTACATGATTCTTTAGTTTTTAAATTAGATATATATCTAATTGCTCTTTTCTGTAAAGTAAAATTTTTGTGTAAATTTAATTTCGAAGTATTACCCCAGATCTCCAGACCATATGAGATGTGTGACTGAATGAGGGAGAAATAAATCATTCTAATAGTTGCTTCTGGGACATAGTTCTTTAGATATTTTAAAAGAAATAAATTTTTACTTAGTTTTAATGCTAATTGGTCAACATGGGGTGTAAAAGATAATTTTTTGTCCAGTGTGACCCCAAGTAGTTGTACATCGTCAGCACTATTTATCAAGTTGTTGTCAATATTTAATTGTATAGGCGCATTCAGTGTCTTCGAGCCAAATGTTATGAGTTCACATTTTGATGCATTTATACTTAAGTTTAATGTAGAAAAGTACTGCAATAGTTTTGTAGTTGTTATATATAGGGTTTCTTCTAGCATTTTGCTTGATGTATTGCTGGCTATGACAGTGGTGTCGTCTGCATATTGTATTAATTTTGTATTGTTATGTACATATTCAGCTATATCGTGTATTTATAAAATAAATAAAAGAGGACCAAGGATTGATCCCTGTGGGACCGCATATGTCAGTTCCGTTGTAGTTGATATAACATCGCCATTAATGGAATTCAAAACTACATATTGTTTCCTATTTGTCATATAGGATTCTATTGATTTCTTCCAGTTTCCCTGTCAGCTAAGACCTACACAGCAAGTTGAAAAACAGTATATCTTCCATGATATTGAGAGCCTGAAGGTACCTTTAAGTTTATATAATTGAAACAGTTTTATTTATGAAGATTAAAATCCACACAGGTTACACGAAGGTCATTTGATAAGTCTGGTAAATTTCCATGAAGCGATCGATGTACGTTTTCTGTTGCAACTTTGTGGGTGGTAAGCTTGAGTATTCAAAAGATTGTACAGAGGATTTGAATGTGCTACAATATACAGTTCATTGTTAACGGCCATCTGAACTGTGATAGTGTGACAGTGTGATAGCTCCGATTGAAAATGGAAAAAAAGAAGAGTTTCGTGCCGTTATTAAACATTTTCATTTGAAGGGCTGGATTGCTGCACAAGTTAAAACTGAATTGGATGAAGTTCACGCGTACTCTGTACCAACATTGAAGACCATTTACTTTTGGATCAGTGAATTTAAACGTGGTCATAGAGCCACCGAAGATGAATTGCGCTCTGGTCGCCCAATTGAGATCACCTTAGAGGACACCTATGAAGAAAAAAAAAAAAAAAAACAACAACAACACGACCTGGTTATGCAAGATGGCCGAATCCAAATTCATGAGATTGCTGAGGCTGTAGGCATCTCAAATGAACGAGAGCACAATATCCTTCATGAAATATTGGCAATTAAAAAGCTGTGAGCAAGATGGGTGCCGCGATTGCTCTCAGTCGACCAAAAGAGCATCCGGAGGAACACTTCCACCGAGTGTCTGGCGATATTTAATCTCAACCTGCAAGACTTTTTGCGTCGATTTGTGACCGTGGATGAAACTTGGATTCATCATTTCACACCAGAGTCAAGACAGCAGTCATAACAATGGACAAAGGTAGGTGAAACTGCACCAAAGAAGGCAAAGACCATTTTGTTAACTGGTAAGGTGATGGTCACTGTATTTTGTGATTCTGCGGGAATAATCCTCATAGACTACTTGGAAAAAAAAAAAAAAAAAAACAGAACCATAACTGAAGCCTATTATGCTTCATTGCTGGATTCACTTGGAACATGAGTTGACTGAAAAGAAACCGAAATTGAAACACACAAAAAAGTGTTTTTCTCCAGGATAATGCACTATTGCACACATTAGCAATCGCAGTGGCGAAAGTGCATGAGTTGGGCTTTGAATTGATTCCTTATCCACCTTATTCACCAGACTTAGCCCCAAATGACTTCTTGCTGTTTCTAAACTTGAAAATTTTGTTTAGTGGTAAGAAATTTTCATAAAATGAAGAAGTGATAGTCATCAAGTATTTTGCAGGTCTTCATGGAACCTATTTTTCCGACGGAATGAAAAAGTTGGAACATCACTGAACCAAGTGTGTATCCATCAGTGGAAGCTATGTCGAGAAATACGGTGAGACCTTAATGTGTGTGTGTGTGTGTGTGTGTGTGTGTGTGTGTGTGTGTGTGTGTGTGTGTGTGTGTGTGTGTGTGTGTGTGTGTGTACCAAACTTATCAAACGACTCTCGTATTGCCAGTCGGTGATGAATTTGGTATTTAAAGGGAAATAACTTTATGACAATGGACGCCAGAAACAAGAGCTTGAACATTTGAGATCATAATAGACAAATAAGAAGGAATCCTTATGCAAAAAAATAGTTTGCATTAATGGTTCTTATAGCCAGTGGGTGGCAGTGTTTTTGGTAAGGTTTGAGATTTTTTCATCGAGTTACATAGTCATCAAGTTCTGCCTTGTAGCATAGACTTAACACTTGTGTCCGGGATTTGCCGACCCCTGAATCGGTTCCAGGGTGTTCGCGGTCTGTCGCTGGCTCAACCCAAATAAGAATCAATATGGCGCACGGACTAGTATCGCTGGAGCACCTGCCCCGCAAGGAGCTCAGGGCAAATAGGGCTGCATCCGGCCCCCCCCCCCTGTCGCACTCAGCCTGAAAAACGACACCTTTTACTTTATGTGGTGAAATGTTTCACCGTGTTCGGCTGTTACAGTTATACACAAATTAGGAATAAAAAGTACCTATGACACCCTGTCTTTATCGTGTTGATAGATAATACTTTTGTACAACATGGTAACTGTGTTGCAGCTATATACTCGTAGGACGTGATGCTTGACATCTTAACGGATATCGAACTTTTGATAAATCGAAATGGCCATCTGAACACGCGATTGTAATGATACTTATCATTAAAAGGTCTGTTTGATTTTACTTACAAATTCCCATATTTATATTCTCTGTCTGGGCCGCCTCTGTAGCCTACGTGGTAGCGTGTCCGTCTCACTTTCAAGAGGTCCCAGGTTCCAATCTCGGTCAGGGTGAGTTATCTGGATAAGGCTTTTTCCGGAGCTGTTCCTTAACCTGAACGTTAAATTTCTGGTAATCATAAGCTCTATGTACCCTGTACTGATTTGAACATCATTTCATTCATCGTCCGATATGACTTAACGTTGGAGGACGTAAATAAAAATTCATCTTTCAGGATAAGGGAAAACCTCCAATGTTACGTCATATCGGACGATGAGTGAAATGATGTTCAAATAAGTCCAGGGTGCATAGAGCTTAGAGTTACCAGACATTCATATTTCAGGATAAGGGAAAACCTCCAACGTTAAGTCATATCGGACGATGAATGAAATGATGTTCAAATGAGTACAGGGTCTATAGAGCATAGTTACCCAACAGGGTAACTTACCCTTTCAGGATAAGGAAAAACCCGGAAAAATCCCTATCCAGATAACTCGCCGTGTTGGAGATTCGAAATCTCTGTCAACTTTTGGCAACTAGCTCCGTTTTTAAAAACCAAAATGTTTGTTTATTTTCATATTTATATAAAAAGTTATTCTCTCCACGATATATTAATTTCTCCTTTCTCTATTACTTAAATGGAGGAGGTACGTATTACTTTCAAAAATTCAGTCTCGATATTTCAACTACAATATGTCTGGAGACGCTGTGAAAAGAAAGAAGAATAAAGAAAGAAAGAAAATCTTATAGAAATTTCTGTGATCAGAAGTAAAAATTCTATTAAATGCCAAGCATGGTATTTAAGTTCAGCGCCTTCCAAGAAACAAAGATTTTGAGAATTCCAAACCATACTCTATGTGGAAAGACTTTCGAACACTTTTTTTTCGCAAAATTTTTATTAAATTGCCGTGTGTTTAAGATGACAAAGTTTGCTTGGAATACCTGTGAAGTCCACGTCATTCTGAATGATTTTGTATAAGTAGTAAACTGTAAGGCTTAGACAAAAAGTATTATACAAAATGTGTAGATCTCGTTAAAGCATCTAATCTCTCATATAGTCAACACTTTTCAAAGTATTTTGTATTAGATATAATTTTTTTATAATTAGACTTTTGTCATAGGGAAATTTCCTCTTATGATCATACAGACATCACATAGCAACTACTTCTAAAAATACTGTATTATCGTTGACGTCTACTGTTAGTTAGCATTATAGCTACAAGGAATTGTGTCATAATGGCGTAGCTTCTACACATGTTGTCTCCATTAATACGAAGTACATGGAAAGGTCAGTTAGTTTTTGTAATAATGTTTATTTAAAATGTGGCAGAAAAAACTATGCGAGTGCAGAACATTGGCATTTTTGACCTAGATGTAGTTTAAAATCAGACAAAGTTTCAAGTTGTTGAAACAGCATTTCAAAATTTATTGGTGTAACAGTCTGTTGCGACTGAAAGAATAAAGACGATAGAAGCAAGAGTTGGAAGTTTTCAAGCATGTCCATTAGACTACTCTTAGGAAAGTCCTGAAATTTGTTTCGCAAACGACTAAAGCTGCATAAAAATTGACTGAATTTCCATATTCTAATGAGCCCTATATTTTTCCTGTATTAAGTTTGTCTAATTGTCAAAATTTCCTTGTTATACCAAAATATCAAATAAAAGAAAGGTCAAATGTTAACAGAAAATGAAACATTCGCGTTGCAATTATCATATCAGTATGTTAAACGTATGGCATTTTAGTCGAAATTTAAAGCTATTTTTTAAATATAAAAAAAACTTATTTTTTCCATGTAAGGAGTACTTTGGGGCAGCATATTTAAAAAATCTTGTCGCTACTTGGAATATGGCAAATTAAATACAAAGTTAGGCACACAACCGACTCGTATATACACACGAACGGTCTCTTTATAAAAAAAATAAAAACGTGACATGTTTAATTTCTTTGACTTCGTTATCCACTGTGCTACGAACTATTCATACACAACTTTATTCTTCAGTCTACTACATATTAATCAAGATAACATTCGCAAAATTGCTCTCATTACGTGCTTCCTCAAGCCATGGATGCTCACGTCTATAAATACTTGATCGCTGTGCGCTGGCTTTAAAGTTTCTCTCTGTATCCACGAGAAACATTCACACTTCAAAAACGAATAAAATTTTTCAAACTTTCAACCAGTAACAATGGGTGTCTAGGAAGATAATGCCACTAGGTTCGTATATCTCTCACGTTTACAGGTAGTGAGAAAGTAACAAGTTACGAACAGTGTTCTAGGTAAACGTAGAGTGTAGTTTTTTAACCTCTCCTTAACATTGTAGTAACTTAACATAATCTATCGTTTTTAAATTATTCAGTTCATGCGTACGCCTAGAAGTTCATCTAAAGATGTTTTGGATTTAGGCAGTCTTAAAATAAGTCTTTGAGGTGATACCTCGATGGAATTTTTAAATGGAATACAGTGTTTTCGGGATGATACATAGCTAGATACGCGGTAAACAAAGTAAGAACACCATAAAAAGGGATATTCTCACACAGTGCGGGTTTGTTAACCTCTCATAACTGAACCTTTAATGACTGGTTCCATTTAGCAATTACTGTAAATGAAACTGAATTATATTCGCTTTTATTTTATCGATAACCGTTTCGGTTGCCAGTAAAACAGATACATTTAGGGCGGTTTATATTTTAACTCTTGGAAGCGTTTGTATTTAATGCCTCGTCGACGCTGTATTGTTTCCTATAATTGTTTGGACATTAGAGCATCTTTTATGGAAGACTTAAGCCCAAACGGCCACGATATGAGAGCTAAGGGATTTTATTGATAAACGGTGGACACTTAGGAGGAAAGATCTTGCTGTAAACGAAGTTAGTGGAGATAACAGTATTCTGTTATGAAGTTCTAATTAGTTAATCGACACGCGTAAAGTATGTAAAGAAACATATAGTCCCAAATTGATGTATACACTCTTTGAACTGTTAATTCTCCGCAACGAAATGAGACAGAAATACAGTTTTTGTTATGTATGATTCACAAGAGAGTGGAAAAGCATAGCAACACTTTCATAGATCTTCATGTCTTTATAAACAACAATGGCGGCGAGATTATCATTGGAGGGTAAGTGGATACTGAAGTGTTATTGGAAACTGGAGAATTTTTGTTGTACCTAATTTACGTCCTCCGTCATATTGGACGGTGAATGAACGGGTGAAATGATGCTCAAATGAGTACAGGATCCATAGAGCTTAGAGTTACCTGACATTCGTCTTTCGGGATAAGGGAAAACCCCTGAAAAATCTTTATCTAGGTAACTCACCCTGACTTGAACGTGAGGCAGACATGCAACCATCTACGCTACCATGGCGGGCTGGAGAATGTTGTTGAAGTGCAACGACGTTGGATGTTAAATTTGGCAACCACCACCAACGTGGGTAACAATAACAAGAATTCGAGACAAGTTTGAAAACGATGGAACGGTGCAAGAGGTCGCTGCGGAAGAAAGAGTTGTTTCACTGATAAGGAGAGTACTGTTGCAGTTATGCAGGTTTTTGTACGATCCCCAAAGAAATCAGTGAGGCAATGTTCTCGTGAGTTTGGTATCGAGAAAAGCAGTGCTTATCAAATTTTGCGGGGCCAAAACATTCAGAGACTTCTCCACGGACTAAATGAGGCGCTCCCGATTACTGTTTTGTGGGTGGTTCCTGTTGTGTGACGAAAGGGAAGACTCTCCCAACATTTTGAATATATACGGGCTTCAGAAATATAACACAACAAAAATTATATTTCTGTCTCATTTTGTTGCGGATAGATAACAGTTCAAAGAGTGTATACATCAATGTGGGACATTCTGTATGTGCAAAACAAAAGCAAACTGATCTTTTATTTCACATTACTTTCTCTACTCTGTTTATTATTATTATTATTATTATTATTATTATTATTATTATTATTATTATTATTATTATTATTATTATTATTATTATTAAGCTGATATCGACCTGCATTCATTATTGTGCTCGGCTAACCAAGTAGCTGGGTTCTTCTAGCGAATCTCCTTTACTGGAAGGCAAGAACGGTTGCATCGGCCGAAAAAGTGATGGAGACAATTTTTTGGGGGAAGCGAATGGTATCGTACTCATTGATTTCCTGGAAAAAGGAAAACCTATTACCGGACAGTATTCCAGTGAGTTATTGGTCCGACTCGACACGACCCCATTTGTTTTCACGAAGACAACATATTAGCACATTCGTCTCATATGTCATCGCCAAAGTGCATGAATTGCTGCCGCGATTTGGCTCCCTGCGATTTCCTGTCTAACATGAAGAAATGACTTGTGAAGAACATTATTTAGATGAGATGAGGAGGCCATTGCCGAGACAGAGGTGTATTGTGCAGAACTTGGCAATTTATATTTTGGAGGGGTTAAAACGCCAGGAAGATTGTGAGAAGTGTATTCACTAAAAGGGAATCAATAATTTTGTTTGGAAAATATCGTGTTTCCATTTCTAAAAGGAGTAATTAGTGAAGCAGCCTACATGATACACAGGACATCTGAATGATATGTATCAGTTGTAAGAACAGCAATTAAGATTTTTAAAGGGGATCTAGTCTAAAATCTCAAACACAACTGAAGTTAATTGATGGTAATTAATCGTTCTTCCACACTAGCCGTGTGTAAACTAAGGTTTTGTATAGATAGTCAGACTGAAAAATTCAGTGCCATGACCGGGATTTGTACCATGGATCTCCCGATCAAAAGTTGGGGAATTTAATATCATGTCGGCATGTTGGCGATGGTAGCTAATTGGTTAAGAGCAGAGACCAGGAGATCCATGGTTCAAATCCGGCCATGGCATTGAATGTTTCGTCTGACTGTATACAACTTAGGTTGTTAAGAATTTTAAGTATTTTCTTTTTCCATTTATACCGCCTTTGACTCCAGTGGTTTTATCGGCTGCCGTTCTCCTTTTTAATCATTAGATAATGCATGCATTCGCACTCTCATTCATACTTCCAGACTTTGAGGAAGATGAGGAATTACCTTGGTCGGAGAAAAATCCCACTCCCACCGCCGGTAATCGAACCGGGACCCATAGCGTGGCAGGCAGGTGCTCTACCGACCGAACTACGGGGCCAGCTGTTTGTGAAAATTGCAACACCAAGAAGGAATTATGTGAATAACTCCAAACTTGGTGGAAGTGTATAAGAGTGTGCAAGCAATAAGTGATTAGGTTTGTAAAGAGATGGGGTACACCTAGGTCGAGCTGAGCCCTCGCGTGTCAGTCCGCCTAGGTCAGTGTAGACGGTGCAGAGCTGTCAAATAAGGTGGAAACAATAAAGTGAGTGTCAGTATGCCTCGTAGACGTCAAAGGGAGCCATATCGGCATATGACCGAGTTCGAACTGGGCAAAATGATCGATCTCCGGAAAGCGGGTTTGTCATACCGTGACATTTCGTCTCGTACAGGGCATGGTGCTAGGACAGTGATGCGTGTGTGGAAGCAGTTGATAGATGAAGGTCCTATGCAACGAAGAGTGGGAACTGGAACCACGAAAAATGACCATAGTACGGAATGACCGTCACCTTGTCCGTATGCCCATAACGGATCGTACAGCTTCATCCACAGTGTTGGCTCCACGCTGGAGCTCTGCAACAGGCGTGAACTTGTCTGCATCATCGGTTCGACGTCGTATGCTGCAGGTTGGGCTGGTTGCACACGTGCCATTACGTCGGCTTCCATTGTCCAGAAACCACAAGCTTCTCCTGGGCAGTAACAATGGTCACGGGGTGCTGAGTGGCAAAATGTAGTCTTTTCGGACGAGTGCCGCTTCATCGTGTCCCACAGTGATGGCTACATGTGTCCGATGGTACCGTGGTGAACGCAACCTGTAGGGCAGCATTGTTGAGCGCATAGCGTTCAAATACCAGGTGTGATGGTTTGGGGCACCATTGGTTACGACAGCCGATCTCGTCTCCTAGGAATTGAGGGCACTTTGAACAGCAACCACTACCCAACGGTGGTTGTAGAGCTGAGGTATTGCCCCTGCTTCAGGCATCTCAGACCATATTTCAACAGGACTATGTCCGGCCACATATTGCGAGGAATGTACAAGCCTTCTTCGATGAACGTCGGGTACCATTGCTTCCCTGGCCTGCACGTTCGCTTGACATGTTTGCCCATCGAACATGTCTGGGATATGCTTGGTCGGCACCTGGTGTGTCATGGTCCTCCAGTAACTAGTGTCATGGAGTTTTGGGCTCGAATACAAACTACGTGGAGGGAAATTCCTCAGGAACGTACTCAGAATCTTTTTGTTGCAATGCCAGGGGTATAGCAGCTCTAATTGCAGCGCATGGAGGCCAAACGAAATACTGAATATTAGGGATCAAAGGTCATATACAGATTTGAAAAGTTAATCATTTGCTTCTTGTCTTGTACCTTACCTGTGGTATTAAATTAACAGCAGTGTATCAACTGAAGATCGATTCAGCTAGAATCGATTTCAGCTAGACGCACTCGACGAAATTAATTAGGAGCATGGTGGTTTTGAGGGCTTTTTTTTATCCAAAACGATTTATATTCATAATATTTGTGGTAGAATGCAATGGAGTTTACTGTATAGCCATCTTCGTAAGTTAATGTGAAAAAAAGCCCTGTCTCTCGAACTTGGCATGGACGCTGGTAAGTGGGAGCTGGATTACATTGCCACTGTTAATGCATCCTGTCGCGAAGTGCAAACGTCCCCTCGTTTGCTTGTTGAATACTTCCTTTCTCGGGTCTGCTGCTCTTGGGTATGGTCCATACCAGCAGTGGTGATTCCCGTTGTGCCAGTAGATAGATTCTTGTACCCAGAACTAAATTAAGACACGAAATGCATAGGCGTATTTCATTACTATTTAGTTGTATCGAGTAATTACACACATACTTCTTGACTTGCACGAGGTAAAAATAGTTAACGGCAATTGGAATGGCTATTGAAAAATAAAAACGAACGTAATTCCGTTTCACCTCTAATTTATTACTACACAATATCAGTAATTACAGTGGTTATAAATAATTGTGAGAGTTTAATTCAGTCGTACTTTGTTAGAATACCAATTATATTACATCTTTACCTCATCTCGTGTTAACGGTAGGTAGGACCAAAAGAAAGCTTTCTACCTTAGCTTCTCACACCACTGTGAACTTGGATCTGTATTCCTAATTGAAGGTTCTGCAGATTTCTGCTCCGTGGCGAGGAAGGAGTGCCTCAGTGAATGCGCATCATGAATATTCCTCAATTTGTACGTAGGCTGCAAACCTTAATTATCGTCCAAGTTGTTTTGAATTTATTTCACGAGTGTGTTTTTTTTATCAGTATTATCATTAAAGTCGAGTATTGTCTTGATTAGCTGTTAGCTTTAAAATGTATATCTACCAAACCTGCTCGTTACTGATTTTTTAGTATATGTTTATCATTTATGGTAATTACTTGCACTTTACTGCGTCTCAATAACCTAAAAGGAGTTCTTATGCTTGTAAGTGCTTTTGTATTTCAAAGACGTGGCGTTTCCATTTATAAATGAATTGATTCTGATAAGTAGGGCCCAGAAGTTGTTGACCTAAAAACTCTCTAAAAATGAGCTATAAAATGTCCTTAAAATATAAAACATGCACATAAAATGTAAAAAAAACGACCTAACAAAAATTAATAATTTCTTTCATAATAAATTAATAACTGTCACAGACAAATAATGAGTAGGTATATGGTTCGAATAACCACATTTAAAAATTAATTTTCTTAGTAAATAATGCAATTATTGCTACTAAATAATAAATTCAAAATTCATCAGGTCATTTTCAATTTTATAAAATATGAAAAAAGAAGTTACTGTACTCAAAAGTAAAGCAACGGCGGTTGTCAGCTAAAACTGTTTTATACTTTGAGAAACTTCTCTCCACTTCCACAGATGTTATTTGGTCCATATTTATTGAATAATCTAACAATGGAGGGAATTCAAGAAGAAATAGATCAACAAGAAGAAGAATTAGAAGAGGTACAATTAGAAATTGATAATCTTAATCAAGTCAATGGAAGAAGATTCTTTGTAACCTCAACAGGAAGACAGGAATGGGCAGAGAGAAGAACATTCAGATCTAGAAGAAGAGAGGGAGAGACATTTGCGGAATATAGAAGTAGATTACAAGAGGAAAGAGAAGAGTAGAGAGAGAGTAATAAGAAGAGAAGTATCAGCGTGAGTTCAAAATAGAGTTGACTGCATGGGCGGCGGAGGGAGAGAGTGATGGCAGAGGCCATGGTGGACTACAGAATTAGTAGATTTAGATGTAGATTTAGGAAATAAGGATTTTGTAATAATTTTTATAGTTTTTTTTGTTTTTTTTTTTGCTTTTTTGTGTTTATTTCTGTTATTTTATTACATTTTATTTTTGTAGAGTAGTATTCTGAGAGATTTGTATAATTATAACATTTGTAAGGATTTTATGGAAAAATAAAGAGAAAATTTGGATATATGCCCCGGTATAGTTGTCTAGGTGCCGGGGTAGAATATTCAGATTTTATTTATTTATTTATTTATTTATTTATTTATTTATTTATTTATTTATTTATTTATTTATTTATTTATTTATTTATTTATTTGTCACTGCCTGTTAAATCCTGTTCAAAAATAACAGTTCTGAAGTTTTCTCCTGACAAGATATCGGCAATCTAACAAACTGTTTGGTATCCTTTATATTTGTCCAATACAAATTTAGGTTTTTCTAATTTTGTCCCCAATCTCACCTTTTACATTTTGTACCCTCTCTTCCGCAATCCTTACTAACTCAATCGACTTATCCAATGTCATGCCATTATTATTATTATTATTATTATTATTATTATTATTATTATTATTATTATTATTATTATTATTATTTGTAATTTACGTCCTCCAACGTTAAGTCATATCGGACGATGAATGCAATGGGTGAAATGATGCTCAAATGAATCCAGGGTCCATAGAGCTTAGTTACCCGATATTTGTCTTTCAGGATAAGGGAAAACCCCGGAAAAAACCTTATCCGGATAACTCACCCTGACCGAGATTCGAACTCGGGAACTCTTGAACGTGAGGCAGGCATGCTATCACCACGCTACCTAGGCGGGCTCAAGGTGGGTTATGGTTTCTGTCAAAAATGTAAAATTTGATATAATGAAAACTAATTTATCTTGGATTTGAGTATCAGAAAACAGATCCTGTGCGCTCTCTACCCTATCAAAGCTACTCACTACTTCTCTCACTATATGAAAATTGCCACATTGGTATATACGTGCAGTTAACCATGTACCCCAGCGTGTTAAAACTGGTGCCGGGGACAAAGCTATATTAGGGGCTTTTTCTGGTATTCTGGTATTATATTGTCTAATTTTCCTAGCGGAATATTTGCACTAACAAACACTTCACATAATTCTTT
The DNA here is from genome assembly GCA_030765055.1 of Mantis religiosa. NCBI lineage: Eukaryota > Metazoa > Arthropoda > Insecta > Mantodea > Mantidae > Mantis > Mantis religiosa. The sequence goes on along the minus strand of CM060953.1, from coordinate 22,970,955 downwards.
ATAAAAGGAAGATGACTTGTTACTTTAAGTCAAAGCCGTTTCTTTTAACAGTAACTGAGACGATTGTCTTTTTTTCACATTTTGAAGAACTCAAAAATGTTTTTCCCGCCCAACATGTACGGTGAACCGTTTGTCTGCAGCGACTTTAATCGCACACTTTACAGAACTTTCCATCAGTAGAGAATATGTTTCCGCCAAACTCTTAAACATATTGTTTCAAACGGGACGCAGTTGACTGTTTTTGTTTTGGCATTTCAATTCCACAGCACAACAAATTTACACACCTCACAAACTACTCTCCTTACCACGACATTCTATCTCCTGAATCCCTGACTGATGCAATCCACACATATCGCATGGTGTAATCGGCGATTCCTCGAATTGATGCGGCATAAATTCACCAGCACTGTTAGGACGCTGATCAAAAAGCCTATGGGCCAGGGTCAGCTCGGCCACGGGAATCGAACCCGGGCCACCCGAATGCGGGCCACAGATGAAAATGCCCAATAAATTCGTGAAAAAGAAAGAAAATGATCGGAAAATGCATCTAAATGTTAAACAATGACTATATTAAAAATGTGGAAACAATGCATTTTGATGACCTATAAAAACCATATATATCTAACGTATTTGTTCCAGAATGCACTTATTTTCAAATAAGCATCGTCTGTGAGTACTCAGAAAAAAGATGACTTTTCATCAATATCCGGGTCTAATGATTGATTGAATAATAAAAAACTGCAAGTTTCTGAGACGTACCTAGTCTAGATAAAGTGCAAGTTACTGATTTTCGAAACTAAAGCAATCCTGCATAAATGTTTTTTCTCGCAAATGAACATATTGATTCATTTTGGTGTTTATTTCAGATTAGAAGAGCGATGGAGTGGAAATAGTGTTTCTCGTATCATATTTACAATTTGATATAGAGATAAGATGTCCTCGCCTTACAGAGTCATGTGAGTGTTTTGTATCCAGGAGCTTTTGCTTTCCCATTATGAAGGAGTTCAGTACAAACGTAGCAGCTTTTATGCTTTAATTATTGCTTTACTTTGTGTGGTACTATATAAGCATTTTAATTCGAAAGCGTTGCCGTACTACTGCTTAGGATTTTAATTCATCAGCTTGTACATTTGCTATAGCGTGTTTTTTGCAGACCTGGGTGTATTGTGTTATTTAAAGCCATTAGCTAGTGCAAGCCTTCACGGAAACTGAAAGTAGGAGCTTGGTTGTCAGCCATTCAAGAGCATGCACTTAGTTGCTCCTTTGTGTTTAAGTAATTAAAAGCAAGTCATTCTTTGAGGTCTGCATTTAAATTCCTGTCGTTCATTCAATCAATGTGGAAGCGTTTGGACCCATTTGTCTATGTATACGTGCCAGTCTTGAGAAACAGTCAGTTTTATCTTCTCGGCCACGTACTTAAATAAGTAGAAGTGCTGTTGTATTCTATTCCGAGATTTCAGTGGAAATTTTGTGTTTTGAAACTCTAACTACAATTTTTAAAAATTTGAACTGTTGGATTTATATAATTTTCTCTGCTTTTGTATAAACTGTTCTTACAAAATGCATTATTCCTCTACTTTATGGAGATGAACTTTGCAGAAATGGGGAATATGAATATAAAACACGGATTAGACGATAATCCAGCTGGTCGATGTCATCACTATGAAAATTCATTCTGTTTGCGTTGCCAAGAGATACAAAAATTAATCTTTCCATTTGGGATAAGTATTGGAAAATTACAAAGAGTATCTCTGAAATGTCTTATAAAAAAGCCTCCCAAACTGCGTATTAACGAGATCTGCAATTTTGTCTATCTCTTAGCAGCTGTGCAAAAGTCATCCAGAATAAAGAGGACTTCGGAGGACATTTCCAGAAAATACAAGATGTACATTTAGTTGCCATGGCATTTTTAAACATGACTGTATCAGAATATCAACATTTTCGAAGAATGTTCCACATATAGGATAGGATTGTTAGATTACGTTACGGAGGGGACTCGGCACGGAGTTCTAGTCTTGGTCTATTGTACCTAAACTTCAAGTGGAGCATCCCCGGGAGGAAGGATGAGGCAAGAGTAGACAGAGGGCGGCCGTCCCAAGAAGTCACGACATTGCAGAGGGCAGGCTCCTTACTACTTACCCGTTGGGAACTCCAGGCAGGACAGTACAGCCGGAATTTTATAATGTTCTAAAGAGTCGGTAGGCATTGCAGTTATTCAGATGGTTGGTGAATAGAAAAAAGAAATAGGTACTCTTAATATCTGGGATATGAATTCATATTTTTTTTTTTTTTTTTTTTTTTTTTTTTTTTTGTAATTTACGGCCTCCAGCGTTAAGTCATATCAGACGATGAATGAAATTGGTAAAATGATGCTCAAATGAGTCTGCGGTCCACGGATCTTAGAGCTACCCTAAATTCGTCTTTCAGGATAAGGGAAAACCCCGGAACAACCTTATCCAGGAAAGTCACCCTAAGCGAGATTCGAACTCGGGATCTCTTACGTGTGAGGCAGACATGCTACCATCCACGCTACCGAGGCGGGCAAAATAATACTTGGTTAAGACTTCATAATATGGTATCATGTTTGTGCTGGCTCTGGTTATACTGATCCGATCTTGTGGATTGAGATTTGGCAAGCACCACGTTGTGTGTGGGTGCCAAGTAGTTCACTGCAGCCCACAGTCATATGTATAATGGCTCGAGTATTGGAAATGCAGTGACGTCTGTTGGGGAAGTGCGGGGATCATCGCTTTAAAACCGCCTTATATATTGATTCCGTAGGAAATTATTGCATCACTCTATACTGAACTTCATAGATACGTTCCTGTGTTGTATAAATCTGTAGCTAGTGTTAAGTTGTGAATCAAAGTAGTTTAAATAGAAGTAAAGGTATCACGCAAATAAACAGTGCATTCTTTTCAGCATATTTTAACAAATAGCTTTCCAACATTAAGTTCAGAAAAAGAAATGAAATTAAAAGCTATGGTACAAGCTCACCAAATCTAAAAATGATTCAGACAATGCCCGCCTCTGTATTATACGTGGTAGCGAGTCTGCCTCACGTTCAAGAGTTAACGAGTTGGAATTTCGATCAGGGTGAGTTATTGGATAATGTTTTTTTTTTTTCTTGGGGGTTTCCCTTATCTTGAAAAATGAATGTCTGGTAACTCTAAGCTCTATGGACCCTGGGCTCAATTGAACATCATTTCATTCATCGTCCGATATGACTTAACGTTGGAGGTTTTTCCTTATCTTGAAAAATGAATGTCTGGTAACTCTAAGCTCTATGGACCCTGGGCTCAATTGAACATCATTTCACTCATCGTCCGATATGACTTAACCTTGGAGGTTTTCTCTTATCCTGACAGATGAATGTCTGGTAACTCTAAGCTCTATGTACCCTGTACTCATTTGAACATCATTTCATTTATCGTCCGATATGACTTAACGTGGAGGTTTTCCCTTATCCAAAAAGATGAATGACTGGTAACTCTAAGCTCTATGGACCCCGGGCTCAATTGAACATCAATTAATTCATCGTCCGATATGATTTAACGTTGGAGGTTTTCCCTTATCTTGAAATATGAATGACTGGTAACTCTAAGCTCTATGGACCCCGGGCTCAATTAAACATCATTTCATTCATCGTCCGATATGGCTTAACGTTGAATGTTTTCCCTTATCCAGAAAGATGAATGTCTGGTAACTCTAAGCTCTATGTACCCTGTACTTATTTGAACATCATTTCATTTATCGTCCGATATGACTTAACGTTGGAGGTTTTCTCTTATCTTGAAAAATGAATGTCTGGTAACTCTAAGCTCTATGGACCCTGAGCTCAATTGAACATCATTTCATTTATCGTCCGATATGAAAACGTTGGAGGACGTTAATTAAAAAAAGAACAACGCTATGTGCAACAAGACTGACCAATTTTATTTCAGAAATAGAAAAACCTCCATTCATTAGGTGTTTATTAAGTGCTTACATGTTTTTTAAAAAATCCAGCGTGAATTAAAATGTAATATTTTAATAGAGCTTTTTAACATAATAAACTCGTAAATTATATAAAACAAAATTAGTTTGCGTAGTTCGTCTGGCTGCGCCGTGGTCGAGTGGTAAGAGTGCTCGGCTCTCACCTAGGCGGCCTGGGTTCGTCCCCAGACGACTGCAAAGTGAGATTAATGGCGGACAATACGGCGCTGGAGCGGGTTATCTCCGATTTCCCGCGCCTCTCATTCCACCGGTGCTCCATCTTCATTTCGTGTATCATCAGTGTCACCGCATGCGGTGCCGTATGTAGTAAAAGTGGGCGTTAAACACTACACATCCATTCATTCATTCATTCATTCATTCGTAGTCCGGCATGGAATTACACTATAGTACCCTGCGATCACAGAGATTGCCGTGCTTTGGTTTACAGTGCTTTCATTTCTATGGCTGGCAGGATTATAGTGAATCAATTTTTGGTTTTAAATGGTTCTGGATGAAAAGAACGAGTATGTTTAGAAAAAGAAAACAAAGAACAATATAAAATAAAACAAAACTCCTGCGACCTATTTTCTTGCGAGGGAATAAGTCTATACAGAAAGATTTATGAAGGTGAACGTGGAAGGCCAGCAACTGCAAACAATTGAATGTGAGCAATTGCCATAGGGACATTGCTTTTGGCATCTCTGTTAATAATTGGAACCTAAATCTACAATGAAGGAGAAGCAAAATGGTTGTCAAGATTATATCCGAGTTTCCTGCAACGGAATATTCCGAGGAGAAACGTCACCAGACTTAAGCGGTATGCTCTAAGAGCGCAATATATCATTTATCACCTGAGCTACACAGGAATACGGGTTGTAATTACGTAACATTTAAGGAGGGTTATCATTTATGTATAAGACATTGGTTGTTGTTGCCCACCTCGGTAGCGTGAATGGTAGCGTGTCTCCCTCACGTTTAAGAGGTCCTGAGTTCGAATCACGGTCAGGGTGAGTTACCTGGATAAGGGTTTTTCCGGGGTTTTCCCTTATCCTGAAAGACTAATTTCGGGTAGCTCTAAGCTCTATGGACCCTGGGCTCATTTGAGCATCATTTCATCCATTCCCCTCATCGTCCGATATGACGTAACGTTCGAAAACGTAAATTACATGTTATTGTTCATTTTGATATGTTTTATGCTATATTTGGTATAAACTGTGATATTATTGAGTTTAGTTTCTCCAGTACCTAAGTGCGTACGTGTCCGTGAACCGAAACTAAAATATGAAACTTCCTTGATATTCAAATTAAGTTTATTCTAAGTACACAAGACGGTTTCTCAAGAAAATGCCCTCCACCCTTAGCTATTTATTACATAAAAACATTTTCTTTATTTTTAGCTTTCTCAAAATGGCTGTAAGGAGTTTAATTAAAATATCATATGCTTAAGATATGTTGAATGTTCTGGAATTAGCCGGAAAAATTAAATGAAATGTGTAGTGTTTAACGCCCACTTTTACTACATACGGCACCGCAGGCGATGACACTGATGATACATGAGATGAAGATGGAGCACCGGTGGAATGAGATGGCGGGGGAAACCAGAGGTCCCGGAGAAAACCCGTCCCAGCACCGTGTTGTTCACCACAAATCTCGCTTTGCGGTCGCCTGGGATCGAACCCGGGCCGCCTTGGTGAGAGCCAAGCGGTCTAACCACTGAGCCACGGCGCGGCCATTAGTCGGAATAGCTGTTATATAATACAATAGCATGTACAATGAAACACAATTTAAAATATTTGAAATGAAATACAAAGTAGGGTGTCGTAAATGTTCTGATAGTCTCATAACGTGCCAAAGAATATTAACGACACTTTATTTCTGTGAAAAAGTTTAAAATGTGCTGTTGGACTTATCCTAGTGTTAAAGAAGCTCCGTTTTGCTGTAGCTGGAAATATGTAGGACTTTCAAAACGCACTTTGCAAACAATTAAATCTTGTGGTGTATGAATTAGCTGCATTTTCTGCAGCCAAAGAGAAGTGATCCTTTTGCACCTGCCCTAGATATGGACCACAAGTTGTGCATCAAGTAATGCCACCATCTGTTTTGTGCCTTTCCATTTCGCGGTGACTGATTAATGCGGAAATAATTCATTCAAGTTGTATACACAAATGTGTTTGCCAGGAGCCATACCGTTCACTTAGCGCAACTGAAAAAATTATAGAAAACAATGCTTAATTTTGTTTTAAGAGAAAAGATAGTGATGTATACTGTTATCAAATATTGTTTAAATACATAACCCGGCTTTGTAAATGTAAGAGACCCTAACAGGAATTGATTTTGCGATCTAAGGCTATTTATAATTGAAAGCTTCTAGAAAAAATGTATTAAACATTAATATTTTGCATAATATAGGGGTATAACGATTATTGCAAATCACAGAACCCATGAAGGAACACCGATACGTGTTCCCACGTCCCATTCTGATATAATCAGAGGTACGAGAGCTTGTTAAAAGCGAAATCGCATATTGCTTTTGGGATTGTGTCGATCCCCAACCAGGCCAGCCCCAACCGATCCAGTTTTACGTAATCTGCAATTTATACTCTAATATGAAAAGATCGAGCTCTATTGTAGGTAATGAAATACTGTAATTTTGGTTATTGCACACGTATCACTTTTAATGCATTTGGAATGCATGGCATTCTAATAACTGAACCTGTACACTATGGTAAGCAAGTACAGTATGCGCGCAATAAGAGCGATCGGGCTCCAAGTCCTCATTCGGTAAGTTTCGTTTAACTTCGTAAACATAGATGACAACTTTGAAACTTGAAATGCGGTATACACTGACATCTAGTGGCTAATACGTTAAGCTTTATCGTGTCCGCCATATTTCGTTTTGAACAATTTTGAGGTTAATTAGCTAACCAGTTTACAACTATCATATGTTAGAATTAGAATTTTAGTTCGTCCTTGGCAACATATACATGTTATGAGACACGTAAAAATGTATAAACACATAAAGTCAAATTGATTACATACAATATACTGTGACTTTGTGGGTTCGTGAAATTAAAAGTCCAATTGCACAAACTCAAAATGTTCATTTCCACCGAATTACAGTTGGAACACTTGCCGATTACATAGAATTACGTAGCGCACACAGTTACAATTCACCAGTTCGTCTGTCACAGGTCCACTCCACACTCACAATTACGTACAACTCCTCTGATACATGTACACAGTCTTCCAGTCCGTTCTCTAGCATGGCGTTCCTCACGGCTGCTCGCCAAGAACTGAACTGAACTCTCTCCCAACCCGGCGCGTCGCTTATATAAGACCAACTGACCTATCTAGAAGGTTCCGGGTTAGATGAAATATCCCGACTGTTCCAGACGTCAGGGGAAGGGGAAAGAGGAGGCCAGCGACCGGCGACACTTTCCTAACCATCCCCTCAGTTAGTGACACGAGATAAATGGGTAGGCGTGGTCTGAATGCTTCCCGTCTGGCCCTACCTGCCAGCTGGTTCTATCGAGAATTCCGATGTTCGGGTGACAATACGCAGTAAGCAGCTTTTCTATGGTTTCATGTGGTATTTGCATAGATTAATTTACTACAAGAAGTGTCATGATATAAATATTACAGGTTTGTGAATGTACTATGCTCCCAGTGCTCATTTACATGGTTATAGTTCTAAAAATTCATTAACCGTATAAAAACAGTGTGCATGCAAAAATTTATTAACCTTATTCTTAAAGTGTTTTAATGATGCAGCTTGTTTAAATGAATTTGGAAGTTTATTATATAACATTATCCCTTTGTAGTTAAAGCTTCCTTCATAAAGGCTCGTTTGGTGCGCTCGAATTGCCAGTTTATCCTTGTTACGAGTGTACATCAGCATTTACTTGAAAATGATTTATATTTGTATGAACATTTGTGGATGTTATGGCTCTCGAAAGGGGACACCTCCGTATAACTGTGATCTGAATACAACTGAGCTGGCGTGGGCAAAATTAAGGAATGTTTTCAGAGGATGCAGCGTTGCTTCTGATATCTTCGCTTATCTTACACGCTATTTTGCTGAACTGTGTTTTTAAAGGTTGACCACACCGCAGAAACAAGAGCGTTAGCTTTCGCTTCTTCCCCTCTGCCCACACCACACCGTAAATCCAGCGCTCAAGAAAACATGCGCGTACTGTTTCATACTTGTCTATCGAACTCTCGTGCCTCTAGATAGCTCAGTTTGAAGAAGTGTGAAACATCTGTTTGGAGCAAAAGTGCTTCGAATCATTTGGGAGAACATAGTTCTTGAATATATATAAATAATCCTAGTTTAAACTAATATTTTGTTTGACATTGTTGATATCGTTTTAATTTGCGAGTGTTTCATTTTTGTTTAATATTTTATTGTTAGCTTTTCCTTTTTGGCAAACTACAGTAAACGAGTGCTTAAATGCCACTTATGTGCGTTTGATTAAAGATTATTCACATTTGATGTAAGACAGTCTTGTTTTAATTTACGTCCTCCAACGTTAAGTCATATCGGACGATGAATGGAATGGGTGAAATGATGCTCACATGAGCCCAGGGTCCGTAGAGCTTAGAGTTACCCGACATTCGTCTTTCAGGATAAGGGAAAACCCCGGAAAAAACCTTATCCAGGTAACTCACCCTGACCGAGATTCGAACTCGGGACCTCTTGAACGTGAGGCAGACACTCTACCACCTCGCTACCGAGGCGGGCGATCTAAGACAGTAATTACACGTATGTAACATAACTAAGTTTTAGTATGGAAGTTGTAATGGTAAAGTTCTTTGTTGCAGTGCAAAGAAATTTTTTTGTAATATTTGTCCTCTCTGTTTCATATGTACCTCTAACGTTAAGTCATATTGGACGATGGATGAAATGAGTGATATGTTGCTCAAATGAGTCCAGGGTACATAGAGTTAAGAGTTACTTGACATTCTTCTTTCAGGATAAGATAAAACCTCCAACGTTGTCATATCGGACGATGAGTGAAATGATGTTCAAATGAGTACAGAGTACATAGAGCTTAAAGTTACCCTACATTCCTCTTTCAGGATAAGGGAAAGTTCAGGATAAAAACCTTATCCAGATAACTCGCCCTAAGTGAGATTCGAACTTGGGACCTCTTAAATGTGAAAGACACGCTACCACCTCACTATAGAGGCAGGCTCACAACACGCTGAGATCGATGCAATTATGACAACTATCCATTTCTCTGGAACAGTATTTTCCCGAGGTTTAAGATTGTCGGTCAAAGGACGTTAGAAAATTTGAAATCTAGAAGGAATATGGCACCTCCTGATTTTCGAAACTGGTTGTCATAAAGAAAGCCACTAAAGTGGTACATCTTGGAGGCTGACCGTCTCAATTAGTGTCGTTACAAATTGAAGTCAAATTTCAGCATTAATTACTTCTCTTATACTTGATAATCAATTAGTGTCGTTACAAATTGAAGTCAAATTTCAGCATTAATTACTTCTCTTATACTTGATAATCCGGTGAGGTACCGTTAGGACCGTCGAATCTTGGGGTAACAGCTGTGGTTAAATTAAGGCGGTACAACCTTCCGCGAAGTCCCACCAGTGCTGGATCTCAGGTTGCTGTTTTCCAGGTCCTCCTTACTTCACCTTGCGGTAAATGAAGCTGTATAATAGTCCAGCCGCATCCTATCACGATGGTAAAGAAATAAAGATTGCTGTCACATTATAGTAATGGATCAGGAAGTAACTTCTACGTGGCGCGTATTGACCTGACGAACGTGGCATTCGCTTGTTATCTTGTTTACTGGAAGAACCAAATTTTAGTAACCTGGCGTACAGTAAGTGACGAAACACAAATTGACCACTTGGGAGCAGTGTGTCTGAAATGAAAGATTAGTCAATTAATTATATACTCAAATATAAATTACCATTTTATTCCCTCTTCTTTCTCTTTGGGACAATATTCAATCATTTATATATGATTTCTCGCGGCTGCCGATGTAAAATACGTTTACTATGATTGTATGTGAACAGTGCACATACACTGGATTCGCCATGTATGTGCGATAGGCTCACGTAGACATCTCCATTGTTTCACATATTTTCACATATTTTCCGATACGCTTCCACGCTTTGCCATGTAGTTCTTTCTCAAAGTTACAAAACTTACTATATAGGACATATATTTTTGCTTGCGGCCAGCACAGCCACTATTCCTATTATGTAGAGCGAGTAAAGACCTCATGGACGTAAACACAACACTAAGTCAGCGCTATTGCTATATGAACCCAAAGACAGCTGGACAATAGTAATTGCTTAACTGGGTCAGAGTAGATTACACTATCTAACGATAAAAGTATCAGCTAGGTGCTTTGTGACAATATTATTCCGGAGGTGCCTAACCCTTGCAAGAATAACAACTGTAATTGCATTATTGTACAATTCCATAAGAGTGCGTGACATCCTATCGAGCTAAGAATCGTGGTTACACGTCAGTCATCACATATGCACGTGTACTTGGAATGCAATAAAAGGCACAAAGTTTCATTTTTAAGTATTAAAGCCAAAATTGCGATAATGACGAGACACATAGACGCACCCAGTACGAGACTTGTATACATTTTATAAACGTATGCTCTTATAAACATTAACATGTATTGGCTTTGGATAATTTTAACAGGTAGATATGTCATTTTCAATTTAAAAGTAAGTTCATAATTTTTTTTTGTGATGCTTCTTGAGGTGAGAGTGGATATTCGGTATATGTGACGAGCTGTCATTTTAAAAATTAATATGCATATGCATAAATTTGTCTTTAAAAATAAATTGCTAGCATCGAAGTATCAACGCAATGAATAATGATCCAAAAGTGTCAACTTCCAGCTGATCTTCCCTCTCAAATTATTTAAAGAAGCGGGAAATGTCGTTCATTCGATATCGTAAAACGCACGTTGTGCGAGTAATGGCTATGGCTTCTTTAGAGGTTTTATCGTGGGTGCCTGCGCCTTCCAGTATAGAGGATCAGCAGTGCTAAATCAACAAACCCTACATCACGGAATTGGGTTCCGACGTGAACACTTCGTGCTATCAGTTGAATATTCTTTATTGCCTTTATACAGTTCCATGCTTCAATATTTTATTGGAATGTATTCTTTCAACGCGCTAAGCTTGGCCATACTTGCCATTAAAATTCTGGGCCTCTCCTTGCACAAGAGCTTCCACGTGGCGTGCTTTGCCTGCAGTTCTGTAACAGTGATAATGTACTGAGGTGATCATGAAACGTTTTAGCTTTGTTGGCGATGTACAGGCATAGTGGTACAACCTCCCACAATCTCAAGTTGTCAGGTCTGCCCCACCTCATTTCAAAATGTCTTATGATGTCATTGTTTTGAGTTTTTTAAGCGAATGTCAGCTCTAAGGGGAAAAAAAGAAGTAGCGTACTTCATGTGTGGCAGAGACGTTGCCTAGCAAGCCGAAAACTGCTGACAATCATTAAGGGCAGACTGATTAACGTAAGGTGCTTTGTCACACACAAAACCATAAAATAAATTAAAGAATCTGCCATAACCCTATTAACGTCCACACATTCCATGTTTTAATTACAGTGGCATAAGAGAGCCACAGCACTGTCCGTTGATATTTTCTATAGCTTTCCACTAGCGATGTTAACAAAAATAAATGTGCTGTATGTGTGTGTTTTAACGTGCTGGTGTGCTGGAATTGTTGCTAGTAAATCTACTGACTTGAACTCGTGACTTAGGGATCAGTAGGCCAACGCCGAATCGCTCAAACCGACTATGTTAAACGTACTCATTACTCCATTTGCCTCACGTTGACGCGACGCCTTGCGCGCTAGGCAACTTTTGCGACACACGAGCTATACTCCTCTGCGGAAGTTCTAGGAGAATTTAATTCTATGCTCACCTGCTAGACAAGTGTCGTCATACAACATATGGTAAATTATGAGAATCCGAGTAATTGTCCAGCGGTTAAGTTGGTTGATGCTAGGAAAATTAAATTAAATTGAGTGTTATTTATGTACACTTTTAACTCCTATAGTTCTGAGCATACAATTCTATAGTGGGCGTGAAAGACAGCTTAAATTTGCTCAGAGGCCTCTTTATTCAGCTTCAGGTTATTCTAAGACAGGGATCCCCAGCTTTACTTCCCTTCCAAAGGAAACCGTGCCTTTAAAAATCCATCTCCGCCGCCGGGTTTGAACTCCCGACCCTGGCTGACGATAGGCATACAGATAATTTAGACACTGCAAAGCCCCAGGTGACTTACAATCACTTGTTTAGGAAATACAAAATAATCCAGCCGACAAAATTTGTGAAGTAATTCTACCCGATAACAGCATGCGATTTACGTCATATATCAAGCAACTATAAGGACACGGCTACAGTTTAATGCGCACGTAACCATTACTGTGAGAGACACTGAATGATGTACAGGTGACCCATAGTAATTCTAAGAATCAGAATAAACATCAGAACAGCAAAGCCAGAACGTAGCACATTTTGGGTAGCGCTAGATAGATTAGTAGATTTATTGTGCATATTCCAAAATTTTACAATTTAGAACTTTTGGCTACATTTGTGTTTACCTTGTTGCTACCTTGGCTTACATTACACCCTGGTCTTCTGCTCTGCCAGGTAGCTCTTAATCTCTATACCTCCTTGTTACTTAATTAGTCCAATTCTTCCCCCCCCTCCCCCCGTCTTCCTTTCGTATATTCTTTGCATTTCTGGCCCATTTTTCTTTTACTTTCTGTAAGAACTCACCAATACTTCTTACCTTCTTTTCCTCTCTACCCGTTAACATTTTTATAGCTACTATCCTCTTCTCTACTTTCTCCCATTTTTCCTCCCAAACCCTTTTTCTCCATATTGCAACCTCCTCGCATTCTGTTACATAGTGTTCTATGCTTTCTTTTCCACCACACAATTCAGAAATTCCCTTTTCCCTACCTCTTCTCCCTCTGAGGAATATTGTTCCTGTTCTCATCCAAGCTAACCCTTCTCTCTCTCTTGTCTATTGTAGTAATCTACATATGCTTCTCGTCCCCAGTTTCTTTTTACTTGTTTGTAAAATTGTAATGATTTCATATTTTCTAGACTTCCCCATATTTCCTGTCTTTCTATATCTTCTATTCTGCATTTTACTAATTTACCCACATCGCTTGTATTCTTTTCCTCTAATCTCCATACGGCCGCGCCATGGCTCAGTCGTTAGACCGCTTGGCTCTCACCAAGGCGGCCCGGGTTCGATCCCAGGCGACCGCAAAGTGAGATTTGTGGTGGACAACATGGCGCTGGGGCGGGTTTTCTCCGGGACCTCCGGTTTCCCCCGCCATCTCATTCCACCGGTGCTCCATTTTCATCTCATGTATCGTCTGTGTCACCGCCTGCGGTGCCGTATGTAGTAAAAGCGGGCGTTAAACACTACACATTTCATTTCATTTCTAATCTCCATATATCTCCTATTCCTATTTTTTCCATAATTCCTCCTATCTCCGCCCACCAAATATTTGAGTTCGCTGTTTTTTGCTGTCTCACGCATAATTTCATAATTTCCCCTTCTTCTTTGGCCAAACACCTATGCCAGAATGTTATCATTATTTCCATTATTATTCCATTTCTTCTTGTCTTTCCTAATTCTACTAAAGCTACTTCCCTAGTTGCTGATCTTGGTAAGCCTAGTAGCTCTTTACAAAACCTTCTGTAGTTTTGGTCCACTGTTTTGTTTACCTCTGTGCCCCGCCCCCAGATCTCCCCTGCATACAACATTTTGGATTCAACTAGTGCTTTATTCATTCTTTCTAACCACTTGGTTGTCATTTCTAGCTTATATTTGCATATTTGTATCCCATTCATTGCCGCCCTTCCTTTTGCTTCAATTTTTCTCCTGTGTGCTCCCCACTTTCCATTGTTATTCAAACTTACTCCTAAGAATTCAAATTCATTGACCACTTCTACCCTTTTGCCATTTAGTACCCACTTTTCATCCTTTTTTAGTTTAACTCCTTCTTAAAGACCATATCATTTGACTTATTTATGTTTATTTTTATTCCCTACTCTTCACAACATTTCTGGATTTCATTTATTGCCTTTTGCGATCCTATTACCGTTATAGATCCTACCATTAAATCATCCGCATATAGCGCTAGGTAAATAGATATAATGTAAGAGTAGCCGTTTACCGTATTTCACAGAGGACAACATCCGTTAGAGGTATCAGTAACCAGAGTTTATTTGAAGTAAACATTTGTTTCTCAAGGGCAGGTAGTGCTAATGTTCAAGGTTACAGTAATGTTTGAAAAACAAAACAGATGTGTAACTCCTTGTGTTTATGTACAGCCTATTGCCGCGCAAAGTATATTATAAATTGAAATTATTGAAGTGCACAATATTTAGCTGTTAGGTACAGTTGTAGTGTACAGTTCAGATGAAATGATTTGTTTTAACTATACTCATTAGGTTAGTTTGATTCGCTGCAGATTAATCTAAGTTACAAACTTGATTCCAGGTTCTAAAATACTATTGAAGCTTCTGTTTCAATTGAATTACTAACTACAATTAAAACACGTATATAGTCAAATATTTGTTTTGCAGTTTACTATCTGCTTCTGTGACTGATATTATTTAATACGTACTTAATTTTGGACCATCAAAAGCATGCCAAAAGGGCCTAATTGTGCAAGCTTGGACAACTTAATATTTCATCTTTATACTCTTATATGCTCCCTTAAAGTTATTAAATTTCCTACATCTCAAGTCAGATACTCTTAACGTTTACTTTTCATTAAGCATTCTCCTCAAAATACATGAGAAATAGAGTCAACATGAAAAATTCAATGCCCTGGCCGTGATTTGAACCACCGATCTCCTGGTTTCCGTCCAGTCGCTCTAACCCATGGCATTGAAATTTTCATGTTGACTATAAAAAATCTTAGCCTATATACGGCTAGTGTGAAGAAATGATTAATTTCCATTACTTAAATAAAATAATAAGAGTTAAATGATGGCCTGCCTCGGAGGCGTAGATGGTAGCGTGTCTGCCTCACGTTCAAGAGGTCCCGAGTCGAATCTGGGTCAGGATGAGCTACCTGGATAAGGCTTTTTCTGGGGGTTTCCCTTATCCTGAAAGACGGATGTCTTTGAGCATCATTTCACCCAAAAAAAGTTAAATGAAGCCTGGGACTCAAGTACTTACGATAGCAAGCTGCCACAAACGGTGGATCTCGAATGCGAGAGCCCCTAGTGGTTTACCGGGGAAATATACAAGTGAAATGGAGAATTTAATGTCAGGACGGCAAGTTGGCCATGATAGTTCAATGGGTTAGAGCGACTGGACGGAAACCAGGAGATCCGTGGTTCAAATCCAGGCCATGACATTGAATTTTTCATGTTGACTCTATCAAAAAGCTTAGCCTATGTAAGGCTAGTGCGAAGAAATTAATTTCCATCAATTAAGTAAAATACATGAGAAATGTTGACTAAGCTTCGTTTTCTAGCTTTTTCTGGTTAAACATTTCAGTGACTTATCAGTCCTTAAACCATTTGCTGCTTAGCTATTCTTTGTGAAAAGGGTAGAACTGCTCCACAGATTTCCTTTATTAATTATCATTAATGTTGCCCACTTTGGAATACTTAAAAAATAAGCAGGCCACGAAAAGGTACCTTTGATTAACATCATCTTTGGGAATGCGTTGACCATAACGACGTTACTGGAATCGAAAATATGTTAAACGCAACGATAAGACATTTGAACTGGCTTTAGGGCAATAACTAAGGTCGATGAAACCAGCTAACGGTATTTCATATTGTTGGCATTAAAGACACGATATTGTGTTTCTGTGGTCAGCTTCTGATGTCATTGGGACAATGCAGCTCGCGGCCAGAGGTCACCCAGAGTTTGTCACGAATGTGTCTGTCTTTGGGGTTGTGCTTTCGTGACGGAAGAGCTCTGTCCTTGATTTGAGTTGAGTTTAATTGTATTTACTGCTACTTCCTTTACTTAACTGTAACTTCTTATTTGTGTGAGTTCAGTACTTTTCTGATTGCTAGATGGCTCCAGTCGTTTGATTGTGTAACACTATTGTGCAGTTGCTCTGGCGTTTAGGTATTAAGTATTATCAGCATTATAGCTCTTATTGCACCTTAAGGCTTTTTATCGTGAACATTTTCATTAGTTAATAGTCCCCTCCCCCGGTTATTTAATATACAAGTTGTTTTGCTATTGGGTTAGGTCATACAACTGTGTCAGTTGTTTTGGTCATTGCGAGGGACAGCGCTTTAAGAAGGTTAATTGGATATGTTGTCCTGCGTATTATTCTGTATAATTGGACATCCTGTACGGTTTGATATCCGTTTGTTGTTATACTTGTCTTTTGCCCGATTCGCTTTATAGGGTAATCTGTTTGCGCATGGTGAATATTAGGTACGAAGATTAATATAATAGAAGCCATTTATATTTTGTTTTATGATGGGACAAGAACGAAAATCAGCAATGCATACAAGATGCATTCAAATTATGCATTCTTAATTTTTTTTCAGGACTGGAACGAGATATGAACTTCTGGTTTCTTTTAAAATACACGTAGACTCTTTGTGAATGGCAGCACTGTACAGTGCATAGGACTCTAGTGTGGCAGCGACGAGAGTTAGAACTGTTTTTGATGCTTAAAATGGCGACTTTTCTTTACAAGAACAGCGTGTAATTATTCGTTTTCTCCATTTTCGTGGTGTGACACCTATTGAAATTCATCGTCAGTTGAGTGAGGCATGTGGTGATGGTACCATGGATGTGTCTGATGCGCATTCCTGGTTGCGACAGTTCAATGAAGACAGAACATCGTGTGACAAACCAAGACAGTCACAGTCTAGCATCAGCCGGTCCGACGACATGATCCAGCGACTAGAGAACGTTGTTTTGGAGGATCTCCGATTGAGCATTTCCAGATCTTCATGCAGGATTGTGTGCACAGATCCCTCCCGTAGGGGAGGGTATTCGTCCCCTTCAGCTGCTGTGGTGCGAGCGCTGCGGACCCTTAGCACTCGTGATACCTTTGACGTTACTAGAGGAACCTCGGGCCGAACTGCCGAGCCCCTCCTGACGGGAAGATGTTCGGATTGGGTTGGACTCGAGGGGGCAGTGTTTCCCGTCACCCACGGGGAATTGGGTACCTCCGGCCAGACTACGGCCGCCCGGAGGGGGTAGAGGGTAGCCTCCTAGGTCCCGGGTACTAGCCTGCAGAGCTAGTTGAAGGAGTGCTAGATCACCAGGCGGCCCGACCGAGGATTTTCGGTAGTCTTCCATGCGGGGTTGACGCGCCTAAGTAGCGTATCCACTTCCATCCCGTCTTGACGTCAACGGGGTGGCTTTTTAAGAAATCAGGTATTGCTCTATGGAAAGACCCCCGGAGTTATCCATTGCTCCCGGGTTGAAGGAGGCCAGGGTCCTTGGGCTTTTGGGTAGATCCTCTGCACTTAACTACATTAGACACATCCATGGTACCATCACCACATGCCTCACTCAACTGGCGATGAATTTCAATAGGTGTCACACCACGAAAATGGAGAAAACGAATGATTAGACGTTGTTCTTGCAATGAAAACGTCGCCATTTTAGGTATCAAGAACAGTTCTAACTCTCGTCGCTGCCACTAGAGTTCCATGCACTGTACAGTGCTGCCGTCTCTGTCCCGCATTCACAAAGAGTCCACGTGTATTTAAAAAAAAACAGAAGTTCCTATCTGGTCCCAGACCTGAAAAAAATAGTTGTTATAACTTGAACGCACCTCGTATAACTTGTGTTATCGAAGATTATTAAGCAGGTCCAATTTTTAAAGGCTTGTGGGAGATATGCCAAACCCTGAGAAACGTCTGTCTCAAGTTAGTGTAAGGAGTCCTACGAAAAGTTTAAAAATTGTCTAAAACTTTACCCATAGGGGTCACAACGTCTATAAGTTTTACGCAGTAAGGATCATTATGTGCAAACGGATTGAAGATTATGACTGCTTCCTCAGAAAATGGCTACTTACAGAGAATCGATTTTACATGTTAGCCACATGTCTTACCAGTTTGAAGCATCAATTCCCAAAGAGAAGAAGGGTTTGTTGTAGAAGGAGTCGCAGAAAAGAGTGTGGAACATTTTCTTATACAAGAAATAACAGTACGCTAAATGGACATGGAGTTGTTTCTGTTGCCACACCTTGAAGAAAACAATTTGAATACTATTGTACCAAGAAGGTGCACTTCCTCAATGGCCATGGAGGTGCAGCATTGTGTAAATAGCGCTTACGATGGTATATCAGCGATGCCCAAACATACGTGAAAGAGGAGAGCGCAGATTTTCCTCCACCTATTGTTCACCGAGCTATGACGCATTCATGGATTTGTAAAACAAACTTCTGTAATGAATGACTGATGTGCACAATTAGGAGGTGGGGTGGAGCGACAGGATGACGTCATCACATACGAGCCAAGGTTGGGAATCGATGATCGTATATAGTGTGGTCACGACGGACCAATTTGTTGTCCCCTCCCCAAACCCGCCAGATATAACGCCTCCTGACACCCTCGTGAGGGGGTTTTGTTAGACACTGTTCATAGAAACCTGGGAACATGATATTAAATATCATTCAAGTTTCCTAAGAGGTTCACGCTCTGGTATTACAACGGACATGGGGTTAATCTCATCGCGTTATGAGTTTTGCAGAGAGCAGTATGGGCTGTACAGCCATCTTTCAACGTTGTATAAAGTTACACGTATAAAGGTGAATTAATTGTTTTCGTTTTATCCAAATGGGTCAGCCTGAATATCGTAATTTTTGCTTAGCCTCTCAAGCTTTGTTAATTTCTCTACCACGTGCATAAGGTAGAGGGACTATTTGTATTGCAATAAAAAGTTACATCACGATAAAAATTACTTTTTACAGACTGTGAACATTTTGTCTTAAGAACAGTCACCAGTTGCAAGCAGCATAACCTAAAAAGAAATGTCATAAATATAAGGCATAGAGTAATTTCAGATATTCCAACGTAGACCCCCCCCCCAAAAAAAAAAAAAACCATTCCAAACTACCCTTGACTTGAAATTGTTTTACAAATTCTTATATTTTCTCAAAGGTGGGTCACTAACGATTTCGATTAATGTACAATATTTTAACCGTCAAATGCATGAATTATTTTGGTACTTATGCCACGCTTGCTGTAATGCATAAACCAGTTTTCATATCGCTTTCTGAAGTGTCTCAGCGCAATCGATTCGAATAGTCAGGGTCGTTAAAGCGATAGGTAATGGTTTGGCTATCCATTAAAAGCCAAAGGTCGTAGGCTCGAATCTCGACAACCGCATTCAAGTGTGCCTGTGGTAAAGGACGGGGAGGGCCCACGTAAAATAATCGGTATAATGGCACGCGTGGATGTTGACGGGGTATCATTTGACTGCAGTTGCTTAGATTTTGTCTTTTCATACTAAAAAAACCAATACAATGTAATTGTAAAAAATAACCTAACATTTACAATTCAAGTGGCTCAACATTTTTGTTTGCAACTGATAAAGGTCAGTGCAATACTATGATAACGAAAAGCCACACTAAAACATTTCTCAAGCTGAATACAACCAAATGTTGCATATCTTCTACACCATGCATTTAAGGGTTGAACATAATTATGTAGATGGCAAATAAATTCTCTATAATTTTGTTCAATTTCTTAGAAATGGAAAACCTCAAAAAATTCCAAAATTGCTCTAGACCGTTCATGTAAATCTCTTTAAAACTGTTATTTACTTCAAATAACTTTCTGTTTTGCAGGAGGGGCAAATTTCCATCGTTTGTTTGAATTTGTATTACCTTTTTTTAATATTCTCTTGCTATTGAGTTATTTATCACGTCGTCATCTGTTTTTTTAACATGTAACTATTGATTACGTAGATAATGAAGCTAGCTACAGTGAAGTAATGAATATTACACAAATATAAATATTTGTAACAAAAAGCTTCACTAATCTTAAGAAAATAGTGTTAATTCTTCTTTCTAATGGAGATCGATTTCAAAAACAAATTGTTTTTATCATCAGTCCATCAATAAACTTCGTAGTCAAGTATTGCGGTTACCATGTTCTTATGTTTTTTCAGTATTACCAAAATCTGAAAACGAAACAAGCCTAGTAACAGAATCAATTGCTGGTATTTCGAAATTCATTGCGCGATGTTTATTTTTTAATGTTTGGAATTTTTAATGGTTTGGAAAAAAGATATTTATGATGATGAAAACAATGTGTTTTTGAAATAAATCTCCTTGCTTTCGAAACCCACTATGGAGCACCTCCATTTAACTCTTCTATAAGGGACGTTAGGCCCTGTGGTGGTGTACCTTTTGTTTCCTCCTTAATTCAAGAGTTTAATATTGCAAAACTTGGTTGTTTTATTGCTTTCCCCTTAAACTTCTCCGGGAAATGCTAGTGTTTCAGAGACACTGTGGCACATATAATTTTAGCATCACACGTCGTTAAACAGCTCTTTGTTTCAGATGTTTGCGTTGTGATCCGTGAAATGCTTCAAGATCAGATTCTAACACGCTTCCCCCTCTCCATATACTTGTAGCTGCTGAAAAGTGCAAATTTCCCTCGTTATGAAATTCATAAGCATGCACTGCACTTCAGTGCTGTATAAAGAATAAAAGCCGGGGTGTAAAAATGCTTAGTCAGCTCGAATTGAAAGGTTGCGACCACATATAGGGTGATATGAATAAAACCGAAACTTTTACCTTGCTCACATCTTGGACAAGGACGTTCTTAAATGTTGTATGGGCAAACAAACGGCAGTGGTCACTGCTACACACAGTCCAGGTGCCACTCTCTCGAGTCTGTCGTATTGGTGTGATCATAATGAATGCTATAACAGGTCGAATTTGGAAAAGAAAAGTGAACATTCACCACTCTTGATCAACATTAATAGGGATTTTATGGACGTTTTGGATAAGCTGTTGCTGCAATCAGAGAAGGGAAAAAGATAAAACCTCTACAATGAGAGATCGATATATAAAAGACTGGAGTGAAAGGTTATCAGAATAAATTTGAAGATACAAAAGATCAGTTAAAAGTGAAATAACGACGTCAGTAAATTATTTTATCAACAGAGTGGAAGTGAATATATTGTTACTTTGTCCAGATAGCGTGTCTCTTAACTATTTTAAACCTCCACTGTGATTCATTTTTCTTCGTACTCGCCGCTGTGGCATAGGTGGTAGCGCGTCTGTGTCACGTTCAAGAGGTCCCGAGTTTGAATCTCGGTCACGGTGAGTTATCTGGATAAGGTTTTTTGACGTTTTCCCTTATCCTGAAAGACGAATGTAGGATAACTCTAAGCTCTGTGGACCCTGAGCTCATTTGAGCATCATTTCATTGATTTAATTTATCGTACGATATGACTTAACGTTGGAGGATGTGAATTAACTCCCAAAAAACTGTCTTCGTCGTAATGAAGTGTGCGCGGAGTCATCTTCTTTGGGTGATTCATTCGCTGGAGAATCGAACACAAGACGCATTGAATCACTTAACATCGCGCTATCATCACGAACTTGCTTGTAGGAGCATACTTAATGTCGCATCAGAAATGCATTCATCAGCTTGATCCCCCATTCACTAACTGGCTTTTATTGCCCATTCACTAACTCCCTCACTTGCGAGAATGCTGTTATATATATATATATATATATATATTCTGGAGACCTTCCACAGAATTACAGAACTTTCGAGAAGCAGGGAGATGAGAAACTTCCGTAAGATTTTATCTGGCGTTTACTTCTTTGTTTATCTCTCCAACTGTCCGGTACCAACCTCACAATAAACAGTGGGTGGTTTAGTAATAAAAATTCCTAGGGCGTCTCCCTTTAGTACTCCAGCCGCAGCTTAGGCTGGATAACTACAGTACTCAATTGGCAGTTATAACGCTGAGTACTGTATACCCACGACAAGAAAGCAAGAGACGAATGAAGGGGAGAGGGGTTTGAACTGTTTATCTGCTATGTTAGTGGATCTGCTTACTACGAAATGAGTGTATGAGAGTACATATGAGTCACCCATGCTACCAGATCTACTATTTGTTGTAGTAACTGTAGTGATAGGTATTATGTATGGGTGAGTTATGCGACAACACTTGCGTAGTTTAAACTAATCTAGCACCCTTGTCATACTGGGAAGGTAAGCATAAACACCGTAGGGACAGCAAAAGTGATTACGTTACACGTTCCTGTAGCTTGCCTTCTTGTTGCGGGTGTACAGTACACATCGGATCTCACCTCCTGCCGGTACCCTGCTTCGAACTGTAGTCCGCTGCACTGGAAACAAGCGCGCTACAGGACACAGTGTTTAATAATAATAATAATAATAATAATAATAATAATAATAATAATAATAATAATAATAATAATAATAATAATAATAATAATAATAATAATAATAATAATAATAATAATAATAATAATAATAATAATAATAATCACTGATATTACATCCATAAGAGATATTAGGTATAAATGTGCACTAAAATATCAGTACAGGTGGTATTAAGCTTTGGGAACGAAATCATTTGAGTAAATTAGTATATAAGTATTCACTGCTTTTGTAATTTATTATTTATTGTTTAAAGATAGTAACTGCTTTAAAACCTGTTTAATACAAAGCAATTCGTTTTCAAAGCAATAAACTTTTCTGTTACGGTCTAAGAGGGTTGAGTCAAAACTTCACGAATACCTACATGATTTGCAACAAATTAGTACCCAGACACCTAACTTCAGTTGCGTGAATTATATTAATTCCGAACGTTTGATCTTATATATAATTTTTTGTAGTAGGATTAGCAAAAAAGAAAAACAAATGTGTAAATTCACATGACTATTGCTTAATAGAAGTCAAATCTTTGAGTTTCAAAATTCCTTTCCCTTTGGGTGACAAAGAGAACGAGAAGAAAGGAATAACGACTTGTTCTATAGTATGAGAAAACTAAGTATTCGAAAAGTCAAACCAATAACAAGGAGTATCTTTGAAATGGATATAGCCTCACATGAATTGTGTGCTTTATCAAGATTTGAACTTCTTATGTAGTAAAACTTGCTGATCTCTTAGGGTATACCCGTAGTAATCCAGAATGAAGTCCACTTGAGAGGCTGTTTACAAAGTATTCAAGATATACATTTCACTTACCATGAGAATATTTTAAACATGTGGTATTATAAAACCAAAGTCAAAATGCCGAATAATTTTTCATGTAAAGTTATGGTTGGGGAAGTTCAAATAGCACGTTTGGTATTTAACCAACTTTTTCTTTCCGAGTTAAGCTATTTGTGAACACACAATGCACACACTGTCTTTTATAGAGTGCTTTCTATTCATTTCGACATCAAAAATGTTGAAATTTCAGTAGATGCACATCAAATTTTTGGGGAAATGCAGTATTTCCTCTACGTGTCTGTTTTAGGTAAGCATTAGTAGAGAAACTACAACTGAGAAAGGTTATACTCTATAAACCTGTCTATGCAGGTCCTTAATAAACATGCAATGTTTTACTTTCAGATGCCTTTGCATTTGTGAATTTATAGATCTCGTTATTCCGGATATTCCATTCATATCTTCATATCTTTTGTATATTTGGATCGATAACGTTTAGCAAAGTCTCGATATCAACCCGACACGAAAGTTAATTGCATAAAGTGCTTTTAAGGATGCGATTTTATGGAAATAAATCTACCAGGTGCTATAATACAATGATTTGTAGGATTACGTCATCTAATTGTGTTTTTTAATTAACGTACATTTAGAGTATTAACACGAGTTAATATTAAGGAAAAACATGTTAAAAATTTCGATTCACCTTCCTGATCCCGGAGAAAACCCGCCCCGGTGGACAACATGGCGCTGGGGCGGGTTTTCTCCGGGATCTCCGGTTTCCCCCGCCATCTCATTCCACCGGTGCTCCATCTTCATCTCATGTATCATCAGTGTCATCGCCTGCGGTGCCGTATGTAGTAAAAGCGGGCGTTAAACACTACACATTTCATTTCCTTCGTAAATAATAAGAAAGAATATAAGAAAATGTGAAAGTTGCAGAGTTTAAAAGAGTGTGGTCACTTACAAAGCCTTTTAAGTCGTACACACTCCCTTTTTAAGGCGCTGCTCTTATATGCGAAATAAATCTCTAAATGTCAACTGAGTACTCCATTTTGTTTTGACTGCGCATGCGTGGAGGAAGTACTAACAAAATACGTAAAAATAGCCACCTTTTAGTTCTTATTCTTACAAATCCGTCATTTGAAACCAAGCTTTTTCCTTTGCGAACTTGGATCATTGGGCTTTAGGTACAAGATCTCAGGGTTACGGTTTCGTGGATCGCCTTCTTTACTTCAGTCCTTGGCTACGCTTTGTTGCAAGAGCGTCAACACTTGTTTTAACATTCGTTGACGTTCGGTCTCTTTTTCTCTCTTATTTTGATTCAGATGTTGGCAGCTCTTCCCTATAAACAACATAGCCACAACGTGCCGGCGTTGGTTGAACCACTGTCGAAGTATCTTCGTGGTGTAGTGATTTCTATGATCCCCACTTTGATTAGCATTGGTTAGTTTTCCTTAGCACATTGACCTGTTTATTAATTTAATATGCCGTCGTCTTAAGGCTGGCTCGTTGAAGATTTGGTTTTTAAAAATACAAGTAAGGAAACGTTATATTGTTACATTTTATTCACGAAATATGTTTTTAACTCCCACTCGAGGTTATGAGTTTCAGCGGATTTATTTGTCCTTTTTTGCATGTGCTAATCTGTCGATAAGCAGGTTATTTTCTATTTCAGGTTTTGGCAGCTGTTGAGGTGTATTAAGTTTTTATGGAAATTCTCTACAGTTAGAAAGCAAGCTCTATTTTATTCATATAGAGGTTCATATTAAGCAAATTTTCGAAGTTTGGTTTATTTTGTCCATACTAAATGAAGAGAACTCCGAAAAACTTGTCTCCCTTCACCTTCTTTGTCGCTAGTCTTGATAAAGTAACCATGGAAGCATCATGTTATAGCTGAAAGTAAACAGACTGATTTACCTGTAGCTTATAGCGCTGCAATCGCTTGTTATTTGTTTATTGGAAGTAAAGTAGTAAACAACTAACGGGTAGTCATAATTCCGATTTTGTAAAGGCTATGATAGAACATAATTACGTGCAATGTAGTTACCTTTTATTTTACTAAATTTATTTTAACTACTTGTTGTATTAGAAAGTTCAACACTATTCGCAGTTGTTTTCTTGGTGACCAAGTCAACTGTTGCACAGTTGTTGCACACTTACGGCCGGGAGTTTGGGTTCAAGTGGCCTAAAAAGAAAGAAATCCATGCGGTTACGATTACTGCATTGCGTACCCTTCAAATTGGTGAGGGTCACGTCCTTACAAGAGAAAAATGGGTTTCCATCTCAGCCAACAAGAGTGCTGCACATGCTTTTGTCATGTTTTGTGACATTCACGCGTTCAGATCAATAACGGGTAGCTTGGCGGTCATAGAGATCCTGGTATGACAGCAAAAACGTCTTTAGCAGCTCGTTAGAAATAAAACGACCATTTGGAGCTTCGCGATGATTTAGTACGCGCGGTGTTCCTTGGAAAGATGCAGCCAAGCCCGGAACTGCAGACTGCCTTCAGAAACTGTAAGTTTGTATATGGAAGCATTGATTCCTATTTATGAATATTAAATACACTCCTACAAGAATAACAATGAAACGGGTGTCATAAAAATTAAAGTTTCTGGTGAACTAAAAATGACCTTAGCGTAGGACATTCAATTTTTTTTTCCCCTCGTTTTCGATTTACTTCTAGAAAATTCACATATTATTCCTTTTTAAATCAAATCTCTCAATAAATGCAGATGGTCGTATTCCTTTTAAAATAGTTCATTCTTTAGAATTGGTTCATCAGGTCATTTCTATCGAAAGCAACAAATACTATAAACAGACACAGGAATTTTTAAGCAGTTAGCTTCAAGTTAGCTAAACTCTAACCGTTATCAATACAAAGAAGGTAAATAACAGCGGTCAATGGTCACTGACGGTAGATAAAACTTGGCCTGGTGAGTGCTGAACCGCAAGCTGCACGAGGAATGGCGATGGTTTGTTACCTGAGACGCCACTGCGTAAGCTCAAGTAACGTTTAACAATTTCTTTGGTTTTCGAAGTCCCGATGCCTGATAATATTTATTGAACCTGTTATTAGGGACTTCGTAAATATCGATCCAAATTATTGGACAGCATTAAATATTTAAAATAATCACCGGTACGACCAGTAAACTGCTGCTTACCCAGAATGGAGTAGACAGTAAGTGATCAGTGATGTTGGTCTGATGCAAATGTTAACACTGGAAATGGGTAACCATGTCGATCATCACAATCGAAACTATAGCAATATGTAGAAAGTCTGACTGGCTTACATAATAGGACACTTCCTCATTAAAGTATTGTCGCGATTGCATTGTTGCGACGAGGCGGCGCAGCCGACGCATTCAAAGAGACGACAGTGCAGTGCGGAGATAAAAGCTCGTCGAAACGGCTGGGGGAAGGAGACGGCTTTGTAGAGAGTTCGTCTTTCTACTAGCGGCGTCTTGATTGTTTTAAAACGTTCCGGATAGTGAGTAATCTATAAAAAGGGAGCTGCCGCCTGCCACGGATAGTCAGTTGGTAATTGGACGCGTGCGCCTGAACAGCTGTGTGAACTGTGTTTGTGGTCGATGACCTTGCAAGTTGTTTTGTGTATGTGACTTAATTTTAGACTGTCAGATTGATTTCTACGGAAATAAAGAGCAATTTTTGGTGTTTGTAACCTGGACTTTAAATTTCACGGACCCACAAAGTCACAGTATATACTTAACCTCAAATATCTTAGTCTCATTTCGGACTATTGTAAACTAATTTCTAGCTGTATCTGAGATATAGCTACCATTCTAAACAGGAAATGTGTAGCCAAACACATTAGGTACCAGGATGCTCTCAAACGCTCCAGTGCTGCTCTCGGTAATCCCATTTGGTTTGAATCTGTGCAAATGAACAGTAGCAGTGTTTCAAACAGACGAATGTGTCAATATAACCTGGATTTTACTTATACTGTGGGCAATTTTCAGTGGATAAGAACGTGGTGCAGGGTGGTCGGCTACCCTAGTCCCCAGGATTGTTGGTGCACAACCTTCAGATTCAAGATCATCAAGGGAGAAAGTGGACGATAAGTAAATGGAAGTTTACGAAAACTTGCTCTGACGCTTTGACAACGATGCACAACTGAATATTAGGGCTGTATTAAGTATCATGCACCTCGTGGTGTGTAACCGTAAGCATTCCACATCGGATAGTGTTCATGAAGAATTACTTAGAAAGCAGATTTTGTGCAATGAGCGTTGTCTTTAACGACGCAACGATCGACCAACAGAAAATGCAACACTGCATTTGTTGGATACGACAGGGTGCTAGGATGTCGAAATCTGTAAAATAATGATGTGGTATCAGTCCTTCCTGCATTGTTTGACCCCGAAAATTTTGACTTTCCCTTCTGGTGAAGCTAATAGTTGATAAGGTACTGGCAAGCTCTCGACCGCGCATGTCCTAAGAGATGGATATGCGCTCTGTTTTACATTATTTATAATTTGCATATTAGTAATTTGTGGCAAATAAGGGAACGTTTACTACACGAACTGTTTTACAATTATAGGTTGTGTAAAGTTTGAAGAAGTTTCCGAATTCAAATAAACAGTAGACAAACATACACCGTACACATTCTGTGAGATTCCCATTTCGAAGCTTCAACATCTACGTATTACAAGAATCACTAAAGACATGTGTTTAAGTCTCAGCACATTCGATAAGTATTATGCGTTTCTTTAGTTTAAAACACATGATGTAAAGTTATTTTATTGTATTTGAAGAGGAAAAAATTTCAAATATTAAAAACGTGCAATTACAAGTTCTCCATCATAGTACACTAAGCTCGACTTCAGATTTGATAGGTCCTTTCTCAATGCGGTTTATTACATTGTGCGTTGATTGGATGGTCTAAACGCGAAAGTGGGATCTCCACTTTCAACATAATGCATTTAAGATTACAAATGGAAATATAATTGCAATTTTAACGTTAACCGACAGCCGGTACCAATCCAGTGAAAGCAACATACAATTGTTTTGTAGTTAAGGCTTCATCTCTCTGTTTGGATGGTGAAAATGTAATGTCCTATATCTTGGAATGACAATTGTACTGTTAAAGGACTCGCTTGAAACCTTTCATTGATTCTGAGCCTCAGTGTTTGTCTCGTACCTTCACTTACACGAACACCACTCCGAAACTGCTGCTAAATAATGTTTATCTTTTATGGCTATAAATAATTAAATACGAGATAAACATTACGAACCTCCAATGTGAAACATATTTTTACAAGTTTCAAAATAATTCTACAGTTTACAAGGATTGTTAACACTGTGAAAAAGGCACTAGTTCAATAGAGTTAACCCTTTCAGGCGTGGTGTAGTAGTATGACATTAGGCTGCATTCAGCTTGAGATTTTTTTTTTGTTATACTGTACTGGCCTTTATCAGTTGCAAAATTCATAGCCTTTTAATTGTAAATATTGTAACGCGAGCGCTGGAACACCCTGTGAAGCAGCTGAGAGCGGGAGACAGGGAAGGTTCGGTTAGCCACGCCCTCGCCTCGTTTGTCCTATAGTGGTGACAGGCTGTGGTCAGGGGAAAAACATGACTGTGTCGTCTGTTTCTCTACACCTGTTTCTCGAAATTACGGAATCTGGAACATTCCCCTGGTCACTAGAAACCGGCGATATTCCTATATAAAGAGGGTTACAGACGGACGGGGTTGAGTTGGTTTTGTCAGTTAGTGAGTGAGGAGACAGTCAGTTCTTGGTGTAAGAGTTAGTCAGTGACGTGTTAATGTATGAGAAGATTGTGCAACGGAAGACTGTACGTAACTGTGAAGGTGTACCGGAGCTTACGTAACCGCGAGTACAAGGAAATTGTAACGGACGAACTGGTGAATTGTAACTGTGTGCAGCACGAAATTCTGTGTAATTGGCAAGAGTTTAACTGTAAGTCGGTGGAAATAAAGAACATTGTTGAGTGGTGTAATTGGACTTTTTATTTCACGAACCCACAAAGTCACACTGGTGTCAGGAAGCGGGAAAACAACATCACCGAACATTACAACGATGGAGGCAGCATTAGAAAAGATTTTAGCGGAACTGGAAGAAATGAAGACGGCTAAAGACAACATCACCAGGAAGATGGAAGAAATGCAGGCCGAATTAACAGAGAAGCTGGAGACTAGAAATAACCTGGCCGCGGAACTGAAACTAATCAGGACGGCTAGGGACAACATCACCGAGAAGATGCAACAAATTAAGGCCGAGTTAACCACGGAAATGAGAGCAGCGAATGACCGTCTGGCTACCGAAATGAAGGTGGCGAACGAGGCTCTCGCCGCCAAGTTTGAGGAACGGTTGGCCGGCGTGAGGGATGACGTCACGAATCTGGGCAAGCGGAAGGGTCAAGTAGACGACCGCCTTAACGATTTAGAGGAAAAGGCCGACAACATCGCAAAACCCCTCACCCGCCTGACGGAGGAAAACCGGCCTTATGTGTGGACGGAGGACGCCGAAGACGCTTTCCAGCACCCGAAGGAGACCCTGTGCAGTGCTCCAACTTTGGGTTTCCCACAACCGGGTGGCGCCTTCATTGTGGACACCGACGCTAGTGACCATTGCATTGGAGGTGTCCTATCGCAGAACCTGGAAGGCCAGACAGCACGTTGGGTCCAGAGGCTGCAGGAGTACGACTTCACCTCGGAACATCGTAGAGGGAAGAGCCACGGTAACGCAGACGCCATGTCCCGAAGACCCTGTCCAGAAGAGTGCGGCCAGTGCACAAGGGTGGAAGAGAAGGAGCGTGCCGCAGCAGTCCGAGTAGTTGTGGCAGTGCCTGCTGAAGGCTGGGATAGCGCAGGCCTGAGGAGGGAGCAGCTGGCGGACGCAGACTTGGGGCCACTCTTGAGGGAAGTGGAGGCAGGGACGAGGCCAACCTGGGAGGACATCGCACCGAGGAGCGCCACCTACAAGTCGTACTGGGCCCAATGGGACTCGTTGAAGACCAGAGTGGGCGTGCTGTTCCGGGTATGGGAGTCACCCGATGGGAAGGCGCAGAGAGAACAGTTGGTACTTCCCCGGAGCAAGGTCCCGGAAGTCTTGGAGGAAGTGCACGCCGGTACTTCAGGAGGACACCTGGGAGCGAACCGAATGATTCACAAACTACGGCAGCGCTACTTCTGGCTCAGACTCCGGGCAGATGCTGGTGGTACACCTGGACCGCCTCGCACGCTACGATGGGGCTGTTCGGGGCGAACAGCTTTGAGGAGGGAGCAGTGTAACGCGAGCACTGGAACACCCTGTGAAGCAGCTGAGAGCGGGAGACAGGGAAGGTTCGGTTAGCCACGCCCTCGCCTCGTTTGTCCTATAGTGGTGACAGGCTGTGGTCAGGGGAAAAACATGACTGTGTCGTCTGTTTCTCTACACCTGTTTCTCGAAATTACGGAATCTGGAACATTCCCCTGGTCACTAGAAACCGGCGATATTCCTATATAAAGAGGGTTACAGACGGACGGGGTTGAGTTGGTTTTGTCAGTTAGTGAGTGAGGAGACAGTCAGTTCTTGGTGTAAGAGTTAGTCAGTGACGTGTTAATGTACGAGAAGATTGTGCAACGGAAGACTGTACGTAACTGTGAAGGTGCACCGGAGCTTACGTAACCGCGAGTACAAGGAAATTGTAACGGACGAACTGGTGAATTGTAACTGTGTGCAGCACGAAATTCTGTGTAATTGGCAAGAGTTTAACTGTAAGTCGGTGGAAATAAAGAACATTGTTGAGTGGTGTAATTGGACTTTTTATTTCACGAACCCATAAAGTCACAATATATTATTTTTTACAATTACTTGGTAGTGTTTTTAATATAAAAAAGGCAAAATCCAGAACTGCAGTGAAAATCCACGCATGCCATCACACCGATTACTTTGTGGGTCCTCCCCGTCCTTTACCACAAGCAGATTTTCCTGCAGTTGCCGAGATTCCAACTCATGACGTTCGGCTAGTCCATTACGTATCACTTTAACGAGTGTGGCTACTCCATCGATTGCGTTGAGGCACCGCAGATGCGATATGAAAACCGGTTTATGCATTACAGCAAGAGTGACATAAGTAGCAACATAATTAATGTGTTAAAGGTTTAAGCTGTGGTCTGCATGATTTCCAGATTTGGCGCTGCAGGGTTTCTTTCTGTGGGGATTACCGGAAGAGTAGGTAGTGTGTGCACAATGTGTCTCATTTCCGGCGTAGAATACGCGCTTTCAATCCAACTATTGCGTCATATCCACATTGATGTGGGAGCATATTTCCACTTTTATGCCTGGAAGCTGGCAGCGACGATGTTGTCATCATCGTGACGTAATTTGGATAGTGCCACCAGAATGTGTAATTCAAAAATATCTGGAAGGAACATTTTTGGAAATGCCTAACTTATAAATCAATTTACGGACTGGATATAAATTACTCATTAATTAGTAAGGATATATCTGCAAAGATAGCTCATTAGAAATGCAAAGAAATATAACATCTCGAATGTATATTTGTGTTAAAATGTTAAGAGGAAGTGCAAATAAAAAAAATCGTATAATTGTGGTAAATTAAATGTTTGCACACTTGATCTTCAAGACTACATCAAATTTCGCTTAAAATATCTGCTTCAAGGATCATCACCATTACTGCTACATCTAAAAGGACTAATAAATGTTTCGCTGTTACTAAGTTTATGGCTGCGCAATAGGTGGTTCGGTTTTGACTCTGAACTGGGGAAAAAAATCTAACCCATCCAGAATCGGTACTCCACGTTACACCTAGTCGATGTAATTTGGACTTCACTCCTTGCTGCAGCACTCCTCCACCGTGACTTTCACATGTCCTGCAACCTAAACATGTGTGTCGTGTATATATTTATATGTTGTAGTGCTTCTTCCCGAATTGTGTTATACTCAGAATACAATACAATTTACTGTACTGTAAAAAGAAGCTACACACATTTTTATTATATAAATAACTTACAATGCACAACAGATGTTTGACATTTCAAGCAAAGAAGTTAATTTTGATGTATGGGATGAGTCCTTAGGAGGAAAGGGAACTGTTACAGCTGGAGGCGATCTACAATGTCTGCAGTCTGAACACAAAAGGGCTTTCAGATATTGTCTTCTTTAGCGACAATTTCGTGGCACAAAATAGAAAATATGCATTACGTGACCTCCTTTAGCCTTTGTCGTTTCATTAGGTGTACAAATTATCTCCAGGAAGGCTTATTTTGCTATCTACTTCATTTAAATATAGATAAGCCTTTCCGGGAACATCTACACGATACATATTGTTATAGATACAAAGAAAACAGCGATAGTCAAATTTAAGAACTGGGCGTTTTATGCTGGCCTTTCAACTGAAAATGAAGTTTAGCATTGAACATTTCGAACCATTAATAGGGCATATCTCGGAAATAGCGTATGCCTAAAAACTTATTTGTAAAATTTTAATTTAAAGAGATATACAGGTTTTGTGTAGTACGTTTTCTGTCTTAACATTCAACGTGTACCAGTCATACAAGGTTTAACCCGGGCTCTTGTTTTGTTGTTGGTTTCTCGAATACTGTCCAAGAAACTTTCTATTCCAAACGGCGCTCATATGAGCTAATGACGTCACGCTGTCGTTTCACCCCAACCCCTAAATTTTGTGTTTGTGCCGTACAGGACCCATTTCCCCTCCACTCATTCACTCAGTGACGGTTCTCGCAATGACAGCCCAACGTCCAGCATTCCACAACGAATGGGAGGAAGAGTGAGTGAGTGTGTGGTGTTTAAGGGCCCGTCGACAACAAGGTCATTTGGGCCCCTGGGAGGAAGAGGAAAACACGGTGAGATGTCTGACTTGTAAACATCACTTTTATTGGAGCCGAAGAAGTGTGTCCCAATATACTAGGTACTTTTAAATCAATTAGCCTATCTCGAAATACCATGACAAGATGTGTGGAAGAATTGGGGAGTGATATTGAACGACAGTTACAAGAAAAAATAAAATCATTAACGTCTTTTCACTAGCGTTGGATGAAAGTACAAACATTGATGAGCTGGCTAAAAGTAAACTGAACCAAAAGAGTCTGTAACTAAAACGGCGTTTCGGAGGTGTTATTGATATTATTTACACCAAAAAACAACAGTAAAGTAACTGAAGTCGCCGCCACTGTTAAGAGCGACGTTAGCGAGGTCTGTGACTGCTATCAATAAAGGCAATTACGTCATAGCTGCTCGAACTATGGGTGGAGGTAAAGGCACCTTCCCCTTACACGGTTAGCCCTGGGCACCCCTGTCTATTCTCCTAGCACTGGGTCGCCGTAAAGTCGTAACACACGATGGTGAATGGGGAAAGGACAGCGCGGGTCACAAATTGGCATCCCTGCTTTCAGGACTCATTTCATTGAATGCAAAAATATATTGATGTTAAAGGAAAATATTAAAAAAATGGAATAATTTAAAATGTTTAGAACTAATACTTGTTTGATTTACTAGGAAAAGAAATAGATAAATCATTTCAGGATATAGGAATTTAAGCAGCCCCTCCCCCTGGGATAATGAAGCAGCATAAGTGTGGAAGTTCTGAATAATAGGCGGAGACCTTTGTGACTTAAATCACTTTCATCCGAAAGTGCACCTTTCATAATAAATGAACTCTTTTACAAACTACTAGCCTTTATTTGATATACAGCTGCGACCTGCATGCAATTTAACAAGCTCTCAGTTATATTACGTAACAGCGTACCAGACAATTTGTGATGTAACCTTATTTCCTTAATGTTCTCTAATATCTACTCAACAGATGTACAGCCTTCTGCAAGACGTGCAAGTTCTCTGCATCAATACATGTCATCAAGAAAATAATGTAATTTTTGTATGAATACCTTCTCACCAAGGCATAGCAGAGAAAGACGAATCAAAAATAAAATCCAAATTAGTGAAATTCACCTTTAAAAGAAATACTACAAATACCGAAATAAGCTTTGTGAACGAGATAGTGCCACAGTGTGATACAGTTATATATCTTCATTTAACCCTCGATTTAAAATTAACCTGAAACACACACATCATCTTATCAAGAAACTTAGACAGAAAATTCATCAACTGAAATTTCTAATATCAGAGACTTCTTCTTTGTCCTTATCTTCAAAAAGAGTTATCTACGTAGGGGTGTCGTAAATTTTTAATTATCACCCTTTAAAAATGTGATATAGAGTTTGTGTTGATATGTGCTTGTTAGTTCTTCTGTACGTAGTCACCTTCCATATTTACACATTTTTCCCAGCGTTTCTTGATCTTCCGAATACCTTGATTGTAAAAGTCTGCAGAATTCGCTTTAAATCACTCTTGCACTTCATTAATGACGTCATTTGTGTTCTGAAATCGGCAACCACGCAAAGGTCTCTTCATTTCCGGGAGCAAGAATTAGCTACTTGGTGCGAGATCGGGCGAATAAGGCAGATGCTGTAGAGTCTCAAAGTCACATTCACTTGTTTTGTCGACTGCAACTTGAGATGAATGAGCTGGTGCATTGTCAGACAGAAGACGAACAACTTTGGAGAACATACCGCGTCGTTTCTTAATCAGAGCTGCTCGTAACTTGTCCAGAAGATTGCAGTAGTATCTGTCAGTGATGGTTGGACCCTTGGCAAGACAATCTGTAAGGATGACTCCACGACCTTCCCAGCTGACTTTTGCACCTTTGCCTTTTTGGGAGGGGGCAATCGGCATGTTTCCATTCCATGCTCAATATTTTTGTCTCTGTATCATACTGATAGATCCAGGATTCTTCCATGGTTACCAGACGATCAAAAAATCATCTTCATCCTGTTGCAACAGCATCAACATCTGTCTTGAAAAGTCACGCCGTATTTGCTTTTGGAAAGGAGTTAGCAAACGTGGAAACCACCGTGCAGACAGCTTAGACATGTGCAGTTCGTCATGAATAATTTTCCACACACTACCATAACTAAGATGTGTCTCGTTCATGATCATTTGGATGGTTGCTCGTCTGTCTTCCAGTATTAAACACTCCACTTTCTTCACTGTGACAGCTGACGGTCTACCAGCTCTTGGCTCATCTGTCAGGTACATGTGACCAGTTTGAAAATTCCTTTTCCACCTCACGACAGTGTCATACGATGGGTAATCATTTCCATAAACAGCCGGTATTTCATCACGGATTTTCCGAGCAGTTTTGCCCTTCAAATGCAGGAACTTAATCACGCGCCTCAATTTTCTCCATCTTGCACCTGTCACTGAAAAAAAAAAAAAAAAAAAAAAAACTCAAATCACTGAAACTACCAACATTATGTCCCGTGGGATCAATGATGACACTGAAAATGGACGGCACCTTGGTACATTCGCAATTCACCATTACACAAAGATCTGCTTACTCCAACAATAGAAGATACTCTTCAGTCCTGCTACTCACGTCTCTTCACTTCCTTTGGTGAACATGAAAATGTAATTCTGTGACAGATTCCTCAGCCTATGCCGCAAGAACGAGCACGAAGAAGATTGAAGTGGAAACGACACACAGATCTACTGATTTGAAATGATCTCAAAACAGTTTAAATGAGGGCAGTCACTGGACTGCAACCTCAATACACGTTTACTGTTCTTTTGAATAATTTTATATTTGTTATCTAAACTAAAAATGGTTTGTATAGGTATAGAAAGTTTTCAATAAATTAAAAAATAAAATAAAGCGGCCATAACACTCTGTATTGCCTACTTCTTTTCTCTGGTTCCTCGCATCGATAAAATAAGAGTTTCCGAAACTCTCATGAAAATGTGGAAACAGAACACAAATTTACACCAAACAGACTTTACCCAGTGCAAAAGAACTCGTTTTCCTTCCTCAGCAAATCACTACTATGGGAGTATCAAGTCAGGTTGAGAATGGACCACACAAAATGAACCTCTGCCTAACTACCCTTTAGTGAAATGGTGAAACCTGCAGTATCCATAACCTAACAGAATTACGAAGTATGTCACAGCAAATAACATTCCTATAAATATTCAGATCTGAGACGCTTAACACAAGCCATAATCTGGAAGGTAATATTTCCATTGCACTACTTTTATAAAATTTGTTATTTCCTTTTGTGTTGTAACACATTGTAATTCTTAATTTGGTTTCTTCTTGTCTTAGTGTAACATGGAATTCCCTATTGTTATGTAATCTCATGATGTAATAAGATCCTAGATGTTAGAGACACAAAATAAAGCATAATGAGGAAAAGGAGCGTGGAATGATGTAAGGAATTTCGCGTTACAAAAGAAACACCTTATATATAGGGGTACGAAGCACCTTACGGAGGATAGAGAAGGCTGTCGGGTCTCCCTTCAGAGTTACAATTTACAGAAAGCTTACTTCCCTGTGTTACCACCTGAGACTTCCGTGAGCAAGAAAAATTACCTTCTGGGACCTCTGTCGTCTTAAGCATATTCCTGTAAGTTGCCGCCATTATTTTTGTGGTAGCTTAAAACGTAAACATTGTAAACAAAAAAATCAGATTGAGATAGGTAGCTCCATAATAAGTTATACTTTCTTCAGCTCACAAACTAAAGCATTCTAATAGTGCCAGAAAATATAATATTTAATTATTAATTGCATATTATATTTTCATTTGTAACTTAGTTCATACCCAAATTGATATTGATATGAATGCACCGAGCAGGATGGCTCAGGCGGTTTCGTCTGTGGTCTGCATTCGCGAGGTCCGGGTTCGATTCCTTGGGCCAGCCTACGTAACCCATTGGGTGTTATCGGGCGTTTTCGCGGGTTGCCGGGAGAATGTTGGGTAGATTAATTACATCCGCCAAATTTGCTGTCTCTCCATTTCATCTCCATTATCGTTTCACATCATCTCTCATCTGGGGGTCCCTATAGGGTAGAAGTGTCAGCGGCGGGTGTCTCGGCGGTGCATGGCAGAATGATTTGCTCCTTCAGTGGGACGCTCTCCGGGCCGACCTGGTGGGCCGTTTCAGGATCACAGTGGCTGTACTGCCCTCCTGGGGAGTTTCCAACTGGTCAGTAGTAGGGATCTTTCCCTCTGTACTGTTGGGATTCTTTGGGACGGCCGCCTTCTCTCCTCTCGCCTCATCCTTCCTCCAGGGGATGTCCCACTTCGGGGTATAGACATAATAGATCAAGACTGGTCGCAGTGCCGAATTCCCTAAGAATCTAGCCTATCCTGTCCAGATATCTAGGGATATTTTGAAGAAAAGATGATGCTACAGAACAAGTTATTTGAAATAAATTGCATGTTTTAAATAGGCCTAAATTATTTTATATCATGGTTTTCCTCCATGTAATTTACCTGTTATACAAAATTATGTAGAGCATTTCTAGTGATATTCCCAGAAATTTCAGGATATACATTTCAGATAGAGTCAAACTGAAAGATTCAATGCCACGGCCGGAATTTGAACCACGGATCTCCTGGTTTCCATCCAGTCGCTCGTACCCATTGAGCTACCATGGTCAATGTGCCGTCCTGACATTAAATGCTCCAAATGACACATATTTTACTGGTAGACCACTAGGGACTCTCGTATTCGAGATACACTGTTTGTGGCAACTTACTATTAATCATTGAATTCTTATTGTTAAATTAAATTATGGGAATTATTCCTTTAAATACACTAGCCGTGTATGCACTTTGGTTTTGGATAGTTAGTCAAACTGAGAAATCCAATGCCACGGCCGGGATTTGAACCACGGATCTTCTGGTTTCCGTCCAGTCGCTTTGATGTTACCCATTGAGCTACCATGGCCAACGTGACGTCGTTACATTAATAAGTGCTATTTTAATCCAAATCGTTAGCCATTTTTGAGAAAATAGAAAATAAAGGAAATACATCCCGTGGAATATTGATATCAAGTTTTTGGATAAAGTGTAATCCTCCCTTGCTTTTGGTAAGTGCTTATTAGAGAAAGTAAAACGAGTGTTCAAAATGGAGAAAGTCCCACATTATTAGCGATTTCTTCATATTGCAATAAAGCAAGCCCTATACAATGACAGATCAGCCTTTAAACGTAGGTTGCTGTAGTTTCCCTTCTGGGGTTAAAATAAAAAAAAAAAAAAAAAAAAAACTCTTTCATATCCGTACCTTATAAATAAATATTTTGTTAACGACCCTGTTAGTTACGGGGATCCTACCGGGCCGCCGGTGTGCCGGAATTTCGTCCTGCAAAAGCTGTTTATCGTGCCATTAAATGTCAGTTACAAACCGTGGATGTGGTTTGAACGGCGGCTTTGTTTTGGTCAGTGGTCCTGGTAAATCCATCAAATGCTGAAAGCTACGTCATTACGCACACTCCTTTCTGCAATATCAGTTACCTCATTACTAGAGATAGCACTGACACTATCTCCCATGTTTTATAATTAACGTAGAAAACGAAATAAGAAAAATCGGATTGTTACATTCACATCAGATATTCTATTCAATTTTCAAAAGCTATTGTTAAAGAAGCTTATTCTTCTACCTCTTTCGTGTTCATCGATATAAACATTTTAAAAATATTTAAATTACATATATTCTTATAGGTACGTTGGAAATAAGGAAATAAGTAGGCGTAAGTTTTCTTTGCATGGCCAATAGAGAAATAAAAAAAGTCTCCTCGTTTACTAATGTGTAAGTATTAGAAAATCTTGTGTACTCAAAACAAGGAGAATATAGGAAATGTTTAACTAAAAAAAGAGTTAATTAAAGTGTGAGCTTTAAGGAGAGTGTTACAGTTACACGACATTCACTCATCATAAAGGAGACTGCAGAGGCTATTACCAGAAAATTTAAGATGCGCCTTCATTTGTCATGAAAATTTCTTAAACCTGTGGTATTTTAAATGAAAGAGCCACAATTGAGAAAATCCTAATGAAAAAATTTTCTATGTAAAAGACAGTTTAGAGTGGAGTATTTTTTTAAATCTTTGTGTTGCAGCTTTGAAAGATGATGCATTTAAGTGCAACCAAGTTTACACACACCATTTCCTTTTCAAAAATTATTTAAAATTATTTAAAACCTGAGAATTTAAACAAATACCATAGAATATCTCGGAAAGCGCTGGCATTAAACAAGTTTGATATAAATTGTGAACTTTAGCGATACGTACTTTTTGTGTACAAAAGATTTTGTCAAATTCTTACACAAACTTTTTAAAAACGAAGACTTCACAGGCTATTTCCAGAAGATCAA
Organism: Mantis religiosa; assembly: GCA_030765055.1. NCBI lineage: Eukaryota > Metazoa > Arthropoda > Insecta > Mantodea > Mantidae > Mantis > Mantis religiosa. The sequence continues at coordinate 22,931,585 of CM060953.1, read as the reverse complement.
CTGCATGAAGATGACGTATAATAGTTAATAAATGTCTTAAGTGCATTTTAATTAAACGTTTTAGAAACATTTTTTTGGAAAATCAGAAGGAAAGAAAACTGGCCATGAAAACGGTAATTTTGGGTATGGGATTGTTTTGAGAATCTTCGTATTGCATCCATGCAAGACAAACTTAAATACCAAGTTATTAGTTATTATTTAACTAAACGACCGCCTCGGTAGCGTATCTGCCTCACTTCAAGAGGTCCCGAGTTCGAATCTCGGTCAGGGTGAGTTACCTAGATATGTTTTTTTTCCAGGTTTTCCCTTACCCTGAAAGATAAATGTCGGGTAACTCTAAGCTCTATGGACCCTGAGCTCATATGAGCATCACTTCACTTATTCCATTCATCGTCCGATAGGACTTAAAGTTAGACGTAAACTAAAATAATAATAATAATAATAATAATAATAATAATAATAATAATAATAATAATAATAATAATAATAATAATAATAATAATAATAATAATAATAATAATAATAATAATAATAATAATAATAATAATAATAATAATAATAATAATAATAATAATAATAATAATAATAATAATAATAATAATAATAATAATAATAATAATAATAATAATAATAATAATAATAATAATAATAATAATAATAATAATAATAATAATAATAATAATAATAATAATAATAATAATAATTAATAATAATAATTAATAACTGAAGTTTCGTTTTGAATCATGCTATTGGCAGACGCCCATACAGGGACCTTTTTCTAAAAATGTTTGTTCTGTTTTGGACACAAGGAGTTTTAAAAATGAGCATTTCCAATGAAAACTTGATGTCACTGGGAGGAATTCGGTAGGTACATCTCCTTACTCGTAAGTTTTAGAGAAGGTAAACAAACCTCAATAAACATTTGGATGCTTATTTCAGTTCTCAGTTTTAGACAATGAGCCACAAGGTAACTTCGTATTCTGGTAACAAATCTTTATCTTTAGAAGGGACAGTAGTTTTGCGATTTTTGGAAAGAAAAGCAGGCTTACCCAATCAACACGTAGCTCTCCGAAAAGTAAATAGAGCAGCGATGAAGGGAACAGCTGCCACACGAACCATTAATACTAAAAATTGAAGGTTGCAGCGGTCAGTGGAATAAACTTTTTATAACACTTCATTACTATCATGCTTCTTTTTTGCGTTCTAAATTACATATCCATTAAATGGGTCGATTGATGGAGTGGTAGAATATTTAAAAGTCTCAGAAGAGATTTTGCAAAAATAGAAGAAAGTTTGTAAACAGCAGTGGGGATAACTTTGGAATTGTTACCAACAGTACACATTGCATACATTGTATGGTTTACATTATAGACTGTTATGACTGTGCAGTAATCAGCTATGAAGGTTTTGTCAACAACGAAGGCCAAACAATAGACTAGGGCTGATCTTTCCGCATGCCCAAACTCATAACTGCTATTCCCTCACAAATTTCTACCGGGTACTTCATCGTTTAACATTTAGGTCTGCCAAAGAAAATTATGTGACGACACAAGTTATTATTTTACGCAGCTGGAGCTGAAACTTTTAACTTAAGATATAAGAAGACTGAAGACATAAGAATTAGAAGCTGTAATTCTTTCGCAACCACTCCAGTATAACTCCCAATTTCATGGCAACTACGTTTTGTGTTTGCACAAGTTTGATTACTTCTTGCATTTCGTTATATCTTTTTTTATACAAATATTCACAGTTCAAATCGCCATACTTCAAGTATTACAATGTTTGGTCCAATTAACCTGTTCCTTATGCTGGCAGACTTGTGTTTTCTTTGATCTGAATCCTTATTTTTATCGATGGTCTCAATAACTGCTGGTGTGTTTGCCTCACGTTCAAGAGGTTCCGAGTTTGTACTTTGGTCAGGTGAGTTATCTGGATGAGGTATTTTCCAGGTTTTTCTTTTATCGTGAAAGATGAATGTCGGGTAATTCTAAGCTCTATGTACCCTGGACTCAGTTGAGCATCACTTCACCCTCATCGTACGATATGACTTAAATTAATATTGGTAGACATTACGAATATGGATTAAATTGAATTTCAAACTCCGGACGAAAGTCTATAAGCTGCTGAAAAAAGAAAATTAATAAAAAATGATCAGGCAAATGATCCCTTATTATCATTGTAAGTTAAGCGCTACAACAAAACACCTACATTCTTTCGTAGATATTTGAATTATTGATTTGTTATTTTATAAATTTCATATATGTCCAAAAACAGTGTATGCCACACCGGTTATAAATAGGTTTGTTTTGTTGGATTGCCACACTCGGTTTGTAAACGTTCCTACTGGCAAAATGAAGCTCCACTTTTAAGACTTGTCATAAATATGTTTAGATAGTCATTTGCGTAGCTCAAGGAAGCATCTGTGAAGTGTTATCCTCACGCGAATTGTATGCTCGTTATTAGTATACCCCTTGAACGAAAAAGCTAAACAGAGATTCCCCTGTTCCAGGGAAGCAGAGGCAAGGTGATTCAGAAAACTGAGAAGGCTGGTAGGGGGTGAGAAACTCACAAGGGGATCGTAAAAAATGGTTCGAAAAGTTCAACTGGGCATGCGTACCTTCTGGGAAGGATACAAGCCTGCTGGCAGACACGTTCGAAATGCAGTTTAGTAGCGTGACGTTGCGGTGCGGTGTAGCGCGGCCTCAAGTGTATTAGTGCCATGCGTGAATCATCTCGCACAGTGACCTTTTAGATATACTCATATTTTGGAATTACCTAGACAGTAGTCTTACCTGGACTATATCAACGAGTTTAAGAGTAAATTCATTCTTAGTGTAGCAATTTTGTTTTCTGTTTACATCTAATGCTTAGCTGTTTGATTTCATAGTGGAATACGGAAAGTAATTCAATACATGAATTATTAACCTTAATTGAACTGCGGTACATTTAATCAGGATAACGTAAACATGTAAAAGGACTTTGGAGTGTTATAATAATAATAATAATAATAATAATAATAATAATAATAATAATAATAATAATAATAATAATAATAATAATAATAATAATAATAATAATAATAATAATAATAATAATAATAATAATAATAATAATAATAATAATAATAATAATAATAATAATAATAATAATAATAATAATAATAAACAACGAGGGCCCATATTCTGATTGCATGTAATCTTTTAACTCTTACATCGTAAGCATTGTGTATAAATCCTTATCATGGGTCACATATATTAAATATGCACATTTATTACGTCATTCTTTATTCTTTTACGCCGTTTTCAATATTAGGACATTTTTCTTTCAAGTTAGATAATTTTCTTGCCTTTCTTGTGTTTATTTAGTCATTACCTTATGTTTACATTAACATTTCAGCCCACCTCTGTAGCGTAGGTGGTAGCGTATCTGACTCACATTCAACAGATCCCGAGTTCGAATCTCGGTCAGGGTGAGTTATCTAGATAAGGGTTTTAAAGGGTTTTCCTTTGTCTTGAAAGATGAATACCGGATACTCTAAGCTCTATGGACCCTGGGCTCATTGCATTCATAGTTCGATATGACTTAACGTTGGAGGACGTAAATTAAAAATAACATTTTAAATAGCTTTATATAACTGGAGTTTTACACGTGGATAATTTTAAAAACATAAAATTTCACTATTTAACCAAGAAATAAGGACAACTTTGTCACATTCTTTACTTGTTTTCTGAAAAGAAAAAAAAAATAGTAGTATGCAAAGAGTGAGTGAGTGAGTGAGTGAGTGAGTGTGGAGTTTAAGGGCCCGTCGACAACAAGGTCATTTGGGCCCAGTATGCAAAGAATTACTTGCGGATGGAGGGGTGGCTGTTGTCAGGGAAGCAGATGTAATTGCAATTGTGAATTCATGTCCCAAAATGGAGATGAGACAGTACAGTTTTCCACGATAATGAATGCGTCATGCCTTACGTCATGCCGTAGGCTGTGAAGTTCATTAACCATGAACTTTTAATAATCGAAAAGCCAAGACTTATTTCTACAATTTTAAAGGCCTGCTTCAGAAAAAATATTAATTTTCTTTTGAAATTCTTCAAGCAAGAACATGGAACAATAATATTTTTAGTTAAGTTTTCTGAATTATCTCCGCTGATCTACTTGTAAGTTATAATATGCTTAAATTAATTTATACTTATCTGTAAACTAATTTTAATAATAGAAACAAGTGTCAGATTTAGGTCATTTATGTAAATTATCTTTATAAAGTATGAGTCATTTTATACGTCACTTTTCGAACCTTTTTAGTCTGTCAAAATCATGATCCTATTATTATTATTATTATTATTATTATTATTATTATTATTATTATTATTATTATTATTATTATTATTATTATTATTATTATTATTATTATTATTATTATTATTATTATTATTATTATTATTATTATTATTATTATTAAACAATATTTTCTAGCTTGAAAAACAATTAAATACAATTGAAAAATCGGGGAACCATAAATTAGCATTTCGTTATGATTCAGGTTTCCAAAATAGTGTCTACCCCAACTAGCGGTAAAGAGCAATAATTTATTATCACGATGAAATGTTGTGGGGGTTCCTCGGCATGCACAGAAGCGGGTAGTTGAATGTAAGTTTCTTGTTGGTTGCTCAGTAACCAATTCACGCATTAACCCCTCCCCCCACCCCAAGTCATATCACAACAATGATCTATAGAGCCAACTAATATAGGCCACAAATTTATGTATGTGTCCCAAAGTTAACCAGATTAAACAGAAAATGGAACATCGTGTCTGACTTAACTATAACTACGTAGTCACTTGGCTTTCTCAACGTACCATAGTTTATAGCTATTCTGCAGGTTATACACAAAAGCATACTTCCCATTATGTCAAACATTCGTCACAATTAAAGTCGCTCTTACAGTAATAACATTTTGTTATGGGGCTGGAATTGCATGTCACTTCCAAAAACAGCTTGCTTAATTACATTAGTCGTAACCTTACAAATTGTTAGAAGGATTTCATAAAAAACGGTATCTTCGACTTTTAACATTTAGCAGGAAAAGTGCAACTAAATCAACATCTGTTCCGAAAATACAATTGAACTAAATACACGACTTTTATAAATGTCCTGTTTAGTTTCATATCTGTCTCTTAAGATTTTTTTTTTTGTTCCATTTATATACTGCCTTTAACTACAATGGTCATATCGGCGGCCGTTCTCCTTTGGAACATATCGTATACGTTGGGTTTTAATCATTAGATCACATACACATTCGCACTCTTATTTATACTTCCAGAATCTGGGGAAGGTGAGAAATTATCTCGGTCGGAGAAAAAAAAGCCACCCACACAGCCGGGAATCGAACCCGGAACCCCAAGCACGGCAAGCTATGATTTTGATCCAGGTATATTTAACAGAATTTCAGCAAGTTTGACTCGCACATTTTATTCATTACCTATCCCAATATCTCAAACATGGTGCTCTCATTAAAATAATTACATCGATTTTTGAGCAAATATAAGTCACTTAGTTTACACGAAATGTTTAAGATCGGTTTGGGTGTCTCAGTTGGTTAGACCCTGATCTACAGATTCGAAGTCGTAGGTTCAAATCTGGTCCGGACCGTGGGTTTGAGGCGTGCTAAAAAGAGACGGTCCCTACTTATATAGTGCGATCCATATAAACCTGGACCATTTCAATAGGCCATAACTTTTGAAGCAATAATAGACACCTGTAGAACTTTGGGAGAATATAATACACAACTGGCAGATTACATTACACTATTTACATCTCAGAGAAAATGTTGGAAGTGTCCTCCACCAGCAACTATACATGTTTGTACTCGTCTCAGCATATTCTCTGAAGTTTTACGGAGATGATGTCGAATTGAGAGAAGGTTATTTCCAGCAAGATGGAGCAACGTGTCATACTTCTAATGACGCCATGGAACTCGAAACCAGTTTCTTTGATAATCGAATAATCTCAATAGGTCTGTGGCCCCCAGATCCCCTGACCTAACCTCACCGGATTATTTCTTGTGGGGGTATCTAAAACATAGAGTACAAGAATAGGTCACGGATAATTGATGTTCTCAAGGAATCCATTCAAACCGAAATAAGTAACATTGGCGAGGATACTCTCCGTAAAACTTCAGAGAATATGTTGAGACGAGTACAAACATGTATAGACGCTGGTGGAGGACACTTCCAACATTTTCTCTGAGATGTAAATAGTGTAATGTAATCTCCCAATTGTGTATTATATTCTCCCAAAGTTGCACGTGTGTCATATTATTGGTTCAAAAGTTATAGCATATTGAAATAGTTCAGGTTCATATCCATCACACTGTATATAAAATAACTTCTTTCGGGACAAAATTCGGGCTCACTATCGGCGCTGATATGTTACTGGCAATTGACAGCTTCGTTAACAAACTTTTTGTATTCGTGCATGTGCGCTTGTATGTCTGTTATATGACTCTGAAAATGTTCAGTTTCACATAATTTTGTATAACTGGGAATACATTAGAGATACAAAAATTTACTACAGCAAAAATATCTAAGAACTATTAAAATATAAAAATTTTGTTAAATGGTTTGTGTCGATGTTTAGTATACCTGGTTGTATGTATGTTTGAGAACTTCCTAGGTTGGGGTTAAAAATTTGCAGTTTTGATTTTTTTCGTGACATTTCATTGACAAAAATCGATTGGGAATACAAGGAGATGAGTGTAGCATGTAGCCAAGATCATAATGGTCCAGCATTTATCGTAAAGTGTAACAGGATCTACAGATATCCACAAAATATGCCTTTTTAAGGCAAACAACTCAGAAAGCAAGAGTAAAAATATTTGTTACATTCACGCGGTTTTCTCTACCCGCTATTGTTTATTTCTATACGGCTTCTACGAACTATTCTTACCATAGGCTGTTTTTTCTGTTTACTTCTCTTAATCGAGATAAACGTCTGTGGAAGAGCATCGTTTCACATTTCGTTAAAGCTGGATAGAGAAAACTGAATCTGGTGTCTAAAAACCGGGTCGCTATTATAGAAAATCCATATTCCTGCCGCATTACCCCAAGGAACAACTGACTGTAATTTAAACAAATGGCAGAAGTATTGAAAAGTCAAACGGATAACGATGGATGTTTCAAAAACTAAGCCACTAAAATTAGCAAACTGTTAATGTAAGAAGAAACACTTTACATTCTTTCGAAACACATTTCTGAATTTCGAGATGTAATTACTTGAAATAAATTCAGTGCCGCAGTGTAATGACTCGTGCCTGTTAATCACTTCTCTACTCGGAGACTAATTACTGCATTCGGCCAGAAAAATTCGATGCCTCTTAGAAACCTGAGATGAGCGATGACTAAGCGTGTTTTCCGATGCGCTTTCCCTCGTTACAGCGAACCCTCATTTGTCTACCATGCCATCAGTCTTAAAGAAACCTTGTCATCACGTCTAATTCTGTATTTATTGCCAATATTACATTTTAAACGGGTGCAGGGGTAGTGCGGTGGTTTCGTTCGCGGCTTCCGTGCTTAGGGTCCCAAGTTCGAATCCCGCCTCTGGGGTTGGCGATTTTAAGTCGGCCCTATCCACGCCTTCATCTCTGTCTAGCACATGTGAAGTGTCACCTATTCCCAACGTGGTTCGGAGTCTACGGTATAAGCTGTAGGTCCTCTCGCCTCACCGTCATCTTCACTATCACCCTATCATTGGAGGTATTGGACACCGCCCTCTGGGTACCTCCACCTGAGAAATGGGTCCGGTCATCACCTGGTGGGACGAGGTTACCCCGAAGGCCAAGGTTGCCATGTGGGGCGTGTTGGTAACCAACCAACATTTTAAAGTATATTTCTCTTTTACTCTAAGTAGAATAAGGCTGAATGTTTAGTTGCACACTTGCATTCATGTTTACTAAAACACATTTCAAGAAACATTTTATTGCTGCACTTAAATGAAATTCGTTTCTTGACGTGCATCGTATGTAGACATAACATTTATAAAGAATTTGTTTTGTCCTTTTTACTAAATGAATCACTTTTGGAAGGGAGTTTTTCTTTAATTTACGTCCTGCAAAGTTAAATCATATCGGACGATGAATGAAAATGGGTGAAATGATGCTCAAATGAGTCCAGGATCCATAGAATTTAAATTTACCCAACATTCATCTTTCAGAAAAGGGAAACCCCCGGAAAAAAGCCTTATCCAGATAAATCACTCTGACCGAGATTCGAACTCGGAACCTTACGCTGCAGAGGCGGGCAGGAAGTCATTGAAAAAGTGTATTCAGTTCTTCCAATAGAGGCAGCCCGGAATATTATTAGTCTTTATCACGTTTTAGTGACTTAGTTTGTAATTTTACGTCCTCCAACGTTAAGTTATATTGGACGATGAATGGAATGGGTGAAATGATGCTCAAATGAGTCCGGGGTCCATGGAGCTTATAGTTACCTGAAATTCGTTTGTCAGGATAAGGGAAAACTCCGGAAAAAAACTTATCCAGGTAACTCACCCTGACCGAGATTCGAACTGGGGACCTCTTGAACGTGAGGCACACATGCTACCATGTACGCTACCGAGGTGGACTTTCAGTGACATGAGTTCCATGTCCATGTTACTGAAAAATGCGACACAGCCCTAAATTTTTCATGCCGAATATACAAAGAAAACATCCGGAAGTAGATTCGAAAACTGAAATAGTACATGACTTTTAGTTGTTTTTGCTAAATAATTAAGCTTCATGGTTAGACAAAGTCGTCCCAGTATAACTGCTCCCTTCTCAAGCACACGTTATCACATCATTTCGGAGGTGCAGCTGACATCACTCAGACACTCTTCTCATGGAAGGATCTTCACCAGGCACTACATTGGAATGACTCCTTCCATGGTGATTTTGTATTATAAAGAGGTTTCCTGTAATCTCTAGATCCAACAAACTGTTTTTGAAATTCAGGAGCATGGTCATTCCTCACTGGAAGATCTGACCATTTAAACTGTCTTACAGTTTGTCCTAGAGAAAGGTAGTTCTCTCCCCACAGGATAACGCATTCACAAATAAGGAATCATCGCTTTCTGCTGTACCTGGAACGGCGCAGTTAATTCATCGATGTCACTGGCGCCAGTATCCACAATGTAGCAGTACACAGGCTATCGGAACCCCAAAATGGAGGATTGTAGAGTAAAGCAATGCAACGACATAATGGCAGCACGAAGGTGTATTTCAGTTGTAACTGTCCTTGATAGGGTTTAACCACTTATCAGATTGGATGTGGAGCTGTAGGTACAGGAGGTTACAAGGTTTGCTCCTCTTAGTTTCCTGATCAGGGTACAAACGACCTGTGCATTGCTGATGTGACATATCTCCACATTTTATTTTTAAGATGATTGCTATTAATATTTTAAAGTGCAAGTATCTCTTGGATTAATTGTATAGGAGCTCAGTCTTAGCTGCTAGTCGTACTACCCCTGTGTTTCTGGATGTTCCTGCGGCGAAGCTTGTGACGCTTCAAGCGCCGGGCTCGATGGTTATAAACCCCAAGAGACCGAATGAGGGCGCTCCCATGCTGAAATGCTGTCAGATAAAGCGATTCTGACATGAATTGCAAATAAGTTATACTGCACTCTACTTGATTATCAGCCACTTCTTCCTGACGCAGTTGGCAAAATCTGGCAGTAGAGCTCCAGTGTGCCAGAGATCAACCGCGTTGATTGTCTTTGTACGCCGAGTTGATTTTATTTGATAATGAGAATGTTAAGTTAGAAAACTTATTTACACTTTTTTATGTTTCACGTTAAACAGCGTTTCATAGTTAATCTTTTGTTGATCCATTAATTATGATTCCTTGTTTTATAACAGGGATTATGACTATGTAAGAAATGACTGAACTTCTCTCTTATATGGCAGTGATAATATTTACTTGCTTATATGGTTAACGTCTATCGCAGAGGATGCGGAACAAAGTCTAGGATAAGAATGTGGTATGTGAAATATAACGGACAGTTTTTGGAGAGGCTGAAGCGATATTTGAAACATGTGTTGAGACGTTGTGTAGTGATAGTTGTGAAGCTGCGCACGTCAAGACGCAAGCAAGATGGAAGTACTTCAGCCGTAGCGATAATACTACCAGCGTCTGGGAACTGCAGGTACAGTAACCAATGATTATATAATTAACAGCATCTGGGTGGCATTTATCTAAGATTGGCTTTATTTGACTTTATATGTTGAAATGAACTTATGTGTTAGAAGACAAACCGGGATTGTGCCAAGCTGTTTTGTTATAAGGTGAAGATCGATTTATAAGGAAGGAAACAAGGTACTTGATTTGGTCCTGCATGAGCTTAACATCCGATGAATATTCACAGCGCAGTTTTTGCTTGAAGTTGTCTGTAATACCAGTTCTTTCAAGTTCGCATATATCTCACGGCAATGGTTCTTTCATGGGCTGCTACAGAGAGCCCTGTATATATCCTGAGCGATGCGCTGCGATGCTCGAGGCAAGACAGACTAATGATTTCCTTTGGGAAATTGTTTTACAGTTCAATAAGGAGTATCCGATACAGAGGCGGATGAAATATCCAATGTGTGAGGTCTACAGTGAGAAGATAAAACTCCAAAACTTCATGTTTACTTAAGTAATGGGTAAGCGCCAGAGAACTAACCAGAAGGTTTGATTCTCCTAAGGTGTACGCAGACGCTGCCTTCGATGGATGAGTCCATACTAATGCTTATATCAAAGGAATTACTTTTCCTCTCCCTTTCTCTCCCTTGACGTTAGGAGGCGCTTGGGTTCCCTCAGAGCGAGGGAGCCGAAGCATCTGACCTGAGATGAAATCAGGGTTGAGGGGTCGGCTCAACGCCTCAGATGAATGATTGATGGGACAATTGATGGAATGATGGTGGAGGAAACCGGGGGATCCGGAGGAAACCCACCCCAGCGCCATGTTGTCCACCACAAATCCCACAATGGAATTACTCATCTTATTAATTTTCTAATAATGGAACTGCTATAGCGTTCCGTCAGGTTAAACACTAATTTTACTGTCTATAATATACCAAAACTGATCATTATTATTTGATTGTTATTTTCCAAAGGTGTTTACTTTCAATTTCATTGTCTGCTTTGTCCAAAAGGACAGCCTGTTATGCTACAGAAAGTAACTATTACATGGCAGAACGTTGAAGCCTAGTGACCTTCAGTGACAGCGCTACATTCGCTTATTGTGTTTACTAGAAGGGTGGAATATTAGTAAGCTGGTGTATAGTAAGTTACGAAACATAATTACAGCATTTGGGAGTTGTGTGTGTGTGTGTGTGTGTGTGTGTGTGTGTGTGTGTGAGAGAGAGAGAGAGAGAGAGAGAGAGAGAGAGAGAGAGAGAGAGAGAGAGAGAGAGAGAGAGAGAGAGAGAGAGAGAGAGAGAGAGAGAGAGAGAGAGAGAGAGAGAGAGAGAGAGAGAGAGACATATGAAAGTTAACCAATTATACTCAAATGTAAATTAACATTTCAGCCGCCTGTTTGTCGCTTGACACAAAGGGATTTTAATTCCTTGTTACAATATTCAGTCACATTATATATCAGTGACTGGTGGCCACAGCGAGGCTCGCGAGCCGCGTGCGACTCTTGAGTCAGTCTCGTGTGGCTGTTAGTACCAAGCTTGGAGTAAGACTAATTAATATAATTAATGGAAACTAACAATATCTCGACGGCGGCGGAAAAAGGAGAATATTTCCCTGAACTTAATGACCCCCATTGGTTGTTAGATTTGGCTTTTTTCGGATGTGGTCCATCATTTACAAACTTTAAATATATAGGTATTTATAAGGAAGAGAGAAACTTATTTCTGATTTGGCCCAGACTGTATTTAGCTTTCACAGCAAGTTAAAGCTTCATACTAAATGAGATATATTTCCGTACAAGAACGAACTGCATTCTTCCTACACTCCGTACACCTGAACATGTCGGCTTTTTCTGCATTGATAAATCACGAACATTAACATTAACATTAAAAAAATTAACATTCTAATTTACCGTAATTCTGATTTGTTGGTGTAATTAGACATGTTCCATTTATAAAAGTGTATGTTTTCTCCAAAAATACACCTTGTAAGTGTTATTATCATTCATTTATAGGCTAAAACTACGAGCCCCTAACTACCAAACCGCGCATCAATAGCACTTTCTGTTTTGGAAATATTGTCGGTGCATGTTTTAGGTGATTTCCCCTATCACGTTACTCTGAATGCATCTGAACAGAGTGTACATACACTGTCTCGTCGTGTATGTACGATAGGCTCACGTAAACAAATCCGTCCGCATATTTTCTGTTACGCTTCCACATTTTGCCATGTTCGCAATAAGAAAGGAAGCAAACGACGTTTGACAAATTGGCTTTTCTCCCTGTCTCTTCGGAAACTCTTGAATTAGATATTTTTAAATTAGAGACATCTTGAGCCAGCATCTCTCAGTTAAAATGAGACGCCTCTATATATAGCGAACTCGATTCATTTAGGAAATAACTAACTAAAAACGCTAGTTGCCCGAATACAACAGTTGCTGAATCCTATAAGAAAACGGCAGAGAAAGAAGTATACACTTGTAAGTTTATACAGGTCATAACTACCATGCGGACATAAACATATCCGTGGCATGACAGCTGCGGTCACAGGTTGAACAAGTATTAGAGGGCTACACTTTCACCGGAACCAAGCATGACACAAATATAGTGATATGCTGACTCACTAATTCCCGTAACAGTTCTGGAAGCTTCCCAAAAAAATGCAGCCTTCTCCTTTGATTACTTTTGTTTGACATGTTTAAAATTAGCATCATTGTGCTTGGTAAAATTAAAATTTTCTGTCTCGTCCAAATTTCTGAACGTAGAACATAGCTTTAAAATGTCTTCATCCCCAGTCTTCTCGTACTGTCTTCTTGTCTTCCCACTCCTGTCCTCCAGCATCTATATTGTTTCCCTTCCAGATTTAGTTATTGTCTCATAAACACTTTATTGCTGTTTTCAGCCTCTATATTAAGTGGTCTAATATTATTTTGTTTTTGGTTTTATTCTTCTGCTTTTACATTTTATGTTTAATATTCTAAAGTTTCAACTCTGAACCCCATCTGGAAGTGTCCTTTAAAAGCCTTCTTAAACTCCTAGAGCCCCTTTTCTTGCCTTGGGGTCCTAATATGAACTAAAACGTAATCCAAGTGAAGAGCTTTGTGTTACTTATTGTTTTTTTTTTTTTTTCCGCGTGCAATTTTCAATCCTAATGGCTTGTTAGAGCATGTTCAGTCAACCCAATTTACAGAAGTTTAACAAAATCCAAATGAGTCGTTCAAAAATCTAATCTGCATCAGGATATCTAAAAACGTGTTTATTGGGTTGAATGTGTTGAAACGAGACGTTTTGGAAGCTATTATCCCCTTAAGTACGGAGAATATTGGAAAAACCACGGTCTTACAACAAATGAGAATTGATCCGGCTGTCAACACCGTGTAACAAGTAAAGCGAAGAATGCTGTAAAGTTAAAAGATTATCAGCGACAGGCTGAGCAGGTGATAAGGTTGCAAGAAAAAAGAAGAATGCTTGAGTGGAGGGGGGAAAGTGAAGGAAGACCAAAATATCCCTAACTTCGGAGTTGGAATGTTCTAAATATACAGATAAATTTATTCCATGTTTAAACTTTAACGTTATTTTCACCTTTCGACGTGCTGCAGTTGTAACTGCAGTTACATTCAATGTGAAAAAGGTTCAACATAGATCTTCGTTTTAACAGTAATTAAATATAAGAATATAAAATGATTAAAGGAAAACGTAGATATTAACTTTTACTTGGTACTTTTTACTATATAATATTTTATTGTATAATACTTTATTTTATATATTTTTATTTGAAATTTGAGAAACAATCAAAATGTACAGGTACAAGATTATCCCGTTTAATTGGTAGTGAATGGTATAAAGAATATCAACGCCAAGTTTCATCTCCCTAGGTTAAATACTAGAGGAAGATGTACGTATAACATTATTAATTCGAAGGTGTCTCGTTCTTAAAAACGATAAAATATTTCCAGTATTTGATCTTGGGGTTCCTAGAGAACTATTCATTCTGTAGTTTCAATCTTCAGTAGCGTTGTAATAGCTAACTTTCTGGGTATATCCTGATTGCTCCTCCATTGGTCAATGAAGTGGCCTAAAATTGCTGCAATCTATCCTAATGGAGTATCTATAAAGAAATAGCCTCCCTTCTTCAACATCATCTTGTCACAGAGGGGCCAGTGCTGCGCACATTAGAACTTCATCTATTTCGAGAGCTTCTACAAAGTTACCTTTTAAATACGTACAAACATAGTTGAATATTTATAATTTGAGCTGAAAGGCAGCAGACTCAAAATATTCACAAACAGAGAATTCCACCTAGTTTGAAGAAATGTCTATATGTCTCCTTTTTCTTGTCTGTTCTTGTAAAGAAAGGTAGAGTCAGACTGAAAAATTCAATGCCATAGCCGGGATTTGAGCTACGGATCTTGTGGTCTCCGTCCAGCCGCTCTAAACATTGAGCTACTATGGCCGATGTGCCGATCATCTTCATCATCATCATCATCATCATCATCATCATCATCATTTCTAGCACTACAGCCCAGAGTGGGCCTCGGCTTCCCTCAGGATCCTCCTTCAGACATCCCTTCTTCTGGCTACCATCCACCAATTTTTTATTTCCAGCCTTTTCACATCCTCCAATACTCCATCCATTTCAAGTTTGGTCTCTCTACTCTTCTTGCACCATACAGTTTACACTCTAATACTCTCCTGATTATGTCCTCTCCATCCAGTCTTTGGACATGCCCTGCCCATCTTAACCTTGCTATTTTAATTGATTTTACAATATTGGGGTCTTTATATATTTTATATAATTCATCCTTATATCTGATTCGCCATTCCCCTTTCTCCTTAATTGGGCCATAAATTTTTCTCAGTATCTTCTTTCAAAAATGTTCAGTCTTTCCATATCCCACTTTTGTAGTGACCCATGTTTCACACCCATACACCAGCACCGGTTTTATTAATATTTTATAAATTCTAATTTTGGTTTTATGTGTTAAGAGTTTTGATTTAAAGTGTTTTCTTAGATTAAAATTTGCCCCATTGGCATTTCGTATTCTTTGGTTAATTTTAATTTCATTCACAAGAGACCCTAGGTACGTGAATCTATTCACTCTTTCAAATTTATAGTTAAGAATATGGATATATTTTTCTGGCTCTTTAATTTTCTTCTTGAAATTAGTCACCATATACTTTGTTTTGCCTTCATTTACTTTTAGACCCATCTTAGTTGCTGTCTGTTCTAAGTTTATAAATGTCCTTACCATGTCCTTTTCTGTTCTGCTGATTATATCTATATCGTCTGCATATGCCAGTAAGTGTGTGAACATATTAAATATTGTACCTCTTGTTTGGATGCCAGCATCCCTAATAACTTTCTCCAATGCTAGATTAAATAATAAGCATGAGAGTGAGTCTCCTTGTCTTACTCCTTTGGTGGTTTCAAATGGTTCTGATAGGTCTGAGAGGACCTTTACTTGGCATACACTATTGTTCATTGTGGCTCTAATTAAATTTATTAGTTTTCCAATGTGCCGATATGACATTAAATTCTCCAACTGACTGAATTTTTCAGTCTGACTCTACCTTTCCATACTTTAGCCTACACACGGTCAGTGTGAAAGAATAGTTAATTTCCATTAATTGACCTAATAGTGGTTAGCTATAAAGCCCGGGCCTTAAAGTACTTACAACATAGTAAGTTGTCATTAAGGTAGTTGTCTCGTGTGTTTATAAGAACTCCTAAGTGGTTTACCGGGAAAAATACGAGTGAGTTGGAGAATTTAATGTCATATGGGCACGTTGGCCATAGTAGCTCAGTGGTTAGAGCGGCTGGACGGAGACCAGAAGACCCGTGGTTCAAATCCTGGCTATAGCATTGAATTTTTCAGTCTGCCTCTCTACCTTTCCATACTTTAGCCTACACACGGCCAGTGTGAAAGAACAATTAATTTCCATTTCTTGTAAAGTTGTGTTGAGAATCGAGCTGATCTGAAAATTGTAAATCTTGTGTTGTTTAGATAATTACATTGTAGAAGGAAATGTGCAGCAGATAAATCTAAGTTGCAATCAATGTTTCATAAACCATGTCCATTGATCATAACAAATTACTTTCAGAGGCTTGTAATTATCTTTGAATATAACATTCAAGTGTTAAGAATCAGAATACAACCTGCCTTGTTTAGGATTGGCACATTTAATAACTGTGACTCTAACAAAATATCCATTTATTGGAGTAATTGATTTTGTTCCATTTCAAACTTTACACTTTTCTTTAATACACGAAGTTTCATGGCGTTAAACAATGACCTTAATTCCATTTTTACACGAGAAAATGTCAGTAAATTCTCAGTGGTTCCTCTCTAGTAAAGTTTATTGATGTTTCAGCAAATGAAAACGTAAGGTACGAATGCTGAGAATTTCGTTCTGTATTCTTTATGGCATTTTAGTTTTCTCCTGTGAATTTTGTTTCACAAATTCCTTCTCTTATGGAAGGGAAATACGAATGGTGCTATATATTCATAGCTGTAGCCGTTATATCCCCTCCCCAGGGGTAAAGCTAATCCTTCTGCCCTTTTTCAATTACGGCCACGGCTATATGCTCATAAATGTATTGTATTCCCTAAAATTGTGGAAGCACCAACAAGATTTAACTCAGTTTCTGCCCCTCTCACCGGAGTTGGACTCTCTCTCTCCCCCTCTCCCTCCCCACAATGTTGGATCACATTTTTAGACGGCCGCACATCTTTACGGATTTGTTACTCGAGGCTCAAGGGTAGATATGACATTGTAATGGGATTTATAAAGTCGGTATACCCGATCATCTTAACAAATAGGTGCTTGGTCTTGCATTACTTGGTCCAATTTTCCTGTTGTCACGCGTATTCTCAGGTTTCCGCGCCCATAAGGTCGAGTATATAAATTCCTTCTCTGTTCCTGTGCGCTTGTCGAACAGAGGATTCTCCTCTCTTCAGTCGCTCACTGGTGCACGAACACAGCATAAAGCAGCGAACTTCATCACTTCAACCTTGTACGGCGGCGAGCATGCTTCCATAACTGTGAGAACACCTAGAAAGTTCTGTCCAGTGCACGAGAAGGGGAGGAAGAAGTCTAGAAATGTCTACTTGCACCTTGATATCTCCCGTACATTTTAAACGAGAGCGCCTCCCCCACCCTTCTCCATCCAAATGTATACCGGCTGTCGCTGCAGAATACGCTCGCTTTCCACGACGCGGAAGACGTCACGACGCCTTAAGGCTAGGTTTTAGAAGTGAAGGGAGAATTACACGCCGCGGCCAAAGCAAGATCTATTATGCCTGCTAAACCTTGGGGAAGAAGGGATGAAGCAAGAGAAGACAAAGGGCGGATTGATTGCCATAGACGCAGCAGAGTCCTCATGTCAGCATTCCCGAACGTCTCTCCAATGCTCCCAATCCGGGTGAACGGCGGACAGATCCGGTCAGGAGTCCTGACACACAATGTATCTTGTAAGTTTCTACTGTTGTGATATTTACCAGAAATAAGTTTTAAAGGAATGTACGGACTGCTTGTTGGCAAACGTTTACCAGCTTTCGAGTTAATTGGTATATATTGTGACTTTGTGGGCTCGTGAAATGAAAAGTCCAATTTCACCACTCAAAAATGTTCTTTATTTCCACCTTATTCCAATTACAGTTTAATGTGCACAATTACAATTTAATTTACACCATTCAATCTTGCCAGTTCGTCTTTACACGTCCGCTCAACTCAACTACACGTCCGCCCGGCTCACGGTCACTCACTCAACTAACTACACGTCCGCACACCGCGACGTCCTCCACTCAACTAACCGTCGCCTCGCTTGTATCGATCGCCCCGAAACCTCTCGATTCTTCCATTATGGAGGGGGAAATCATTCTGGAGCCTTCGTGTACCTTCGCGCGGTAGGAGGAGGTGCCAGCCCTTGCGTCCCCCCCGCCACCACCGCCAGTCCGCATTATCGATCGGCAACGCGAGTTCGCCGTCTGCGTCACAATATACTTGCAATGTCATATTTCTGAGTGCATAGTTCCAAAAAGAATTGGAACAACCAGGCACTTCTTCAAAATAGGGCAATATGGATATTTTTACCAACATGTGATCCTTTCTATTGTGGAATTGTTCCAAAATTGTTGAAATATGTAAATAAATCAACTTAAACAGAAATGGAAGAAACTTTATAAATGGATTATGGACTGATATTGTATAATCATTTTTACAATGTAAACTTTATCTCCTGCAGCTCCTTGCTGGCGCTGTCTAAAAACCTCACGACATGAAGAGCGAAACGTGGACATAAGCTGAAATTTATCTGTGCGGCAAGAAGAAATAACGGTAGCCTGCAAATTATCCTCATAGTTACCTCATATAATAGTTAATTTTAATACGTAGGTGGTGGAAAATGTACAAAATATAAGTCTTTACAACTGAAGAAACTAATGAAGAAGGAAGCATCATCCAGGCTTATTTGAATCATATTAACAATTGTTTTCCCGATATATTGTCATTTAAATGAAGTGAAGAGCTCTTGCATCTTCAAGGAATATAAAATTTAACCAGCGGAGATGAAGCAGACTGGCTGACACTAGCTTAATAGCTGAAATGTGAAATTCACGCTCAATGTGCAAAGTTATATTCATAGCACAGTATAGGGAGTACATGATTATTGTGTTAAGGATTATTATAAAGGAGTAAAAACATTAATGGAGCTTTCTTTCCATCCACATTTTTCTTCTCCAGAATTCCTTCTGTTCTTTCCATGTCACTGTTGATTTCCCGTATCCATTTAGTTGCAAGTTCCATATTGTTCTGACTGTTAAGTTTCTTATGTGAATCCTGATCACAATGTATCTTATTTTTGTGATACGGAGGCATTTAGTTAACACATAACTGTATGTGATTTTCAGACCCGTCGCCATGATGATGGAACTGAGCCATAGTCTGACGCTGAATGAAGAGGCGTTGAAGCAAATCCCGGAAGCCAAAAGGCCTGTTTTCGTTTTCGAATGGCTGCGCTTCCTGGATAAGGTGCTGGTCGCGGCACAAAAGGTAAGCATCTGTTCTGTTCTTAAGGTGCGTCTTAAATGTAAGGAAGCAATAATGGTGAATTTTTTCAACAAACCTCTGGCTTAGCAATGGGTAACCCTCTTTCACCTTTTCTTGCTGATCTTTTTATGAGTTTTCTTTCGAAATTCAAGTCACTAAAGCTTTTCCTTTGAGTGTTAAAACATAGTATAGATAAGTTGATGATATTTTTGCTATTGTTCCTGAAAACATATTAACGATGCTTTAAAATTACTAAATTTACAAGATAAAGCTATAAAATTCACATTAGAAACTGAAATTAATGTATTTCTTCCTTTTCTAGATTTGAAGATAAGAAATAATAACAAAATTAGATTTTAGTATTTATAGGAAATCTACTCATATTGATAATTACATAAAAACTATAAGTTTTAACCCTTTTTCACATAAATTTGCTATTTTTAATAGTTTTGATCTATAGATTAATATATAACAGTAAACATGAAACACAATTATGAAAGAAGGGAGTCTGGTTTGAAATAGGCATTGCGCAAATCTGGGTGAACCCCCTCACAGCGTCCAGAGTTAAAGCCGATTTCTTTCTTTTTTTTTTCCTTTTTCTTTCTTTCCTTTTTTTTTAACCCTAAGAGAGAAGTTCAACTTTCTCGCCTTTTGAAACTAATCATCTGATTTCGCAATTAATCATTAAGCTCAAATTATATTGAGGTTAAGGTAAAGGGGAAAAGTTCAGATTTAGATGTCAAGTAATTGGTAATTTCTATGTAGCCCACGATGGAAATGTCAGCGTAGTATTTCTCTCCTGGGGACATTAGCCAAATGTCACAGCAAACCCCGCTCCTCCAGCCTCTCTGTTGTTGCAGCTTCAACAATATAGCGCATCATTCATTGTATGTTTCGTGATTTACTATTTCAGTCTAAACCATTAAGAAAGTTTTGAAAAAGTCTAAACCAAGTTAACTAATTCACACAAAAAACGAACTGCTGAGAAAAATAACTGATTAATGTATTTCATTAAACATTTCCTATCGGTATTTCTCTGGAAATATGTTTTGAAAACAGCTGCACTCCAAAAAAGTACCCTATTTAGAAATATAGGCTTGTGTGTATATACATATAAGACAAGTTGAAAACGAAAAGTAGGAAAAATACTGAAAATTATATTGGATGCAGATTCTGTATGAACTTGCTTGTTTAAAATATTTGCATTGTTAAAAATCGGTAAGTTTAATTTTCTGTGAATATCCTGCGAGTCCATTTCATCCTGAAGGAACATCGTATAATTTTTCACAATTAGCAAGAGAAGTACTTCTTCGATTTCGTATTTCATAATAATGAAAAAGTAAACCTCAAGTAAAGTTGCTTCTGATGTAATTTTAATAAATTCAAAATATGGTGAACGTCCTTATTTACAATCAACAAGCATTCGCGGTTTACCTTTAACCGCTCCTCATTTCAGAAAAAGAAAAGCCTCAAGTTTTAATTCTGTGTTTTAACAGTACCGTATTCTAATTAAAATATCAGCTAATATAATCAATATACATAAATAATTATTGTGCAAAAACGGTGTAATATGTGCATTATGACAATTCGATTTTGTCCCGTGTTTTGAAAATTGTCCCTTTTGTGATAATAGTCTAATGCGATGTTAATATCGCAGTATAGTACTATTAATTCAGTTTTATTATTGGAGCTACAAATGTTGAATTGATAAGTGTGTCATATGTTCTGTGATCTATTACTTCTGAGAAATGCATTGTCATCCATTTATATTACTGTTGGGAGTCAATGTAATTCTTAGTGGAACAATACAGAGAGGACGCATCACGTTTCAGCCGAGAAAAGCGGACGAAAATGGGTTGCATGCACATAATCATTTTATTTCACTAACTTACAGTAGTTACACAAAATGGGGTCCAATCGCATCTTTTAAGCAAATTTGCAAAGTTCTTTCTCTGTAACACTTCTCATTTCTACTAATACATAATATTGTTTTTTATTTCATCTACATTTGGTGGGTTATTTTTACAAACTATTTTTAGAGTTCCCTATGGATAATAATTGAGGTCCGTAACCCTTTATAAATTATTCTGCCTTCAAAAATTTCCCTTATCACGAACAGTACGAACTGTGGCAGAATCTTGTTGAAAATATTGCCTCTTGTGAACAGTTTTAATGAAGTTTTATAGTACCTTAAAAAAAGTACAGGTCTTATTATTCAGTGTGATATTACGTCTCACTGTATATTAACTTTTTCGTCATGGAGAGACATTTCGTGAATTATTCATGGATTTTCTGTGAATCAGGATCTGTTATTCTGTGAACATACGCAGCCGTATAAATGAAACCATGCTTCGTCAGATATATATTAAATTTGGAGCAACAATACCCTCATGATATTCTGTAGAATCCAACTTCATAAATTCACTCGACTTTCATTGTCACACGGTGGTCATTCTTGGACTGTACCAACTTGGTACGGTTTTAAGTTTTAAAGGTTTAGTAGCCGTCTATATTTTGAGACACCTACTTCCTTTACTACACGACGTAAAGGTTTATTAGGAAAACGTTAAAGTGAAGTTCCAATATCAACCAGGTTTTCTTCTGTTAGAATCATACGATTAGTCCTTTGAATACCGTGAACCTGTTTCTTTAAATCATTGACAAGGTTCTAACTGTACCTCTATTTAAAAAGTCAAATATTAGGAAATTTATCTATAAATTCCACACAAACTTTTCGGTATGAACCTGTTCTGATATATCATACATGAATATTTGTTGTAATATTTGTTGTAATTTGTTATAATTCGAAAAAAGTACCTATGTAAAAAGCACACCTTTTAAAACTTCAAACTCTACAGAGCAATAACTGGTAACGTAGAACCCATGCTATCAACTTAATCTCTACTAAACAGTGACCAGAAACATATGGGCCTGCGCAGCATTAATGGAAAGTGCTGCAATGTTTCTCAACCTCCTCTCCCTCTATAAATGAATTTCATCATTTTAGATATGGCTAGCCCATCTCCATGCAGAATTCACAGAGAGAGATTGTATCCTCCCTCTGCTTCACACCGCATAACGTCGTCCAACTTTTATTTTCTATTAGTTTTTTAATTTTTAAGCCAGTTGCCGAGAGAGATAAAAGCATGAGTGGAATTCAATGTTAGATAATTGCGGATAATTATTTACAAGGGAAAAGCGCTACTGTAAATCTAAGGGAATATGCTACTTTGTTTTGCATCGGAATGTAATAGGATTGGAACTTATTCAGTTTTATTGTTTTCTATTTAGTTCTAACATTGCTTAGAAACAAAAATGGCTTCCTTAAATGTCTATCACACTTTTAATTATAAGATACCATTGGTAATATTCGCACCAATACTTTCTAAATATTTAAATAAAACGTTCCCTGTTGGGCTTACATAAGCTTCCTCCGAAATTTTTAAGAACAGAAAGAAGGGGAACTGACTTAAAGGCTTCACCATAACCGCATAGTTTCAGTTCGCCATATAACATTTGTAGCACATTTGAAGAGCTTGGTTTGGAGATAATAGAGCTAAAATAAGATCGCCACGTTATTTGCAAGAAAAAACACACTTGATGTTTTTTTTTTTTTTTTTCCACTAGATCTGCGTGACATTACAAGTTGTTTCTCAGGTTTTCAGGATTGATACCCATATATCTAGCATTCCTAGATAACGTAAAGGCCGTTGACACGGTAGATAATAAAACCTGCAATTCAGGCAATGGAAAAGCAAGGAGTTGGACCAAAATAAATCTACAGGAATTACAACCCAAAGTAGCAACAGAACTAGAGAGGTAGAAATTTAAAATAGAGAGGGAGTGCGGCAAGGAGACCCAATTTCTCCAGAGCTATTCACGAGCTTGCTGGAAGAGATATTCCGAGAACTAAACTGGGGAAAGAAATGGGCACAGGCTCACGAAATTAAGATTTGCTGACAACATTTTGCTATTCGCCAGTAATGCCAAAAATCTACACTATAATATATATGAACTAAACATCTGCAGCATCAATGAACAAGAATAAAATCTAAGTCATGACAAATGTCCAAGAAATACCAATCAAAATTGGCTCAAAAGCGCTACAGTATGCACCAGACCGTACCTAGAGCAACTAATAGGAAAGCCATACCGTGAACAGGGAACTAAGATGCAGGATAGCAATACATGGAAAAAATTTTGGTCCCTAAAATTAATTCTATTGGACATAAACCTCGAAGAGAAATCAGATGCAAATCACTAAACTGCTGCATCTTCCCTTCATTACTATACGGATGTCGAACTTGGAATAAGACAGAAACAAAAGAAACGTATCCATGTATGTCAGAGGAAAATGGAGAGCAGGATGCCAGGAATATCCCTCAAGGATAGTGAGCCTATACCAGGATAAGGGGAATAACAGAATTGGAAGATTTATTACATCGAACCACCAATTTTAAATGGCAGTGGGGAGCTCACGTGAAGAGGCTCCAAACTACAATGTGGCCTTCCTACAACTGCAAGAGGCATCACGGCAGACTCGGGACGAGATGGGAGCACTACTTTGAGAAAGCATTAGCAGCATTGGACCAGAAGTGCACCCTTCCGCATCTGCTGGAGAGATATCTAGAGGAGACGACTACCTGATGTCGGATCGAATGTAAATGAGAAAAGTGCAAAGAGAGAAACCCTACACAAAAGCAAGAACGGTCGATTATGTAGAACAATCAAAGTGCGAATGAAACAACGCAACGACAATCGCCACTCATGCGGACTAGCTCTCCGCATGAGTCATACTGACTTACCCCTCGTGAGAGGAGGCCTTAGGGCCTTCAGGAACAATTTGACTGATTCATTTATTCATTCAGATGAGATGAAACAAATACGCGTTTTAACGTATGTGAGAAAACCACCTTTGACTTCTCATTTAAATGCTTCGTCTCCGTAGGTGTCATTACGAAATGTTTTTCTTTGTTTTCTTCACTTTATTTGAAAGCATACGGGAGTTTTCCATTTAATTCCTGTCCCCAGATGATTCCTGCGTACTATTGATCGACAAGCTTCAGAGATCGATACAGTTATTCATGTGTTTTCTTGTGACATCCCAAGGATGCAGTTTTACAACTACAGGTAGCAGACATTAAAACATGAACTATTGGTTAGTCGCGAGACTGGATCTCTTTATTGAAAATAATATTCAAATACAACACATGAGAGTTTCCCCATGGCACCCCCTAGAGAATGAGTACCTATTCCAGTCATGTTCTGCATTGGTTTAAAACAGCTATAGAGATTTTGAAGTACGTAGTTGTCTCGACAGATTATGCAAAGTACGTGCATTGCATTACTTCTGGCTGAAAATGTGATACCTATGTTAAATTCTCCTACAGCCCTACAATAACGGCGTAGTCGGCATCCGAAATTAATATTATTCTCTCAAGGAAGGTAACTTGTGACATTTCTGTACAGTTGGTTCACCTGGAAGTTGGTCCCTCGCCGATTCCAAAGGCAGGATGCGGGGCATCCTTCTTTCTCTCCCTCTGTCCCTCAACACACCACTCTCCTTACACACAAAATATTATCCCATTCTTAGCCTGCATTACTGAGTAGCAAACAGTGTTTACTTCTGCTATTGGAGGATACCTATATTTTTTTAAACCTAGAACTGTTTTGAAAGATCACTTTCTTGAAACAACCTTTAATTATTTGTAGCGTCAATCGTTTTCGAAATATTGAAGCTGTGATTTACTTACACTTTGTCAGGTTCAAATAGATGCACATCACAGAATTCTTTCAACCCTTAATGCCTATAATTAGTAGTGGCCATTAGTAGATAGCGGAAAACTGTCGTGACATTTCCAAAGCGGGTGGCTCTTGATTAGCAAATTGCTGCCTGTATTGCTCTGTAATGAACATTTTACTGCACGTTGTCGTGCCTTTTTTTCTATTCGTTTCCGTTGCGGTAACTGGGACAATGGATTTATCGTTCTGCGTTGGCAGTGCTATCTGTTGCTGCTGCTGCAGGGTTTAGCCGAAAGGTTCCCTCTCAAGTCATACATAAGTAAAGTGTGCGATGCGGGCTCGGAGGAGACTCCTGCATAATTAAATACCCACTAAAGATGGGAAAGAAATGGGTAATGGGGTTGTATGGCAGGAATATAAAACAATCTCTGGGGGGAAGAGGGGCGGCGTCTTGAAAATGTGGTTCCCTGGGGAATAAATGCAACCTGCGTGTTATGAGCAAGTTAATTCATAGAGACATGCATCCATCACTCACGCTCCAATGTGCAAGGTGCAACATGAGGCGAATCGATATATCGATACCCTAACTCGATACATCTTTTGTTAATTCGTGTTGGAAATGACTAAAGGAACATAGTTTTAACTTTATACACCTATGATCCTTCATCAGCTCCCAATTAAGATTATATAACAGGTGAGTCAGCTGCCCCTATTTATTCTTATCTATGCTACCCGCAGTTTATAGTCTAATGTGAAAACATAGACCCTTTTAGCACGAAAGCCGTTATTGCAGCTGTGTCCTATTCGGTACTATACTAAAGCCCTGACGGAGGCAAAAGAGACTGCGAAAGACTTAAATAAACATATTTTCAAGCATGTAGTACTAGCAAGGTAATAAATGAATGTTTTCTCAAAGAGTGGCATGGAACATGTGACAGCTGGCCGAGATGGTTAGCTGCTGAAATATGGTGATACAAGAGCTAGGTTCGAAACAACATCACATTGTTTTTTCTTTCTCTTAGTTTTTATTATCTTTACTTTAGTTACTAATGTATTTACTGTTGCTATTGATTCTCTTGTGAACCAGACACAAGAATTACAATCCGATAATTGGGATCTACTGGGATTAGCTCACCATATTAGCTGTACCGAGTTCACCCTATAGGCAGATAGGAGAAGCTCTTGCCCTTCCAAAGAAAGCTGCGGGCTATATTTATATTTAATTAAGGATAATGTTTAACTTCGTGACCCTTATAATACGTACCGTATCTGGTGTTGTAAACCATACTATATGTGTAGTTTTCATTTTAGGAGCATGTCGACGACATTAAGTTTTTGTTTCATGCTTAAATCGTATGTTTCACTTTACATTTGTGATATGTTTGAAACCTGGCTAAATGGGTCAAGCACAATAAATAATAACCCTCGGTGCGACATCCCATAGAGGGCCAAGGCCTGCCAACCCGACTGCTGGCATCACGCCCACATACGGAAGGTAGAGGTTGGCGATCAGCCAACCGTAACGGGGAGATGTAGTCGGCATATCGGCACCCCCAGCCGGAAGGTTGGCTTTCTTGACCAGGGCCGCTTACCTATCCTAAGCTCCTCAGTTTCCTTGGTTGCTGAGTGGGCACTGGTCCTATACCCGGGACTTAAAATCAGCATCTCCAGGGGTGGGATCGAACCCGCGCCGCATTCCGTGGTAGGGAACCAAAGCATGATGCCTTAGCCTGCTATGTCACATAGCAGAACGGGTCAAGTACAATGACTGTAAAGTATCTACTACGAACTATAAATTTATAACTGCCAGTGGAAAACATGGAGATTATTGTATTTTGTAAACATCTATAATGTTATGAAAAATGTTATTTGTATAATAATATCAAATTATAGGCTTCATGGGGTAAAACAAAGGGCAATAAGATTTTTGAGCTGAACACGATGGATTTGAACCCATCTTGCAGTGGCAGCATGGTAAAGTTACATCTATAATACCATTTAGCCAACGGTACCTTGCGAGGGAAACTTCCTATACGAATAAGTAACCGCAGACCTTAGAACCCCACCTCGGATCTTTATACGCGTTTTACAGCTCCATACAGTGTTTTGAGCTCTTTGTGGTAGTTTTAACACAAATAGAAAAAGGCTACATCTGCCATTACAATTACTCTATGAGCTAAAAACTGCCGTAATTTGTGAAAGAAGCTAAAACAATCTACCTAACTCTTGCCATTTTTTGACATGACTGTACAACGAAAACACATGTCTGGTTGAAGATTTAAATCCAATTGGTCCCACTGTGTAGATCTGCCATTGTGTATTCTAATTTTATTGTCAACTGATGCATGTGATAAGTTGTTCCTTTAGGTGAGTGTTTTAAAGGTGTGTGTGCGTGTGTGTGTGTGTGTGTGTGTGTGTGTGTGTGTTTGTGTGTGTGTGTGCCAAAATGAATAAAAGTTTCAAACTCGCCTAAAATTGCTATTGGAGCCCTCTGTGTCTGAGTATGATGTTTTTGCGAATCGACATACATAGTCGATTGATTTCTGTCCCATACTACACTTGTGCACTGAGTTTCTACCCCTCCTCTATATACTGTTCTGCAAATCATCCATTAGAACTCATTCAAATGCACGCCTCGGTAGTGTAGATGGTAGCATATCTGCCTCGCGTTCAGAGGTCCCGAGTTCGAATCTCGGTCAGGGTGAGTTACCTGGATAAGGTTTTTTCCGGGGTTTTCCCTTATCCTGAAAGACGAATGTCGGGTAACTCTAAGCTCCATGGACCCCGGACGCATTGAGCATCATTTCACCCATTTCATTCACCGTCCGATATGACTAAGATGTTGGAGGACGTAAATTA